>JAOXXN010000265.1:38819633-38855367 GCA_026770055.1 Myrmophylax atrothorax | reverse complement strand
GGGGGTGGGGGTGAGTGATCCTGGAAAGATAATGATACACTGTAGCTGAGGTTTCTTTGGGAAGAAGAGTCCTCAGGTACATACAAATCTATTGAAAAGGGAAAGTGTCCCTGACATGCCTACTTATACAAATAGATGACACAGCTTGACTGATATCAAAAGCTTCTGTAAGGCGTGGTAGTACTCCTGACTCCTGCACTTTTCTGGTATTCTACTCCAGACAGAGAATTTTAATTAATACTGCTTTCATGCAAGGAACAAGTCTGAAGCCTTTATAAGTTATGAGTACCTGCTGGGTTTGTACAGAGAGGGAGGACACTTTACAGCGTGGTCCAAGGGGATCTCTGCTGCTGTGTCACTGTACAAGGTAGAGAGGGGAGACGACTTGCTCACTAATGGGTACAACTCTGCACAAATACACAAAGCAATTTTATAACACGGATCATACCTTCATATTAATACTAAGTTAGAGAATGTCATAACAGTAATTACTCAGATGTGCTTGTGCGTTTGGGAGCTGCAGACTCCAGTTCTGTAGTGGTGTGAGGGTGGCAGGGGTGGGGAGTCTGCTTCTCTGTCTTTATGTCCGTGTTGTCTGGTGTAGCTGATGTGATGGCTCAGGAGGGAGGAGGAATCTGTAACTCAGAGTTGTTTGGTGGAGACAGTCTGACTGTGTTTATACTGTTAGAAAGTGCAAGACCTGGGTGTGAGCTCAGCCTCAGCACTGCTGATAGAGCCTGTGGCTTAATTATTAGTAACGTTTCCTGGCATGGTTTTTGTTCGTGCTGCCTAGTGCTCTCCTATACCATACCCTGGGGACTGTTCGAGGAATAACGTGCTAGGAACCAGTCCTCATGTATAGTATGAACATCACAACACCAGTTTTGGCTGCCTGTGTAGTGCTGCAAGGACATTACTAGCCTTTGCTAGCTCAGAAACAGCTGCATACCCTTAATCAACATACCTGGGTGTGCAACACAGACCTAGGTTTCATGATCTGAAAACACTGCTTTTTGTTGTAGGTCAGCCTTTGTGTTATTTCAAATACTTTTGACTGGGGGGAACCTACAGATTTTTATTTCTTAGGTACACTACATGGGACATGGAAGAGCCCCACCATCAGTTGCTTTGGAGTATGAATGTGGCGATTCTGTCACTTACCTTTGAAGCCATGGGGGAGTCTGTGGTTTTTCTGCCTCCATTTACTGTTTTGGCAGTAGAAGCTGTCAGGTCTGTTTTGCTGGTAAACTCACTGACAAGGCCCTCTTTTTTCTTTGCTGGGACCCAGCACCTAGCAGCAGTGGGCAGGATGGTTTGTTTCTTTTAATTGGATGCCCTGAAGAAGATGGTTTTGTCACTAGTTGTGTTTCTAGTACACGGTGTGCAAAGCACTGTATCTACAAGTCAACAACTCTAAAATGAGACTGAAAAAGTTATAATGCTTTGTAAAATGTGAGACTAATACCATTTAAAAGAATTTTGGGACATTGCATTTGGTTTGTATGGCTGGAAACAGAGAGGAGTTCTGTGAAGGAGCTATGCACATAGCTCCATGCAGGATTTTGTATTTATACTATAAATTACTTCTGCAAATTCTGTTATGTTTTCACTGTCAGCATCTCTGCTGTGGGTTTCATATTGGGACTCACCTCTTCTGTGACTTGAGATCCTAGAATCATAGAATCATTTAGGTTGAAAAAGACCCTTAAGTTTCTCTGAGCCGTAAAGGTTTTGTCCACCTGATTTCAGTCTTCTTTTGAAATACCCTCCTCTTTCAGCATCAAGTTGTGTGTTTCAGATCCGGTGATGTTTGCTTAGATGTTGGAGGTGTTCCGTAGGTTTCTGGTAACATTGATTCTCTGTCTTTTTATGACTGACTGACACATTGGGACCTTTGTGCAAGTGTTTCCAACTTCTATTTCTTCTCCACGAGTTTTAGGAAGCCTTCATTTTCAGTTTGTGACTATTGAACACTGATCCATGAAGGTCATATGTTGGATATAATCGTTGTCTTTCTGATAGTTTTTCCAGCCCTGCCATTTCTGTGAGTCACTGAGATCTAGTCAGGTTTTGTCAGCCTGATCTAATCAGGTCCTTCACAGCTTTTGTTCTGAGTACCTAACGGTTTGTCACGAACTCTTTTTCTGTCTCTTTGGTGTTGAATATTGCTTGGGTATAGAAATGGAAAATAAAGAATAAAGGAAAAGCTCTGTTTATTTGTTTAGTGATTGTTTCTGGTTTCCTTATGTTTGGGAGCTGTTTTCTTATGGATGATACTTGACTTGCCTGGGAGTTACTTGTGTTGCCTGCAGGTATTTCTTAAATTATTTTCTCTCCTCACCTTATGTCATTAATTTCTAAGTTGTTAGGGAATTGAGGATACTTACCTACCTCTCTGTGAGAAGTTTGATTCCCTAGGTGTTCTTGCAGTGTTTCCCAGTGGCCTCCTGGCTCTGTGGAAACAGGCAGATGAGTCATAACTCCCTTCCCTTCACAGGAATAATATGTATCACTTGCACTCAGGCATTTTAGCATGTCTGTTAGTTCTTGTTTGAACTCCTGTTAATTACAAATTAATTAAATGTCAAAAATGAGGCTATTAAAAATAATGTTAAGGTTCACATAAATAAGTGGACTGAATTCAGGACACTGAACTTTTCCCCTACCTGAATTACGTTTTTCCAATCTGGTTTTCTTTCATTTTTTTGGTCATTCTCACTCGGTGCCCCTCCTGCCTTTGGGGTTGTTTAGCTCACTACACAGGCTGATCACTATCTGGGGTTTAGCTCACTACACAGGCTGATAACATCTGGGGTTTAGCTCACTACACAGGCTGATAACTATCTGGAAATAATATTTTCACCATTTTGTTCATTTTCTTCCATGTTCTTGTCTCCTTTTTTCATCTGTGCATAATAATGTGGTTTATATTTCTTTATGAGTTATAGGTAATAATTTTGAAACCTCTGGGACATTGTAAACATAGTATAGTCTCATGTTTGTGTTCATCAATCAGCATAAAAACAGTATGGTACAATTTAACTGGAGAAAATATATGAAAACCCTTATATATAGGTACATAGTATGTAAGATACGTAATATAAATATAATGTACCTCCCAGCCTTATAACTGTTCTGTGATTCTGTGTTATTAACATCTATTTTAAGGCTGATTAAAAGATACTGGTGAACTATAAAAGATAATAACATTTAAATACTTTAAATTTTATTATTTTGTTTGTATAAAAATACAGATAGGTTTGGAAACCATACTGGCCAAGAAGTAGCCTAAAATGTTAGGTATTAGATGTAGCTCATACTAGTTTTTAGACAAAGAACCACCATGAGCTTATATATTCCAATGAGTGTTTCTTTATTAAAAAGCACTGATACCTTTGCAATTATGGAATTATATAAGAGCACATAGAAGCCCTTATATTAAGATTTTTAATTTGCAATGTTATTATATGAAATAAGTCTTACCTTAATTTGTGCCGCAGTTTTAATTATAGGTATACTGATGTGTTTTACTTTTTTCTTCACAATTGGACAGGTAATAAATAGTTGGAAAATCCGGATTTCATCCTGTGAAGTAATTAGAGACAGATACTGTGTGCACTGCAGAATACTTTTGGGAACGTGGTACAGATACATTTCAGTAGGTCAGGATAGAATGTAAGGTTTGCGTCAGACTTGGATGTTGCTGCCCGTGCTGCAGCCTGGCTGGCTCCTCTGTGAAGCACTGGAGTGGCTCTGCACTGTGCTTCCTGCCTGGCTGGGCTCAGGTGGGCTGTGCTGCTGCTTGCTCGGTGTGGTGCCCAGGCAGGCTCTGGATAAGAACATTTAAATCGTCCTGTGGGAGCTGGATGAGGCCATTGCTGAGCCAGACCTTACAGGTGCCCTTGGATCCTGGCACGTGTGGGAAAGAGGCTTTCTTTGCCTGATGGCTCTGATTTCTAGAAAAGCAAAAGCAACCTATGAACAGAGTCTGTGCATGTGGACATTGGACATGCAGTGCTGCTCTGTCAGGTAAGGAGAACTGTAGTGTGTTCAGCTAGGATGTCATTCCTCCACAGTCCAGAAACACACACATAACACAGAGACCGGTGTGCTTTCAAATTTCCCATTTGAAAAAAAGAAGTTGAATAGCTCTTCTTCCCAGAGGGTTGCATAGTCACAGGCTAGAAGAGACTGACTGAAGCCGATTTGAGACACATGGATTTCATACGGGCTAAGTGGAAGGGCCTGGGAAATAGGAAACTGGTCACTTGTTGCTCATGTCAGGAGAGAGAGGTTTCTCCTCTTTGGAGAAGGATCTTTCATTTGGTGTCTCTTTTGCTGTCCCTGTCTTGTCAGATGGTCTAACAGATTAATTTACTTACTGAATTTACCTTTATATTTTTGCTTACAGCTTCTTTCCTAAAGAAATCATCATCCTTGTATAGACTGTAATGCCATTGCCCTTCCACTCTTATAAATGTGCACCTGAGTCAATCATCCGGTATTTCAGAAATATGTGAACAGAGGTTATATTAGCCTTAATTTTTTTCTTTTTAGCACAGGTGAAGATGTTGTTCTGTATTGCTGATCTGAAATTAAGTATCCGAGTGCCAGAATATGAAATTAGTTCTGTCAGTTGAATTTTAATCTCCAGAATACAGGAATGTCTTTTTCCTGCTTAAAGGTCTATTCAGTTACATGTTCCTTGTTATGGCATATTTTAAAAAGATCTGTTAGATATAAATTAAACAAGGCTCTTTTAAAATATGGTTGTTCCAACATGCCAGAGTACAAATCAAAGGAAGATCAAAATATGAAAAGTGTTATAAAGCTATTTAAAAACAGTAGGTCAGCTTCTGTTTTTGTTTAATCTTACCAGGCTCCTATTTCAGTTTATGTTGTAACTGATGAAGAGGTGGTGATAACTTCATGCTCTTAAAAGTTTTAGAAATAAAAACCTCATTTTTAGAATGTCTGCTTATAAAAGAGATTTATTGGGTGACTAAAGAGAGTTTAAGGTCATCCCTAGGAAATCCACACCAGGAAAACACCAAAAATATAATGAATCTTTGAAATAGATGTAAAATCTTGGCAGCTAGGAAAACAAGAGGGCAAGAAGCCTGCAGTGGTTTTGTATGTACAAGTGTTAAAGAAGAGACCCAGAAAGCGCACAGCTACAAGATGTGCAAGTAGTTGAGTGATAAAATTGCTGCTTGAAACTTACTGAAACACCATTGGGGGCTTCTGGAAAGAACGGGTTTTGTGGTAATAATGAGTGGAGTTTTTTTCCCCCCTTCTCTGTGGTGAAAGCATTTTCGTTCAAAGTTGAATTTGTCTTGCATTCCATGAGAAACATCTCTAGGCATTTTCAAAGGGACAACACAAAATTAGGAGGAGCTGTTGACTCCCTCAAAGGCAGGGAGGTCCTGCAGAGAGACTTTGACAAATCAGAGGACTGGGCAATCACCAACCATATGAAGTTCAACAAGTGGAAGCGCTGGATTCTGCATCTGGGATGGGGCAACCCCAGATGTTCATACAGACTGAGGCAGTGCCAGGGAAAGGGAGCTGGGGATCCTGGTTGATGGCAAGCTGAGTATGAGTTAGAAATGCCCTGGCAGCCAGGAGGGCCAACCGTGTCCTGGGGGGCATCAGGCAAAGCATCACCAGCCAGTCGAGGGAGAGGATTGTCCTGCTCTGCTCTGCACTGGTGTGGTCTCAGCTTGAGTATTGTGTGCAGTTTTGGGCACCACAATATAAAACAGACTTTAAGCTATTGGAGAGTTCCCAAAGGAGAGCAGCAAAGATAGTGAAGGGTTTGGAGGGGAAGCCATGTGAGGGAGCAGCTGAGGTGACTTGGTCTGTTCAACCTGGAGAAGAGGAGACTGAGGAGAGACCTCATTACGGTCTTCAACATCCTCCCTGGGGAAGGTGCAGGGGGGAAAGTACCAATCTTTTCATTCTTGTGACCAGTGACAGGACTCGAGGAAACAGCATGAAGCTGAGTCAGAGAAGGTTTAGGTTGGATATTAAGAGGCTCTTCACATAGAGGGTGGTTGGGCATTGGAGCTGGCTCCCCAGGGCAGTGGTCACAGAACGAAGTGTGACAGAGTTGAAGAAGCATTTGGACAACACTCTCAGCCTAGCACATGGTGTGATTCTTGGGGTGTCCTGCACAGGGCCAGAATCCTGCTGGGTCCCTTCCAAATCAGCATATTCTGTTAGTCTGTGACTCAGGAATGGAAGGTAAATGGTATCCCTTGACTCCTGTGAGACATTTGGGTTTGGGGAATTTTGATGAGAGGGAGAAGAAAGGTATTTCATATTTCCTTCTGCTGCTTTTCAGACCTGCATTTACTCCTAGTTTGTATTAGGATCAGATTGCCTTTCAGTTATCAAGCATTTAGATGTTATCTCACTTTTATATCTGAATAAAACTTTGTATGTGTTGCAGAAGATAATGTAACTGCCATTTCCAAACAAATCTCAACACCAAATTGTACTGAATGCGAGAAGTGGCTGTATTTAATCAAGACGTGGCTTGGGGGTTGACTTGCTTGATGTAGATAAAATCTACATGTTCCTTGATAAGTAAAATGGCAAGAAACCCTAGCAACAGACCCCTTCCCTCTAGGTAGTGAAGTTGTGTTTGCTCACATCTTGAAGAACATACAGGAAACTTGGTAGGAAACCTGTATTTGAATTACATATGAAAAACCCCCAATTGTTTTGATGGCCTAATTTCAGTCAAAACTTACCCTTGCATGTTGCAGGAATCTTGTTATGTAGTCGTAATTTGCACTAGTGTATAGTCAAATTTCAACAGTGCACATATTCTACATGCCAGTGTATATACCAATGTGCCCTAACCAGCCTGATTTGATCCAGGGCATTTGCTTTAATTGTTTGCAAAACTTTTCAGCAATGTTTCAGGGGATTCCAGTTAACCATTTTCATAGTCCAGCTGACCCCAGAGTTTGTACTTGTTTAAAAACAATGTTTGTTAGTGCATTTTAACTAGGAAATTTGTAATGGTAGGGTTGGTTTAACAGCTGGAAATCTTTTGTCAGACACTTGTAAACACAGACAACTCTGTTTATTTAAAGCCTGATGACCAGCTTGTTTATGTAATCTCTTTGTTGGCCAGATGAAGTACCAAGATGAGCCAGGACCGAAGAGGGAAATGAGCCAAGTTCTTTGCATCCTGGTTTGACATAAATTTAATTGGCAGTAAATGGTTGCGTTAATTGAAATGGTCTCAGCTGCCTTTTCTGCCCTTACACAGTGTCTTGTGCAGCAGGTGCATGTGTCTATGTGTTCATTTTGACAGTGAATCGCCTGAAGGAGCTCAGGTGGAATAAGACAAGTCTTTGCTTTTTCCTTGGTTATTTACACGTAGATCATGCCCTGTCCTGCATTAATGCTGGTCCACACAATCACTTTTGTAGACATGATGAAAAGGGAGCATGACCATTTTTCAGTAACACTGCTGATGTCAGTCAGTCTGCAGTGTTTTGGAACATAATAATTAGATTAATAGCAAAATATATACTGTTAAAAGGTAATGCAAGCTGCTTGAAATCATGTGTGAGAAGTAAAAATAAATTTAAAGCTGTGTTTGGAATACTGCATTGAAACAAGTGTTTAGTTTCAACCTCAGACAAAGAACTGATATTGGCAGATGCCTTTGGCAGCAATATTTTTTCACCAGTATGAAAGAAACTATTAGGATAATTATTATGGATTATTTCTTTATTGGTTGTTTTTCTGTTCAGGGTTTCCACAGGGAGTAAAAAAAATTCAAATAAACTAATCTCCTAATTTCTCATGATAAATCATTCATTTCTATAGTAATGACTAGATATTTTAAACATGAGTTAAAACTCAAAAGTTAAAAAATATTAAAGAATATAAAGAAGGTTTTTAAATTAGTCTTTATACTTGAGACTAATCACCTCTTTTTAGGTTCTTTGCAGAACAGAGATGTCCCTCCTTTTTGCTTCCTGTTCTTCATTTTCTGCCAACCTTCACTTCTCCAAAAGTGGTGGAGGGGACAAGGTCTTAAATAATGGATGTTTGCCTCATTTTCAGATTTCTTGCACAGTTTGAAAGCTTAGATTAATTTTGGATTAATAGACACATAATGCTGTTTACAGTATAGCTACATATATTCATATTGCCATCAGCTTTCAGACAAGTAGGACACAAAATAAATTTTATAAGACAAGAACAGAGATAAATAATATATTTTCCTAGTGTTTACATCATCACCCTAAAGAATGATTGGTTTGCATTTACATTAGAGATTTCAAAAGAAGTAATAGTTTACCAAATCTGCAGTAATGATTTGGTGGTCAGAGGAATTCATTTTTAATACCTCAGATGTGAATTTTTAACTTTCTGTTTGTAGTTAGTTTAAGCTACAAAAGTAAAACCCACTAGCACTTGCTGTAGAAACATGTTACAGAGGGCTGGTTAATTGGTCCATGGTTTGGGGGGGTTTGTTTTAACAGCTGTAATTTGTAGCAAATGAGTATATTTGCCATGCACTTCGTCTCTAAGCATTTGTTTACTTTCCAGCTTTTTCTGAAGAATTGGCTTTTCTGAATAGTACTGCCAAACTTTTAGAAGTGTCCTGTTGAGTTAAATATACAAGTCTCTGTATATATATTGTTTTACAGCTTATATTTGCAAGCACTGTATGAAAAGGTCTTAGCAAATTTGAGGTTATGTGGTGCATTCATTGCATCCCTTTAGTGTCTAGAGTACAAAACAAGCATCCAAGATCCACAGATTTCTTTGTACAAGGGTATGTGTGTTTCATTAGACTGCTGTGTCACATGCAATTTCTGCCTTTCACTGGAAACAGAGGCTTATGCTCACTGGGAAGCATAGGCATAACCTGAGGGCTTCAGTATTTTCCTGAAAAAGAAGTTGTTAAAAAAATAAGAACTGAGGAAGCTTAGAGCCCAGAGTTCCAACTTTGTTGTATCTGCAGACAGTCAGGCAAAAGTTTGACCCAGTAATCTACGTAACTCCCTCCATCCAAGCTTAATAAGAGAATTGAACCACTTGTCCATGGCTAATGGGACAATCAGGGATGTTTCTGGGGCTGTCACCACTAAGACCTGTGTCTGATATTACTGATGTAGCATTTCACTTTTATATACAGTGAACATGTATCTAATGTATTAGATGAAACACTTTGAACCTTTTCACATACATCAGAGTCAAATCACCTGGTCAGTCATTGCTGACTGTCTTAAAGCTAAAAATCATTAAGGCTGGAAGGGATCCTGGGAAGTCTCTAATCCAAGCCTTGCAGACAAAGCAGGATCAGTTATAGCAGATTGCTCAGGACTGTAGTTGTTTTTTTTTATCTCCACGGATAGGAATATCTTGACCTTCTTTACCCCATCAGGTGTTTATACAAATTGGCAAGATACCTCCTGAGCATTCTCTTCTTCAGGCTGAACATTTCCAGCACCTTCGGATTTTCCTCATGTCTCAGATGCTCCAAACCTTTAATCATGTGTGTGGCCCTTGGCTGGAGTCTCTCCAGTATATCTTTCTCTTACTGAGAAGCCCAGAACTGGCCTGAGCACGCCAGCTGAGGTTCACTAGAGCTGAGGGGAATTATAGAATATCATAGTTGTAAGGGACCCACAAGAATCATCGAACCCAACTCCTGTCCCTGCACAGGACACCCCAAGAATCACAATCATGTGCCTAAGAGCGCTGCCCAAAACACTTCAACTCTGTCAGGCTTTGTGCTGTGACGGCTGCCCTGGGGAGCCTGTTCCAGTGCCCTACCCACTCTCTGTGTGAAGAACCTCCTGATATCCAACCTAAACCTCCTCTGACTCAGCTTCATGCTGTTTCCTCGAGTCCTGTCACTGGTCACTACAGAGAAAAGATCAGTGTCTGCCCCTCTGCTTCCCCTCATGAGGGAGCTTTAAACTACTAGGAGGTGTCCCTTCAGTCTCCTCTTCTCCAGGCTGAACAAGGCGGGTGACCTCACTTGGTCTCGTACAACTTCTCTAGACCCTTCATGTCTCTGGCTCTCCTTTGAGTGCTGTCTCTCAACATGCTGGCCATGCATCCTGCGGGTGCCATTGGCTTTCTTTGCTGCAAGGCACAGTGATGGCTCTCATTCAACTTGGTGTCTGCTAGGATCTTTTTCTGCACGGCAGCTTTCCAACCAGTCCACAGGATGTACTTGTGCTTGAGATTATTCCTTCTCAGCCCCAGGTGCAGGACTTTGCATTTTCCTTTCTTTTTGAACTTCATGGAGTCTCTGTAAGCCCATTTTCTAACCTGTCAGTGTCCTCCTCCATGGCAACGCAGCCACCTGATGCATTGTTAACCTCTCATCTGAGTTCTGCATAGTGTGCAAACTTGCTTAACTTTGTTAAATTTTTTTTCCTGTTTGTATTAGGGAAAGTGTAGCACATATGGCAAAAGTTGAAAATGCTTTATAAAATAAAGTGCACTTTCAGATCAATTTTTTTTCTGTAATACACATTTCTTTGTCAATGCCATTTTTTATAGTAAAATAATATTATTTGAATCCTAATTTTTAGCTTGTTTACTTAAGGAGTCACTGGTGTGCTGATCAGTGGAGATACTGTAATGTTCTTTATAATTTTGAGGGTGGATAAAATTTCTCTTGCATCTTGTTTTGGTAACTCTTATTTTCTTGCCTGTAGCTGGTGTCCTAAATAGACAGAATTTCATACTTTGCCTTTATTGTTTTCTTGTAAAGGCAGTTACTCAGTTCATTAACTCCTTAAATATTCTTTCCAGATGTTTTACCTGTTATTTGCTGGGGAGTGTTTTGTTTATGACTAATAAAATAATTGGTTCGTGTTCTTCTTACAACATCCTGAAAAATATTTGTGGACTTACTCTGTCAAATCTGAGCCATTGTTTACCCGTTGAAACATGTCTTAATTTTTCTACTTGCTGGCTTCAGTTTTTGTTCCATCGAGGACAGCATTGGTGTCAGCAAGTGGGAACAGTTTTGCTCTGCTGCTCTTGGGCAAGTGGATGAAGAGTGACCAAAGTGTGCAGGTGTTTCCGTACTAGTTGGTGGTAGTGAAGGTGTGCTGGTAGCAGGGTGTGTGCTGTTGTGCGTGCTGGGCACGGAGTATGTGTATCCAGTTTGCAGGTGTAACTAACCAGGGGCAGACATTTAAGGCTTCTGAGCTACTGTTCAGAACAGTAACCAGGTGACAGTAATCCTGGTATCATCTATTCCTGACAGCAAAGTAGTGCAAAACTGAGGTGTACAGAGGGATAGGACTGCGCTTGAATGTAGACTTAGTTTTCTGTGGAGTGATAAAGTATTTTGGCAGGATAAATACAAGAAAATTATTAATTAGTTTTTCCTTTTTTTTCTTTTAGGAGTCCTCCAGGATGGTTTCAAGCAGGTATAAAAGGTATGAGATCTTTGTACACAACAAATTTCTTTGCATATATATTTCTGCCAGAAATAAAGCTGATTAGATGGATGTTTGTAGTAGAGGCCATCATACTGCTACTGTAGATACGTAGCCTGATTTCAGGGTAAGGACCTGAAAGATGCATCAGACTTATCCTAACCCCTCTGTTAAGATTTTCAGATAAATTCAGCTATTATTTTGCTGTGTCCTACTAATGCAGAATACTTCCCCAAGCAAATGTCTAACTTGACACATTGCCTAGGAGCCAGTATTTTCATACTTAATTTATGAACCACCCTATTCTGAAGTTTAATATAGGAAAATAATTCTGTTGCTCTACACAGTAACACTGAAAGAAATTTCTATAGTTCTGTCATACTGCTGTCTCAGCTTTAGCAGATGCTGCCCACATATAGCATGTCCTGTTTATTATTTGTTTGTCTTTGAGTCAAGTGTTACCCTGGTCATTACTCCAGTTCTTTAGTCAGAAAAATATTTCAGAATCTCTTGATGCACCTGACCAGTGTGGGAAATTTTTGCCCATGTGGAATTAATACAATACTGACACAGCTACCAGAACTATTAGGAAAATGTTATAGTAACATGGGGTCTAAAATACAGCAACTGAAGTAAGACATTTGTGTAAACGTTTTTTTTATTTGACACCGAATGCGTTCCCTTTTAGGTATCCTTCACCTGGGTAAAATGTGTAGGTAGTTCACCTGTGTGTGTGTGTGTGTGTGTGTGTGTATATATATATATATACACACACACACACACAATCTCATGACTGTAGAAGAAAGTGCCAAGAGCACCTTCTAAGTCTTCACTGGTGTATCTTTCACCCTCAAACTTGTTCACCTATAGGGTTTTAGAATGGTTTGGGTTGGAAAGGACCTTGAAGAACATGTAGTCCAGCCCCACTGCCATGGGAAGGGCCACTTTCCATTGCATTAGATTGCTCACGGCCCCATCCAACCTGGCCTTGAATGTTTAGAGGGAGGGAGTATCCACAGCTTCTCTGGGTAACCTGTTCTGAAGTCTCACCTTCCTCATTGTAAAAACTAACCACCTATCCTGTTATGCTTTAGCTTTCCTAGCATAGTGCTGCTGTCTTTTTTATATTTATATTACTGGGTTCTCGTAAATCTAGTTGAGTGATGCTTTCTGTTGCTGTAGGATTGTTTTTTCAAAAATCACTTTGTCATTGCAGAATGGGTGGACTTATTGTCAGAACCTTAATAACTATATAATTTCATGATTCATTTCTTTTTAATCAAGCACGTTTTAGTTCAGTCTTCATTTTCTCTTTGGTCCCTGTGAAGAATTTTATTGTTGTTGGTATCTGCTAAATACCTGGTGGTGTGTGTCATACTTTTGTGGTTTTCATAAACCTTATCTCTGTACACATTTACCCACTTGGAAAATCTTGGTTGTGCATGGGGTGGTAATAAATAGAGGTTTGCACAGCTATAGTTGTAGCTTATTTGAAAATAAGCTAATTCTTATGATTAGCACTGCAAAAATAGGAAATGCCAATGCTAGAAAATGCTAAATAGAACTTGGTTGTGCAGTCTTCCCTTAGTCAGCTTCAGTTGTATGTGGGATGTAAGGTCTATGTCAACTTTCACCATCAGGACTGGCATCACTTTCAGGAGGAATCTGACTTGCTGTGAGCTGCTGTTCAATATTTTATGTATGTTGCCATCTGTCTTACTGATTGCACAGTCTTGAAACTTCCTGTTGAAAGCAAAGGATTATTTTCCACTGTCAGCAAAGTGCCCAGTGTTTACAAATACTCAGTAGGTTTTATTCTAATTGTACCTCCTTGAGGCGTGCAATGCCCACGGTGATTAAAAAATTTAATAGTATCTATTAATTTTCCTCTGTATTTGAAAATTTCTACCTCCCTTGAAGTAATTTTTCACTTACAGGTACTTAAAAGTGTGTCTCCCAGTGGCTTCACTTTCTGGTATGAATGCTAAGGAGTCAGGATCAAAGTTGTTCTGGGCTTGTTTGCCCCTTCCAACATCTGCAGTAAGTGAAGGTCTTACAGAAAGCAGCCTACTCTCCAGTAGTTCTTACCCAAATCACTCAGACGTCACTGAAGCCTCAAATATGGTAAAGTCCTTTTGAAACAGAAAATGCCATTCCGTGATTACTCTTGGAACTGGAATGTTAGTGCCTGAAGGCTGAACTGAGATCAGAAGCTGCTTCAAGGCTCACATATGTTCAGCTTACTGTGCTTTTAACAATTTTGAGTGTACTTCCTTAGGTTTTCAAGGCAAACTGAGAGCAAAGCATTTTCTTACTTAGATACAACCACTTTTGGATCCCATTTGAAACTGTTCCTTGCATTACTCTGACAACAGGTTGTCACTACTTTGTGGGAGAGTGTTTATTGGTAGATTTTGTAGACATATGGTAGCAAAAATAAGTACGTTTTCCGAAAATTTTGTGCTTACTCGTAGAATCTCTTTCCCATTGAAAGAATGAATCATTTGCCAGAAATTTTCAGGCTGGTTTTTTCCATCTTTACTACTCCTGCTCCTTCATTTTTGCCTTCTACTTCTTCCCCAGTTGTTCCTCATCAGACATGACATTTCTTCATCTCAGCATTTTTCTTCACTTTGCTGGTTTCTGTTTCCTAGCCCAGTTAGACACCCTTTCCTTTCTCTCCCCCTTTTCTCTTACATCCTTATACTTGACCACTGAGGTCCTAGTCTTCTCTTTGTTGTTTTTCTGATTATTTTGGTGTGTTTTTCCTGTTTTGTCTCTGTCCTCTGTCTTCTTCTGACCTCTAGTCCTGGGTTACTGATACCATTCCTGCCTTCCACTACCTTTCTCTTCCCTTTCCATATAGCTGTTTCCATTTTTCACAGTTGGAACTTGATGATCTTAGAGATTCTTTCTCAATCTCAATGATTCTATGTTTCTACACTGAGATACCCAGCCTCCTGTACCTAAAAAGAGAAGAGACTTAAGAGCAGAGAAGGATCTGTAATGTGTGTTCTCCTGGAATCACTGTTTTCTCAGTATGTTCCAGGACTCAAGGAATAGCACAGATTTTACACTGCCTGTTTAATCAGGCACACTGGCTACTTTGCCCTATATGGATGCAGCAATCCATGGTTGAACATTTATATGACACTGCTGGGAAACCCATTTCACTGAGTGTCCATTGACTGGAAGACATGTTTACAAATGAACTCTGCTGGCTGCTGTGTGTTATTCTTCTTCTGTTCTGGCTGACTTGGACAAACTGAGCTTATCTCCTCATGCAGTAAAGTAAATAAAAGTTTATGATGAGGATCTTAGTCTATAATTGTAGCCTGTCTTTTGAGTTTACTTCAGGAATTTTCACACTCCCTAAAAGATTGTGGAGGGGTTCCTTTGTAGTTGCATGATTAACCACGTAAAATATTTTCAAAAGAAAGTGATGATTTTGTTGTGATCTGGAGTGGTACTGACAGATCTATTAAAAGGATTACCAGAATCTATAAGGTCGTGCTGACACAAAGGCCACTGGAGTATTTGGGAGCTGTGATCACCCATGTATCCTAACTGAGCTTCATGTATTTAAAATCTGGAGATACACTTCAGTTGCAATAGTAGCCCATATCAACTTCCTGTTCTTTCATTTTTCTCTAAGCTTTTCTTGGTGAAATATGCCTCATTTTGGGCATTCCAAACTACTGTTACGGAAACTGGGTCTGCCAGTTTTTGAGGGAAGTTATTTTAAAGCACCGAGCACATTGCTATTGGTAAGAATGGTTTTCTTATTTAGGTCTGATGCTATCAGCATAGTTGATGTTATCACTGATTTTTGAAACATGAGAAGGACAAAGTGTATTCTGTTTATTGAAATATTTGAGTGTAATCTACATGTAAACATGAATTATGTTTCTGTTGCATTCTGAACTAAAAAGCTTGTTTGCAAGTAGCAGTAAATCAAGATATTTATGTGGAGCTAGGAACATTTTTATAAGCACAGAGAGTTTGATTTAGCAGCTTTCTTTTAAGACTGTCTACCAGCTTTAGAACCACTTTAGTTTCTTTTTAAAAACTTGTAAAGAAAAACCATGCAGATCAGGATTTAAAATAACTCAGAAGATTTTTGCATGGTTCATGGATCAGACAGATCAGCTGGATCAGGTTACAGAAAGAGATTAAAATCTTAGTGTTCAGGGATGTGTTTGTTTATTAGTGAAAATGAATATATTATGGTACGGTTTGATGGGTTCCTGTCAAAATGTCAGAGAGGATTTTTGCCCCCTCTTCTAGGATAGTACAGCACATTAACGTGAAACCCTAGAGACAGAGACCATTTAGCACTAATTTCAAAAGACTACCTTGTACTTCAGTTTAGCATTCATGCAAGAGGTGAAAAATAAATGGGAAAGTAGAGATCATAAGGGAAGAATAGTGCTTCAGAGCATTCTTCAAAGGGGCTCTGAGGGAAATGTTTGAACACTGCTGAAATTACTGCCTTCAGTGTTTTGAGGTAACTAAAAAACCTAAACTATAACAATTTACATTCCATCACACTAACCTTGGTCTCACTAATTCAAAAAAACCCACAGCTGCAAAATACTGTTTCATAAAACCATGCCCAGACTTGCCTGCTTGCCTGTGTTTGTGAGTTTGGCAGCAAGGGCTGGCTGTGGAAGTGTTGTCTCATCTAGCTTGTTACATTAGGACCACTATGCAGATATGAACACTGTATTTTAGGCAGGGGTCACTCAAGATGGTTTTCCTGACTTTTCTAGCCTCTCTTGAGCCAATGCTGATGTTATGAGAAGGCAGAAACATTAAGGTTTTATTTCTGCAGAAAGTTTTGATGGTCTCAGTTGTGCTGGCAGAACTTCCTCGCTGCCCCTTGTGCCAGTGCTCATGCGGCTGGACAAGGTGCCACTTTGGGGAGCCACTGTGGCTGAAAATTGATGGCTTCCTTTTGCCTCACTGCTGGATTGCTGCATCAGCAACTTGAGAAGTTTGCCACTCACCTGAAGGCCAGACACAGGAAAAAGGGAGGAGGCTAGGAACATGCAGCTGTAGAGAAGACAAGACTTCTTTCCTTAGCTAAACTCTGAAAGCATCAAAGGTTGGACTCGGGGATCTCAGAGATCTTTTCCAACCTAGTCGATTCTGTGATTCTGTCACATTTGGCTTAAGCAGTAATAGAAGCCCATGGTGGCCTATTTATAAATAATTGTTCTTGGCTCCTCCTTCCAAAGAAGCTGTTAGCAAATGACTGGATTAAAGTCACATAAATAATTAGGAGTTTGCAAATGAGATATAGTGACAAGATTCTGGCACTAAAAATAAACCTGTAGTAGTTGAACATGTCCTACTTGAAACAGAATTTTGGCAGGGTGATTTTAATTGGATGAACAGCAAGTTAGGCAGCGCTTCAGGAAGACACTGAGACAATCAAAGAGGCATTGGAAGGAGCAAGATTTATTCTACCTTTCTGTAATAATGCTTTAAAACGTACATCTCTCTGAATAACTTTTTATTGTAAAGGAAATAACCAGGAACTTTATTCCAAAACAAAATTCCCATTTCTATGTAAGAGTAGGCAAACCACAGTGTGAGTTGATTTTGATAGATGCTTTTTATTTAAATACGGCCAGAAGACACCCTTTATATTTATGTATCTAATCTACAGGTATACTTCCATAGATACTGTTATTCTAGTGAGCAGTGTCCTGGTAGCCAGGAGGGCCAACCACGTCCTAGGGGTCATCAGGCACAGCGTCGCCAGCAGGTTGAGGAAGGGGATTGTCCCGCTCTGCTCTGCACTGGGGGCAGCCTCACCTTGGATATTGTGTGCAGCTTTGGGCACTGCAATGTAAGAAAGGTATTAAGCCATTAGAGACTGTCCAGAGGAGGGCAACAAAGATGGTGAAGGGCCTTTAGGAGAAACTGTATGAGGAGCAGCTGAGGGCACTTAGTGTGTTCAGCCTGGAGGAGACTGAGGGGAGACCTCAGTGTGGTCTTCAGTATCCCCATGAGGGGAAAAAGAGGGGGTAGATGCTGATCTTTTCTCTGCGGTGACCAGTGATAGGACCCAAGGGAATGACCTGAAGTTGTGTCAGGGGAGGTTTAGGTTGGATATTCAAAAAATGGTTTTCCATCCAGAGGGTGGTTGGGCACTGGAACAGGCTCCCCAGGGAAGTGGTCACAGCAGAAAGCCTGACAGAGTTTGAAGGCACATGGTGTGATTCTTGGGGTGTCCTGCACAGGGCAAGGAGTTAGATTCAATGGTTCTGATGGGTCCCTTCCAACTCAGCATAGTCGTCTATGACTTTATGATTCTTTCTAATTTAGTGATCATAAAGTGACATTATTCTGAAGACTAAAATTCCATTCTTTGTGAAAGATATTCCTGTTGTTTCCTGGATGGTACTTTTTTGGCCTTTGCTGTATACCAGACATTGGTTGTAGCAGCCCAAATAATGAACTTTTTATCTGTCACATTCCTTGTGTCATGCTACCCTAAATGTGTTATTAAATGCCATTTCCTAGAAGTCTTCATGATATGTCATTTGTACTTGCTGACAGTGAAAAATAGTATGTTCAATAGGGTCTGCTGCCCAGTGGAGGAATAGGTGAGGAAGTGTTTGGCTGTGAGTTTCAGGGTAAATACTGGAAAATAAGGCATTTTCTGTGTTAATGAAACCCTTCATGTCTAGACATTTTTTCTTCTAATCTTCATGTAGGAGATTCTGCCAATATTACTTGCTGGAGCTCAGTTGAGATATTCCAGTATATTGGGGATAGTGTTAATTTTTGAGTGATGGAAAATTGAGCCCTTTTTTTGTGTGTTCTATCCTTGAGACATTAACAGCATGCAACTACACATCTTTTAGAAAGCTAAATAATCTAGAATTTATAGAGTTAAGCTAAACTATGTCTCTTACGTTGTGTTGCAACATGCATATCCGGTCCTAGAAATGTTTTTTTGAAAAATCTCCTGGATGAAGAATAAACAGTGCTAAATATGGTAATAACATTAAGCTACAAAATTCCTTACAATTGTGTCAGTGAGCCTTGGAAACTTCACACATACTAGAGCAAAAGAATATTTATATCCATGAAAAGACACCCCTTTGCCAGATTCTCCTGCTTTTGATTTGCGCTGAATCCATCTAACTCTGCACATGGTCAGCAGGGGTTTTCAAGAGTTATGAAATGCAAAACTGTTAAATGAACACATTAATCATATACTCTTCTCTGTATTAAAGGAAATGTTATAGAGATGCTTATAATACTTTTCATTCTTTTCCTGAGTGCTCTAGAAAGCCATTGTATACATAGTTCAGCTGTGTTATTTTGCAGAATCACAGGCTGACATTGGAAGGGATGTCTGGGGGGAATCTTGTCCATATCCAGTCCTCTGCTCAAGCAGAGGGACACCTAGAGCTGGTTTTTGAGGACCATCTCCAGGAGGCATTTGAATTCTCTGGTGAAGGCAGAAGGAATTGGTTTTGTGTTTTGTTTTGTTTTGTTTTGGTGGGGTTTTTTTTGATTGGTTGGTTGGGTTTGTTGTGGTTTGAGGGGTTTTTTTATCTTTGGTAGTTTGGCTGTTTATTTTCAAAGTCTAAGAAGTGTAGTTTTGGTGATTTGGAGAGGAAAAGATCAGCGTCTCTGCCTGCTCTTCATATTTTATTGTTTTCTGCATTGAAAGTAATTAATGTTACTGTTAGGAAGAAAATAGCTATGGGAAGAGGACTGTTAGTTTTGTGAGCAAAAATGCTTGACTTCTTATACATATTTTTAAATTAGCCCTGGTTTTGTACATAGTGTTTTTGTACATAGTGTACATAGTGGAGAACAGGCCAAGTCCATAGTTCCTGAAAAGTCAGTCAATATTCTTATGTTTTGGACATCTACTTGTTTTTCATCCTTTATGGAATTTGGCTTAAAAGTAGTGGTACTTTACTTCTTGAAATGAAGTTACTTAGCTTGGTTTTTAATGTGCATCGTTCATGACATTTTAAAAATAAGGTAAGTTGATTCCCACATGATGAGAGCTGTATTATCCAAGTATTCAAATCCCCGAGGCAGTGAATATAGTGAATTCTCAGCCAGTTTATTAGACTCATCTGTTGAGTGCTTTGGAAATCAGTTTTGTTACTGCTGTCATTTTCATTTTGTGAAATGTATAAATAGGTGTCTGCTTTG
Source organism: Myrmophylax atrothorax (assembly GCA_026770055.1). Classification (NCBI taxonomy): domain Eukaryota; kingdom Metazoa; phylum Chordata; class Aves; order Passeriformes; family Thamnophilidae; genus Myrmophylax; species Myrmophylax atrothorax. Next base: position 38,835,733 of record JAOXXN010000265.1, on the reverse strand, counting down.
CTCTTTGCCTTTCATAGCACAGCTAATGCACCCGAAGATGATGCTCCAAATAGATATTCCCGAACAGAGAGAACAACTTACAGCAGATACAGCAGGGATGCAAATTCTTCTGGCAGTTCTCTACCAAGTAACACTTTGGAAAAGAAAATTGAGGAACTCGAAAGGGTAAGTGCCAACTAACCTCTCCATGGCATACGTCTGAAATAAAGCAGTTTTGAAACTCAATGGGGAAATTTACACGTAAAATACATAGAAATGATGCTAAATGCTTGAAGTATGGACAGTTATGTCTATAAAAGTGTATAAAGAGTCTGACTGAGAAGAATGTGAACTTTAAAATCATGGATGTTTAGTTTTTCTTTGGTATATAAGTGATAAATAGTTGAGGTAAAGATAACACACTTTTAGAGAGCGAGCAGTGCTCTGCATATTTCTCTTAGGTACCTCATGACACACCACCAAAGAGCAAATAGCTTGGGGGAAGAAGGGGCTCACTGGCTGTTCAGAGAATTAGCAGGCCTTTTTCTGATCTACTTGCTGTTCTGGATTTTTTTAATGTACCAAAATATTAGAAAAATTATTTGCTATCCAGTAGTTTGCTAAAGTTTTAAACATTTAAAATGCATATTTAAAACAGTTTTCGTTATTTCAGATTGACTTAATACAGTTTTGGGAAAATGCAATAATGTAAAGCTGAGGATTTTACCTAAGCCAGTATTTTGCTAAATAATGTCCTCTGTGTAATTTATTACTGGATTCTCTGTCTTCCTCTGAAGTAGAATTTTTGTGGGGAACTTGCCAAGTATTCTTGAATCATATGGATTAAAATTACCAAGTAAACATGATTTGAATAGGTCTTTTTTTGAGAGGGTAAAAATAAAGCATGTTTTATAGAAATCACTATTTTTATTTTTTTTAAGACTTGAGGAACCTTGATTTGAGTGAGGTACACCATAGTCCTTGCATCTAAATCAGCTTCTTTCTGAAATCCTTTAATTGCCACTAACACAAAAATTAGTGGAAGATTTGAGGGCTGTCTTTCAGTATCCTGGATTCTGACTTACTGAATTCCTAATGGACGTTTTCATTTTTGCTCACATTCAAGCCCACAGATCTAACAGTGAGTCTTCGTTCTTTGCTAATGGTAGTATAAAAAAAAGGAAAAAACCCAACAACAGAACAAAGCAAAAGCCAAGTAACAGGAAAGATTAAACCTCCTAATATAAGAAATTTGGAAGCTGATATTTTACATTTACTTCTTCTGTTTTGGGCCCCTATCCAATTTTGGATTCATGCTTAAGTTAAAATATTAATTAAAACCTTATCACTTGAGTCAGATGTCAAGCAGATTTGTTGTGGGTAAAATGTTATACTTGACATTTCTTCGGCTGCTTGAAATGTAAAAGGACTTTGAAGGTGTGGGTTTGACTTGCTGTAGAAAAGGAACTTTAGGTAAGTGTGTGAGTTCTTCTTCCTTTGTTTTAAATGGTATTAAACTTTAAATTGTCTCTTGGAAAAAACCCCTTACATTTCCAACTTCATTGGGTATTCTGGTTTTAGGAACTTGCAAAGGAAAGACAGGAAAATGCAAGATTAATGAAGATGACGCAGGACAAAGAGGAGCTAATTGGAAAGCTGAAGGAAGAAATTGATTTATTAAACAGAGTAAGCAAATACTTTCTTATATGGCTCTTTATAAAGAGGGGATAAAAGTCTTTGCATTCTCTGTTCTATTCTGCAGGCACCCACATCCACTGGGCAAGGTCACAAGAGAATTAAGTGTGAGAGGTCTTTTGTATTGTATAGCTCTCAAGTGCCATGGCAATAAGTTTTTTTTGCAGGTGATTTCTGTTTGTCATGATTAACTTCTATAAGTTCCCTGTTGCTGGAGAACCTCATTTTGTTGGTGCTCTAAGTGTGCATAGAGCAAGGTTATAAAAGCAAAAGCACTTCACTGTCTCTTCTTTACAAATTCAGAATACCAGGAAATAATTGAGTTGAGGTTTTGACAATTTTCTCAATAAATTATTACCCAAGATTTTTTTAAAGTAATTAAAAATTTAATTTACTTTTAATCAACTTTTAATTGCTAACAATAATTTAGATGATCTTGTGAATGCTGGGGAGCAGGCTCTTTATATTCTGACACATATACTCTCTGTGGTTAATGCCAAGTAAAGGCAGAACAAGTCAAGAGCACAGGACACCTGAGGTAGCATCACTCAGGCAAGATGTGAAGGCAGGAAATGAGGCTGTTAAAAGAGTGAGATGTGCTTGGAAATGGGACAGGATGAGAAGGTTAAAAGTTGAAAGGAAAAAGCTGCCCTGTAAGATTTCAGGCCAAATGGGAATTCTTCCATAGAATGGATTAGTGACCCCATCTCGCACTGCCTGTCTGAGGGGTGGAGCCTGGGTGTACTAGGGATATGCATCTTCTAGTCCAGTGCAGATCTGGTTTGGGTCAATCCAGCAGTGAAGGGAGGCAATAACTCTACATGAATAGTGTCAGAATTTCATTTTGCAACTCTTCATCTGTAATAAAGAAGGACAGCATTCACAAGTTTGCAAACTAATCTAAGAATGACAGGAGATTATTCTGAAATATTTATTTTGGGTTTTTATGATTAAGTTGCAAGTTAATCTGTAGAATAAATGAGGTATTGCCTGTTTTGGAGAGATCTCTGTTTTAACTGTGGCATTGGTCTTCGTTCATTCTTTCATTTTGCAAAGAGTCTGTCGCATCTGAGCTGATGATCTTATTACAGTCAAGGCAGGTGTTCATTCCTTCTACATAATAGATGGCAAAGCTATTTAATACTGTTACTGACATCTGACTTCCTGCCTCAAAGGTCAGAAAGAAAAATCAAAATAACCTAAATCACTGAAATCTTGTGGTTTAGGACTGTGACTGAGAGGTTTACTGTTCCAGAAACAATGTTATTTTTTCGTTATGTTTGAGGTATGATGTTCTAAATTAAATCCATGAAGTGTCTAACTAGAAACTGTCTCTGAACATTTGTAGTACAGTCAGGCAGTGTCTGTGCCTTGCCTCTGTTAACTATGGCAATTTCTGTTACATGGAAGTAAGCATTAAACAGAATATAGTCCTTTCAAAAACCACTTCATTATACAATGACTAAAATTGTACCTTTCCATGTGACCTACAAAGCCAGCTTATTGGTGCTTCCTAGTTAGATTCTTTTAAAAGCAGTGGAGGATGGATTTTTTTTTCTCTGAGGTCAGCATTCTTCATAGATTTAACATTGTCTGTTTGCCTGATTGACTGTAAGTTATTTATGTCCATGTCTCTTGGGCTTTTCTTAACCATGAAAAAGCTGCCTTTTGAATTTGACTAGCATAATTTGTCTTCTTAGAAAAGTTTGAACCCATGTCTCAAGTGATACTTCCACTAAAACAGATACAGTTTTACTTTCTTGTTTATTAACTCTGGGATTTATGATTCCTTCTGTATTGGCTATCCATGTGGATTTAGAAAGAGAAAAGCTGCAGAAATACTGCATCATTCTAATGATAGGAGGTTATGGAACTTAATAGGGCAGTTATATTTGCTTTAGGTTTATGGTTTAACTGAGAACATGAGAGCCAGCACTTGGACATCCATATGTTTGTGGAGTGTTACTCTGTAGACCTAGCACGAGGATTGGATGCTTTGCATGGAAGAACAGTTGTGATCTTCAGCCTTCTTTCTTGATAGAAGGAGGTCCTGAGGACTAAACTTTATTTAGGGAGCTTATGCAGAGATCTTTCAAAAAAAAATTCCTGTTAGGCAACCTAAATAGGAGTCTCTAACTTTGAACATCTACACATTCATGGTGTTTCTCCAGCTTTTCTGTTCATCAAAACACATAGTTATTGCATGTTTAGTTGCATGGGTATGAAAAGAATTCATGTCAAAGACTCTAAATAACTTCTTAAAAAGCCATTTTGCTGCATAGCTTTCTGAGTGCTCAGACCATATTTAAAGAAATGCTCTTTCTAGAAGTTTCAGTCAGTTCATAACCATGGATGCATCCTTGATTGGCTAAGACCTTGTGTTGCATTTGAAAAACTGTTTTTCCAAGAATCCTGAAAACGTCTTGGCAGACTTTTTCTCATTTTAAGTAAATATATTTATTTAATGTAACAGTGTAATTATGCTGACATCAGTCAGTACATCACAGAGCTACTTAAAGTGCATGAGCTGCATTTATATTGAGGGGAAAAAAGGTTTTTCCTCATTCTATTACATTAGACATTAGAAGTATGTCTGCCATGTTCTTTGTAAGAAAGGAGTAATTGCTTCATAAACCCCTCAAATGTCTGAAGGGAAAAGCATCAAAAAATACTTAAATATTTGTAGGCAAAGTTTGACTGTTGACTAGTTTACACTTAGTCATCTCTGACCTCACTAAGATGTCATTGTTGTTAAAAGTGTTTGGAGAGAGTCTGTCAGTGAGGATTTACAGTCCAGTTAGTGTCAGTTGTGTGGTTATTGGTTACTTTGGTATGTGAGGTTGAAGCTTTCCTGCTATTACATCTTTTTTTACTAATAGGCATAAATTAGCGTTGTAACTTTGAATAAGAAACTTTAAATTTCAGTGTGACAAAATCCCCTGCATCTCTCAGCCTGTTGTTTCTGTAGATAATTAAATCTCAACAGTTATTTTTACTGGCTCATATTCAAGAGACTCTTACTTGTAGTAATCTTTGGAATGTTATTTTTGCAGCATAAGCATTTCACAAACTTTTAGTATTTTATTTTAAGTCAATTGTGGTATTTTAAACAGAAGGTCTTTAGGTAAGTTTTTATTGAGAAATCCAGTGGCTAGGTGAACAAGTTCAAGTATTCTGTATATAAAATTTTAAAAAGTACCATTTTTTTGGAAATGTATTGTTCTTTCCATCTGATTATTCATCTGAACTGAACAAAAGAGAATATAAAAGTGTTTCTTTATATTAAACTGTATCTGTAGTAGCTATTCATCAAACCTTTCCATATTTAGATGTTTAAGTCACTTGTATCTGTTATGTTGAAGTGGTCAAATGCTTTCCCTGGAAATTTTTCATACTGTGATACAGCATTATTTCTGTTAAGCAAAGAGGAATTTCTGCTAGTGATTTCTTGATTCCACATTAGAAGAATAATAAAGTAATTGCAGAGGTGTTGTCACTTGAATTTTGGCTTGGCAAACTGAAAAGGCTTTTAAAAATTACTGTGCCAGTTAAACACACCATCTCTAGTGTGCACTTCTGGAATGACCTCACTAAAAAGAAATAAAAAACTAGTCTTGTCTTCATATGTCAAATGCTACTTAACAACTTAAAGGGGTGAGAGAAGAGTATCTTTTCTTTACTACTTGAGTCAGCAAGGAGGGTTTTTGCAGACTTGAATAAAGACATCTAAGATTTCCAGTGAGAATTTTGGTTCTTTTTCTTTTGCCCACCTTTGATTTTTCTCCTTAAAGTGCTGTTCTTGACTCCACTCTTTTGTTTTTTCATTCTTTTTTCATCCACATTCTGTTTCTTCCATGTGCTTTTTATACAGTAAAATTGCTTTTACTGAAGTAATGCTTGCATTAAGCAGCCATTTTCACTGGTTTTCACTTTAAAGGCTTGAAAAGACTTGGTAGGAAGTAAAGAAATGAAAAGGGAACAGGATAAAAATGGTAATTGGTGGAAAAGACAAAGATTTGGGGTGAAAGCAATCTGTTTTGAGCATTATTATTACTGTGTGCACTGTTGGATCTTTCTGCAGTTTATACAGAAATTACAAAATCCATTATATTTTTTTTCACAGAAATAAAGAATGTACAGTCAAATCTGTTTCTGAAAATATTGATACTTAATTTAAAAACAGAAAACAGGTGGTCTTGCAGTAATAATTAGTAGTGTGTATATGTGAATGGGATAGTTGCAGACAAGCAGAGTTTGGGGTAGCAGTGACTAATATGTTCTCTGCATATGCCAGAAAAATAATCACACCCAACCTATTTTGGTTTCTTTATGCATTAATTCCTGCTGTAGCTTTAGTTTCAATATGTTTCTGTTTAAAAGTGCTTGTATGTGGGAATATAATATTAATATTTTATAATTATGGTAACCCTTGGAAACAGACCAGCTTAACAGTTCTAAGGGTACCTACTGTGACACTAATTCTTGAATCCCTACCCCAGCTTCTTCATTTCAGAGCTAAGATGCTAAATTCCTACTGCTACTAACAGAGAGTTTGTATGCATGTCCTGAGAAATAGTTATGTTTCTTTTTTCTTGCGCAGGACCTAGATGATATAGAAGATGAAAATGAACAATTGAAACAAGAAAATAAAACCCTGTTAAAAGTTGTTGGACAGCTGACAAGGTAGAAGATTCAGGCCTCAATGAGGAAAGATTTAAAAACTACTGATGGAACATTAAGGTCAATATAGTAATAATTCCTGTGTGTTGCAGTATGTTATAATAACTGTCTTTATATTTATTGTTAGGAAACCAGATGAATGTTTATTTTCATAGAACTTTCTTGGTTCAATGAAATGACTTAAAATTTGGAGTATATTTTTAGCTTTCTTTTCACATAAGCATAATTAAAATTTTGATGTATTTCCAGATATTAAGTTCAAAAATATTGGGTTTTGTATGTTCAGATTACACTGCATAAATTACAGTAATTTAAAATTCATAGCACCAAGATCACTTTCAGTCCATGTGGGTGTATATTTTTGAAATGAATGGAAGCAATACATATAAGCTTTGTTTACAGAGATCCAAAAATACATATTTTGGGATAAGCTTCCTTTTTTAACAGCTGTAAAGTGGATGCCTTATTACTGATGTATAACATTTTGCAGATTGATGACTTGCTTTAGAACTCTTGTATGTTGAATTTTTTTTACTGTATCTGAAAGATTGACAATGGTAGAGAGTAGCAATTTTTTTTTCTGTGTTTAACAGTATTCTGTCAGGAGAGGAAGGTTTTATTTAAAAAAAAAGAAAGCAAACTCAGAACACCAAAAAGCCAAATAAATCACCTCTGGTATGAGCATTAATAATAGAATCATATTGAAGTTGTGCACTGCAGTTTATTTTATAGCTTTTGCTTTAGCAGTGAAATGCAAGTTTGCAGTCAGAAAGTTTGTTTGCTGTGTTGAGAATTCAAACAAAATCTGGAGCTTTCATTTTAGCAGACACTTTTGCAATACTCTTCTGCTTAAAGCTGTCATCTTAAAATTTGTAGTGATCATAACCGTTATGAGTTTTTTGATATTTTTTTTTTAAGCTGAGTGAAAATTTTTGTACATAACAAAAGTAGAGGGGCATACTAGTGATTCATGCCTTTCTGAAACATCAAATGGTATGAAGACCCCCTTTTTATCCTTGATTTTAAACTAACAAGGTGTTTAAAAAGTTCCTGGTTAGATGTTACAATCCAGTTATGGCTGTGTACCGATTCTTCTGTAACGTGATAGCTGACAAAATTTTCATTAGACTTTAACCATGGACCTCAGTTAACAACTCTCTTAAAATTCTTGTTAGACTGAGATTTTTTTGTACTTCATTTCATCTTAGTACAGCACATTTTGCAATCTGGATCAGATTAAATGTACATGTCCTTTGAGTCAGGACACTAGAAATAAAAACATTTCAAAGAATCCAGGCTTTTTCTTGACAGTATCAAAGTGTGGTGTCAGAAAGTTGCAAGAATTTAGTTCTTGTTACCTTAAAACTTAAAGACAACTTTAAAATATAACAATATAGCAATATTGTTATATTTTTATATATAATATATTATAACAATCACTTTTTCAGATTTGCTAATTGTTTTCATACTGAGTATTTAGCGACTGTGTTTCTTAAATTTAAAATCCAGTTATTGTTGTTATTACACCTTGAATTGTTTTGGATATAGGATAGGTTATTTTGCATTTGTGCATTCTGATAAGGAAGAACGTTACAAAGCTTTAAAAAATTTTTGAAGACACTTATAGTCCAGGGTGCCTTGATGTTTTCCTTCACAGTGGATGAGATCCCATCAGACACCATTTGAAACTTTTACTCGGGTTGATTAAATGGTGTGGGGGGTTTGTATAGGCCCTGCAATATACACCGATGAGTATTGCTTGTAATATTATGGAAACAGTAAGAAGTCCCTTAATTTATAAGTTTCATGAAATTAAAAATTTCAAATAATGAAAAAGTCAATTGAGATGTATGCCTTTTGAATAAATACGAAACTTTCTCTGGAAGAGCATGTGATTTCCTTCTCTGTGTACTGGGTAGGAAATGCTCACACTGATGTACAATATAGGTTGTCAAAAATACTGAAGCATCATTTAGGATTCACTACAGAACACACAGACACCAATATGAAGTTGGAAACGAGGTATTTCGTAAACTGTGTTTCACATACATTTTAAACCAATGAAAAATAACAACAAAACATGGACAAGAGTGACTTGCCTTCATATTACCTCTTCTTGTCTTGCATATGTATTGACTAAAAATTAGCAGCAGTAATGCCAAAATTAGAATGAGTTTGTTTATCTTGGACAGACGACTAATGGAAGTATTTGGCAGAAATACTTCTGATCCCTACCTTGAGGAAGTACTGGCAAAGGAAGTTGGTGAATATTTGAAACCAGTAATGCTGTGGTAGTTTTGGCTTTAGTCAGGCAGAACACTGAACAGAAATGTTGTAAACTCACACATAAAGTGCCTCAGGACCTTATTGTTGTTGTGTCTTATTATACAAGTATAAAACTCTTCATTGTATTAAAAGTTCCCACAAGTTGTATCTTGAAGCAAACACTTCTGCTGACAATTTGGAACATTTAGAGGGCTTTTTGGAAAAAAGTATGTCAGTAACAACTCATTATCAGGCTCTTGGGAGAAGCTAAGTAGATTCTAGGAAAAAGTGTATATTACATAGAAAGTTAATAATTGTCTAGTCATTACTTGCCATTATCTTTTTATTTATTCAGGGTGCTTTTATAGTCAAGCTCAAACAGAGAATATGTTTTTATCCCAGGTGATTTAAAGGTGTTAAATTACTACCTTGACCCATGGCCAGTTCACCATCTTGATTGTTCTCACTTCTGTGCTTTGAAAGCAGAGAGACTGATGGAAGTTGGAACCCACTTCTCTTGGGAAGGTTATACGATTCCTGAATGACTGTGGATATTAACATACCTAGGCTAAATTAATTTACTAGGGCTCTTTTTGGAGGGGGGAGGGGCAGGTGGTACTATGCAATATTAAGTGTATGAGTAAGTCTCTTGCAGATTTCTGAAGTTTCATGTCTTAAAATTCATACCAAACTGCTTAGGTCAACCTTCTGTATTTCTTGGAAACTGTGGTCATCTAGGAAATCTAACAGAAAAGTATTCCCATTGACTAAAGTAAATTAGAGAAAATTTTTTTCATGCTACTTTAGTAATGAACATCACATAATTCCTATTTGATAATGCTCAGTGGTTCTTCTGTTATAGTCCTATTCTTTCATACAGAAAAACAGAACTACATGAAGGATTGAAGGTTAAAATTGTGCAGAAATATTTTTATCACTGATAATATGCACTAATGCTTGAGGAATTTATTCCCTAAAAATGAAATTCAACCACATGTAAAAGTTAGTAATTTTTACAATGAAATTTAAAATGTCTCTCTTTGCATTTTTTAAATAATGGCCGTGTTTAAGTTTGGTGTTTCTTGGTGTGTATATTAATTGAAAGAATAGTCTGTATTTACAAATGAGTGGTTTTTTCTGTCTCTAAACCAGAACTTTTCATGGCTAATTGCCAGGTTTGTATTGACACAACCAGAGGTTAATTCTTCTGTGGTAGATTGGCTGTGACTGAGAAAAATCAATGATTTCTAAAGTGGAAAGGACAACTTAATTTTTTTTGAATTTTAACCATATTGAGAATTAGCTGTGGAAAGATTTGTGACTGGCATAAGCACTAGAAAAGGTGTAATGGTTTTAGTATGTCAAAACCAACTGATTAACCTACATCAAAGCTCTTTTCAACTTGTATCATTACAGGTTGGAAACTTAGTACCATGAGAGATACCAAAAGATCAAATTACTTTTTAACATTTCTAGGAGAGCAGAGTTACATTAATTCCAGATGTTTTATGCTTTTCTGTAAGTTCTCTGTGGCTGTTTTCAGCTGGATTTGGAACAAACCAGTATTAGTAGCCTAAAATAATTAATTACTGGAAATCAAATAGACGAGTAATAAGTAAGGATACCATAACTGAGTGTTAGTATTTCTTGGTCTGCAGACCCATTGGAAAGATGTTGGTTGAGTCACTTCATGTGTCAGTATTAATGATCATAAGCATCTGATACTTTTAATAAGAAACAACTGTTCTAGTTGGATAAATTAACATGCAAACCATGACTTAGTTAATAAGGACTTACAGCTGCTGAAACTAGGGAGGTAAGGATTATACTTAGAAGTTTTGTTAAAAGGGAAGCAAATTCATTCTGGATCTTGTAATTTAATTTGATCTGGAAGTTCACTACGGATGTGTTCCATGACAGTCAGTCTGACATAAGGACCTGCAAAAGGTACTCACACCGGCAGTTCTAGAAGCATTTCTACTTCTGTTATGAAACATTTCTTTAGGACTGCTTAAATATATCCAGGCCAAAAAGGGCATTGATGGGTATTTTAGTATAACTGATGATCTGCCAAGTATGTTGACTTACTGTAGCAAATCTCTCAACTACTTTTCCTTATACTGTAGCAGATGTTCATTACCTTGTTATTTAATACTTTTTCTTTTATTTCTGGATTTCTAATGTAACTGTCCTTATTCAGGGCTAATTGTGATTTCTCACTATGAGACTCTGAAAGTAGTCTCATAGTGCAGAGTAATTTTTAAAAAATACCATTTTATGCATTTCGAAAGTTGACAATAATATTATTAAGTTATAAATAACTGAATATCCATTTGAGGTTTGAACATTGAGTAGCTGTGATGTTAGTTGTGGTATCAGGTTAAAAATGATGTTGAGCTTCTTAGTATTGCAGGTAAAAGATATGTGTTTAATAATAAAGACTATGTGCCTTTGTCCAAATAAAACAATTCTTTTTAATGCAGGCTGACTCCTTACTGTCTTTAAAGGAGAATTAATATTGTCTAAAATTCTAACTGGGTTTGTCACCCATACTGAGATGTCCCAACCTGAACTTCTAGAACTACTTTCACATTCACATTTGAGTTTTCAAGTGTGGATGTGTTTGAAGACGTGTGTGAGAAACCTTCATATTTACACTGTACTAATTTTCTGCTTCAGGAATGTAGTGAGTATCCTTCCATCAATTATATGGAGATGATCATTTCACCTGCCTCATAGTAGAAGTATAACCCTTCCCAGGGAAAGGAAGGATGTTACAGTGCTATTTCTACATAAATGAACTGATTTAATTTGATTTAACTTCTAAATGTTCTGTATAAATACATGTTCTCCCACACAAGCAGAATCCTTTAAGAAAACCTCCTTCTCGTTCATAGCTGCAGACTGCACATAAAGAGAACTAGTGAATAATCAGTAAACACCAGGGAGATAGTAACTTTATCACAGTTTATGATAAAGTTTATAATGTTGTTGTTTTAAAACAGCTTGAAACATAAATACCACAAGCAGCCATGCATTCAACACCATGGTTACTTTATGGATAAGACATTATGAGCATTTGCACTTAGTAAATTTAAAATGTTAGGTTAATTTGATTAAGGATTAATTTTCCTGCAGTTGACTTCCTTTCTGAAATCACGTTGGCTTTCAGATTTTGTTTTAAAATACAGAAGTATGTCCTTCCTCAGTTTCTGCCTTTGGCATTTTAGATTCTTCAGTCTTGCTGGGAAATTTTAGCTCCATGTGCACAAGTGTCTGTTCCGTGCTCCTCCTTTAGTCACTGGATTTGCCATACAAAAGCTTCCTGATCTTAGTGCGTGGTATGTTTTCCTGTGGATGTTCTAATTTTTCTCTCACAGCTCATCTCTTCCTTTCTTTCTTTGTAATTTTGGTGTCTTCTTTCCCTTGGTCTTCTAGAAACCTAAAGGAGTATCTGTGAAGTGTGACAATACCATAAAGCTATTTGCTGGATTTTTTTCCTTTCTTAAACAGACCTCAAATATTTATATGAAAAATTTTTCTCATCCAGTGAAGAATTAAATGGAGGAACATACTGCTTCTGAAAGTCACTATGGGACACCAAGAGCCTACCAAAGTTTTAAGGGGGATTGAATATTGATAAGGATATTGAGACGGTCTGTTGCTCTTGTACCATTAAAAGTTCTGATAGTCTCCAGCTCTTGAAACCTTGTAGGAATATCATGTGAAAGAGTAACGCTGCTGTATAGAAAGCATTTGGGCAGGAACCAAGAACAGGATACCTGTCCTTCTGATGTGTATCTAATAGTCCCAAATTGTACAATTCCTGATGGAGGTCTAGTGGGTTTCCACCTGAATCTTCAGGTTTGGAGCTGGGAGCTTCCTGTTTAGCAGCCGACACCCCTCCACATGTGGAAACTGAGACATACATTTCACGTGGCCTTCCATGAGCAGGAAGGTCTGATTCACAGCCTGTAGCCATTGTCTGGTATCTCAGTATCTCAGGGATTGCTGTTCAAGCAAAATTGACCTGCAATTTCTGGATTCACTCTAGAGATTTGACGTAACATTATGCATTTGACCTGTTTAAATAATTGATGAGAAAATGGGTGACATATTTTATACTATGTAAAAAGAGAATGTTTTGTTTTCTTAAGCATTTTCTTCAGTCCCCCAGGCTTTTTCTTGAAGAGAAAGTTGCTGCCTCCAGAGAAGATGTTTTTCAATACCTTTAAACTGGACTCATTTTATAGTCTGATGAGGATTCTCACCTCAGCCAACCCAAAACCTCCAGGCCTTCTTTTAACAAGTACTGTAAGTTAAGATGTCTTGGGAAGAGTTCTGGGAGCAGATTGGAAGGTTAAGCACTTAAAAAGAAGACTGTAAGTCCTTGTTTTCTGTTGGGCTTTGAGCAGCCTGGTCTAGTGGAAGGCATCCCTTTGCATTGCAGGGGAGAGCGGAACTAGATCATTGTTAAGTTCTATCTAACCCAAACCATTGTGTGATTCTTCATTGAAGAAAATCTGAGTAAAATGACAACATCCCAGCTGTGTTTCTGAGTGACTACCTTGGTAGTCATTGATATCCTTCTTAGGGAACACAATTGTCACTGCACACTGGAGTCCTGCAGGTACCTTAAAGAACAAACACAACCACAACAAAGAACAACCACAGAGTTCTGGAAATATCTGACTTGCCTTTTCCAGTGGTTTGGGCCAAATGGCGTAAAATGTGGTTAGTAATTAGTGATGAGATTGTAGTGGGTGTTGCTAATGAAGGAGTAGGGGAAACCTTTTTTATCTGTATTTTAGGCTTTTGTCAAGAAATCTGTGATTATAATTGTTGAGAGGCTAAACAGTAAACTTTGGCAATAGTGGTGTAAGTTTTAGAAAGAAACTGAGGTAAAAAATGCCATCTTTGGTACCTTTAATTGATGCCTTTGACTCTTTCGGTACTTGTTTTCTGGTAAACCTCCATTACAGATAGCAAAATACCAAATCCTTATCTGTACTACAGGGACAATCCAAGTCTACGTTGATTTTTAATCAAGATGCTGTAAATGTTAAATAATATAGGAATCAGATTTTGTTTTCAGATCTGGAGTCTCTTTGATGAGGAAGGTAATGAAAATGTGTGCCTATTTGGTGCTAATGCTTTACCTCTTTTTCTGGTAAACAGAAATGTTGTTCAAAATGAACAAGCTTTATGATTGTCTCATTGTTGACCTCTTTAGGCGTTATGCCTAAAAGAATCCTTGCTTTCTGAAATAGCAAAAGGATGCACTTGAGATGTGGCAACAGCAAAAATGAAAACCTGATCTCCTTTTAGTATTTTAGAATGGGAATTCAAGTAATTTTTATGGGTTTTCCTCGATGAAATGACCTGAAGATATTTAGGTGTTACAGGCTCATCAGCAAGCTATTGCATGATCTCATGCAACAAAGTAGCATTAACTGTTGCACTTTGTATCAGAGTATTTTCTAAGAACCCTAACCTGAAATTTAAAAGAAAAATAATGTTCTCTTGCACAAGATTATATTTTAGAAATGTGGAGTTTGATAACTGGCATCTTGACACTTTCTCCATTGGTATTTATCTCTGGAAATCAGATTTTGTAGGCTGATAGCCTGTGGAATGAAATCTTTGTTTTTCTCTCAGAAATGTTAATCTCTGCTTTTGCCTGAAGGCTCGTTTTAACAATGATGCATTTTAGAGAGTTTAAAATTTTGATTGCAACAGTGTATGTGTGTTTACAGCCAACTACCAAATATATTTAATGGGTGGGGACAATAAAACCACTGAAGCTTTGCAAGTTGAGACTCTCTAGAAATAACTCTCATATTTCTCTGTGAAGCAGTTACAGAGGAAATGCTAATTGTTCCCCACTGAATCACTCTTTCTTAGCATTTAACTGCTTCTGCTTGCTATGGTTTGTTATAAAATATCACTTAAACTCGCCTGTAATTGTGTTGCTTTGGATTTGTATGAGGAGTGACATTTAAAAATGACTGGTCGCTTTCAATTTTCAGTCTCAAGGTTCTAGGATTTATAAAGGTACTTTAAAGCAGGGAGAAAATAAGAAAGTAAATGGGTTGAGACTGTGCAGGATTGAGTAGGGAGAGGAAGTCGGTGTGTAAGGATGAAGAAAATCTAGGTTTTCTCCAAAACTTTTTTCACATAGTTTTCAACAAGGAAAGGATTACAAACTGGGTATTTTATAAAGATATAAAGGTAGTTCTGCTTATCACTGCTGTATAATTGTTTTTATGAGAAAAACAGCATATCCAGCTTTTCATTTGCTTGCCGTTTCACAAATACTTCAATAGGAGAAGAATATGGCTGTCTACCCTTGAAGAAATGCAAATAACTGTCTAAACCCAGAGCTGTGATCATTTGTTTCCTAGACTGTGCTAGGCTGTAGATGAGTGGACAGAAATGTTGGACACTGCTTTTCAAATATTTCATAACTTGTGGTACTACTGCAGTAATACTGATGAGTATGGTTGATGTTGGGGAATGTGTAAGGCCAGCTCTAGAGATTTAGGTTGAGTAGAAATATAAGAGAGCTGGTTCTCAGGATAAGATGAAAGCCACTTGCTAAAGTGCCAGGATTGTATAGAGGACTTCTGATTTGCCTGTGTCTGAGAGCCCTCCTGCTGCATCCTGCAGATTTAAGTATAAAAAAAGTCTTAAACGATTGCCAAGAGATTCATGAAGGAGAAGAACATCCTAAAACAAGATAGTCCCTGCTTTTGCAGTGTACCTGATAGGTGTATGCAAATGTTGTGGAACAAAATAATTTAAAAAGTCTTTTTAAAGGCAAGTTGAATGTAATATTAGTGGGTGAGCTAATTTAGTACATCTTAATGTAATTCACTGTGCCTATCTGAAATGGTGGTGCTTGTATGAATTTTTAAAAAAAGCTTAGCATAATTACATATATCATGGATTTATGTTCATAAGGTTAGAAGGATATCTCCTGTAACTGAAAAACTGTGTGTTCTGATCTGTGCTTTGAAAAAATGACTGCTTTGTTGTAAGAAATGTTAATTAGAATTAGCAGTTTGTTGCTGGTGCAATGATCCATTATTTTTTAATATTAAACATTTTAATCCAAAACCTGATGGCTTGAAAGTCATGTTCCTGCAGGAACTGCAATGATTAGTTCACTGTATTATAAGTAATACCTAAAAGTCCTTAAAAATGAGGTAAACTAAAAGATTATTTACATTTCCCTTCTTTCTTTACTATTCAGTAACATTCATTACTCACTTTCTTTTTCTGTTTCACTGAGATTTTGTATGTCTGTTTTTTGCTTCATCTGTATAGCATCACTGGAATGATACTCTTCTGGGTGCACTGGGTTGTAAAAGCCCAGAACTAGATAGGGATCTCAAGAAAGGTTCTTCTTTTGAATCAAGTGGTTCATGCAGCTCTGTAAGCATGCTCCTCATGTAGACCTCTTCTAACCAGCTGTCAGC
>JAOXXN010000265.1:38803826-38819533 GCA_026770055.1 Myrmophylax atrothorax | reverse complement strand
TCACATCCTTTGTATTTGGCACCCTATCCATTGAGTTTACATGGCTTTTTGAATACTGTTAATATTGCAGCTGAGGCAGTTGAGAGCAGAAAGAATTGCACTGGCTTCCTTCTTGGTGTATTCCAATATTTGGAAGCTGTTCCTGGCAATAGCTGTATAACTTACTCCACTGGTAGAAGTGGAGTTGGAGTTTGTATTAAGTGGAAATGCTCAGGGATTCAAAGGCATCAGTGCCTGGCAGGTGTTCACGGGGCTGCCTCGGTAACATCAAGCAATACACCCTTTGAATTTTGTTAAGGGGTCCACCTGTAAGGTGGTAAACTGACCTCAGATGAGTGGTCAGAGTATTGAAAACAGAAACTAACTCCTGTATCCAAAACTGTATTACTGAAATGGTTGAATGAATAAAGCTGGATGTCTTCAATTTGTCTGTTCTGTAGCTAAGTGAAGGTGTTTTGCTTTGGTGCATCTGTCTAATCTATAGGTATAGAAAGACAAGCTTTTCAAGTCTGTCACTTCACTATCTTTTTTTTTCTGCAATACAGTTGAATTATTTTTTATGACACTTTAAATGAAGACAAGTAGATCTCATTTGGCTTCTTGAGGCTTCTACAGCAGATGATTGCAACTGTCATTTTTGTTGGTTTAATTTTCTTCTGTTATCTTTTGCCTTATTGATACCTCTTCAGATTTTCAGTGCGTAAGCTGAAATGTAGTTCAGTTTACATTCTAAATGTAAGGAGGGTTATCCCAGCAGATTACTATTTACCTCTGCAATTGGAGTGTTCTGTATATTTCACTCATTTTTTAATACCATGTACGCAAAAGCACTTAAGTGAAGGGTTCAGAAAATGCCTGTATCAATCCTGCCAATACCCATTATTTACCAACGGGTTAATAATCTTTTCTGGCCGTGTGCTTCAGTCAGAGCTGTGTGATTATGGAAAGTAAACAACTGAAGTACCCATGCAGGGAGCAAGAGTTATAGGGAAGCACTTTCTGTTTGGTTTTTTCCTCTCTCAGGCCATGCGCTGGATATACTGTGCTGTCCACTAAGCTGCTGCAGTAGACAGCTGAACTAACATATTTCAGGGTAGTATCATTAACTGAGTGCTGATATGAAAACCCACTGGACAGGATGAGTCAGCTTCCATTTATTTGCAGATTGGCAAAAAGTCACGTTCTTCCTCTGCGAAACTTTTACCCGTCTTTCCCACTCTCTTTTGCAAATAACAGTGTAGCCAATATTCAGAAACAGGAAGGTTTTAAAGCAGGTCACCAATGGATTTGTCAGCTGCCTTGTTTGGCACCGAAGCAGTGAGACACAGGATGCAGTTTACTAGGCGTTGGCACCAAGGAGAATTTTCCTCCTTGGAATCTGGCAAATTGCCATATCTTCTCACCAAAGAGACTGAAACAAAACATATTTTTTCCCATCATTATGCAAGTATTAGCAAATAGTTTTGAGATCTTGGCAAATGTTTCTTTGGTTTTTAAGGGTCTTTAATAGTGTCTTAAGTAAAGCAATAATTAAATTACTTTGAATAAAGCATGCAGATTTAAAATCATAGGAGGAACTTTCCCCCCTGTTCTGTCCCTAGTGTAATGTTACATTATTTAGTTTGTTATGCGTTCTTGGCACTTGTAAGAAGAGATGTCATGGCATAATGAAGAATATTTCTTTTCGTACTTAAGAAATAAGATCTCTCTAAGATACTCTCCCAGTGAGCATAGAATATAACTAAATATTAGGCCTTATTCCAAAATAGACTAGGAAACACTTTTATTTAGCATAGGTTCTTGAGAGAGTGGGTTCCAAAGACTGAATATATGTGCTGCTACACTTCTTGTTAACAAAGCCCAAGGATCCCAGGCCCACGATGGGAAACTGCAAGGCCAAGGAAGGAAGGTCTCTGCTTCAGATTCAGTGTTGTAGGGGAAAATGGCTAATTGTGTTAATCTTTTCTTTTTCCTGTAACTACACTTTTTATGAAGCTTGACTTCATTGGAGGTCTGCTACAGTATTTTTGTTTGTGTGTCACAGTGAGAAGTTAGGGTGTGTCGTAATGTGAGCAAAGGTCAGGCTGGATGGTAGGTAGGGGTTGTGACGCTGGTAAGTACCAATGCAAGGAGTATATATTTGTATGAGATGATGATATGTGGCTTGGGAGGGGAAAAGACAATACTCTTTGGTTGATATGTTGACATGAAGTAGTTATCACAGTAGCTAGGCGGTGCTGAACCTGTGGGAAATGTTTTTTTTAAGAGTAAGTCCTCATGCAAACTTGATTCTGTTTTTATTTCCTTAGTCCAATAGAGGGCAGTGACTGGGGTGCAGAGGAAGTAGAAAGGGACAGAAGAGAGGTCACAGTGCAAAGAACATGACATTGCAAAAAGGCTTTAACACAAAATGGGCACAGTAAGTCAAATGTGAGAGGAGGGTGGCTGGAGCCCTCTTGCCAGCAGACAGACTGTCCCAGCACTCAGCAAAATAATAGCAGTCAACCAGAAAGGCATCCAGTCAACTTGGAAAGGCATCCAGACTGTGGGCTGTGAAAGGTGAGAGCTGTGAGGTTCTTCCTTTTTAGGCAGATAAGTTTTAAAAGCTACTGCTTTCATCAGTTTTCAGCTGATAAAAAAAACTATATGCTATTATTAAGCCTGTATGATCTTTGGGAAACATCACAGGAAAAGGGTTAAAACTTACTATGTATTTTCAGGTGTATTCTGAAACGGTATTTGGCACATGTGGTTTTTACAATTGTTTCAGTGATATGCAATCCAAAAAGAAATGAGAAAGTATCTGCAGGCGATGGAGGTGGCTCAGCAGCAGCAGTATTTATATACTTTATATATTTATATATATAATTCAGAGCAAGAGGGGTGTGTGTGCGTGTGCACTGTGTGCTCTGATAGGCCTTTCATTGAGTTGCCATGGGCGTGAGTCTCTGATACTGGCTAACAGCAAGGTTGGTTCCGTGATGCTTCAAAAAAACTCTGCAAGAACCAGGCAGAATTTAGCAGTTCATGGAGAGATACCAGACGGCCTGTGATGGGACTGTCTTCACTGAGGAAAGGAGGAATTTGACAACGAGCAGCAGCAGTAAGGACAGAGCACTGGGAACTGCACATACTAGTGTTAGTGGCAGTAATAACCTGTTCCTTTGAATCACAGCAAAGAGTAAGAAACTAGCAGAATGATCTTAGCATGGAGTGGTTTCTGTGCTCAGTGTAAAACAAACCCAAACCCTGAACACCTGGGCAGCATCTAGTTCATTGAAAAGATCCTTTAAAAGGAAGGAGAAATGCCCTTCTGTCACTCATATAGCCAGGTGTGTTTGAAGGAAGTGGAGCTTACCTTTCTCATCTCTGGTCTGCTGAAGAAGGATTTTGATTTTATTTAAGAGGGACTTTTATTTCCTGTAAAGGGGCTAGATCTGCTAGTGTAAGTTATTCCAAAAGAACTCCCCAAGTCAGGACTTTTTGGTGTTTTTAAACTCACATTTAGCATTCAAGAGAACTAATGTTTTAGCTATCTAGATATGGTAAACACTTGTAATTCCTTTCCTTTTCAGCTAGGATAAAAGGGTAGAGAAAGGATTTGAAATAGTTATTTCTTAGAATGGGAGAGGTGGATTTGGTGATCGTTACTAAGACTGTGGTTTAATGGGTTTTGGTGTTATTGGAGAGCTGGATATTTTGGAAAACCTGCCTATACTTTGGATGGCCATTCTAGAATCTGTTTTTAATGTATTCCAGAGTTAGGAATTAAAACCAGCTGTAGCACAAGATTAATGAGTCTTCATGTACTTTCCCTTGTCACCATGCAGTCCTCCTATGAGACCTGTATGCCAGAAAGCCAGGAATAGGGCAGTCTCACCACAGGCAATTTCATTTTACAAGAACAAAACCTAATTCCCTGATTTCTTCATAAATATAAACACATTAAATAGAAGATCTTTTCAGAATTGGGTAACTACTTCTGTATGAATTACAGAAAATGCCTACATGGAAAAACAACAGTAGGAAAGCATTCGTGTTTCTAGCTTGTCTCTCTGTAAGGTTTTCTGTCCTTTTCTGTTAATTTAATACAGATACCACTGTACAGTTCATTTTTCTCTTCCATACATTTTTTTCTCATTTTTCTTATTTATGGTTTCTCTTCCTAAGTGAAATGAGTGTGGAGTCAGCTTGACAGGCTAGCCAGCTTTCTGTAGATCAAGGGCATGTGATTTGTGGCCCATAGTTGGGAAACCACTGATATTAACTTGTTCATGAAATTTGTTTCGACAGCATAATGGCTAGAGAAGGCTGTGAGGATGTGAGCCTTCAGGAGGGACCAGGCTGGATGCAGCGCTAAGGAGCTAGGGGAGAGAAATCCTATAACTTGCTTGACCACAGACTGCTTAAATTACTCAAATTTTGGTTGAAACACTGATCTCCCTGGACAATTAATCATAGACTCTTTCTGATAACTCCTTGCCCTGCTCTCTGACTTGCTGCTGAGAGAACATGATCTCTATGCAGTTTATTACTATATACCTGCTATATTATATGAAGAGGTAATAGGAACTTAATTTTGAACCAGCATTTCTGTTTTCAGTAGCCTGGTTCCTTGTTAAATAGAGATATTTAGATATCTCAGTCAAGATGTTTCCATCAACTGCTTTCCTAGAAGCAACTGCTCCTTGCAGACCTTATCTGTACTTTCTTCAAGGTGCAGGATGCGGCTGCTGGGACTCTGAGCCTTGCTGAAGGTAGATATACTGCTGGGCAGCACATGGCTGATAAGTTCATGGAAAGGCTAGGATCAGAGACTTGTAGTGTGGGAAGCAGCCAGCTGGGGAATGAAATCAGAAGCCAGTTCAGTAATCCACTTTGTCAAAAGCAAGCAAATGAGTCAGCTGAGAGCTTTCTGCAGAAGCCAAAGCAGAGACCAGACCAGGGAAAGGGAGGAAAACTTGGTGGCAAACTACTGCCTGCATGTAAGGTCCCAAGCTTTCTTCCTCCCCCACTGAGGCGGAAGGGGGGCACACCTAAATGGAGATGGTGGTGTAAAAAGCCCTGTCCCTAAGTGAGGAAAAAGGGATCTAATGGAAGACCCTTGTGACTGCTCGTGGTACAGGATGAGGTAGCAGGGGAACTCTCTGGTGAGTGTAAAGGGCCTCCATACGGCAAGAGACTAAGGCACCTGATGAGGTCCAGGTGCCCAGCTCTGTCAGTAGTGACGGTTTCCAATTATGTTCTCATTGTGAAATGGGAAAGAAAGACTTCTTTGGCTGGAGCCGAGGCCATTTCACAAGGCCTAAAGAGACCAAAACATCCTGAATGAAAACTCATATGGGGTGGCACTAGGTGTTGGAAAGTTACTTTCATGCATGTTATATATATTGCAGTGTCTCTTGGAATTGCTGTTCAAGATAATTTGTTGTATCTCTCTGTAGTTTTGCAGTTATAAGAGCTACTCTAATTTTTACATCATATATATAGAACTACTAGAGCTATATAAAAAAAGGGAAAAATAGCAAAACAAAAACAGTGACCAAAAAAACCCCAAACCTAAAGGAGCCGAGCCCTACCTTCATTTAAAGGTAGCAGACTGCTTTTTAATTGAGGGACTTGGAAGTTTTTCTCAGAAGGAAGAGGTGGGACTCGCCTTGTTTTGCCCAGATGATGACTCACATGCCAGTTTAATTCAGAGGGGAATAAAAATTAATTGTCTGTCTTTCCTCCTATACAGAAAATTTAATGTAACTTCATTTCACAGAATGTATTTTATAAACCAGGAGTTGAGCAGTTCTTCCAGGTCTTAGAGACAGAGTCCTGAAGGTGTGCAGGGACACCGTGCTGCTCTCCCAGCCTCCAAATTCCTTAGGAGCCAGAGTTTGGTTGAAGTCACGTCTTTTGACTGATCTGTTTACTGTCTCCCATTTTCAACATTCTTCTGTTGACCTGCAGTGTTAGTTTATGAACTCCATTACAAATTCCAGTACCGCAGGTCAGTAGGTGGCATAGAGGTTTTAAGTAATTCCAGGCTGGTTTGGTGTGGGGGTAGATAGGGGTGTGTGATTGAATCAGACTCCAGTTAGGTGTGGTTTATCTTGATTTTACTCAGTTGAAGTAAAACAAATGACAGGGAAAATACCGTAATATAATTGTAATGAACTTCAGTGAGGTATAGACAGTCAGTGCCAAACTTAGGGTTACAGGAAACTAAAACATTAATGAAATTGCAGTCTTGGAGCTGGATCTGTTCTTGATCTTTAAGTGAACAGTAATTTCCAGGATAATTGAATTAGCATACATTTGTAAATAATTTTCATAACTCATTGCTAAACAGTACTTGTGGCTTATTTCTAAGGCTGTGAACGTTTTAAAGACAGTAGTTTTTTACTGTACACTTTGTGTTTTTAATGCTGCAGGTAGAGGCCCTCAGATCTACATTCATAAACCAAAAATCTATTCCACTGCACTGTGCCTTTTGCTGAAGTCTGGGATAGCAAAACTTTTTTGAATTGGGGAATTGAAAAAGGACAGTGACTCTTCCTTTGAAATCCAAACTGCTCTGTTTTTCTTGGTTTTATGTGAACTTGAACCATTTGTGGATTGCCAGCTAGAAGTCAAGAGTCCATCACATGTTCTCAAATCTATAGGGGGCTAAACCTGCTGTTTCTGCAGGGCCAATTTTGATGTAAAATTCAAAGAAAATGTGACTTGCCCTCTGGTATTTGAAAGTTGACAGATTAAATTTGCTCAGAATGTCTTCACACAGACGTCTGGTTGCTGCCTGCGTAGCGCCAGCCACTGGGCAGAAAAGAGTCCACACCAATGTGTTACTGCTCCATTTGTCATCCCAGTACTCAGGAAAGATTATGAATGGATATAAGGAACTAGAAAAGAAGTCATAAAATTCTAATGGACTTACAGTGTTCTGTAGCAAGAGCAAAAGGCAAAGAGTAGATAAGCACTAGAGTAATAAATCTTAGGTCTACAATATACTGAACTCAATTCTTCTCTTGAGTGCCTTAAATGGAATCTGCTGACATAAACCCCACAACACTCAAACAGAGTTTGCTCCATGTTTCTTAGATTCTAATGTATTTAATTAAAACCTTTTCAGTCCTTGTAATATCTAGTACACAGATTTTATCTTCTGGATGCTGTTGTAGCACATACCAAACATGTCTTCCTTGATCCCAGAGTTCTGGGTGTGCCTCTGTGTGTGTACATGGGTATACACAGGCACGTGTGAAGGTATATCTGAACTAACATTCAGGTCTCAGTGAAATTGTTTCTCTGAAGTATTAAAAGAACTAGCAAGATTAGATAAGAAATGTATTTTTACTTTTAATTTCGAGGTAGAGCAACATCAGAAAATTTGGGTTCTACTCCTCCCAGATTTGCATTATCCTTCAGTATAAAGTGATAACACAGTATTAGCAATGACATCTGTGCTTGGCCGGTGGTTTTCAGATGAGTGTTTATTTCTGTGGATTTGGCTTCCTCAGGAATCTCCCCTGCTGCTGCCCTCAAGCTGCTCACAGTCCATGCCTGACATCTTCTGGTGGCATTTCTGTACTGCACAGTAGCCTGTACGGCCATTGATGAGGAATGTTATATGACCCTCGAGCTTAAAAAAACACATAACCCCTTTGGTGAAATTGTCATACTAAGGTTGGTTTCGTAAGCCTCAGAATCACTGTTATTGTGTTATGCTTCCTCACCTTATTTACACGTGCAAAGTTTCACACAAAGTCTCTGTTTGCTGTTGTTCCTCTAGGTTTCCTATGCAGAGTTCTTGAGCTTGATGACACTAAAAAAAGAGGGGGAAGGGTGCATTTTAAAAAAGAAGTATCAAGATGCCTTTTAACTGTGTTGTGAAGTCTAATGAACTTCTGAAATGCATTTGGCATCTAACTTGCAGCTTTGTGACTTCTGTCATGTAACAGCAAAGCCTCATAACAGCACAGGCTTCAGCCTCTCAAATTTAATTTCCTTAAGTAAAGCTTAAAGTAGTGTTTTTTGGATGCTAGTCCCCTGCCTCTGATCTTTCCCAGGAATTTACTGAGCTTCTATGCATATATGCACGAAGCAGTGGGAAGATAGGTATGTGTTTAATTTAAAAGAAGCTGATGGTTTTGTTTACAGGAATTACATTCTAGTCCTTCATCTCCATTCCCCTCTGCATTCCTTTCATTCAGGAACTCAGACTGTTTACATGGTCTGCTTCCCTGGCATTATGCTAAAGCCTGGAAAGAAAGATGGTTTCTCTAGAGAGGTCTGTGTGGGAAACCCCCCACCCTGGATGAATGGTCTGTATGGAAAGCTGGTGGGAATGCAAAGCCTGAGACTGCCAGCATTAATGTGGGGTGTTTGGCAGCAGTCCTGAAACAAGGGCTGTTGCTCAGGCTCCAGATGACCCCGTGCTTCTTAATGTGGTTGAGGATATGGTGTCCTTGGGCCTGGGACATGCCACAGCCACTTACCAGCTGTGTTCATTCCTTGAAATTCTTTAAACAAAATCTTTTAGAACGCTGTCTTCTCCCAACTCAGACTTCCTGAGCAGACAGTCCCAAGCAGAGCTATGTGTGGTTCCGTTTGCATCAGTGCCACCGCTCTCCTGCAGTACGAGGAAGTGTCAGGCCTGCTGGCACTGTCTTGCAAGAGCTTTCTCATGATTGTAAGTGAGGTATTCAGCCTCATGTTCTTCCTTTGGGCCAGCATTAATTTGTGGGTGCTCTCTCTGCATGTGTCAGCCTGAGCAGGGTAACTGCCTGTTGCACTGCTGCAAGGTGTCCATCCCTTGGTGGTATGTGTAGTCTTCAGGGCTCCATACACGGGAGAAGTTGAAATACCCTTTTTGGCACTTTTCATGTCCTATCAAAAATCTTTTTACTTTCTTCCCTTACTGTTTGCCTTCCTGAAAGTTCTCAAATGCCTTGTGAAGATTGTTCAGAACATGCCTATCTTTTGCTTCTCAGAGAAACTTGAAGTTTTCTCCTCAGATGAAGTCTTCCCTGAAATTATATTGATTACTGAGACAACAGAGTCGTGGGGGAATATTTCGAATAACTGTGTCTACTTTCACTTTTTTGTGCTGGGTCTGGTTTGATTACAACCTACAAAGCATTAAAAGCATTGGCCCTAAAATCCAAAGCTGAGAAAATGGCCTTACCTACTAAAAGGATAATCCATCTCCTCTCTCTTTCTGTTATTCTGATGTGGTTTTGATCAGATTGATGTGACTGGCACTTAGTGAGACTTTACAGCTCTTGCCACAGTCTGACATTATGTGAAGTTGAAAGTAAGAGAGCATGCTGTCTTGAAGTGCATAACACAGCCAGCACTGAGAGAGGTTCCTAAACCCCTTCACAGTTGCTTCAGAGCTAAATCCCAGAGAATGTTTTGTCCTGTGCAGAGGCAACTTGTCAGAGGGCAGCCCTGAATGTTTTGGGAGAGGTTTATTTTGAACCTGGCATTAAACTTAGGTTCCCACTTACAGGTCTTGTGTGCCTGAACTCCAGTATTGTCACTGGAGCTCATTTAGGGAATGATGCTGCTCCCTAATGCATAGACCCAATGCCTTGTGAGTGGAATTTCTGTTTCATTGACAAGATTTCTGCTGTCTATACTTGGAATTAAGCAGCAGCTACATTTGTACATAACAGTGTGTGGATACCTGTAGTCAGATGTCTTAAGCCAAATCCCTACCCTCATTACAAAGTGATCTTAATTTTGCAGCATCCAGAAGTTACCAGCATTTTCTAAAGAAATTTTGTTCCAAATCTCCTTCCTTGAAAAATCATTTCTGTTCTCTGCAGTCAGTAGGTAGCCCTGTCAAAAATCCAGGCTCCTTCCAGTGTATGAAAAACGGATTTAAAAAAGAATTTGTAAATGAAGTATTTTAATAATCACCTAATACCTTTAAAACATTCATAACTGTAGCTTCTGGACACACAAAGCCACATCAGTTTGGCTGCAGCATGAACTGTAGGACTGGAGACTGAGAGTTGTAATACATTTGTTTTTCTCAAAATATTCTATGTTATTGTGAACAGGTTGAAAAATTTTCCATCTTCTTCATGAAAAATGAATTGGTGGTCAGGCAGTTTCCATGGCTGCATATACAGATATACAGGAAATATGTTTTCCTTCAGTTCTTTTGCATGCTGTATTTTCCAGTTGTTTTCTGTATATTTACTATTTGGTAGGAGGAAGAAATACAATAAGGTGTTGATTTGAATGACATCCAAGTTGAATGAGAAATGGTCTTAATCCTCACTAATTGTAATTAGCTGGTTGTGAAGACCCACATATTTTATACACCTGCTAGGTTCAAAAACTCCGCACAGTCCTGCAGTTAACACACCTGTGTTGCTCTCTGCTTTCCTCGTCTTCCACAAAGTGGAGCTACAGTTGCACTAAGAGAGGGGAATGTGCAAAAATAATTTAAGCATAAAGAAGTACTATTCTGCAGTGAAAAAAAGTTGAAGCTTGACAGCTGAAAGTGAAGGAGAGATAATTCATCAATCTAGCTTTGCAGTGCTCCAGATCCAGAAATCATAGAGGCTTTTCATCTTAATCCATCTTGAGTGAGCGATGAAGTGCGTGTTCAGCTTGCACATGGCATACCCTTTCTTTACTTTGGTACGTACCTTACTGGGCAGTGGTAGGATGTGTTTCTTGTGGGAGAAAATGGTTAGTTTTCAAAGATGTGGTTTCCTTTACAGGTAGAAATGTGTGGTGGCACATACCACAACACTGAATAGTAGTGACTAGTTTTGACTGTCACTACCCACAAGATACTGTGCAAACAGATTTGTGAAATCTCTAAAAAGTGAAGCTTTACAGCTGAGTGAGAGTGTCCAGATAGTCTGGAGGTATGATCTGTATCAGGACCAAAACTTTAATCACTGATGCAGCCTTGTGTGACCCTGCGTGACGTGAGGTCAGGTAAGTAAGTGGCATTCGGTTGCTGCCTACGGAAGTGTAATAATTCTTACCAACTCATTACTGAAATAATTCTTTAGATGTGATGAACAAGGTTTATACAGCACATTGAAAAGGAGTTATAGAAGTTCCTAATTTAGGAATTAATGGTATTGTTAATATATAACTTTGTTACATACTATCTACAAAACTTTCTTCCTCAAATTCTCAAAGAATGAAAGATTTGAGTTTCCTAGTTATGTACATGGTATCAGAGGGAGCAGACATGTGAAGTAAATTACATAAGATTCATGAAAAAAGGCCAGTCAGAAGTAAAACCTGATCATCACAATGTAGCAATCTGCCAGTCAGACCATCAGGTACTTAATTATCTCCTAGGCACACAAGAAGTTCAATTAAATAGGATGGTAAACCTGGCAGCTGTGGTTGGAATCAGAGAAGGTTTGGGAAATGCAACCATGGACTGTAAAACAAAAGAGACAATATAGGGTACATCCAACTGTGGGGTACAGACAAAGGCAATGTTTCCCCCAGGTTTTATTGGCAGACACAATACAGAAGATGGATTGGCTGTCTTTGTATGAACCGATTCTCACTGATGTGAAGAGGAGAAGCTTGGAGGGTGAGAGGCGGTGGCTGGTGGGATCAGAGGACTGATGGGACTAATCACAGAATCATAGAATAGTTTGTGTTGGAAGGGACCTTTAAAGGTCATCTAATCTGACTGCCGCACAGTGAGCAGGGACATCTTCAACTAGATCAGGTTACTCAGAGCCCCATCCAACCTGACCTTGAATGTTCACAGGGATGGGGTATCTATCACCTCCCTGGACAACCAGTTCCAGTGTTTCACCACCCTCATAGTAAAAAATTTCTTCTGTAAATCTAGTCTGAATCTACCCTCTTTCAGTTTAAAACCACTACTCTGTCCTATCGCAACAGGCTCTGAGTCATCTTTCTTATAGCCCCCTTAAATGCTGGAAAGTCAAGATTAGGTCACCCCATGGTGTTCTCTTTTCCAGGCAGAAAAATCCCAATTCTTTTAGCCTTTGCTCTTAGAAGAGGCGCTGCATCCCTCTAATTATCTTCATGGACATCCTCTGGACTCACTCCAACAGGTCAGTGTCCTTCCTGTGCTGAGGACCTCAGAGCTGGATGCAGTAACAAGTGGGATCTCTCACAAGAGTGGAGGGGCTGAATCACCTCCCTTGACCCGCTGGCCATGCTGCTTGTGATGCAGCCCAGGATGTGTTTGGCTTTCTGAGCTGTGAGTGCCCATTACCAGCTCATGTCCAGCTTCTCATCCACCAGTGTCCCCAAGTCCTTCTTGTCAGGGCTGCTCTCAATCCCTCCATCCCCCAACCTGTATTGATGCTAGGGGTTGCCCTAACCCTGGTGAAGGACTTTGTACTTGGCCTTATTGAACCTCATGGGGTGCCTATGGCCCCACTCTTGGAGCTTGTCCAGATCCCTCTGGATGGCATCCCATTCCCCAGTTGTGTCAAGCATACCACTGAGCTTGGTGTCATCTGCAAACTTGCTGAAGGTGCACTCAATCCCACTGTCACTGATATTAACCAGTACTGGTACCAATATCAACCCCTGAGGGTCACCACTTGTCACTGATCTGGGTATTGAACCAGTTGACCTTTACCCTCTGGATACAACCACCCAAACAATTCCTCATCCACCTAACAGACTATCCATCAAATCTGTATCTCTTCAATTCAGAGAGAAGGATGCTGGACATCCCTGCAGTACAGATACTCTGGCTTCCTGCTTTTATGTTTACCAGTGAATTTCTGATCCCACTTGTATGCCTTTTAGCCCAAGTGAGGGGGAAGGGGATGCAAAAGGGGCTGATGCAAAATCTTCTGCACAAGGTGAAGTCATCTGCTCCTTATCAGGACCTTCCTTGTTTCGTTCTGCAGTTCTAGTGAAGGGGAAGACCTGACCATATGTCTTTAAGCACGGGAAAAGTGCTTGCCTGTATCTGCCAACTAAGGAGGTAGCTCACTGCTTCTTACAAAGTCCTTGGTTTCTGTTATTACACCATGAGCTAAGTCTGGACAGTATTCTCCAAGGAGTCTCTGGGAGCCATGTGATAGGAATCAGTTATTTCGTGGTATTATCCAGATCAGTAATTTCCAGTACAGGGATTTTTTTTTTCCCCTTGGTGAGTACCCTGTGGCTCTGTTACCAGGCATGTGTTGAATCATGTTGCATGACAAGGGAGAGACCATGTTGCTGCTAATAAGACCAAATCTACTGCATGGATAACTGTTTTAGAGAATTAACAGGATCAAATGTTTTCATTATGTTCCAAGTACTTCAGAT
This sequence comes from Myrmophylax atrothorax, assembly GCA_026770055.1. Taxonomy (NCBI): domain Eukaryota; kingdom Metazoa; phylum Chordata; class Aves; order Passeriformes; family Thamnophilidae; genus Myrmophylax; species Myrmophylax atrothorax. Next base: position 38,806,246 of record JAOXXN010000265.1, on the reverse strand, counting down.
GAAAAGGATACAACTCTTGCAGGATTAAAAAAAATATCTACCTGTAAAACCCATGTCACATTAAGTGGCTGTTCTACTATATAGGAAACATACTGTTAATGAGATGATAAGGAAATGGCAGTGGCAATAATATTCTCTCTGTGTTTTTTGTTTGTTTGTTTGTTTTGATTTGGTTTTAGGGGGGTATATGCCATGTAATACACTCATCAAGGAATGGTGTATTACTACTTACATGTGGAGGAGACCTACCTTCTTTGAGGTGCTGAGGAATAGTGTCCCAGTGTGTTTAACAGCTGCTAGTCAAGGAACATGCTGTGTATTTGTGTGGGGATGTGAAATATTTTTTTCGTGAAGAAGCTCCTCATCTGTCCTTGAACATATCAGGAGTCCGAGAGGATTTATGGAGCTGTCACCCAGGAGATAATGAATGCACACACATACAAAAGAGTGAAGACACTATAAAACTCTTAGCCTGGCTGGCAGGAGAATGAAGGAGTTCCCCAATAGTGCTTTTAACTTACTTATCTTTTCAATGCATTTTAAAACCTAGATTCCAGTGACGTTCACTTCAATGTCACCTGTATTGACATGCTGTTTGCTGTCTACTCTGTATCATGTTAATTTTTCTTTAAGGTAACTGAGAGTGGGTATGAGATAGTGGTCTGACCATGTTTGCTCCTCATGAGATGCCTTAAAAAGAGAATGTAAGTCAAACCAGGCTAAGTCAGGTCAAGGGCAAAGACAGTCAGTCCACTTAGCATGTGATCAGGGAAGTGTTTGTGCTGCCAACTTCAAAAAAGGCTGGTGAGGCTCATGTGCAGTCCATATTGATTGTTCAGCTGCCTTAGTTATAATGCAGTGGGCTTGCATTATGGTGCTAGGCAGGGAGAGTATTCTCACTCTTAGAGAAAAGGTTACAGGAGGTTTGATGAAGGCACTTGAGATGATGGAAGTCATGGTGGGAACTGATTTAGAATTTCTGGTCCAGGGTTAAAACCCAGCCCTCAGTTTTGCTCAGTCCATCACATCTCCTCTCCACTGAAAGTGCTACTACACTTCTTTAAAGTGCTGATGTGACTCATCATTGCTAATAAGTTATAGAATAAGATCATGAAAAAAGTATACTTTACACGGCAAATACACAGAGTGGTGTTACGCTGCGGAAAGTGCTTTACCAATGTTGCATCTTTGTAGCTGATATTCTGAAACAAATATTAACTGCTCGCAAAGGCTTTTGCAAGGCTTTTTCGCTGAACCCACATTCCAGAGACATGGATAGGCACCAGTCGCTGCAGGGTGGTTGAATAAACTTTAGAAAGTTGGCTAGGCAGAAGGGAGCAGGGGAAGCATGAGAAGAGTCAACAGTGGAACAGCTTGTACTCAGCTGGATTGGGGAACACTGTAAATACAACATAAACAGTAGCAAATATGGGATCAGAAGTTCAGTTAGAAGAGATCTTGTGGCTCTATTGACAGAACAGTGACGCACGGAAAGGAAAAAACACGTACGACCATGTGGGCTGGGGCTATGTGGCAAGAGATAGAGATTTGGTCCCCTGATCTGCAAGCAATTTCTTACTTTTTCCTGCATTTTTGCCACTTTATTTCTTCGTGTTATCTGTACTTCAGAAAATGTCAGTTGAAGAAGCTTGTCTGCTTTTCTTGCTTGCTGTTGTCGCATTACTAATTACTGCAGATTTAATTATGGTCACGGTGCTCAAACCTTTCAGGCAGCTATTTGTTTGTGTTAAATCCAAGGAGTGAGAACATTAACCAGTTCTCCTCCTCACTGGGCTGGAGTGGGAGAGGTAATTCTTTGTGTTGTAAAAAATGCTCATTTCAGAAGCCTGGAGCAAAGCAAAAATCAGTAACTTGAATCTTCTCAGATTTTTATTCTGAAGACTTGGAAGGCTCAAACACAAGTCACTATGCGACTTAGGTAGGACTCATCTTTGCTCTGGTAGAAATCTGTACTTTTCCTGAAGTACAGTAGAAGTCTGTATAGCTAGGATACATATTTACTCATTTGCCCTACTTCTGTTTTTTTCGGTTCATTTATGTAGTCTCCATAAATGTCTTGTTTTCCCTCAAGATTGGATCTTTTTAGATTTACCTTTCAGAATTTCTTCCTGCCAAAAACTCTCTCAAATCCTTTTTATACCCTGTGTTTCAACGACAAAGACTTCCCTGATTCAGCTGCCATGGAAGGCTTTTACTCTATGCCAGACCATGTGACAGCTCTTAATGGGGCAGTGTTTTCCAGTTTTCCAATAGGTATTTCCCAAGGTTTAGTTTGATCTTTGAAAAGTACTTTGAGATATTTGCATGGAGGGTGCCATGTTTCAGTGGCAGCAGTAAATGTAATGGACAAATGCCCATCCTGAAGTCAGGAAGTGTCCTGGCATCTGTAAATGTGCTGT
>JAOXXN010000265.1:38763282-38775845 GCA_026770055.1 Myrmophylax atrothorax | reverse complement strand
GCAGAGTATTTAATGAAGACCCAACTTTGCATTAAGTCTACTAGATTTTCCTTTGCATGACAGTTGCTACATATTTTGTCACAGATGTTGCTCACTTTCACCCAAGAAGTATTGTTCAATTAAGAGCTGGTGTCCAAGGAGTAACACCATGTTTACAGAAAAGTTGCAGATAGCAAAAAAGAACAGTAAAAAGATGTGGAAAATAGAGCTTTCATACTCCTACAATTTTTTGCCAATTAACTTTTCCTCAAATCAGGTAGAATATAAACTCTGAGTCTTACTGTCACACTTTTGGCATCTAAATTAGATTTTCCCAAAACAAAGGCTTAGAATGCCTTTAAAGTGAGTTCTGTTATATAAATTTGCCTACAACACGTGATGCAGCACACTGCAGCATTTCAGATTTATTTTTCATAGCATCCTTCTCATTCTGACCATAGCAAATTCCAGACAGGGCTCTAAGGAAAACCCACAGAAGCTTTTCAAAGGCTCTGTATTTTCCTGCTTCTCCTGGAATTATCAGCACCTTTGTTTCATAAACTTTTGAACTTGCCATAAACATGTCTCTGTATGTTAAAGTATTGTCCTTCATCCAACCCCTGACTGTGAAAATACAGCAGACTACAAAAAGAATTGATACTTATTTAACAAAAAATTACCCATATACTCCAACTTTCTGTTTCACTTTTTGTAAGTAAAGAGGTGACTTTGCCAACCATTTCTAAAGGATTAAAAAGCCTGCTGTGTCATCTCATATATCTTCGTTCAGTTTCTCATGCAGCCAGAAAACACAAAGGCTGAGAGAAAACCTTTTATCATTTGCAGTTATCGACTAGGCCAGAATACAGTATTAGGAACCTTAGAAACTTTTAGCTAAAACTTCTTTGCTTTGAAAAATGGCTAATCTCTTAAGTGAAGGAAAGCAGTCTAACCTCAAAAAAGTTATTATTACCCAGAAACCTGACACATTTTAGGGAAAAAATTGTTGAGCACTTTAAATTACAACCTACTTTCTACTGCACTGCCACAACAGTCCAGAAGATTTGGATTTCTGAATCACTTTATAGACCAGCAGGAAAGTTGATTTGGGAGAGTTTTAGCTGCCTTCAATGATAAGGTTTTTTATTTTTAAAATATTATAGGTATCAGAAGGCAAAGGCAATTTAAAAAAATGGTTGCTTCGTGAGAGCCAAAGTTAGTGTTTTGTCCTGAGGCTCTTTATACAAGATGCAGCTAATCTCGATGTTATGGTCTTCCAGCAAAATGTAGGCAGAATCCTTCTCTTCTGACAAACTCTTGCTCACGCACCATGGCATGAAAAAACTAGAAAGTCAGAGATAAAGGCTGATATTAAACACAAGAGTATTGCTCCAAACTAGGTGCCAAGAACTCTGCAAAGTAATCATACAAAAGTCTATACTTTTAAATTTGGAACTTTTATATATATTCACATATATACATAAATGTATTTTAAAACTCTTTCTACTTGCTTATGATTCCTAGGGTTATGTTTGCTTTTGCATCCATCTTATGTTTCTGAATGGATTAGAATTGTGCCCTTATTCTGGGGCACACTGACTAGCCATAGCCCACTGAAGAACTTGGGCACTGAGAGTCAGGCCAGCAACCAGCTCCTGGAGGTACTGTCTCCATGGAGAAGTGAGAATGAAAAGTCAGCTGTATGCAAACCTCTGTCAACTCTTCTGATTTGATCACAACCCCAAGATATTGAGTATATTTCTTGAGGCCTCAGATTCTTTGCATTATGCTATCATCAGAGATTTGCAGCTTGCATTTCAAATAAAAATAACTTAGCTCTAACAGTCATGGCTAGAAATAGAAGTCTGAAAGCATAGAATCCAAAGCTTCAAATCAAGAGTAATTTATTGATTACTACTTAAAGAATATTTATTTTGAAGTCAAGAGGAAAGATTTGGGAACCTGGGTTTGGCAACACCACTACTATCCTCCCTTTACCAATAGCATGCTCTAAAACTGAACTTTTCTTATGTATTATTTCCCATTTCAACCACTGTCAACTTGCAGTGATAAAAGCTTTAAAAGCATCATTGAGAAAGTATTTTACTTGTAGTTTTGCCTGACATTTTTCCCACGAAATTTTCAGAACTGAGTGAGGTCAGAATCAATCAACATAAAGTCTTCAGAAAACTGCTGGTCTCCTCCTCAGAGTTAGGATAGTGGCAAGACTAACATATGGAACTGAGTAAAACATCAAAACAGACATGGAAACCCAACCAGAACTGTACTGGTTGACTGACTAGCAGGTCAGCACAAACTCATTTACACTGGTATTGTCACCATTTTGGTAAATATTTTTCTAGCTACTGCAATCTGTGTTACAATATTTTTACTGTTGGGAGAAGATTCATCACTAAATTTTCCACAGCCCCCTTCCAGCTTTAAGTGCGATAGAAAGCTCTTTTCTCCAGTATTATTTAGGTTTCCACCTGGGGAGAAAATAAAGCAATTTAGAACACTAATCAGAGAGAGCAGAGTTTTGAAGTGCTGGACACAAAAAACCCTCCCTGCAGTTTCCACAGCAAAATAGCTGTGCCACATAATTCTTTTACAGTGCTTGTTTATTTTGCTTTGGTTTTGTTGAAAATCAAACTTTGGGCTCAGGCAAGTGTGAAAGAAGGGTGGAAAGCAAGAGGAACAGACACCAGACAGCACTGACTCACAGTGCATGACTCCTCAGGCAGTTGGTCGCACCTGGGTTATGCTCTTCTTTTGGATCACAGAAGAAATCTGTCCTTCCCTGCCGTTTACAAAGGCAGATGGGGAAGGAGCAGGAGAAAGGCTCTGTCTATAGTTTACAACTGTTATCCCAAACGTTCCTGACTGGTCTGTACCCCTCATCCAGATGTGTAGCACCTGTGGGACCTCTGTATTTTATCAGACTCAACTACAAGCACCAGGTTTCTCGCCCTGGTTTGTTAACATGGATTAAAGACTTGGATCACCTTAATCACATTTCTTTTGTCTTCTCTTTATGTCTTAACTGCCGACGGTAACTATTTCATGTCTGTTTATATTGTGCTCTATAAAATTGGATCAATCTCTTTAAGAGAGACTTTGACAAAGCAATAAATACTCAGATCATAATTTTATTGCCTTGATTCATAGCACAGGACATTTGAATTCCATGGATGGTTGCCCATGGCTGCAACTTGAATGAGACATTTCATTCCAGAGTTCAGTGGACAGGCTCCCTCTTTGTTTATTTTTCACTGAATTTTATTTGTACATATAGAAGAAAAGGGGGAATGCTGACCAACCAGTCCATTCTTTAGCATAAATGTACTCTTTTTCACCAAACAATTACTTCATCAAGATAGTATCTTCCTGCCAAACTAAAGAGGCTCTGTAAGAAAGACAACAAACCAGATTTACAGACTTCAGCCTGTTCTATTAGGTCGTATGTTCATCTTTAAGTTGTTTTCATATCAAGTCTTGTGGGATGACTCTCTTATTTACTTATATTACGAACCATCCTCATTGTTCTGAGGGACTCTGATAGAATTTAAAGAAATCCAGCAAACTCAAAATCTTCTTAATAGCTGTGAGTGTCTCTGAAAGTAATAGAGTCTTTCTTCATGTAATGATTCTGGAAGTTTCAGTTCTGTGGTAGCATTCACTAATAACTTAGTTTTTGCCATTCCATGTTAAGAACTGAAAATGGCACAGTAAATACAGCTACTGCAGAATACAGACGTTTGATTTAGTGAGTGAGAAAAATTTTGTACTTGAGCTCCATAAGATGAAGTAACACTTAAAATACTTTTAACACATATAACAAGTATTCACAGCTACTACAAGCTACTCATGTTACCACAGATTCAGCTGGGTACAATGGCAACACTGAACATACTCAGCTCTGTTCAAAGAAAGTAACTTTTCTTACCTGTTGATTGCAGTAGCTTTTTTAAAATAATAATTAGGAGGAGCACTGCAAAGGTTCTCTCTATCTTTGTGTTACTCTGTACGTTTTCCAAAGCATTAGATGAAAACATGATTTAAATCCTAGCAGAATTAATCAAATGCAATTGGAAGAACAGCAACGCTTTCATATCCAGACTCAGGGTCAATAAAACCAGTTGATTGCTTTTAAATGTGATGTTACTTAAAAAGAGTAATAGGCTAGTTATTTAGTCTTTGCATCATACTTTTTTACATCATTTAAATGGACCATGGAGTTGGGTGCCAAAACCTACTTGGCCTTTTCTTATAAAAAACCCCAAACCAGAAAAAATCCCAAACCAAACTACAGTATGAGAGAGGCAGAAAGGTGAGTAAGGAGCATGGAACCTAATGGCTAAGAAGTTTACCTGAAAGGAGAATGAAAGGTAATGAAGTTCCTCCTCCAACAAATACTTAGTTATTTCTAAGAGTGGAATAATTTGGGCATGGTTATGCTCTAGTAGCTAATAACCTATTGTAGAGAGGATTCCCCTGGGAAGCAACAGATCTGGTTCCCTGCTCCAAATGGAGTTTACCCTCTCCAAACTCAAAATTGGAAAATCCTTCCATCTGTGCTCATTCCCAGAAGTAGAAACCTTGGTAGTGTGACGTTTTCACAGAATCACAGCATTAGCTAGGTTGAAAAAGACCTCTGAAATCATTGAGTCCAACCTATCACCTAACCAAGACCATGGCACTAAGCGCCACATCCAGTCTCTTTTGAAATACCTCCAGGGATGGTGACTGTACCACCTCCCTGGCAGCCCATTCCAATGCCCAATCACTCTCTGTAAAGAACTTCTTCCTAATGTCTAATCTCAACCTGCCCTGGCACAGCTAAGACTGTGCCCTGTTGTCCTATTGCTGGATGCCTGGGAAAAGACCAACGCCTATATGGCTACAACCTCCTTTTAGGCACTTGTAGAGAGTGATGAAGTCACACCTGAGCCTCTTTTTCCCCAGGCTGAACAACCCCAGCTCCCTCAGTCTCTCCTCACAGGACTTGTGCTCCAGTCCCTTCATTGGCCTCATTGCCCTTCTTGGACATGCTCCAGCACCTCGATATCCTTTCTAAATTGAGGGCCCCAGACCTGAACAACTGTGAACAACTGTAGGTGCACTCTTGAGGAAATCATAGAGTCTTGAGAAACTCAGACTAAAGGGCTAAAACTAGCCCTTTTTCTAAACCGTTGTCTTGATTTCTTAAACACTTCTGTAAACATTATTTTCATGCCATTCTCTCCTATAATGGAAATAAAAATTTCTTTTCCACAATCAGTGTTTGACAGTCCTCCTCCGACACGACAAAGTAACTCTGTGTTTTGCACAAACAAGGCATCCTAGATTGGATTTACTGCCAATTAAAAATGCTGTATACAAAACCTTAGATAAACTGAGAAATACGAATTGGCTGAGCCTGCTGCAGACTGAGTTATGGCAGAGGAGGCACACAGGCACTGCGCAGGAGGTGAGTCAGTGGGACTTCTGTTTGAGTAACAGCTCTGCGTGACACACATAAAGTAAAGGCAGGCACAATTACAGCGTTTATGGTCATGGAAACGCAATTCTCCAGCTAGTGCTCAAGAGACAAAGACCGCTGATCAGAGAAAATTATGTGGCACTCTCCTGCGAAAGAAGAATAAGGCCCATGCTGTGTTACATATTTAGATGCTAGCCAGCACCCTGCTAGGTCCCGATCCCAGGCTCAGTCCCCATGCCACAAAAACCAATTGTGCTGCCCAAAGCTGCCTTTGAAGCAACCCCAGTGAGAAAATGGTGAGAAACCGATTCTAACAAGGCAAAGACAAGGAGGCACTTCAGACAACATCAGATAATTTAAAACTGCACACAGCTCCCCGCCAGAATAAATGGGCACATTCTCGTCATCGTTGGTGAAATTTTATCTGTTCAGATAAGCAGAGCATTAGGCCAATAATGGTCTACCAGACTAAATTATGTAACTACTTATCTGTAAAGGTTACTTTTGTTATCTTTATAATGAAATTATCTTCACGAACCCAGTTACTTAGCCACTTGGTTATAAAACCATGTAGGAACACTAGAATTTCTATCATCAGTTTATGATTGTCTTTCATTATTATTAATTCCAATCGTGCTATATAGTGATAATGAATCACAACAGGGGCACTGCCTCAGATATTGCAGCACAGTATATCCACCAGACCAGAACAACTACCTGCTGCATCAGGAAAATTCTGACACTCTTTGTCTTTTTTCCTACTGTTTTTTGCATTTTCCCCCTGTTTATTTTATCTGCTCTCAGCTTTCTAATCTGAGCAAACCCAATGATAATATTTTCCTCTTTGATAAGAGCCTTAGTGACATCTCAATTTATTTTTGAATCAGTCTACCTATTTCAATTCAGATCAATAATCGGGTCCACTAGACATGCAAAGACCAGCAAGTAAATAGGCATATTTGTATAAATTTGAAAAGCCAACCCTAAACAACATCTAAAATATCAAGAACACTCCTTGAGCAAGTGATATGACATATTTGGTTGTTCAAAATAATGGAATTACCTTTGTTTTAGACCTGGTCACACTGCATTGAATTTGGCTAAACTATTTGCATCTGTGCTGAATTTGTACAGAGCCTTGCATTCACAATTCAGTAGTGGACTCTATCTTTCACACACAGCTACATGATTGAACACGTCTTCTGCTGAACTAGAAAATCAGCTTCAAGTTCATCCCTAGACCAATTCCCTAAAAATGATTTTTCCATCTTACAATCTAAAGTTCAATTTAAGGACTGAGGAGGGATGAAAACTGTATTTTCCCTCATGAGAATTTGTCTCAATTTAAACAATAAAATACAGGTTAGGAAAGTACCATCTTCATTTATATGTGAATAACCTTTCGTTAATCACATATATTTTGTTGTTCCTTCTTCCTCTCTTGAAGAGCTTATTCCATATCCCCTTCCAGCATCTAAAAACACTACCTTATCTTGCACCAGGGAAGTAATTTACTGTTGAGATCACAGCCTTTTTTATAATCTCCTGCCTATGCATATTAAGCATAACAGGTGCTACTACATACACTTTTCAGACCCTTACAGCATCAGCTTCCAGTCTGTAAGAAGTCTGCTTAGGTCTAAAGTCAGCAGTACTTTCCAAAATGATAGAACCTATGGATATGTATTGTCCTTTAATATGTAAGATATTCTGCAAATACTACACTGGGCATTGAAAAAGGCACTCTGCCTCAGTTTACTGTTGTAGGCATTTTAAAAACCCCACTGTTTATGTAAAGAATCTGCTAATATATTACTGACTGGATTTTATACTGATGTAATTTGCTTGGCACATCATCTATCAGACCTAATCATTATACAACTAGGATCACAAAATGCTAAATTAATAAAATATGTTCTACGAACATGGTTCCATTTCTTTTCAAGTACTTAAGTAAGTACTTATGGATGCTGAAACTGAACTTTACCCCAACATCTGGAAGAGCCCTTGACTTTAGCAGAAACAAAAAAAATATTGGAGGTTGTTTTCTATATTTGCTAAATACACTGGTTACAGCAAAATGAGCATTTTTATAGCCATTTAAAATACTAAAGTGGGACACAGTATGATAGTATTTTGGAATGGTTAAAATACTCTTTAGTTCATGAGCATTCTCAGCACCAGAGCATGTTAGTCCGAAGACTGTTGTTACTCAGTTGTTGTGGTGCTCCATGACCCTGCCCTGTTCCTGCTTTCAGCTGCTGCCATACATAAGCATAGTTGCTGCCTTGCACTTTCTAACATTTTGCCTTCACAGGTGGGCACTTTAGATCTGATTGGTGCAACAAGCACAGCAGCCTCAACAAAAAAAAAAAATCTTCTCATTTCTTTTAGTCACACAGTAATATGAAATTCTTATTCTCTGTATTTGGAGGTTAAGTAAAGCTTGTAATAATTCTTAAAGAGGAAGTCTTTCTGTTCTGCTGGAAATCTTACCCATGTATAGAAAGTAATGAAGAGTCCATTTTAGCTGTTTGCCATCTTCTTGATACACACTAGACCTAATGACCTGTAGATTTTTTCTGTTTTGATGTTTTTACTTTGTTTCTTTATTTTTCTTTTAAAATTACTGGCACCAAGCTCTTGAGTCTTCCTTATACAGAACTGGAAAAAATGATTTCCCCAAACTTTCAAGATTCCTCTTTTGTAGCATATGATTAGCTGGAACAATGCTCTGTTCAAACTGATGTTCAGAAGTTTGCTTGGAGTCTAATTTTGAGACTGATATAATTTCAGAAAGGGATTGCATATATTTTAGCATTGGACAAAAGCAAAAAATTCATACTGCCTTTTTTCATCTGATTGATACTTGTACTAGCACAGCACTATTTACTTGACCTAGAAGGCAGAATTTACTCAGAGCTGGCTGCTAGTATTCACAACACTGTTAGTTTACCATCATGAACTGTCTCTTTACACAGCCTGAGCTGGAGCCTGATCCATGACAAATCCTACTGTGCACAAAGAAACAATAACATGATCCCTGTACTGAAGAATCATAGGCTAAACAGTCAGGATAATGTCAACTACTGTTGCATTGCAGAATTTGGGGTTTTTGTATAAAAGAAACATGATGTTTTTATTTTGAACTCAAACAAAAGCATTCATTAGCAGCTCTCAGAATTATGCTTAGTTTAATCCAAGTTGGGCTTGCAATATCCATATTCCAGACTGTCCATAAATCACTTTTTGAGGATAAGTATGAATTGGAAAAGGAGAACAGCCAAACAATACTTCAGAATTTGGGAATTAAACACTCTTTATCCAAACAAAATTATAAAAATACTGTCTGCATAAGCCAGAAGAATGTCATGTAAGTGTATCAGATAAAGTGACACACTTCTTTGACACATGCCATGAAAACAGTATCAACATGACAGTGGTATTTGTTACTGTTCCAATTCTGTGATGCTACTGTACAATAGGGTATATTAAACTAGTATAATAAACAGTGGACCAAGACTTCTTCAAAATAAAGGTATTTTTATGCAAAAAATTTGTTTTATTTCATTCACAAGGTTATTCATAAAGCCATAAGCGATAAAAAAAAGGATTCAGCCAAAATAATTGAATTGCACATAAAGTGGCATCATTATTGGAGGAGCCATAAAAATGAGAAAAGGAGGAAAACATGCAAAAAGCATTACAAAAATGGTTTGCACAAATTTCCATAAAGCATGCACCTAGCCAAAATTGATGGGAAAGCATTTGCTGTTCCTGGTAATAGGCAACAGTTTTCTTAGGATGGCTAAAAATACCTGTAATCAGCCACAGTGCACAGTTCTACTAGATGCAAGATACTGTTGCTCAGAGAAGCAGCAGGTTCCCACTATACACTTAATAATACACTGCGTGACCCATGAAGTCCTTATGTCCACCCCAACCCTGCTGTTGATCACACAAGAGACAACCATGTGGAAATACTTTTTAATGGTGGATAAGAGTACTGTATGATACTAATTACGGGGTAGAGATGTGATTTTTGGTACTGCTTGCCTCTGACTCATGAGCCCCAAGCATCCATGGACATGTAACATAATTTTTATTTCTGAACGTTAGTATAAAGCAAAATACATAAATCTCACAGGGACCTTAATTTGCTCTGATAAAACAGTCACAGTCCTTTGATTTTTTTAGCTCTAAATCAGAAATTACCAGATGTTCAGTTTAAATACCATCACTATGTGACAAACTAAAAGATTGTCATTTAACAAAAAACTCTGCATCCATGTTTAATAGTTTGATGTATACATATATCAATACATATGCAAATGTTTTGTAGGATTGGTCATATTTGATGCAGAATTCTAATTTAATATTGTACAGGGGGTATGTTTATTAATTTCTTCCAGAATGTCTTGGTTATAAGAACTACAATTTATTCTTATGTGGGAGCAGTGTGGGCATGAGGGAGGATGACACCTGTTCAGTACCACTCCTTCAGGAGCATTACTTCCACACAAGGGATTTGCATGGCAATAGGAAAGCAGTATTTTCAGGGTTTAATTTACTACAGAAATAGCTGTATACTACAGATTATTGACCAAAGCACTGAGCATAACAAACTGGAACCCACATCTCTGCTCACATTTTCATCTGTCACTCTTTCATGTTCACTTCCATTATTGCTACAACATCGATGCTGCTATATATGTATTCCAAAAAGTCTTACACATTGCACGATTAATCATATAAATCATGAAGTATCAGCTTCACAATATTGTTCCTACTGCCTGTGTGCTGTATGTATTCTCAGGTACCCATGACACACCAAAACACTGCCCCAGCAGTGCAAATTTCCTTCAATACAGCTACTGTGACTCAGTGACATTTAGCCAACTGAAAAGTTTTCGAAAAATATTTTCTAGTCATTTGACAAAGTGCATATTTGGCTGATGTCCCTCACCACTACTGGATGATTCATAGCTGCCTACCTCTGAGAAGCATTCACATAAATTGCTGTTGCTTTTCTGTATCAAATAGAAAGAACTGAAACTGATTTCTCCAGAAAATGCAAACTGAATGCACACAATTTGGAAAAGTAGTTGGCACTGCCTACTCTTAAAAGTTATTTTAAACCTATGCTTACCCTAAGGGAAAGGACTCCCTCCCCAAAATAAATGGCTATCTTGCATACTCAGATCAGTAGCAGCTCCAATGCTTCCAGCTCAGCCAGCCCAGGTCTTCAGTCAGGACTGTGACTTTGCAGAATAAAAATCAACCAGAAAGCTAGAAAGCAATTCTGCTGTTTGGAGAGTGTGTGGATTGAACCGTCTAGGAAACCCACAGTCCAGCAGCCTGGACTGTAAGGTCTCTCCATGTCCTCTGGGAGGGAAGGGAGTGTGGCAAGGGCTGCAGGAACAGCATGCCATGCTTCTTGTTATTTGCTTTCCTGCAGACTTACAGAGCTCCTCTTATTGCCAGACTATCAGACTACAAGCACATTCATTGTATGACTGCAACATTTTCTGTCCACAGCATGTGAACAGACAAGCAGGGGACACCAGCTCTTCGGTTGTGTGGTGAGCATATTTTCAGTTCCATGATGGGAGAAAGATTGGGGAATTTAAGCCCTGGTGAGCTTCCCTATCAGGTGAATAGTTCCTCATTGCTGCTTTGAATTCAGGCTTTTGAGAAGAGCTGTGAACATGTGAAAGCTGCAATGCAGTTATTTTTCAGTTTCCCATCTATTTTTGTATTTCACTTTTTAAATTATCTTGTTACATAAAGTGAGCTTATCCCCACCCACTATTCACCATCCCTAATTTCATATCTGTTCTTTTCCCCCTCCACTTCTTACTAAATCTTCTGCCAACATAATTTTGCCTTTTTTGTAACTTTGAGCTATTTTATTTAGGGGATCTTCAAATACATCATTAATCTCATGACTGATTTCAGTTCTCTCTAAAGCATTCCTATATTCTTAATTTTACTCAGTTTACAGATTTTGGCTGATTTCAAAGAGTTAACAACTAACATTACTGTACAAAGTATTCTCTTCGGTACGTGCACATCAGCTGACTTCACGTTCTGCTTAACTAAAAATAGGTGTCTAAAAAAATAAGGATTTGAGATTATTCTGCTCCACCTGTTTATGTAATCCAATCAATCTGTTTGTCTTCAAATACGCTTGTATGTGTTATGGTGCTTGGGCACCTCCTATGACTAAAATCTAGTGCTAAACTAATGATGCCCATAGAGAATTCAAGCCCCAATTACTTGTATGCTGCTGCCGTCACTAAACTGAGTAAGGAGTTTGTGTTGCAGTACAGAGAATGGAGATGACGTGCTGTAATGCAGATCCCAGTCCTGTGCACTGGCACAGCAGCCAAGAGTATGAACTGTGTATACTGTGCTAACTTAAAAGAAAGGGCTGCATTCCCATGCAATACATACATAACTAATAATTACATTGAAAAGGTTGCAATAAAAGCCCTATCTGAAAGCTTTCCAGACCTACAGAATCCCAAAGAAGGAATGGCCAATGGCAAGTAAAAATTAAAAGAATTTGGTAAAAACCTTTAATTAAAAGTGTGTCAGAACAAATACATCTCACTTTAGGTCCTGAAGCCCATTAAATTTCAATATGAAAAAGTGCCACTGGGTGTGAATATCAGAAATTGAGTGCTGCTAGAGACTCAAGGCTGGTTTCCCCCAAACCCCTTCTGGACCATCAGACTTCTCATTTTGCATCCTAATGGCAGGTGGCCTTTGAGAGGTGGCAGCAAAGAGACTTGTTACTGCTTCCCAGACCCTGATACAGAGAATGTGGTACCAGTACCGTTTGCATCAGCTGTGTGGGAGCTTCTGGGCAGCTGGCAAAGGTAAACACCAAAACCAATTCTGGCCTTTGGTCTTCTCTGCATCGAGATACAATGTGCACACGAGTGACCAACCAGAGCTGGCAAACCACTGAAACTGCCCCTGGTTCTGCTCCCATTTCACAGGAGAGCAGGATTAAATTAATCAGCAGCAACCAGGACAGGTCCAAATTGTCTTGAGAAGAGTGGGCATTACACTCTTGCCTCCAAGAAAGAAAACA
>JAOXXN010000265.1:38720234-38763255 GCA_026770055.1 Myrmophylax atrothorax | reverse complement strand
AAGGAAAACAGAATAAATGCCTGAAGAATTCTCTACAAATTTCCCCTGTCAATAAGCTTCTTATCTCACCTACTCTCAGAAGGGTCATGCTTTTTCAGACCTATGTTTTGGCCCCTGAGGAGGAAGACAGGAGGATCATAGAAGCTAAGTGCAAAATATATCTGCTGTAAAATACTCAAGCCTTGTTAGCCAGAAAGTACAAAAAAGCCCAAACCAAGCAAGCTGTCAAAGAAAAGTAAAGCAGATAGGTTTTATTCAGTTGTTGTTTAAAATTAATAGGTAACACATTTGAAAATCACTGTCATTTCCATACCTTGGTATTTTTTTGCAAACATGAGGTGCATCTGGATTTTTTTTAATAACAAAATGTTGAATAATACATTTCCCTATTACAAAAATGTGCCAGAAATGCAATCTCCAAACCAGTGGCAAAACTCACTGAGAAGAAATTGAAAAAGTCATTACAGCACTATGTAATTACTTGATGATTTTATCACTGTGTGTGTCAGCAGGAGCAAGAAAGAGACTGCTCTTCACACAGACAATTCTATCACAACAAGGCTTACAAAGATATTAATGTAAAAGCTTCTCATTGTCTGAAAATCCTTTGCCATGGCAACTTAAAATCAGCTGCTTCCAAGTGATTTTAAAGCTTAACCATCTCTTCTAACCCTTGAGCCTCAGACCTGCTATTCCAACCACAACTATTAAATCTTCCAAACAGGCGTATACGTTATCTCTCCAAAGACCTGCATGATGAGCAGGTCCATCTACCCTACAGGGACAAGTAATCATTTTGGATCTCACGTGTGGCAGCAATGACTGTATCAGGAATCCTGTATTCAAATCACTCAAACTCTTGAACATACACTCTCGGAACAGCTGAGGTGCTGAGATGTTGTGCATTACAATGAAGCTGCTTTTCATCCAACTGCAGTTTTGTGCTACTTTGCACTTGCTGACAGTATTGATCCTCTTATCATCTTCAAGAATATCTGATAAGAATTATCTGATTCAATGGGAACTTAAGACAGTTTCAGCCTCAGATGTACCAAAATTTGCTTTGAAATTCATAGATGCTCCCCTGTTCAATTGGTGAGACTGAGTATGAAGATAAGTCAAAAAAAAAATTTGTTATAAACTGGAACTGGAGAATTGTGTACCTCAGTTTCTGTGAATATAAAAACCTGAATAGTATATTTTGAACTGTGAGTTTTTAAACTGTTTGCTAATGGTTTTCAGGCTTGCATACCACTAGCAGTGACTGTAAACAAGTCAACCCTCTGAGAAAATACTTGACTCCAGCATTTTACAAGGAGTGCTTACCATTTCTTGTTCATCCACTATATTCCTGATTCATGCCCAGGTGATGCCACGGAAGAAAGAACATTTAAAATTCTGCTATGTGGTTTTTGTGACAATCTGTTTAAGGACATGAGCATGATCAAACGGACAGGGGATCTTAAGTATAAACATGATACAAATAATACACAACAGTCTCAGGGCAGAAGGGAATCTGAGCACAGATAAAAGAAGGAGAGAAAAATAAGGAAATTCAAGACTTACTTTGTTACTACTGCTACAGGAGCACTCAAGAAGTCCCTTGCAGTTGAACATTTGCTCTATATGATAAGGGGCAGTCCTGTCACACACTGGAGATGATATGAGTGCAAACAAAGGCACAAAGAAATGCTCTCTAAGGTCAGACTTAGCCAAATACCTTTAAAAGTTATTAGTAAATCTTGGAAGAGTCAGTTTTAAGGCTCAAAGTAGCATTTAGGCACATACAGAACAACATTGGCACATCTTGGGTACCAAAAAGAGTAAATACATGTGAGAGGACACAGCTGTCAAGTGTTTTCTGGAGAAGCATTTTTATCTAAGGGTCCAACAACACACCACTGTATCTCCCACAGAATATGTTTACTTAGCCAATGTGTAAAGCCAATGGAAAGCTGCACATTTTAGATCCCTCTGGGATGCACTCTGGTTGGCTCAGCTCATCCTTAGCACAGAGAAAAACTGAGAGGTTGTAATAGAGCTCTGAACAGAGCACAGCCTATGCATCCTTGGTGAAAAAAAACCTCAAAAATCAGCTGTCCCTGAAACAGAGAAGGTGGTTCTGAAGACTAGGTTTTCAGGAGCAGAACATGCACCAGGAAAGCAGGAACCCCAGTTCTGTTTCTATTCAATATGCAGTAATTTAATCCTCCACCTTCTCCAAGCATTTCCTATTTAAGCAGGGTGTAGTCTTGGCTAGTGACTATGACATTAAACCCTTTTCTCAAATCTGAACACAAGGAAATAAGAAGGCACCTGGGACAAGGACACCTGGCAGGAAATGTCTTGACTTTGCAAAGCACTGGTTAGGACACGTAAGTGGATGAGGACAGATGAAGGTCTTTAGTCTATGACATTTTACTCCTCTGGGATCATACAAATATTTCATATTAGGAAGTTATGAGTTAAAGCCCACCCACAAAACATACACTAAAGTGGGAAACAGAAAGTAAGATTTCTCCAAAGGTTCAGAGCAGAAGCTACTGCTAAGTTAGTCACATTCCCAAGCCACAATATCCCCACTGCCTCATGCAACTTCATTTGCAGAGCCATTTGGAATACAAATATTTAGAGACTCCCTGAAAAATGCTAGAGGTCCATCTCAGACAAATACAGTTTAATTTTTTTCTTTGGCTTTGTTGTGATGCCTTAGAAAGTAAAGTGCACTTACCAGTCTAAGCTCTCCTTAAAATACTTTTATCATACAGTTCATTGATATCCTGGAATCAGCTCCTGGCCAAAAGAGCTCAAGGCAATCACACTTTTCTTCTGAGTGCTCCCTTTCAAAATTAGTTATTCAAGTCACCTGATAGATGGTTAAATTCACATGCCCTCTGTCATTTTCCTATTGACTGCACATCTGTGAGATTCAGGTAAGCATTAGCTTAAGCCCTAAAGTATCTATTAAGCCTATTGCATTAGAAAATATGTTTTGAATTTAAGTCCTCTAATTCACTGAAAAAATATTAACAGTTTCTCTGTGCTGTCAGAGCTGTGTAAGAGTTTTGATATAACTGAGCCACCAACCTTCGGCTTTTCACTTATCAAGGCTTGGCCCTGAATTACTGATTCAGTGCAAATTTGGTCTCTCTGACTGACTGGATCAGGAAAAGTTGATAAAGTACACTTTAAAATGAATTTGAAAGCCTATGTATGGATGGGATTTTCAAAAGTACACAGCTAAGCATCTTTTAGTGAACTACTGAAAATCCCATCTGACTTCTAATTCTGTATCTCAAGACAGATAAATGACTTTTAAAATGCTACCCAAATTTCTACACTCCTGGTTGTAAAAATCAGAGTAAAATTCACTATTTTAATTTGTAATTGTCTTCCACAGCTAAGTGCAAAGTTGTTTGTATATGATTATTCATTAGGTCTATTAAAAATCATCTGCCTCATAAGAATGCCACTTTTTTGATTATTCAAGAGGACAAATAAAGATGTACCAATGGTACCAATTGTCCTTATTTGAAATAAAACTATAGCAGAAGTTCACGCTTATTTGAGCAAGGCTTGTCTTACCCTTTATTGCCTTTAACTTATGTTATCTCCTGAGCCTCATGGCTGTAACAGAACTGGAACTCTGATGTCAGCATATGCTGTCAAATCTGTTTATGTGAAGTTTGAAAATATACAGTTGAACCAATTTTAATGCTTCAGCTTACCAGGACTTTGAAGCTCAAAAGGCCAGCTGTATGTGGATTTAGTGTGGCTATTGAAAATCTTGCGCTGTTCTACAGTGGTTTCCAGTTTACGTGACATTGTCAAAACCATGATGTGACTGTGTTAGCTTGCCCAGTGTTTGGTGATGCATAGATGGCAACTCTCTGCACCTTTTATGCACCAAAATTATTTGCCTTTCTGGCAGCTCACATGCACGTTTCACTGTAGTTATTTAGGGTTTTTTCCCAACTTGCCAAGTACCTTTATCCTATTCTGAATTAAGTCATTAAGTGATATAATGTCTCTTATATGCTTTATTTCTTCCACTCCCATTAGTTTGTGAGACACTAATTGTGGCATTTTTTCTCTTTACAAGGGCTTGCAGATCATTTAGGAATATGTGCTATTCAGACTAGTTTATTACCTCCATATAAAATTCACATTGAAGTGTTTGACAAGAAATAAAACCCACAGACATTGATAGGTAATGTTTCTTGTTTCCTAGGGGTAGAAAGGTGGCATTCATTTATGCACAAGCAGAGCAAACATCCAGCAATTGACAAAGCCTTTACTAATTCTTTGGCCATGCAGATGCTTAAAGAAAACAGCATTAGAACATCAAAAATCTGAGTTCTATCACCCCTTACACAATAAAACAGACACATCACCTAATGCAAATCAGTTGGACAATCTGAAAATAAACCTTGTTGGTATGTTGTGAAATGGCAGAATCTAACTCTATGTGTTACAGCCAGTTTTCAGTTCTCCAGATAGGTGTGCAATTTGAGGGACACGGGGGAAAATAAACACTCAGTGAATGTGGAAAGAGAAAACTGGCAGATGGAGAAGCTGGCTTTTATGCTTCTGAGAATAAATAAAAATCAACAGAGAAAAACACAGGTAAAAATAAAAAACTGAGCATGAACATTTTGCATCTGACCAGAATGTCATCTTTCAATGAAATAACACTGAAATTAATACAGAACACTATCATACCATATGGATGTTTTGATTTCTGCCAGAAAAATTGCACCATCTGTCCCTTTACCAAAAAATGGACTGAAATGTTATGAGTTTCAGCAAGGCCACCATTCTTTGCAATATGCCAGACATGATCTAGACTAGCAAAACACACTTCTCAGTCCAGTAAGACCAGCAAAGGCCCTGAGACAGCGCTTGTAACCAAGTCTGACCCGAAGTTACTGAAGGAATATTTGATTACCATATCACACTTCAGAAACACATGTCAGCAATGTAAAATTTGATCACTATTAATAAGTAATTGTCATGAATTATACTCAGAAGCAATTCAGAGCTCTTCTCTCTCATTACAATATAACTTTATTAACATTTCAGACAAGATGTCCAAGCTCCTACACCTTCCTCATCAAACTAAGCAGAAGAACTTTGTCTACAGATGGCAGTGCTATCAATTTACTTACTTCACTCTGTTACCAAACACAACATAAACAGCCATAAACAACACACAGAACATGCACTCACACAGTGGATCTCATTTGGTTATGCCTGATTGCTATAAGTCAAATGAATAAAAAAAATGGCCAACATTCCCACAGGGTTCTTCACTTTTGAAGCCTATGTCATGGAAATTTAACTCAATTTCAGGAATAAAATTGAACTAACAATCTGTTGTCTCAGACAGGATGTCCCTGGCTTCACACTATGCAGGCTGGACAGATGCCAAAGCAGATCTGAATGTACCTCAAAGTACTGGTGAAAAATGATTGGGCTGTTCTGAAAGTAAGATGTGTGTGCTGGATGGGTCAAGCATCAAATGGCTTCCCTTCCCTTTAACCTACCAGGATTCAAACACTCTGGAATTGTAAAAAAAGAGAAAATACAGCAAACAGAATGTAAACCAGAAAAGCCAAAGTGCTTATCCTGTGAATGCTCTGCATAAAGCAAATCTGTATGCAAATGCACAGCAGAGGAATGCCTGGGAACCATGCTCTTTGCTGAAGGAAGATGCCAGCAGCCAACAGAGGCAAAACTTGATTTCTAAATTCAGAGTATAGCTTAGGTTATTCAGATTCAGGAGACGAAGTAACGGAATGATTTGGATCATTGGTATGACTGGAGCAGCTACCTAGGTTAAAAAAAAAAAATCATTTCCTTTATCCAAGGATCAAAAAGAAAGAAAAAACCCAGCATGTGGCAAGACAATGAGAATACATTTAAATATGAATCATCAAAGCATGTTTGTAACTGAATTTGCAACACAACAAAGTACTTTTTTTTTTTGAGTTCCCAAGGAAACGTAGTGTAGGTAACCATTCTGTCTTCCTTGTGTGCAAGTACCAGCCTGGTGACTGACTACCCCCATTCCCATACCTTTTTAGCATAGTGGCCAGGATCATAGGCCTCTTAAGGACATTAAATTCCTACATGTTTTGTGAAAGTAGGCAGCCAGATGCAATACAGAAAGCCTACTAAGTATCCCTATATGAGGTGAAAGCTCCAACAGGGTCTCGCCTTTTATTACACACCAGAAAATACGTATGTGAAAGAGATACTATGGATGTTCAAACTGTGGAAAAAAGCTTCAATTGAAGCACATATTTTATTAGACATCAGAATACCCAGTCACACTCCAAAATTTAAAGGAAATCATGCCTTATAATTCCACTGCTCAAAAAATTGTATTTTAAATTACCAGAGGACTACTCTTGGCCTTGGGCTTCTGCCAACTCTTAATGCAATGGAACATTTCATCAGTGCAAAACCTACCTCAAGGCTGAAAAATGACCAAGTCACATCCTCTGCTACCTCATGGAACCTGGAGATGAGGAACATATTACCTAGACTCTACAACAATTGGTATTTCACAGTACCACTGATGTATTAGTTACACAAAGGAAAGTGTGCACTGGTGCATGTGAAAGATGTGCTTGTCTGAGTAATTTAATTTAAAAACAAATGATTGTCTGTGCTTTTTTGTGGATTCTCTTATACTACTTCATTTTGTTATGAGAAGAACTCAAACCTTGATCAAAGAGATGTAATCAATGCCCAGAATAGACAAAAGCAACATCTATCTCATACTTTAGTCTATTTCTTGACTAATTCATGACAAAGAACTCAATCAATGTAGGAATCACTCACTTGCTCTCCCACATGGACTACCAGACACGAAAACTGAGCAGAGCAGCTGATGGAAAGATTACTCTTGTCAAGTGCTAGTTTCCTGACCAGAACCCAGATAGTAACTTCCTGAAGTAGATGTTGCTCAGCAATGGGCGCTACAGAGTCTGCAAGAATGGCTGAGCCACTGCCTTGACTTCCACCATCCAGGAAGCAGTTTGGTCCAACATCCTGTAACCGTGCACAGCCACAGTGAAAGTGATTTTCAACAACAAGATCTGAAACCTCTCCCAGAAACACCTTTGCTCCCACAGCTTTCCAGATGTAGATCTGAAATACTTGACTTCTAAAGTAACATGTACTTGTTTTAAATTAAACATTTCCCCCTCCCTTACTTTTTATCCATGAGGGAGCAGCCTGAAGTAACTTAGCTTCCAACCAGCTGAAACAATTTGCCGCACAAGACTTGCTGATGCTGTCATATCCTTACATAAGTATTTCTTCACATCCCACATAGTCAGGGCTCCTGAACTTAAAAAACCCGTTATGTTGCATGCTCTCATAATCACTACTTTTAGCATCCCTCAAATGCTGACAAGCATGTGATGGTTTGCTGAAGGGAGGCAACTGATACAGCTGAGTACTTCAGCTCAGCTTCCTGGAACTTCCTGCAGGAATGCACGCCCTCTCAACAGTGTTGTAATGAGACTGGCCCCAGAGCCAGCTGTACTGCACAGAATTCTGGAGAGGCTCAAACAGAATTTAAGATGCTTTTTTCTCACTAGGGCTCAATCAGGACATTACCATATTCTCTCCACTGGAAAGGGGGATTTAACCTGCAGACCTGTATATGTAAAATGTTCTGTGATACCACTGGGAATCTGAAGAGAGAGAGAGATCCTACGAATTGGCCTTGAAAGCTGAGATTAAACAGAACCTGCTACTTCTCTGACCTGAAGCAGTTCCTACAAAGATGCTGCAGAGATTATATTTGGGTCCTGAAATCCTCATGCATTACTACTTCCAGGACAGGAATTAAAATTTTAATCTGCCTACTATTAGATCATGTATAGCTTTTATTACATCACACATAGCTTTATAATGTGTATCACCATCATTATTTGATTTTTGACAAACTCACATCTGAGAGAGATTACATTGTGAGAAAGTTCACAAAATCAGGTCTTATAAATTCTTTCTGCCTTCTTAAAAAAGGTAGAAAACAGTGGAGCTTTGTAATGAGTGAGATTATGACAGACTTCTTTTTAGGCATGTTTGGTAAGAAAATCTCTAAAAGTTACCCATTCCACATTGGTCTATTGTGTTACATCATTTGATCTATGCAGTCAAATAAAGAAGTTTATGTCTGTCAGTGCACATGCTGGACAGATGCTGTGTGATCTGAGCTTTATTTGTGTCTTTCCCTAACCAAAGTGTTACTATTCAGTAATTTTTGCTTTCATATCTAATGTGATGGGATGCAGCAAGAAACCCTGCACAGAAATTACTTTGATTTAAATAGAGTAAAAAATGTTTCTATTTGTAGACTCAAAGAGAGCTCAGCAGAAATGGAAAGAATTCATGTGGGGAACGAGCAATAGCATATTCATCAAGAATACAGTAAAAAGACAGCTTAACAAAGACGAGAGGACTAGAGAGACTGCCCTAACAACTATAAAACATCAGGAGTTGTTCCCTCCATAGTACCAGTTTTACTGTTGCATTTTGTTGGTGATGGATGCATCAGTTGAGAGAAACTCAGCTGGCTCCATCTTACCAAGAAGGCTGGTATAATGGAGGAAAAAACCGAACAGCTTTTACTTTAAAACAAATAATACTGTTAAGGGAGTTTCAAAAAAGGGTCAGATTCCTCTCATCTTTAGCTTTGTAAAACAACTGCTTAGCACCTTAGCTGTCTTAAATAAATTAGATATCTAAATAAAGGGGTTGTTTATGCAGACCCTTCACTCATACCCAGACTTGTCTTACCCTTCAAAACATCTGCAAGTGTCACAGAAGTGACACACACATGCTAGTGATGATAAAGAAGACCCTCATGAAGACAGGACTGTGTTGGTTTTCACAGCTAATAAATAAAAAGCACAAAAACAGTAGCCAGGAAGGAAACTCAGATAATTCTCACCTTTACCACACATGAAATTCTTTACAGGGGAAAAGTGGCACTTTTGGGCTTTGCTTTTCTACTTTGTTGGCAGCTAAACTCCAGTTTATCAAACTCACCCCCTGCCCCACTGACTCAAATAGAACAAGGTGGGTCTAAGGCAGCATGGTCCATGCTGGAGAGGAAACAACAGGGCTCAAATGCTGGCTTTTCTACCTCATCCATAGCATCATGGAAGTAAAGTGAAAGGGAGAGATAAAGTATTTGGAAAGAGAATCCCACTGAGGTTCATACCACTACTGAGACATACAAAAGGCACAATGAAAAATCTGAATGTTGGCATCTCAATCTCAGTCAGCAAAAAGATTGTATTTCTCTTCTGGTACCTCAAGAAGGGTAATGGTACCTTTTTGGGGAACTGCATCAATATATGTATGAGAGGGCAGGGCTTGACTTTCACCTTTAGGTAGAATCGTTTTGGAAAGTAATCTTTGGAATTGGCAAGGGGAAAACGTCCTTTTCATTTTTGCTGACTAGCACCTCACAGCCTCCAGCTGAAAGCTTCACTTGCCAAATGTGTGAACAAATTTGAACAACTATCACCCATAAAGAACATACGTAAATAATAATACCAAGAAAGAAACAGAAACACCTGTTTTCTTCTCTCTCTCCTTATGCTGAAGTACATGCTTTCTCTGTTGTCACAGCATTTTCAACACACTGTACCAGAGAAAATGCGCAGTTCCCTTCTTAGCATACAACTCCTGCTCCTTTCAGGACCGAGGGTCTAATTTGTGTTATGTTTGTTTCCACTGAGATGTGCACACAAAGGAGTTACACACTGGAAACAGAGTTAGAAGGTCTATAACAAGTAACTGTATAAAGATCTAGCCAAAACTAATCATCTTTCTTCCCAGATGAGATTAAACAAACAAAAGATGCATGTGGGATTCAAAGTAATGTAAAAACTTGATTTTAAAGTTGTTTCTACTTTTTCAGAAAGTCCCATGAACTTCATCAAACCTCAACTGCATTAACAGTGCTAATAAAATGCTCATCATGCTGTCTTAGAAACCTGTATCATTATACACAGTTGTGAAAAGGAAATAGCCTTATTTATACTTTCCTTACTTTCTGTGCCCATTTAAGCACTTATCTAAACTGTATTTATAGAGATGAAAAAAGTACATTTCATTTTTGAGTTAATTTCTTCTTCTTAAAACCTATTAAAAAAAAGATGTAGGCTGTAATTTTCAGAGAGTAAAAATAAATTAAACTTACTTGTAAAAGAACTGACTAATTTCCCTAAGGACTCCAGAATCTATCTACAGTATTTCTATATCAATTTTACAGCCAGTCACATTGCTATGAAATACTTGAGGAACTTAAAAACCAAAAGCATTAATTACTTATATGAAAATGAGATGGTTAACACACACATCTTCACATTTTCTTTGGGACTGCATAAACAAGTAAAATAATTTTATAAGAGAGAAACACACATACAAAATACATTATTCAGATGTGGCTATTCAAATAAAAGAAGTCTTCCTGCTCCTTGTTTTGGGGAAGGGAAGATGGGGGGAAGTCAACAGAAATGCTAGAAAATGGTGACTACTGGCTGGCAGAGCCCAACCAGCTGGGTTCTGACCATGTGTACTTTTAGTCAGTGTCTACAATTAAGGAGATGAACACATGAAATAATCTTTCTCAAATCAAGAAGCTTGTCCTAGTTACATGGCCAGGACCAGCTTATCACTGTGCGGGTGTAACTAAAACTGTGTATTCTAGACCCTCTATCTCATTTCTAATGAACAGTTACTAATGGATCACTTCCAGCAGCTGCTCAGGACACACCTGATACCTCAGGCTACAAGATGGGTGTTAGCGAACCCTGTGAGATAGGGTCTTCACACCAATGACTCAGCCATGGTAACTCCCCCCCGGGGAGGCATCAGCACCTTCACACCCAGCCTGAGGGGTCATGTCTGCTAACAGGCCACCAAAGATTCCAAAAATATCTCATGAGTCACAGAGTAAATCACCCATTGTGAAACTCCTTGCCCTGCCTGGGAGGCACTGAGCATTCCCACCTGAACCAGAGAGTATATAATCTTGGAGTTTGGGGACTTCTGGTACCACTCGTTGGATCAAGAGGAGGACCAGAACATCAACAGGACTGCAGCTCTTGACCAGACTGTGAACATCATCCTCACCAAGTTTTTCCTTTCCTTTTACTCTGGACTCAGAGGGACCACATGGCGCTCAGCACAGGGGCTAACTAGCACCATTATGTTTGTGCCCCAGGCTGCTGGGTTATACATCTGGGTTTTGGGGGTTAAAACCATTTTTTTCTCTGTATCATTGTATTTATTGTAATCTTTTTAGTAAATTGTAACTCTGGCTTGTAATTTCGCTTGAGTCAAGTTCATTTCTCCTGCTGAGCCAAGGCAACTAATGTTTCTCAGAGCAATGCCTACAGATTTGGTACAACTTCACGGGCAATCAGCAGGCATGGTCTCTTTTTCCTCATTTTAAGCATAGGAGAACAAAAAAAGAGCAGAAGAATTTGACTCTTTCTTTGTACGAATCACCAAATTTGATGGTTGATCTAATACAGTACACTGATGTGTGCAATAGCCTGTAGCATATGATTCAGTGAAAATTGTGTGCTCACTATAAAGTTGATAATTACCTTACAATATTCTCATAAGAGTTTCCAAAATGCCCTGGAATATGAGAGTCTAAGTACCCTTTAACGTGGCTTCCATGATGAATACATTGTGGTCTGGAACACATTTTGACTTTGGAATTGCCTTCTTCAGCATTTAAATTGAGGAAGAAGGTGGATTGATGCCAAAGGCTTGAGTTGGGGTTAGAAGAAACAACTCCCTAGTACCTTATTTTAGCGATTGAAAGAGGACCATTTCAGACAAGCCATCCACTTACTGCCCAGTCTTACAGAAGATGTCATCAACAGGAATGTTCTTTCATGCAGGAGAGAAAGAGTTTTATGTCATGGAGATTTGGTGACTGATGCCCTCACCACTGTAGGAGCCCGCAGTGCTTTTACTGCAACTGCGTGAGACCGCTTTCCAAGCATTAGAGAGATGTATTGCTGCAGCCACCTACTGTTGGAAATTCTGCCAGTGTAGCAGTAAAGAGACTGAGATATTAGGTGATGTAGAAATTCTCACAGTAAGTAGAGATTTTAAAATATTTATTGGTACTGACCTCTGTTGGATTTCTTAGGATTAGGCTAATTGCAAATGCAGCTGTTGTGATGGTGGTGTGTTGTTTATTTTTACTTTTGTCTTTTAATATGGCTGTTTTCTTTTCCCTTAATATTCACTGAGTTATGCTTACAATATGGCTTATAGTAAGACCATGGAACTAACATTGCACTCATGTTATCCAACTTTTAAGGTTTCTAATGTTTTAATGAAATTACTAAAGTAAATGCTTTGACAGCATAATTCATGAGTGCTTGCTCGGTCTTCTAAGAGCTGGTTTCTAAACGATTTTTAATTTTTCAATTCTTTTCTAAGACATCCAACCAAGCCTTTTGAATTTGAATGCAATATTTAAAATTGTAGAAGACTAGCTGCATTTCTGCTAGAGTACTATTTGGTCCCCTGAGATGTTTCTGACTTACAGTATTTGCTTGGCAGATACAAAGAGGTGCTGTGTATTTTCTATTTATAACTCATAAATATTGAGATTAGCTTTCACACATAATGGGCCTGATTATGGCTGCCTTCTCTTCACAACTATATCTGCAGCTTTCTGTAGAAGGAAAAAGACATGGATCCAATGATAATCGTCTTCTTACAGATCTTCCTAAGCACTAATTTGAAATAAGTAGTACAATTTAGGGTCTGCTGCAATATCTGTTACTTGGCAACAGTTCCTAAGGCAATACCTGAGCCCATGCCAGCTAGGGCATCTCCTCCCCATCGAAACTCTGGGTCTGAGTGGGGAAAGTGGTGAGGAGATAAGGGGGAGGGTGTATTGCTTGCTTCTAGGATATATTCCTGGTAAATAGATTCACTAAAAGCTAAGCATACTAAAATAATACAAAGAGAACAAAACCAAATTAGCTTTCAAAGATTTTTAGAAGGAATAAACCATATTGAAATTTATCCTGAAAAGATGATTTGTTAAGGCTTACGCATATTATCAGTTACTAAAAGATGACTTCTTGATACAAACCAGTCTTCCACCAGAAATACATAGAGCCACTGAAGTTCTTAAAAAAACAAACCAAAACAAAAAAAAGGCACTTAAGCTAAATGGCTGGAGTGGGTAAACACCCATAACAACAGTCTGTTTAGGAGCCAGCCCCAGCCTCTTCTGAAGGTTCAGAGGGAAAATGCTTTTCAATGTATTCAGGTAATTTATTTCAATGAATGGCTTAGCCAAAGTAGTGGAAGCAGATGGAAGTTGAAATGAAAGTTTTCTTTTATGTTAGGAACTAAACTGAATGGTTATGACCAAATATGTGGAAATCCATAGAACTGCCTTCACAAATATATATAAATATTTAGAATTTTCCTATGTAATAAAAAGAAGCACTGTATTTATCACACAGGCCACATTTAGCTACTAGTCAGATGCACCGAGGGCTGAACAACCGATTTTTCTTTAAAAAAATAAGTTAAAATTACAAATACAAAATAGGATCTAAATGAATTTATATAAAAGTTTCATATTCCTTTCAATCTGTACCTGAAATCAATATCACTTTGATTTAAATTAATATCTCAGAGGGGAGCTGCACATAATTGGTGCTGTCTTTCTGGAGCAGAAGGGATTGTAAACCTGAATAAAATGCCATAACTTAACAGACAACCATTGTGAACCAGGAGGCATTGGTGAGCTGCACTCTGCCCTTATTGAGGAATTAGCTGGATTATGTCTCTGTGGCCTGTTTGGAGAGATTAAACTGCAAACTGGTTTTGAAATCTTCGAGTTCTGCAAATGAAATAAATAAAATAAACCCCAAAACTAACAGAGTAACTTGGGAGTCTAAGTTCCCTGTAAGACTGAAGGTTCCATGTCTCCTAGACATTTTGGGTGAAGGATGCTTGTAAAGCCACCCAAGATCACCAAACTCAGATAAATAAAAATAATGTCTTTATAGCTTAAATTCCTACTTATCACCTGCCAGATGTCAGATTCATTAAAAATGCATTTGAGTAGAATTTAAATAATTAAAATTACATTTTAGAATATGCAAAATTGCTTTCCAGAGGGCCTTACTCACCAGAAATAATAATTTCCACTTGTAGTGGTGACTTGATGAGCTCAGGCTAAATAGTTCCAGTGTCTGAGTGTTGTAGCTTCGAATTATAAGGTAAATTCTCTCCCTGCCACTAACTGCCCATGCCATTAGTTAACAAAAGAAGTAGTCAACTGCTACGGCTTCTTCTTGATCATTTGGGTGGGGGGCAGACTGTCTCTTTTGGTTTTGGGGACATCCCATTTTTTTAGTTCGGCTGAACACCGGGAGCGGTGTGTGTGTGCTGTGGTAGAGGAGAAGCTGTTTTTCTCCTGCTCCTGTTGCTACTGGATTTTTTTTTTTTTTTGGTGAGCTGGTTCCTTTTTTCCTTGCCATGGCTGTTCTCCTGGTTTGGATTGGGGCCCTGGTCACCGCACCGGTCTCACTGCCGCCTGCAGTGTCGTGGCCTGCCTGCCCCGGCCGCAGCAGCGACCTGGGAGAGAGAAGTCGCAGCTGCTTCCTGGGACATGCTGTGGGGCTCTCCGCTTCCAGCTTTCCTTCTTCCTTTGGGACAAGGGACACAGAGGGAGACACAGAATTCATCTGAGTGCTCACCACTTGTCTGTCTCGCTGGAGAGGGACTGGGAGCTCACCCTGCAGCCAGCCGGGCTGTGACACTGACACTGCCTATAAGTATAACTTTTCTCCAGGAGGAAACCTGCTGGTTTGGGGGTTGTTCTCTTTTGGTTTCTTTCGTGTGGTGTTGGGGAAGCAGTTTGCTCTAGTCTGTTTACAGCTATATCTATACCCACACACACATATATATATATCAGTTAAGAACAGTTATCCTTCTTATATACATTTTCTGATTAAAGTTCCTTTTCTTAAATTTGATAAAGAGTGACGTGATTATTGTGGAGGAATCCCCTCCTCTGCTTTTGGTAAACATTCTGTTTTTTCCCCCTCAAACCAAGACACTGAGCCAAGGTTTGCTCTAGTCACAGCCTGATATTGCAATTAAATTTAAGACCTGGGACTTTATTGCTCAGATGGGTGGTATAGTTATGTTACAAGAAGTCTAATGAATTTCATGATTAGTTTGTTGTCTTACTGTCTGTTTCCAAAGCAACGTATGCTCGGCTTTTGACTGCTAATAAAATTTATGGAAAGGTTCAAAATAATGGCAATAAAAGTTTTTATAGAGGTGCTTTCCTGCCCCACCTCCCCCCCACCAACTCTAGTAACCATTAAACATCATACTGACGCTGACTAGGAAGATTAAGGTTTACAGTGGAAGCCCTGTAGACATGCTAGGAAACCTAGCGCTCCCAATCTACTTGGATTTGTCTCTTGCTCTGGATACGTACTTTTGTAATGGGACTCTCTATCTGCATAAAGTAAATATACATGTTAAAAAAACCAAGCATGAATTTAAGCCTGATTGACCACAATTATGGATATAATAAATTTCTAAGTAGAAGTTCGGATGACAACTGAGCTTCAGCGACAGATTCTGTCTGTTGGGGCTAAAGATAACATAAATGCTAAAACCTTCCACATTGTGGAGATGCAAAAGTATAGGCCATATTGACTAGCCACAGTAATATTCAAGCTGTGGAGAGAAGCAGCCAGAAGGAACCCACAAAGAGGCCCACCACTATGCTGTGAGTGCTTGGCAGTGCTATGTCAGACCTCCTGCAGAAGGCAGGGCCTTGCTCCTTCTCTCCATGAGGACAGGGAACGCCACAGAGAGGCATAAAGGCTGGGAGTAAGAGAAAGCAGAGCCCTTTCTTGCCTTCTGCTTTTCCAGCATCTTCTCAAAAACAGGAGAGAATAACAAAAAGGCATATTCCAAACTCAAGATACTTTTTGCTATTTTTGACAAACTTCTAAGATTTTTTTTTCCCCATCTCTGTCAACTACATAATTTTCATCTCTTGCTAATGGCTTTCCCTTGGTGACAGTAAGTGCTGTTGAGTATATAGGTAACATTCAGTTTGAGATCACACTTGATTGTTAACAATTTTCCCACCTTCAATGCCATGCAAAACTGTCAGTTTTGCAAAATGAAAAGCCATTTTATTATCTAGAGAAAACAGCAAAACTAGTGGGAAAGCATTTGCTAATCGAGAGAAAATCCTGTCACCTTCATTACCACTTAGAGAGTAGGTATTATTTAGTGTGAATAATGGCAACAAAATCTCAGCTTGATTTCCAAAGTTGTTTCTGCATAATTTATTCAAAAGATAAATTCCCTAATGAAAGATACTGGATCTACTTTAAACCAACATAATTTCATCTATAATTACTGCCTCAGGAATACTGTACTAACTGCCATTTATCACAGTCAGTATCTTTTGAATCACTGGTACAACCACAGTATCCCATTGGGTTTGTTTGTCTCCAAGAGAACATGATGTTTCTAGTTTGGCATGGCCCTAAAAAGGAGAACCAAACTTGTAATTCCCTAGTAATATATTTAAATGTCCTCTAGGTGCTTCTGCACACAGAGAAGACTAAGCCCCAGTAATTTCCTCATAGTTATTTCCAACAAAATGCACTATATTTTCCACCTGAACATCGCAAAAGCTCTTGAGTTCATTTGTGCTTCCCCTGCCCCTCTCTTTCACTTTTCCTAAGCTGAGTACCCACTATCCATCACATTTCTTACAAAGTTTGGAAAAGAATATAGATGCTCTGGCTCTCAGAGCTACACTTGAGTCAAAACCCCACACACTTGGCCATCATGAGAATCTAATCTTTCATTAGGAAACCATTAGGAAGTAAATGTGCTTAAGAACATTAATTTGCAATTTGTTCAGTATGAGCATTAGGGAACTACAGTGTCTTAATCCAATGTCCATTTTGGATGAGAGTTAGACTTTATTAAGGTAATGACTACAAAAACATTTGGATGTCTTTTATTTTACATCTGCTGCTGTGCAGTGGATGATTTCAGAACCAAGTAAAACAAAAAGATAACTGGTTACTGATAAAATACTTTGTTTCCCCTCACTCTGTGAAGGTCCTCAGTTATTGTTCATCGAAATTGGTAAATAAAACCTTCAAGCTTGCTTTTAGTAAGCTCCCACTTCTACATTTATTTTCCATATAGCTCTTACCTTGTGATAAGATTATAAAGAAATAAAAGCAAAATACTGTTTTCCTTGTCACTTGCTACATCAAAATCAGCAATAACATCATCTGTGTGATAATGGCAGCTGTAAAAGTTTGCAGTTCTAGAACTGTGCTGGAAATAATCTCATTCTCAATGGTGGGCAGAAACTGTTTCTTCTAAACTGAAGGTATACAAAATAAGATTCTCCATGAAAGACCTCACTCTATAAAGCATTTTGTTATTTAATTTAGTTTCAGTTAATTGGCAATTTAGACAGTAATTTGTGTCCAAATCCCAGACGCAGCAGAGAGCAGAAGTCTACACAGCGCTCCACCAGATCCCTGGACACAGCCCTGAGCCATGTGTGCTGAGTGAACCCTGTCCCTTAGAGATGGCACACATCGGGTCACTCACGGGCTGCGCAGCCTTCCCACACGCAAAGACTGAGAGGACATGAGCATGTTGGATGCATTGCCCCACTGACTACCCCACATGCAAGAATGTCATTTTGGTTTCTGGTGCACATGCAAATACAGAGCACACCAAACTCCGTGCATAGAAACAATTGCACCTGAGCCCTTCAAATGTAGAAACAATTCCCCCAGCACCTCAAACAGCAGTCAGCATGGTGACCTGTGGCGAGTTCCTGTATTATGTATTATCAGGAACATTGCAGGGAAATGCTCACATTTTGTGAGATTAAGCAGACAATAGGAATTGTAGTCAGATTTTTTCTCTTTTCTGAATAGTCTGTATTTATCTCCAGGCAACAGAAGAGAAGTACAGAGAGCTTGCACTGTCATCTGATTGTTTAACTCTTCAGACCTTCTCCTAGAGTGGAATGCAATGTATTCTGATATTCTATTTTCTTTTTAAGCTAGAATGAATTCTGATATATACTCAGTCATGCCCTAACTTTCAAGAAAACACAAACCACATTTTTCAGACATGGAACAAGAGCCCTTACCTTTTAAACCAATAGATCTTCAATAGAAAATGAGTTGATTTTCTGCCTTTATAAGCCTGCAAAATCTACAAGTAGATTTTCACACACATACCTGATAGTCCACCGACATCCATCTTCTTCAGGTTCTTGGCCTCCAGAATGACGACAGTCAGTTTGCCAGCAGTAGGCACATAACGGAGGGAGAAGCAGATATCACCCAGCTTTTCTTGCTGTGAAAGCAAACAAGACATGATGTAACATTTTAATAACTTTTGGTACCTTTTAAAAATGCAATGTTGAAAGCCACACTGATAATTAACAGGATTACATCTCCAGCTCATACTGTTAAAGAAAACACAAATGAACAATATTGAGATATCTACCACAAATTATCCTGATGAAATCCTTGATAACCTCAAGTCCATTGCAGCATCTATTCTGTGTGGAACTAATGACAAGATATATGCTGGCTGCAAAGTAAGTTATATTGCTCAGTATTTCACCCCTGACAATCATGGTCCCACAAATACTGTTTGTTCTTCAAACCAAGTCAGGATAGTTTTGTTTTCCACAGATTGTGTTTCACTGGAAATCAATTAACCCAAAAACTAGGATGTTTCCTGTGAAACAGTAACATGCATCTCTCATCAGGCTTTGTCACTAAAGCAAAAAGAATAAAAAAACCACAAAGCACAACATACTCAGTATAAAAAAATACTTGTTTTCTATCTGTCATGAAAGACAAAAAAGGCAGATATAGACCAGTAAAAGACACAGTACATCCTTCCTTACATAAGGAATGGCTGGAAGGAGGATTTGGTTTTGCTTTGCAGCCGATCCTCTGAGATCCTGCCAAATGCAGCCTTTTGTTATTCACTGCTTGGTACCTTCCTAACAGTCCTGGCTAAGAGGGAAAGGCTGAATTATATTCAGAATTAGAGGAACTTTGTTTTAAAGGGTGTAATAAGAGATATGAACTTGCAGATATGAGAGAGAGAGAAAGAGAGGAATATTGCTTAGAAATGATCAGTAACATGACCCAAGCTGCTTTCCTCTTTCCCTTCAAGCCCACCAGTATCTCTAGGGGGCTAAGAAGGCTGCTTTTGAGACAAGAAGGATAACGTTACACTGAACAGGCCCATAAAGAATTTCAGACAGCAACGTTTCTCTTTCAAAGGCAGTAGTTCTTATGGCATATGTCTACTTCCACAATTTATTTTGACAGTGGAGTATAAAATACATTTCTATGACCCTATCCCTTTGGTTCCAGTGTTTTCTTAGAATAAATAGGAAGGTTGGTTATTGAAAAGTTTTGGGGGTGTATCAAAGCTTTTTGTAAAGACACTAAGTAATTTTTGCAGGAATTATGCACTGTTTTCCTGTATGACAAATGCAAAAATAATATGGCAATTTACAAGGTTCAAAGTGCCCAGGGGAAAGAGGCAAAGTCAGAACCTTACCTAAAAAGCTGGAGGACACTACTGAGAGCAACTGGTTCACATATTCATAAATGTAGTAGGCACTTCCCAGAGAATAGACAGTCCATGTGCAAAGGATTTTACCTATAAAGTGACACACTCTAAACTGAAAACCCAGGGATTGTAATAGGTAGTTACCTGCCAGACATCAGCTCAGTGATCACCACTGGTGAGGAAATATACAGAACAAACATAGTTATGTATAGTTAAAAAAAGCTCAGACAGGGCACAACAAAATGGCTCATGATGGTAAATATGTGTATTGTATAAAAACGCTGTCAGAATGCATGTGTGCCAGTATTTTGAAAACTTAAGTGTCCTCCCCACCTCAAACAGGACATGGGAGAATAGGGAAAGATTCCAACATTAAGCAGCAGGAATGATCAAAGACATGACAGTTTCTGCAAAAGGAATAGGTAAGTAGATTAGAATTCTTCAGGTTGTAAAGTGTGTAGTTGTAGAGCACTATTTCAGAGACCAGAAAGCCCAGAAGGGATAGAATGATATGATTATTACCTTGCTCAAAAGAACTGATACAAATATCAGAAAATTTACATTTTTAACTCGTATCTAGAATAACCTAAGATGCCTTTCTCAACATGGACTGCACTGCTACAGAAGCATTTACTATTCCTCCCTGATTGCATATAGTGCTATAAATCCCAGCAGAGATTCAGATCATGAAAATACAGATTTCAGCCATGCAATCTGCATAGCTCATGTCTGAACTGAGCATGCAACGGCACAGTGCCAGCAAAACACGCTCCTGTTCCCCTGACGTTTGGTTTTGGAAGTCCATATTGGATAAGATAACAGTGAAGTTGATCTATCACTTGCAGGTTGTTCAGAATGGAAGAAATCAATTGCTTATCGATTTGTGTTATCATGATCACAGCTCATCAGCCACCTGGTGTTCTCTGTGGTCGCTGCTTTATTACATGGTAGACTTGGTTTAAATTTACCTGGTTGATTCATGGGGCTCTAAGAAAGACTGAAACATGGTATATATGAAAGCTCATTTTAATGCCCCCATCTTAGAGACCTCTGCACCCACGTACCACCCAATATGCAAGGCTCTGTCCTTACCTTTAGATGCACTAGGTGGAGCTTTAGTTGTAGCAGCATGGGAACTCGTATTTCTTTTTAAATCTGTACCATGCTTCTAACTCTCCTTTGAGTGGGTATTCTTAAATTTTTCTTTTTGGTTTTTGTTTGTTTGTTTGTTTTCATTTTTTTTTTGTTTGGTGGTGTTGCTTTTTTTGTACTCTTGTGTTAAGATTAGACTATGTTTAGTAAGCATAAAAGGATTGCTGTTTCTGATGTGAGCGCTTCAGCAGAGGCTGGAGGAGGTACTTTACACACAGTCATTGCTACAGAGACCATCACCTCTCACCAGACTACCAGCCTTTCTCCATCTGTAATCATGTTATGCTTCTTTGCAAACACCGCACTTGTCTACACAAAAGAGTAATTTTAAGAGAGAGTTTAATGCCTTTTTAGCCTCTTTTAATGGAATTTTAGCTGCAGGAAGCACAGAGAAGAAGCCAGCATCATGTAAACAGCCAGTTTTCCATAGATCACCAGCAAGCCACTGGAAATGGCAGCAGATGATGGGCTCATTCACAGTGCATAACCTGAAGAAAAAGCATAAGCACCTCATTAAGTGGCTCCAGAATTAAGTTTAGTACTTTTTTATTGGCATTAAAATCTGTATTTCTCCAATACAGCTTTTACTTTTAACCTTTTTTCTTAGCATGACTGCCACGGTATTTTTTTTAAATTTAAAAAGTATTTGTCAGGCAAAATACTGCAAGTGATAGCACTGCAATGAAGCAACAAAAGCAATCACTAGAGGTGTGGTTTGCAGGAGATAATTACAAACCCCTGCAGGGCTACACGCAACAGATGAGTGCTGCTGGAATGGTGATTATCCCATGGAGGTGCCTTATTGCTATTATTAATTTCTCTCAACCCTATGTATACATAATTTATGTTAGTAAATTAGTTTGATCTCTGATAGAAACTGTAAGTTAGTGTTAGAAACTTCCAGCTGGGAGGTTTATAGACATTAACCTATTCATGTATAATGCCTAAACACCAATCAAAATATTCTCTCCATCTAAGCAACTTCATAACTTCATTACATATAAAGAGGATGCAATGGAGCAGAACATAAATGACACAGACAGTGCTGCTAACACCTCTTCTGCTTAGGAAAGGCTATTTGAAGTCCTGTTGAGAACCTGGACTTTTTAGAGATGACTGTTAAGTGGCTCCTTCCTGTTCAGTGTTTCTTCTCCTATCTCTCAGTAGTCATTTTCACCTTGACAGTATACTCTCCTAATAAGCTACAGACAATAATGCTATTTATGCAGATTACTCTCATTCATACCACAGAATGTCTAACAGAGATATCTATCATATTATTATTAACATTCTCCACATTTCTGTGGATGTTACTGTGAGAAAGTTGATTCTTGCAGCTCTCTTAGTAAAACAGTATCAAAATAAGAAGCCACAGCACTATATGCTTTTCCCTAATTGGATTTAAGATTAAAAAAATAATCAGTATAGGAAGGATATAAACAGAGTGCAGTGGGTCTCCAACTTCAGGTAGATTGGGATTGTTTGCATAAGTCTGAGAGAAACACAGTATGATGTAGTTCATGGGCAAACACCCAAAATAGTACCATCTTACCCTATCAATATTTACAATGGAAGCTCATAATGTCCCCTGTATAGTTTTCATAGCAACTAAAATGCTTTAAAACTCTGCAGAGAAAAAAGGAGAGCATAAAGGTGGAGTCTAAGCTAAACGGCTGTCTTTCAAACTCAGGAAGCCCAGGTAAACTGTAAGGACAGACTCTCTAGTCCCAATTCCCACAGTTTTGAGGCCATTCACAGTCTACACATGGAGACCTCAAATCCAACAAGTTCTTTTTCTTGGCATGTAAGGCATGAATACACTAAGCCTCAAAAAGTGCAAAAATAATGCTAGTAACAGAATCACGTGGGTGCAGGAATTGTGACATAGGCTGGTCACAACTTCAGTTAAGCCATGGTAGCAGGTGGGCAGAATTAGCAACCCATACAAATAGCTGGGATCTACAGCTGGAAAGTATTGCTCCTCCATGCCCCACAGAATAAATAGGGATTGCACTGGGAAAAGGAACATTCATTTGTTGGGCTCTGTTTTTTTTTATTTAAAACTGAAATGTTATTGCTACCACAGCTGTCTAACATTACCAGCTTCAAAGGCATTGCATTTTTGACAAATATACAGTTAATCAACAAAGCAGAAAATTTCAAACATGCAATAGGTATAATCAGGAAAGAATCTTTTGCTCTTACACTGGAAAATCAGTGCCCAGATGAGCCCACAATATGAATATGATTCTGCCACAATTAGGCAAAGGAGTGGGAAAGAAGCAAGAGGCTCTTAAAACTCAGTTTGCAGAAGTAGGCTAGAAATAGTTGGTGCAGCAGGGAAAGATAAGGAAGAACTGGAAAGAGAAAGAAAAGCTGGAGCTAAAGTGTCAGCCCAGTATTACAGCATTTTTGCAAACTATCACATGAATATGTATACACACCAAGTACCACTGTACTCCAAAGTCTCTGCACTACTTCTGGGATAAAGTACTGAGAGCAAATAGGAGAATGACAGTTCTCCCAACCTTTTCAGGTCAAAAGACTGATTGCAGAAGTAGCTATTTCAGACTTGCAAAATGTTACCTATAAATTCAGTCAATATAAACTTAAGGGCTTTAACAACTAAACCATTAATCTGACAATCAGAATAATTCCTTTGCTGTCTGAAAGAAATTTCATGCCCATGAATACAGCAGCCATGCTGGCAGTAAATAGGTGCTAAAAGCCCCTGGAGAGAAGGCAGAACCTACTTCTTGAATGTACCTCCTGCACTTTTGACAGAAACATTTTCCAACAACATAAAAATAAGAACAGACAAGTTCCCTACTGCATGGTTCTTTATTCAAAGATCAGTCTTTGCTTCTGGAATAACCCGTTTGTCTGACAAAATGGAAGTACAGAATGTCTGTGATCAAAACTCTCTCCTGTTTGATTTTACTAACTTTTTCTTTCAGAAGTGTCTTCATAGATTATATCCTCTTTAAATGTGTAAACTTGGCCATAATAGGAAGCTCCTGATAATATAAAGGGTTCCATTACAAACAATGTAACAAGCAAATTTAGCAGTGAAGTAAAAAAGGTTACAGCAGAAGCTCTTGCAGCAGGATCCAGAGAGCTCATTTTGGATCCTGTAAAAAAGGGACTAGTCAGGAAAACAGGCTAAAGAAGAGATTGAAAGGACTCTGATACTAGGTGAACAGAGAACAGAAATAAAAGCAAAAGTCTATGAGGCAAGTTTTAAAAGGGTGAAGTTCTAGGGCAGACAGGGAATAACCTTTCTAATGAAGTGAACTTCTTAAAGGTCATTGGGAGATGGTATTTGTAGGGATACATACAGTCATGCTATAAAGTAGGAGTGAGGAAGAGCCAAAAGAAATGGTTTAACTGCATGTTCCTTTTGACTGATTTCCCTACTACAGACCTACTTCTTTGACTCTTTTGTGATACAATCTCTGTATGCCAGCATTACTTTTTACTCTTGCTTAAAGGGAACAGACTTAGCAGGGTTTTCTTTGGAAAAAGAAAAAATAAATCTACTCTTCTAATTTTTTTTTTCCTTCTCCCCCAGTCCTCCTCCAAACACCATTACTTCACACAGAAATTCATGATCAGTCTCTCTCCTTTTATTGCACTATATATATATAAAAGCAGTAGATTGCATTTCTTTTAACTGCTGTAACTATATAATATTCTCCAACACAATCGTAAATTGGACTTGAAAGCAAGTGGGCAATAATTTGAACCAGCCAATGTTATTAAAATATTAAGAAGCTAGGTTTTGTCAGCTTCTTTCTTTAAGTCCTCTCATTACATTTTTAACTATTTGGAGAAAGCACTTCCATTACTGCTTTCTAAAAAGCAGAGGAAATGGAAAGAGCAAACACTGTTATTATTAGTAGAAAATGACACTTCACAGTCATCAGTTTAAAAGCATTACAATCAGCTGCCTCTTGCAAAATGAGAAATGCTGTGGCCAAAGGCAGCTGAAATCAAAGATTAGCAGAAATGCACTCTTTAATTTCCAAACAAAAGACTCTGCTACCAAACATACCAAGTTCTTCATTAAACAAGAAGAAAATGAATTTCTGAAATAACTGAAGAATGGAGAAATTAATTAAAAGAATCATACATGGCTCAACATCAGCCTGATTTTCATCTTTGCCTACCCACAAATGCTTGCAACTGGCTGCTCTGCTTTAGTGATTGCATCTTGCTCTGTTTTGCCACTTGGATTCTCCTCAGCTCCTGCCTGATCATATTTTTAAATGTCACTCACGTCTACGCAGGCCAGTGCACGAAACAAAATTAATTTAACTGAATGGCACGTTAATATTATTACTTTTGACAGCATGGAAAACTTATTAACCACAGTATATCACAAAGCTAGTCTTCTAGTGAATAGTCTAAGTACAACATTAAAAGGAAATGTAATACATTTGAAAGATTTTTCTTTTGACTTATCAGACATTGTGAGAAGTCAAATCATTATGCTTTTCCATAATTACTAGAATATTATATAAGCACTGCAGTCACCCTACAGAAAGTTGTAGTCCTCCTGTGACAGGGGATAGGAAGCCACAATACAGTACCCTCGGCTTGACTTGAAAACATCTGTAGTAAGTATGAGCACCTTAATGCTCAGTTAATGTAGTGTCTGCTACCAGGAGTGATTTAGTTTCCAAAAGTGATCGAAGTCAAAGCTTTAGATTATGGATGGGAATTACAGCATACATCTGAAAATATACAGGATCAGTAGACAGCAGAGAACTGTAATTAAGAATCGAATCAATTAGCAATTTCTTTCTTGTAAGATGCAGGACTGGATGTGGTACTGTACTAAAAACCTGCCATGAATAGAGTCCTTGCTACATACATTATTGATAACTGAAAGCCAGAACAAACAGATTTAAACAAACCAGAAGGTGGGAACGATTGGTATGGTGGAATGGGTATGTATGGTGGTATGGCTGCTGGTAAATATTGCTGAAATTCAACAGCCTCAGGCAAAGACCATCAGGGAAAATCAGTGCCTCCATCACTGAAGCCATACAGTATATTTCTGTTTGTTCTGCAAGAACCACAATGAAAAATTCAGTGGAATTCATGGATCACCTTTGCAGCCAGCCATCTTCTTCCCTTTCCTGAAATTGTAACAGACAGTACTAAGACATAAAAACCTTGCACTTCATACCAGTTCCAGCTGCGTTATAAATAAATGGTTCCTTTCGCAGTGTCCCTATCACAGCCTGGTTCAGTCAGCTCCTGTTGAATGATGTCCTCCTTTTTCTCATCTCCTGCTTGCTGTAACACCAGTTCAGCTTTCAAGTTTGTCCATAATATCCCCTAGCACCACCTTCAGCTTCCTTCCATGACTTCAATCACAACCCCCCCCCAATACAGCAGTCTCCTCCAAAATCTCCTAAATCACCAATTAGGCAAGAAGAAGTATGTAATGTCATTGTTTTAAAACTGAAAACTTGCAAGTTAGTTAGAGGCAAGCCAAACAGAACATGCTCAAGGTTTTCCCTGAACAGGGCAAGAACCTGAGTATCTATTCTCTCTAAGACATGACATGCCTTTATGTTTACAGGAACCTTCTGGGCAGTTTAATGCCACTCTGATGCCCAGTCCCATCAGATCTCGAAAGATAAGCAGGGTCAGCCCCGGTTAGTACAGAACGGGAGACCTCCTGGGAATACCGGGGGCTGTAGGTTCTAGTCCTGAGGACTTCATTGTCACCGTCCAAGCTTGCTCGGTCGTGGCAGATGAACCTCAGGAGTTAAAGGGTGGGGCCAGTTCTGCACACGCTGTGCCTCACCTAAAACATCCACTGCACAGGCTCAAAGGACACACCCATGTGGGGAGAGCCCTTCCTAAATCTTCGTTCATGAAGCTGAGCCATGGTGATTATGACAGGAACCTTCTTATTCTGCTCTCCACCTCCCAGGGCAGCATGCAAAACAATTTTGCACCAAAACCAGCTTGTGCCTTTATTTTTTCACATAAAGAGAACTCAGCCATAGAGACAAAGCAACGATCCTCACTGTGCTGCAGCCACAGCAGGGACCTGCAAAGGGCTGCAAAGCAGGGGAGGGCACAACAACATGTAAAGGAACTGGATTTGTTAATGAGAAAACAACAGACTAAAACAGCTGATCCAAGTTAACAGCTGATAGCAGAAAACCCCTAACAAGCCAGTTCTCCACCTGTAATTTATCAAGGTGAAGAAGATTTCCTTCACATTGTCCTCCTTTACTAATTTTTGTACTGGAGATTTTCCCAGAGCATCAAAACTGTCTAAAAATATGAGATGGAGTAAAGGACATGCAGCTGGAAAAGAGGCAAGCTGAAAATCCTCAGAAAAGCTCAGAGCAAATCTTCTTCTAGTGCTTCCTAGTTTGAGGGAAGTCAGAAATATGTAAAATACTCCCTCAGATAATTTCAGTACTTTTGTCTTTGATTCCACTTGAAATGAATGAATTTCTAAATGCCTCCTTCTACAATGCGTTGTATTATATGTCTTGAGTTTCAGCACATTAAGTATTTGTGCTCAGTTTAAGAATGAAGTCCTAGTGCTACATGTTCAAATCTGTTGACTTACTGATAGCAGGCTCATACCCACTTCTTAAACTAAGCATTCAAACATGTATTTTTATGAAACTACTGAAAGATATGCAAGTTTCTGGATAAATACATAATGGCAAAACCCTCTTTAATTACTCCACCTCTCCTGACTATTTCACTTTGACAAACTCTCTTAACACTCTCTTCTTTAGGAAGACAAGGCAGCTCATCAAAGGTCATCATAGCAATCAGTACCACACAATTTTATTAATCTCTTCAGTAAGAAGAGGTCACCGCAGTCATCTATATAATCTAGCAAAGAAGACTGCATTTATCATAAAAATCTGGCTCAATAATGTTCACTTTTAATAAATCTTAGACCACAAGGGAAATTCCAGAAGACTGAAACAGTGCAAAAGTTATGCTCATCTTACTCAGAAAAAGGCCAAATGGGATGAAGGTGGTATCTATCAGCCATTTGCCTTTTATATCAAACCCAGATGAAATAAAAGAAGAACCCATAAAAGTTTATATTAATGTTGATTTAAAGGATGTAAAATATAATGAATGTGAAGTCACATCATTTTATGGAAAAATGTCTTTTCAACTAAAACCAGATTCACCTTTGATAAGACTGTAAATTTGGTTGATGAAGGAAACACGCAAGATTTTTTTTTTCTTTTTTCTGTTCAAGGTCTATCTCTGTTTTATAGGCATGGAAGAAATTCTGCTGATAAAATAAGCAAGATATAAGTACTATCATAACAGTAAATAATAATGCAACAGGTTGGTCAGAGAGAAAGTGATAAATCACTTAGCTGTAACTAGTCACACCGAGGACATTTTCATACAGCCAAAAGCTGTATTCTACAATATAAAATAAAATTCAAGACTCTTTCTAAGAATCATCTGAATCAGGAAATGTATCTTACAAGGCAATGCCTCCTGCTGAGGATATAGGGTCATGAGCTACAGACCATGAACTGTTAGTGTAATGCTGTGCAAAACATTCAATAGCAGATGTGATCAGAAGCAGCTGGTGACTTTGCCTGCCTGGCAAAGAAAGAAAGTATACTGCATGCAGTTCTTGTGTGCATATATATATTTTTTTTGTGAGATGCTAAAAACTACAAAGAAGGTAGAAAGTCTCAACTCTCATTGGAAAAGAAGAAGAAAAAGCCTGATTGCTAAAAATATAAAAGATACATTTCTGCAGCTTTCTGAAAAGAGGACTGGAAGTGATTTGATTACAGTGCATAAGTACCGTGGAGAACAGGAAGCACCATGTGTTAAATGGCTCGAACGTACTGAAGAAGGGTGTAACAAGAATCAGCGACTTGGAGTCGAATCCAGTAGCATCCAAATAACAAATAAAGTACACATTTTTAACACAGAGTACTTGCTGAAGCTATAAGGGACATGTTATTCATCTATTTAGGTCTTTAAACCAGAAACTTTCAAGTTTTTTGGGTTTGAAGACCCTCTAAGAGTTTTCCAGTGGCGGTGCAAAGCTTCCTATAAACCAATATTGGTCTACTGTCAGCAACCTTCTCTTTGTCCCCTTTGTCAGTAAGCTCTCACACAGAACTTTTT
The DNA here is from genome assembly GCA_026770055.1 of Myrmophylax atrothorax. Lineage (NCBI taxonomy): Eukaryota > Metazoa > Chordata > Aves > Passeriformes > Thamnophilidae > Myrmophylax > Myrmophylax atrothorax. The sequence goes on along the minus strand of JAOXXN010000265.1, from coordinate 38,734,236 downwards.
CATTTTTTTGAAAGTCAGGATGCTGTGAGGAAATGTGAGCTTTTGGAAATTGCAGTCTACAGTGAAGCAGCCAGGATAAAATGCCTAGGGTGGCTGAGAATCAGATCATTTCTAGATCCTTGCTCCAAAACCAACCAAGGTCTGACTTTCAAGTAGAGGGGTTTCCTTGTGCCCACTTCCTCCCAAACTGGCACTGGAAGAACACTAATATCTCCAGGATGCTGCCTGTTTCCTAGACTGACCTGGATTCTTTGAAATGAGGTTCTTTGGAATGTTCCTTGAAGATCTAGGAGTCCTGAAGATTTAGGGCAGACAACATCACCTAATTTAGAAAAATGCCTGATTTGATAGGAAACAGCACTATTTCTAAGCCAACAAAGGTTTTTTTGAAATGGGATTTATTTTTTTTCCCAGAAAGAAAATTTCAATGTTAGCTAGTCTAGGCCCAATGAAAATAAAGTAGATCATATTTAAAGATCAGTCATCTTCAGTGACTTGCACAAGCTCATACAATGGTGCCTTCTGGCAACAAACCCAAAGAATAATGAACAGGTGGGCTAAAAAGTCTCAGGAGCATGTCCCAATGTTTATAGACAAGATAGTCACAGCTTTAGATGTAGTGATTATGCTTGAAGGGCTGATTAACAGTTACTTTTCATGGCAGGGAACATATAAACAGGAAGAGCCCTCAATTCTTGTATAATATGACTGGTGATGGTGCTTGCAGGAACTTATGCCAATTCTGGAACTCTACAGCTGAAATCAAAGCATGAAACCAAGTTATTCTGTAACATATGATGGCTGCAGAAAATCTAGTAGAGCTTAATTAAAATCTGTTCTCATTTACAATTATAATGTATCAGAAGACACTAATTTTTGGATTTTATGCTTTTATAACAAAAGCTGTAACTTTCACTACATTATAAATGTGCATATTTTTCCTTTAGGCTGATGAATTAAACTAAAAGCACACAGTTCTTCATTAAGAAATCAACCAATAGTTTAGTATCACCAACAGGCATTCTGAAGAAATAATCATGTCTTTTAAGAGATTTTAAATGATTTAATAATTTAAAGGGGATATAGAAAAGTATGATTCTCTATCTACAGAAACATTTGTTAAATCAAATTGTAATGACACAAACTGGTTCTCGTTGTAAAAAACATGAGGACGGGGAAAGATGCACAAATTCGGATAGCACATGCAGTTACAGGTGGGGGTTTTTGAGAACTTTGATGAATTGTCATATACAGCTTTACTATGACACAAAAGGAATCATGGGTTACAGAGATGTGCTGTGGAAGAACTGCAGGTCTCAGTTTGGGTTACAGGCTTGTAATAGCTGTACCTATTTTCTGTATAAGTACAAGCAAAAAATCAGAGTAATCAAAATTAATACAAATGACCCACATGTCGCTGAAAACTTGCCTGCTCTAAAACATCACAGAAAATTAATATTTGGCCTGACTGATTAATGTGAAAGTCCGAATGAGTAAAAACATTTTCAGCATAATCCACTGCTATCTTGTTCTGAGCTGGGCATTATTAGACAGGGAATGTCAGCTGCAGACCTCAGGGCACTCCCACAAAAATGAGCTGCAGCCAGTTTTGAAGCCCAGGCTCTACTCATCAGCAGGAGATCCTCCTGTTAATTTTCCCAGTTAATGAAGAAGACAGGGAAAAACAAAGGTAAAGTAACTGGATTCCAGATGACTGGAAGTAAGTTAAGTAGCACCTAATATTAAGCATCTAATGGGAAACTCAGGTGCTGTCTGCCCATTGCCAGCCATACCACCGTGAAGCTGCACTGCCATGTTCTATACCAGTGGCACCAAAAGCAAATTATAAACTCTACATAATGGTAATGGTACAGGGAACTGCTCAGTTATAATTTTATGGCAAGGTCTTTAGCTAAGAAGAAGAGATTTGAGCTCAAGGTCAGCTGAAAGTGGAGAAAGGCAGGGGGAAGGGTTCCCAGATTTAGTTGCCTTTATCAGTGTCAATGGAAGTTGCGATACTTCCTAATTCTGTTCTGTTGCAGGTGAATGGATGCAGCCAATCAGGCAGGAATAACATACCCCATCAATTCTCTTTCTCACTGCCAGTTAGGAAACTCCTACCTCTGGCATTATTTCTGTAATTGTAATCGTAGACATAATGCTCAAGGAAAATGCCTTGTCCTCCATCTGACTGGGTTCAGTTTCAGATACTTCTTTTCATCCAGCTTTTGGCCAGCAAGAAGCACATACAGAACTTACGTGGGTCTAAAAGGAGACCAGAAATGGATTTCATCTGCCCACTGATGATAGTAGCTCAAAGTGAATTGTGTTCTGCTCTAATGAGACAGCAAGAGTAACCATTAGTAACTCTGTTGCAGTGATCATACTCAAGCCCTCCACAGGAAAAAATCATAGTCAGGAAACTCTGCAAGTGGAAGGGACAAAACAACTACAGTAACCTTCCACACACCTAGAGAGTGAGCCAGCCAGGCAGCCAGGTGAAACAAAAAGTCCCAGCTAATGCAGCTAGAGACTGCTCACAAAACAATTAAAGTCTGCACAAAATCTTCCACCACCAAAGATGCACCACAAAAGAAAGATGCATTTCTGCTTTATGCTCAGGTCTACAGCTCCTAAGCATGCATACACAAAGAATGAGAGGATATATGCTGAGAAGTGAGGAGGTACAGGGATTCACAGACAGATTAATTTCTGGTCAACATAAATACTAAAAAGCAACAGCAACTTTTGGCTGGAGGCTACAAAATGCAAGTTAATTAATCGACTCACTCAGGTGTATACAATGATGGTAGAAGTGAAAAAGAAAAGGAAAAAGTAAAAAGCATAAGAAACAGAGATTAATCACCATTTTATGAATTTCTCCCTAAACGTGGTCAGAAATATGGAATTCTGGGGAGGAGGATGAGGTGGGGGCAGGGGGAAACAGGGTGAGATGGAGGAGGAGAGAGAGAGAAAAAATGGTTTGATCTTTAGACAGCGGTATCAGTCTTAGAGTAAAATTCCTTGCTATTGGAATTTTAGATGACAGAGAAGTTAAAAATTTGAACTGTATAGCACCAATGTTATAAATGGTCACGCTCAGATAAGGTACAGAAAAGCATTTTTCCTACCTTGTTAATCTCTTCAATATTATATATGATGTAGAGCTACCTAGGAATATCCAAGAATAATAATATTTGCTTTGATTGGTGTAATTGAAAATGAAAATGAAAGACTGATCATAGTCCTTCAAAAAGAACTGTGTGCATGCTTTAGACTGCAAGATCTTAAAAACTGGAAATGTCAGTTCTCCATTAACCTACAAGGGAAGAATGCATCAAATGCAGAAACAGAGATACTCTATAAAAAAGATTTTTTTGGCAAGTTATTATTTTGTACAGTAGCACCTTGCCGAGAAAGAATTATATGAACAAGTGAAAAAGGCTATGCTGTTCCAAAGGTTTTTAGAATCTAATTTAAATCATCAAGTCCTGAGTGCTTCTCTAGTTATGATGGTAACAATCATGAAACAAGCTGCAGGCCATGGAAAAGAAAGAGGAAAGAAGCACAGGGCTGACCGCACTAAAACCACCCAGATGTGTCACCTGTAACACAATAACAACACATCAGCCACTGTGAGGGATTTCTTTGGCCTTTGGTAGAATGATACAATTGAACAGAACTGTAGGACTGAGTTATTGCTGTCTGTCATCCATTTAGCCTAGAAATAAGACTTGGTAATACTTTCAAAGTTCATGTACTTTACCTCTAAAAAAATTTGCATAAACTATATAAAAGCCTAATACCACTGAATTGAAAATACAGTACTGTGTTCTGGATTCTAACTGTGATTAGGGCTTTTGGCACTAATTCCTGTCACAAGTCCAATGCAAAGTGCTTCAAACACCAGTTAAGCTCATTGTTGAACTAAATGGAAACACAACAGGTTCTGAAAAGAGGTTAAATGGTTACGATGGTAATCTATGACATGGTCTAAATCGGTGTTTAAAAGCTGACAGAGAAAAAAAAATGAAGAAAATGGCCCATCACTTTCTTTCCTGGACCACTATTCCTAAATCTTTTTATTTCCCTTCTTCAAAAATACATTTTTCTCTGAAGTTTCTGTAAGGCAAAATCTTTTAGTTCTATGTGAAGTGTGCACAACAAAGTTAGCAGACCAGAGTGATATAACACGTCTCAACCTCTATGTGAAAATGTCATTGTCTTTGCAAGACTTGCCCTTCCCTCATGACTGTTAAAATGTTGGTCTCTGTTCTGAAGGTCCTTCTAATGACACTTATGATTGAGTATTTTGATACTGCCGTTTCACAGCTTCCCTTAGCTCCTGATTGGGTTTGTAACAGCAATCGGATAATAATTTTTATCATTGTTGGTTTGGAAATGTAGGGGAGAAAGGGAAATAAGGTATTAGCCCAGACTACTGCAAAGCTTCTGCCTAGATCCTAGTGAGGCAATTTCTGCCTCTGGATTATGCATTCACTGATGCTGGTAGTCAGAAAAATAAGTAAGTAGAGTAAGTACATAAAAATTCAGTTGGAGAACAATGCTGAAAAATTTCAGATAGAGAACATTCTGTGACCCGTTCATACCATTGGCTGATTCTGCAGATCCATTTGCAACTGGCCTTTATACCTGGGAGTACTCCACCATTATGTCTAAATTTCCTGGAATTCCTTCTGCAATTGCCATCCAAAACACCTCTTCATGCTCTAGCTTCAGTACTTTCCACTTGGAATATACTTCAACCCATGCAAATGACTGATACATCAGCTATTTGAATACAAATTCTGTTGAAGTCCTTTTAAAGAACTCTAAGATGATTTTGAACCCTCTCAGCATCTTTCTCAAAACCTTATAAAGACACTATTTGGAACAATGCTTTCCAATCGTCATTGTATGAGGCAGTGCTTTTGAACTTCAATATATCCTAAACTTGAGCAATAATCCCCCTAACAATAACATTAAGAAGTGGAGGTTGGAAATTGTCCACTGTTCCTTCCTTTGGTTTTGTAATTTATCACAAAATTTTTAGGAATCAACTTGGTCTAAAATAAATGAATGCATACACAAATAAATAAACACATACATAAATAATAATAATTATTATTATAAATAATAAAAATATTATTTATTTAAGAAACCTATTATTATTTTGTGCATGTTTATTATTTTGTGTATTATATTATTAGAATTTTGTGTTTTGTGTATGCATGTGTATTATTTTGTCTATGTTATTTTTGTAAAATGTGTATATATTGCATATATTGTATGTAATATAAAACATAAAATAGATGTATTATCTGTATTATATAAGATGCTCAGCACTAAGTGTAGGATCTACTTTGTCAGCACTGTTTAACCCCAAGATGCCCTTCCGCACTTGGAAGGAAAATGGTACTAATTTCATTTTTGACAAATCAGCAACACAAGTTTTTCTGATCTCAGAATGAACACTGTCCAGGAAGAGAAAGGCGCCAGAAGAGCCTGAATTTAACACTTTAACTGAACTTCTCCTTCTTTTCTATTGTCCTCTGTATTTGAATTCAATACCTGTAAAGCCAGACAGCCTGAGATGAATCAAGACAAATTCCCTTTTGATTTCAAGTATGCCAATTACACTCTTTTTATTACAACACAAGAATGCCTCTGATCTCCTATGGTGTCTCTTCCAGAGAGGGAGTTAAGAAAGAGAATACTGAACAAAGGTATATAGTGGGATTGCCAGTAGTTTGAGTATGAAAGGTGAGAAAAGAAATGCATAATTCTAATAACCTGAAACAGTACCTAACTGCTCTACTTGAATCACATTGTTTTACCTTTAAAATCACAACATTTTAACATCTTCAATTTCAAGATGATAAACAACTCATTAACTGCTGGAGAATTTTAAACCAGGCTTGCTTATTCTCAAACTTGAGAACCTGTTTTGTTCCCTGACTCACTATGAGATTCAGTTCCTTGGCAGGGCAGATGCTGTATTTACAATGTTGAACAAGCATTCAACACTGTGAGTTTACTCTCTATAACTCTCCACAGAACCTGAATATTAAAACCCCCTTAGATTTAACATTTTTAAGTTTTAATTAAGTGTGGTAAGAACTGAACTGGAGAGAACACAGTGATCCAATATGCAGATAAATAGAGGAGACCTCACATTTTAAAATTTGTCTGACAGTCTGACAGCATCTCTCTAGGGATAATGATACTTTCTTTTGCAAAGCACTGTGCTATCTGCAAAAGCACTAAGTGTTACTAGCAGAGATGGGAATGGCCTATTAGATCATCTGTCCATTTCTCATGTAACAGAAAATAACACTGAATTGCTGCCGTAATTTGACAGTGACTTTTCTAAAAATGTCCTTTAACTCTTAAGTCTCTGGAAGTTTCAGTGGTAAAGAGTCAATAAGCTAAGCGGCTCACTAACTTTGTCAGTCTTCAACTTCCATGAAGTATACCAAGGTATTAAATATACTTGTTTCAGGCCCATTTTTCCACCTCATTCTGTCATCTTGTATTTTTTGATGAGGAAAGAAAGAACAAATCTCATGAATTGCACATGGCAAGCTTCACAGAACTGGTCTTCCAGTCTCCAGCTGCAGAATGCTTTCATCTCACCCCTTTCCAAGGCAGTAGCATAGCATTTCTCCTGCTTGAAGTTGTGCATCATGTAGGAGTGAAGCTGGTGTTTTCCAGCAGAGTTACAACTCAGAAGTCATGTATAAAATATATCCATCACAATCCATTGTGATATAAGCATGTGTCCATCATGTAACCTACCCATGGTGAATGCATGATCAGGTAATGCATAGGGTCTTATGCGATGGTGTTATGATCAGGTTCTTAAAATTATTGGAGAGATGCCTCTGCCTGAATTAAGGTGCAAACAAGATCATATGCCAAAGTCCATAGTACAGATTTTTATTTAACAGCAAATGTGAGGTAGAGAGACATCCAAACAGGTAAAAGAAGAAAGTAGAAAAAATATCACCACTCCATGGATTCCAACAGCATCCCATTTGATCCTCTTCTTGGGGTCTTCTTGGTGGTGAGAGTCCCAGTCTTGTCAAAGTGATGGCTGCAGCCTGGATCAATGGACAGAAGCCCAGGGTGGTGAGGGGAGAAGTCCGTGGAGGTAAGGGAAATGCTGTGTGGTGAGTGAAGTCCATGTGGTGAGGGGAGAATCCTGCTTGTGAGAGGGTCTTTTAAAATGCTTAGGCTAGGTGGGAATGCCCCAGAACATCCCCTGGGGCAGGGAGTTTTACAATGGATGATGTAATACTGGATCATGGGACATTTCATGAGTCTTCCACACCTTCTAAGATCTTACAGTTGCCTGTTACATCAGTGCAGTTGAGTCCATTATGGCCCATCAGCCGAGATAAGTATCTTCAGGCTAAGCGTGAATGTTCTGGTACTTCCCCAAAGAGGAGTTATCACAACTGAGTCATTTGTGTAATGACAAAGAAACACTAGCTTGTCTCACAGGATTTGCCCCTCTGCATATCTTGTCCAACCCAACTTGCAACCGAGGTGTTGGGTGTGCAGGCCCTCAGCACCTGAGGGGTTGCTTTGCACATTATCAGCTTGCATCTGGATTGTCCGAGTCACCAGCATTCCAGTCTCTCGCACTTGTGATACACTCTCCTCCTGGGACAACTGGACAATATTCCAATGTATCTTATTTCAAGTTCCCATTACAGTCTAAATTAGTAGACATATTTGAGGAGGAGTGGGCTTTGGTGAGCAGTTGCTTCAGTGGACAAGTCTTTCAGTGATTTTAACAATTAGCCAATTTCAATCTCTCACAGATGGCTGTTGTAAAAGGTTTGCAGAACTTTTGGTGGTGGGTACTGTCTGGTCAAGGATCCTCCTCCTTATGGTATAAGGTTCTGCTTCTCCACTGCTTTCATGGGAAAGAATTGTTTCTGCTTCTCCTTATATTTCCTAAAATTTCTTGGCATGTTTGCTACAACAGGTTTTCAATTTAAGTGCCAATATAACAAAATGTCTGCAGGGAAATCAGCTGAAGTATTCAGAAGATGACTCTCGGTATGAATCACACCGCTGTGAGCAAAGAAGAGGTCTGTCTGGTCTTCTGTACTGGAGTGATAACAGATATTGGATGCGGTGTGTACTGAGATAAAGTTAATGGCAGTGACATCTGGTACACGACAGAGAGGAGCAAACTCCTGTGATCTGCTTTTTAACACTTTGTGCCCAAACCATTATATGTCAGACTTGGTAAAAGTGAATAACCTTTCAGTATCTACCACTCTTCCCTCCCACGCTCTCAGTCAAATGAGACTGAAGGACTACTAGATAAGTCATGTCCACATATTCACAAGGAGACCCGAGTTAAAAGAAGTCAAGCAAAAAGGATTCAAGGTATGCAGCTCATTAGCTGTGGCCTCCTCAATGTTTTGCAGTCATTGCACAGACTTGTACATTCCCAAAACACTCTCACAGTCATAACAAATGCTCACATAAAGGCTTGTACCTTCAAAGTGCCTCACCAATATAAATATATTAATAAGACCTTTCCCAGAAGAGAATGCAGTGTCAGTGAGATGCCATTCAAATGGCTGGGCTGTGAGAGGTAGAGCTTCAAATTATTTCATTAAACCTTCATCCTCTGCCATCAATTTCAAGCCCATTTAGAAGAAAGGATGGAAAGTTCAGTGAAGGTTTATGAGCAAAAGGAAGAGTAACTGCTTGTAAAATTATTTTGCCCCCTATGATTGAAGTGTTAATTAAATTGTAATTCTATGATGTGCATCAACTGAATTTGACATAAAGAAAACTAAAATTAAATTTTTATACTCAGTTTGACTGATACCACCTAGATGGTTCTTTTAAAGTGACTGGTGACAATTGCCACTGATGTGCTTTGGTATACATCTTGTTTAGGGGTCGTAACTTAAACACTAATGGTAACCTGACAGCTGACACTTAATTTCAAATATATTTAGAATTCTAATTAGCACTAAGTTGCTATTAACTCCCAAACTTACCTAACAGGCACAAAGGCAAAAAATGAAATGAAATCTGTCATTCTTCAAATGTTGCAGGCCACATGGGGATGTGCTTTTCAAGGACAAATTCACTATTTAATTATAACCTGTAGAATAGTCTACAAAAGATCTTTAGGTAGCAATAGAATGATATTTGTCATAAATTTTTGCATGAAATCCGGTTGCTTAGGTTTTAATTTGTTTTTTTAGTAAGCCAAAGCACCATATCATGTTCGTGATCACTGCCAAGAGACAAGCATGTGCCTGTTGCTACACATCTGGCAGAGGTAAATCATGTTAGCTTTCATACACACAGTGATGTACTTGCTAATTCTGAAACCAGGGTACTTCTTGGTCACAGCTATATCTGCTGTGAATTCTGCATCACCTGCTGTGTCAGCTGGTAACACCTTTATGGAGACAGGATTTCAGCCCCTATTTATTATCACTTAAAATACACTAGCATTTGCTTGGCATCTTTGCTGTGGAGCAGGGACTGGAACATCAAAGATAGTGAGGTACTTGAGGCAAATATGGAATATGAATGACATTTAGCGTGAAACGTAACTCCCAAACCACTGACAGATGCAACTCTCTTGATTCTTGGTAGAGTTTTCTTTCCCAGATTGGGCTAAGTAATTCTTTGAATCAGGCTCAACATATATATGACAGAAGTAGAGGTTCTGTAATAGAGCAGAAGTAAGTTAAGACCGTGTGGATTAAATACTTGGTTGGTGAGTAAATTTGTACAGTGAGCTAATGAGCTATTGCAGAAAAGCCACACATAGTATATGGAAAACTAAGATTAAAAAGTCTCCATATAACCTAAGTTATGATATTTTTCCATGTTGATTTAATACCTTGCATGCTTATGAACACTGAGAGGCAAAAATAAAACAGGAGATCTCCTGTAGTATGGAAAAATACTTAGGGTGTCGGTGTAAGCACAGTTTTTCATGATGTTTCATAGGATTATATTGCCTAGCTCCTCATAAATAAAATAGCCATCCTTGGTAGCTACTTCAAAAAGGCCCTATAAAAAAGTATAAAAATCACAACGGTTTTCCTGCGTATATTGGAAATATGTATTCCTGCAAAGACCTGAAATATGAAGAAAGGTGAGGGCAACCTAGATTTCGTCTCTACTGCAAAATATTCAAAGCTCTTGTAATATTGTAATTACCTCCTTATGTTTTAATACAAGGTGCTTTCCATTTCTGCAAGTAGCTCACACTGCTCAATGTCTGTTTCAAGCAGCATTTTCATCACATTGTATTAGCAGAGTATGCAGAGGTGTTGCAGAACAGTGACTGAGTCAGACCCTACTGTGGATGTTAGCTAGAAAACTCAAGAGGCAGTGTTCTATGCCACAAGACAGATGAAGCCCCACACTAACCTACAGCATGTTATCTGTCAGCTGCCTATGGGGGTATTGTTTATTTTCTTAAAGCTTGATGTTATACTACAAAGGTAAAGTTTCAATTCCTTTTTGTGTAGTGTTTGGCTTATTTTATGTGTTTTGAAACAGAACATGAAACACTTTGAAATCACATAAAATAATGCAATAAAAGACCAATTTGCTTCTTAATAAAATTTGTAAGGATCAATACACACCAAATTCACATTTCCAGCTTTCTGGTATGCTGAGGCCTTAAAGGAACAGGGTCTGTGAATTATAAACTTCCTTTTCCTCTTTTTTCATTTTCACATTTGGCACTAAGAGTGGAAGAAAAATGTTTCATATAGCAAGGGTACCAATGCCACATGCAAAAAGAAAGCCCTTAAAATGTTGTCACTATGAAACAATGCCATGCAGAACATTCTCAGTGTAGCACTGGCTTTAAAATCAATAAGCATTTGAAAAAAAGCCAACTGAAAATAGTCTTTAAAAACAAACATTCAAAAAGTCAGGACTGAAATCTACCACTTCTGGAAATCTGAGATGGCTGCATGGCTCTGCATTTGCTGCATTTTTTGCAAATTTTAGTCTAAACCCAATATTCAGGTTTTTGTCCCTGTAAGAAGGAAAGATTTCGTTCAGAGATTGTCCCTGTAATTACAGACACTAGGGGTTGAATCCAAAGCAGCTTATTAGCTAAATTAGATGATGAGAAACTCAGACTCACTATTCTGTCTCCTTTCATAAGAGAACTGAAGCATGCAGTACACTATTATGAGTGGGCAAAGTACTATTTATCAATCAAATGGAAAAGTAATGTAAAAATGAATACAAAATTGTCTTATAATAAGCAAAAAGTTGGATGTATCAGTATGAAAAACCTCACAGGATGTACAATTTGGTGATTAAATATTTCCAAAAAGTGTCTTGTGTACATGTAGCACTATACCTGCTAAATAATGAATCCACAGGATGTTGACACAGAGAGGAAAATAAAAAAGGTCATAAATATTTAAGTGAGATGCCATTCCAAAGTTTTTGTAAAATTCATAATTCTAATCAATGGATATTATTGCAAAGCAGCTCAATAAAACTATGAGGTATTTCAATGAAAACCTATCATTATCATCATGCACAGTAAGATGTCTTGAGATGCAAACACTGAGAACCAAAAATACGCACACCACTCTTACAATGGAAATGCAAATTCTATGTACCCAAACTGCACCAATTCAAGAAAAAAGCAAATTCATGAAAACTTTTTTAATATGTTGCATTAAATATCAAAAAGATTGATCAGATTAGCAAAGGAGAATGTCTCATTCAATGAGTATTGGAAAAGATGCTTATCAAAGATTTATCAGGCGAAGCAAGTCTGAGAAATACTGATAACAGATGGGAACTGTCTCTGCAAAAAACATGTTGCTAGTTTGACTGCTTCTGCAGTTGAGGATAAAAGTGTCCTGGGGGGACAAAGAAAGTATGATTTTTTCTTACCTCTTCTTTCTCTGCACTTTGCAAGTCCCTCCACTCCTCAGTGACATGACCGAAGTCCACCGTGTTCATTGCAACTTTATATTCCCCAATGATATCATGTTTGGAGAAACGATCAAAGTCATAAACTGCCATCACTAAAGTTTTTCCACCCAGCTCAGAGTATGGCACCTGCAAAGACGAGAAAATGACAAACTCCACATCTGAGACAATAAAGATTGGTCCACTACAATGCAAATCTATTTCTTTGGTTTAACAGCTGTCACCTCAGGTAAATTGAACTGCAGAGAAAATTACGAGGTGTATTTGTTTCAGAGTCACCAGATGCAGTATTTCTTGAGACAAGGCTCTGGCACTCGATAGAGCAATGTGGCAGCTCACTCATCACTCCTCGGTTTTTCTCATTCTACTTCAAATCATTTTGTGGGTGATGAAACTGAAACAAGAAGCCCAATTATTTGCACTGAAAACCCATGAACTTTTCACACAATGGTGTCCTTTCCTCAATAAATCACCTGTCATTACTCAGAGATGGGTAGCTCCCAGACTGATGAAAAAAACAGAACTGGCTTACTGTATCTGACACGAAGTAATTAGACACTAAACAGTTATCTTACAGTACCACTACCTATTACTTACCAAGGAGTATTTTTCATTATTACACCTTTTACATGGTAGACACAAAGGTGCTTTCTAAGTCACGGTGTATAGCTAGAACTTGCAGTGGCAGAAAGCCAAATTCTGACTAATTCTGCAACTGTTCTGATGTGGTTCAGACAGATGCTATGGGTTAGGATATTTATAAATCACATTTTTGATATTCAGATGAAGACAAGCACTTCAGGTAAGCTACACTTGAGTGCCTGTCTGAAAAAGTCTGATTTAGGAATGGTTTGGATTTATGTGAACACTTGGTCAATCTAAACGTATTCTGCAAGTATAAATGGTTTCCATGGGCTTCAGTAAATTGTATTAATTGTCTATATAAAAAGAGAAATGAAAGCGTAGCATTATCATTGGCCTTGTTAACCTCTTTATGTTCCAGTCTTTTTAAACCGTAGGACTGCTGGGTTTTGTTACTTTTGGCTTCCACTTGCTTTTTAAAATCACTAATAACATGAGAAGTTTTCCTTTTATATAACATGTTATATAACGTCTAAAATAAGCTTATCAAGTAGAGAGCCAGATCTAGCTTCCAGTATCAAGCAGAATAGTTTCTGTGGTATATGGTTGTGCATTTTAGTAAAAACTACAGCAAAATCTATTTTCATTCTGTAAATCACTTGTAGTTTCTAAAATGCTACAGAGGGCAAATATATGTGGAAGGAAAAATTCTACATAATGTTAGTTTTATTTTTACACAGCCTCAAAAACAGGAGAAGAAAAATGTTCTTAAGTTCATTTCTCTGTTAGTTTACAATACGACTTAATGGACTCTAGTCATTTGGAATGCATGCAAAGACTACATTCATCATTATTTACTTTTTGGCAATCATTAACTTGACCTCAGTAAAGCTCATTTTAGCTATTTCCATTTAAATGCTTTCTTCATTCATTACATCTAAGGTAGCCTCAGCCTCCAGCTTTGTGCTGGATTACCAAGGATGGCCACAGTTTTTGTGAACGATTGCTCCCTCTTCCTGCTTTCTGCTCTTGCAGAGTCAGTGTCTGGACTTAAAGCAGGTGAGACCTTGGTAGAAGAACATGTATAGGAGTGGTTTTTTGGCACAGGCATGTCATTCCTCTAGACATGAACCTCTTCCCACTTTGGGCCTAAGGAGGAACACCTCCCTTTGCTGGACTGGTGTAGTCCAGCTAGGATTTCTTGGTTTCCTTTTGGCAGTGCAGTGTGGGGATACAATTCAGACAGCAGGAGCCTGGCAAACTCTTGCACCTGGACCAGCATCATGGATGTCTGGGAAAAAGAAATGAAAAAGGGACTAACACAGGGAACCACCCAAAGAAGGGAAGGAATTAGGGGTCAAGATGCAACACAGCAGAACCCTGAGATTAGCTCAGTTGGTTAAAACTTGGTTGTAATAATGCCAAGGTCATGGGTTCAATCCCCTATGTGGGC
>JAOXXN010000265.1:38704610-38718800 GCA_026770055.1 Myrmophylax atrothorax | reverse complement strand
CTGCATAACTTCAAGGCTGTTTTCTCTCCTGTGCTTTATGGTCTTCCTCTCCCCCAGCAGGTGCCTCACAGCGTGACTGTGAGAACGTTTAGTTCTTCTTGCAGAAGGGGAGTTAACTTCTCAAAACAGACAGGCAAAGAAATAAATAGTGCTACTCATGTGAAGGAATTTTCTTCCACACTGGGTTTTTCCGAGGCCTAGTTCTCCTAGGAGCAAAAGCCTTCTTGAGCAAAAACTCTTCTTCCTCAAATAAATTTTCCATGTATGACTTTCTGTCCCTACATGTAGTGAAATTTACATGACATTTGTAACAGCGTCACTGTTTTCTGATTGCTTTTTACATTTTATTTATTTATTGCATTTATTTATTATTTTGCACATAAAATATGGATCAGATTGTAACACAGGATAACCAAAATGCCTAAAATCAAACTCTGCTTTTTAAAACTACTGAGGTCTGACCTTCTGTTATAGCAAGATCAAATATCACAGGTTTCTACAACATGAAAAATCACTATGCTGCAGTTATTAATTAACTACAACATCTGAATTCATAGTCAAGCATGAAATACATAGTGGTTAAATGTAGGTTTCAGTAATATCAAAAAACTACCTTGAATGTAAATTGCTCATTGAAAACGGGGTTAAGGGTCTTTCTGTGGACTTTTGTCTCATATTTCTTCTTCTTATCAGGCAGCAGGAAGACTTTCACATAGGGATCAGATGTACCACCCATATCTAATGCAGGCAACTCAGCTGCTTGAATAATCCCAACAAGAAGCTGAAGGGAGAGACAAACAGCACAATGAAATTTCAAATAGATACTTATAAAAACCCTGTAACAGAGATTTACACATGCAGACTCTATTTCTGGTCTATGAGAAACTATTCCCCTGTCTCCCCTCCTCCACCCTTCAAGGAAGGCAAATGAAGCAACACTATTGACTTTAAAAAACCAATTATGGCAGATGCAGACTGTACAAAGGCTGCTTTAAAGCAGAAAAGAGGTTTTCAAAGGGCAGCTGATTACAGCTAAATACAGACTTCATCTTTTTAAAGACTGCAATCAAATAAATTTCAATTGCTCTCTCCTCTTGTGCATTATTTTTCTATGCTGAGCACCATGAATAGAAATCCCATTATTAAACAATCAAGAATGCCTAATTTTGACTATAAAATTTGTATTCTAAACCCCCAACACATAACCTTCCCCCCAACTAAACACAAAAAGGGGATAAAATCAAATGCAAATCCTCAGGCAGAACTTTTCTGAAAACAAATGGATCTTGCAGTCTTCCTTATATTTAACTTCTCTTGCTGTGTATATGAATGGGCTCAGGTAGTAAATTAACGACAGCATTTTCAAAAAATACCCCAAGAAAACTAACTTTTGGCAACTAAATCCTAGTAACAATTTGTAATCTCATTGCAAAACAGAAGAATTTGATTTTTAAATCTCTTACACACTTTAAAAAATAAGACTGAAGCACAGATGAAACTGGTAGATGCCTTGGACATTTTTTAAGTGTTATAAATGAAGTCTTACATTACACTATGTTATGTCATGTAATGTCATGCAATGTCATATAATCTACACATCCCAGCCCATATTAGGCCTCATCAGCATAATGGAGCTGAGAAAAAGAAAATACTTTTAATCTTGTTCCACAGATACAGAACTAAGGTAAACATTGAAATGACTTCTCAAGGTCATTCCGAAAACAGCATATTAAGAACTGGGAATGAAATCTGAGAATATTTTTCTTCTAAATCAGTGCTACAGTCACCATGTATTTGCTTCTCTCATGAATGGTTAAAAATTGGAAACAGAGGAATTGGAATACTGAACAATATACTCAATCTAGGAAAGAAGCTTCTGGCTTCTGAGAGATTTCTCAAAGTTGGACTTCTTTTTACCAGTTTTAAATTCGCAGTATGGCCTGCATGCTTTCCCTCCTATAGGGCTCTTTAGCTCCATGAAACATTTTCTTTTAGCTGTATGAAACACTTCTCCTTTTCTTTCTCATTCTTATTCTAAATGCGTAACAGTTCATAAATACATGCATAGGCTCAGGATCTACATCAAGTTTTTCACATCAAAGCGTGAAAAAAAAGTCTATGATTTTTAGTTAACAGAGTAGAAAAGCAGTTCAATTCACCTTGACAATTTCTCTCTGTAAAACTGAGGCACAGTGCTCTGGACAGTATATTGGTCATCTTGTCCCCATTTTTAACCCTGTGCAATTTATTAGCCAAATTTTGGGACTGTGAAGTTTCATGCCACTGCACTACACTAACCCAATTGAACCCTCTCTCCTACTCTTTTATATCATCTATCCTTCAACAAATTTTAAGCTGCAACATAGTGTAGGGCAGCAAAATAAAACAGGAACCCGTAACTCAAATAATTTATTACTTTAATTACAGATTTGTGGCTCTTCCATCCTATTTCCCTTTGTAAAAAATGGATCACAAAGTCAACATTTCCTTTAATAAAATTGACACAGAAAATCTGTTTTCATATTTTAAGGAAACTGAAATCCATTTGTCAGAACACATTTGCTGCTTTTTCTTTCCCCCTCTTTAAATCTTCTACTTCTGAAGGGTATAATGCTTCATACTGATTTCATACTGATTTCAAGGGGGATCAGTGTGATTCATCACATGGCCAGAGAATTTGCTCCGGGAGTTGAGGAAAAGCTCCTTTAACCACAGTTTCTTGAAAGGTTTCAGAACTCTTTAGCTCTCGCATTGAAAAACAAGCACTGGTAGTCAGAAGATAGTTGAAAATACAGGTAAATACTTTTTATTATGCCAGGTCATAGCTGTGTGTAAATACTCTCCCACTGACCAAGAAATTGTTCTTAATTTCTCTTATTTTGCCTTGCAACAATTAAGACTACCATATTCTGTGAACAGCATCAAATTAAGTATATGAATGTGAAAATAAATCACAATTAGAAGTCACAATGTAGAATAAATCTCAATGTAGAAGTCAGTTCAGAGGATGAATAGAAATTAACTGGGATTTGGGTTCAATAGGCATTTTTTTTCCCCAAACAGAAAAGAATGGTGTGGTTTTGATTGAAATTGCCAATAAATGAAATGCAGGATATGTGTTGTCAAGTTTACTGAAAGATGTGCAGTAGAAGTGAAGAACTCAGAAGTGTTGGTGTATTTTGGGCCAAAGTTAAGCACAGTCAATTTTAAGGTAAGGCGGTGAATTGGTATAATTGACAAAAGTGATCCCTGGCAAAGAAGCCAGGGAGGGGAATTACATAGTAGCTAGTTCAGGATGTGGCCAGACCTGTAGCATAGGTTGATTCTATGTCTACATCACATTATGGTATCTATTTATTCTGAAAACTTGGGTAAGCCTGCCAAAGTTTGGTCTTATCAGCTTCAGAGTAGGGTACTGAAGGAGTATCAGTCCTTTAACTTCCTTTAACTTACTGACATTTTTATTTGAATTTTTATTCCAAACCAGAATTTTCTTGGCTAGTAAGTGTACTTTCATGGAGAGCAATAGAATCTGATGCAACTAGTTATTAAAGCAAAGTGCACACTTGGTGAAGTGAGAGAAAGTAACTTCTGGGAATCTTACTGACTTGCTAAAAGACACACAGTAAATCAACTTACCTTTATGTCCCTCTCTTTTTCCTCCCATCTGCGTTCGCTTACTTTTTAAATACATGAAGGTGAAGATACATTTTAGTTTCCGCATGCACACTCCATAATATAATGTCAGTAGACATTGATTGGTGATAATGTAAGTTATTAATAACCATTAGATAAAACTGTGTCTTCAGTTTTTGATTAAAGGTGTGATATAAACTTCAACTACATTCAATTACAATTTAGTAGTACCACTGTAATGTATCTTGTCTTGCTTTCTCCCTTTACTCTGTGCAAGCAGCAAAGATTTCATAAATATCTACTGTAACTAAATGTATTACTTCATTCTCCCCTTGCACACACAGAAACAAAGTGTTACAGGTTGGTTGTTTCAAACCTGATTGTTCTGGAAGTCATAATCCAAAGAATATTGGATTTTCCCTAGCTTCTCGACTTCTTTGGGTTCTTCCTTCTCTTCCCCATCAGTCAACCCAGTCTCAGCATCATCATCCTTAAGAGCCTAGAAAGAAGGAATGTAATTTTCATAAATGAGGCAAACTGTTAAGTACCAATTTAAAATAGATACTGTCCTCAAATCTACTTAAAAGCCATTAAAAGCAAGCATGACAGCGGAAATTCAAATATGCAGTTTACATCTATATTTATACTTTTTGGGTTGCTCAGGAAGGTGTTATAAATCAGCAAGCAAGCAATGGAAGTAGGAAGAAAGCTCCTTGGACTATAACAAGCAAGGATTGTTATAAAACCTGAAAGTAGAAACAAAATATCATCTCAATGTAAAAAAAGTTCTTCCGGGCTCAAACTGGCTCTTAAAGAGGCACAAGGAGGCAAACATGCTATTAAATAAGCAAAGTCACGCATTCATTCAACTTAATAATATCTTGGCAACATCAAACCTGGTTGTGCATGCTGTGAATTGTTTGCATTTGGCAACATGTTTCTGTAAGACTACTATGATCAAGACCATGTGCTGTGGATGAGCTCTTCCTACAATCATATGCCAAACATTATTCATGTTTATTTAGAATGAATATGGAAGCAAAGTTTCCACCATGCCATTAGCAAATGCATGTTCCTCCTTTTCCCTCCCTCCCGAGACCAATTTCCTTTTTATTCATTCTTGCTATAAAGCTTGGCTGAACCAAATTGATTGCAAGTTGATTTTAGTTTGCTTAGAAACAAACTCAAAGAAAAACAGAACTACTTACATCTTTGTCTATGTCATAAACCCTGCTTTTATAAAGGATACACCAGTTATATTTTATACATAATTAAAATACTAAATGATATAATTTTCTTTTCTGTACCAGAAAGCAAAAGTATTTGCACTGTGGAAAAGGTAATTCACACAATTATTAAACCATATGAATGATAACTCTGAAGATCTTATTCCAGCAGATTCTAACCTGAGTAAGAACTGGAAAAATAGGCAAAAGTGAGAAGATAAATAGCAAAAAATTGTGGAAAAAGTGAAAGTAAATTCAAGAGTGTAAAAACAAAGAATCAATACTGAGCATTTATCCAGAACTGCAGAATTGTTATTTGCATGTTATGGTAAACAGTGTGCTTGTCTATAAAACTCCTATCTGCATGAAAGTTCTGCCTACATGGAGCTTCTGCTTGCACAAACAAGACTACTAAGTACCAGAATAAGATTTATTTTCTCCTTTTCACAATGTGACTTGGCCTTAAGAAACTTACAGCATTTCTAAATGATAGGTTGCAACTCAGACTGTCTAACTGAAGTATAGATAGCAAGGCCAGAAAGTAGCTATACACAAGGTGATAGTGGCTGGAGAAAGAATTAATGTGAAAGCATTAACGTTCTCACTGAGCCTTGAACACAGTGGGGGCTGTGCAACAGTTGTGTGGGGTTGGTAAGAAGCAAGATTGATCTCTGAAGTAGAAAATTCTATTTTTCAGAAGCCAGACTAAAAACTGTATGGTATTAAGCAATTATTTCTCTACTTTTTGAAACAAGCAAGAAATTCTGCTGGCATAGCTCAACTGAAATCAATGCAACAACATTGATTTATGCGAGCTGAGGAGCCGACTTCTTACCAGGAACACAGCTTACAGTATACCTGGAGGAGACTGGTGAGAAAGGTTGGTAGTGGATGAGAAACACCTGTGAGACTGGAAGAGTAATCATCGTCATGGCTAGGTTTCGTGAACAAAGATTTGGGCAGGGCTCTCCCCACGTGGGTGTGCCCTTCCAGCCTGCGCAGAGGATTTTTTAGGTGAGGCACAGCGTGTGCAGAACTGGCCCCACCCTTTAACTCCTGAGGTTCATCTGCCATGGTCGAGCGAGCTTGGATGGTGATAGTGAAGTCCTCAGGGCTAGAACCTACAGCCCCCGGTATTCCCAGGAGGTCTCCCATCCAAGCACTAACCGGGGCTGATCCTGCTTGGCTTCTGAGATCTGATGGGACTGGGCGTCAGAGTGGCATGGCCGTAGTTGGAAGAGTAATACTTTTTGAACTAAACCATTTCTATTTGGAAGGGCTGAACTGCCTGAAATGAAATTTAGTTTGAGACATTTTAATCGCTGAGCTGCTAGCAAGTTCCCTGACTGCAGCACAACATTTTTGTCAGCACAACAAGAAGTGTGACACTTGAAAACTGACAGGCTCTTTGACAGACCATACGTGGAACTTTCAGGATATGGAGAGATGTACTTATGCCAAACGCCCTTGCTTTCATTGGTAATAAAAATAAACTTAAGGTTTTGTGATCATAAAAAAAAGATGTGAGTCAGTCCAACTGGAGCAACCACATTTATCTGAGCCTGGAGACAATATGAAGCAGTAAGTCAGGATGGGATGTTAACTCCAAGATCCACTGCCCTGCATGACTGCAGTATTGTCCTACAAGAGGATAAAAGACTGATACACAGCACCAGAATATTATTTTTTCTGGGATAAATACTGGACTTTCTGCTGTTTCATTTACTTTTGACCTGGATTTTGTTAGAGAGGAAACATCCTATGGCCATTCCTCAGGGATAAAAGTGAGAATGAAAAAAGAACCTTACATGATAATTTCTAGGTATGAGGAATTTCTAATTGCTGTATCAAGGCCATAGTTATATATCCACACTCTTCTCTAGGAGAACTATACACTCTTCTGAAAAGCTGATCAGTCCAGGAGACGATGGAGCTGTGGGTAACTCAATGTGAAAAAAGTTCTTATTGTGACTATGGCATATATAATGGAAAGCTAACATTCCTCTTGCAAGGGAGTTTTGAAGTGCAGGCAGAAAACACTGTATGGCTGAGAAACTCTTCTCCACAGGTTATGAGAAGCCTATTGAAGGTGAAAGCTATTTCCAGGGGAGATGGAAAACACTGCACATTACTGACATCAGCTGAGGAGATACATGATTCTTCTTGACCTTGACTCAGAAACACTGAACCACTAAGAAAAACACTAAGAAAGAAATAGTGTTTGGATATGAACAAGGTTGTAGCATGGGGGGAGAGAAGAAATGACAAATTATTATCTCTACAGCAGTCTGTAAACAATAGTTTTCACTGTCAAGAGAAGGAATTTGCTTTCAGACTACAGGCCTATGCTTCAAGAAGGAGAAGCTGAGTCAAAGGAAACACAGGAGTTTCACATGTTCAGCTGCTGAGTTTGAAAGATGAAGAAGAACTGGATTGCTTCAAAGTACTTGAAACCCCCCCAAAGGGATTTTAATTTTGTATTGAGATTCTCTGAAAGATCAATATTTAATGGAACAGTACAGCAACCCTCAATTTATAGTATACTGTATCACACTATATTGTATTTTACTCATGTATTGCTACAATCAAAATAAGCAGCTATATTTTATTTGTTTTAGAAACAATAAAATATTTTTAATTATAAACCAGCTTTTTCCTCAAGCCTCTTCAACTGATAAACTGTAACCAGAAAGCCTGGATTTAGATGCAGACAAAAGTAAACTGTGCCTTTCCTAGTATTTCCTTTAACTTTGTGACATTTTAAATGCTTTTTTGGTGAATTATGCAACAGGGAAAGCATTATTGCATTGTGCTGGAGACCAGGTTTATCTTTTCTAATTTTGGATGACTGTGAATTTCACTCAAGTGGTTTCTTCATTTCTGCATAACATATGCACAGGAACACACAGCAATGAAATATCTATAGCCTTTCAGATGTGTGTAAGTAAGTGAAAAATGTAGACTTATATGTACAGGTGTAGGAATGTCCAAAAAAAAGTGTTAATCCAGTACAACCATTACAAGGTCATACATCCGCATCTAATGAAATCAGCAAGTGAGAAACGCTACTTTGTGCCAGGGATCTTAAGAGAGCCACACAGTATACAGTAAATGTTTTTTTAGACCTGTAAGACAAAATCAATTTTTGAGCAACCTCTCAATCCTTATTTGAATGAACTCTGTGAACTAGTTCTAACCAAGAGTCCAGACATAAATCTACATATAGCATCAGGATTTTATTTTCTGTGCCTTGTTAATTGTTTTTAAGCTCATCTACTCTGCAGTGATTGTTACAACAAAAAAGGCTAAATTACAGCAAGCTGGGATCCACTGTTCCAACTGTTGTTGTTTCTTTATTTCCACAATATAATTAAGTGTGGTTTTGCAGCCTCCTCTTCACTTCTGAGTTGTTAAAGGAAATGCTTAATTTCCATTTTTTTTGTAGATGTATCTTTTGCAATAAAAAAGGAAAGAAAAACCAGAACCACTTGTAACTGCAGCTCTGCAAAATCCATGCCCTTCAGTGGCTTTCTACATTCCTGGGTTTCACCCCCTTTTCGTTCCCCTAGCTGACCAAAGCCTCTCCAGTGACACCGCTTCCTGGCACTGCAAACATTCCTTGCTTCCAGCTCAGTTCCACCAAAGCCTCTGCACCTCGTCACTGGGTTATCTCCACTGCTTTCCACCAAAACCCACAAAAGAGATTCTGGTGCAAAGACAACTTTATGTACACTTTCTTAATCTCTCCCCAAACTACGTGTAGAGAATGAGAGGGTCTGCTGGTTGCTTCCAGATTCCACAAGCGTAGAAGCTTCAGGAAAGCAAAGTAGTAGGAGACTCATGTAACAAAGCTGCTGGGGGAGTAAGTGTACTTCCTTGTCCTGTAGAGAGAGGTAGAGGCCACAATCACGTCTGAGACACCAGGAGGATGCAAAGACCCACGACGGTGTACTTTGCACTTTGATTCTGGTCTCAGTTATCATATTCATGTCTAGTTAATGACTAGTTCATGTCACAAACTATTTAAAATACAAAGTTGTCTTTCACTGCTATATGTTCCTTCCATTCCTTTAAGGAAATGTTACCAGTAAGCAAGAGAGACACTATGAAGAAAAACAAAACACTGATTGCAGTCTGTAAGTTTGTTAGTTGCATGGTGCATGCTACTGTCCTGAGTTCCATCTCTGCCTGCCCTATCCATCATTCCTTCAGTTGACATGGTGAAGGGGGTATTTTTTTAATGTGAATGATGCCCAGTCCTCAGGCTTGTGTGGTGCCTGCTGAGCTGAATGAAAGAAAAGAATATGATTTTGTAGCAAGAATGTTCTGTGCCATGTCCAACAAAGAATTTATTGGAAAGACAATTTTTCCTCCACACTTAGGAATGACTGCATTTCCACTAATGGTGGTGCACCTCATCAATTTCTTCCACACTCAAGAACACCATAATTCTAATTTGGACAATTTTTAACCCAAGGGAAAATAAAAGCCTTTAAAAATTCCTATCTGATGCCCTATCACAAAGCAGAAAAGCCTGCAATTGTAACATGTTCTGTATCAGTGTCCCTCAGAAGGAAAGGCAGTATTTCATTCAGTCAGCATCTGCTTTCTCTCCATGAATTAATTTAAGGAGCATGTTGTGCCTGGGTTTCCAGTGGCTGAGCCAGGCTTTGGTCACTGTGAAATCCACTTGGCCATTACTGCTGTAAGAATGTTGGCCTCACACATCAGCAGTGGGCCACACTGATGTGCAGAATGAGCAAAACCCTGCTGGGTTCAGTGTGTGATGCCTTGACATTACTTCCTTGCTTGTTATCCAGTTTTCAAATGGTCTGTTGGGTTACTCAAAAGGCTTTCTTTCTTTCTTTAAGAGCCCTATCACAGGAGGTCAGCATTTTCATCTTAAAAGCTTATTGAATTGTTTGGGTTCTAAAATACCAACTTATTCTGGTGCAATACAAGAATACAGAAAATGCTGGAGCTGTTCAATTTAAAATATGAACCCATACATTTAAGTCAGAGATGTTAAGCTCACAAATCAACCTGTTTTTCTTGTAGAAAAAAGATGAAGCTGATCTCAGCCTGGGAGCCTATTTCGGAAGTTCACCCTGTGGATCAGGGCTCTGCTTTGAATGCAGAGCCCATGTGGATGAACTAAAAGAAGCAAGCACTTCTGCAAGCACACTGCCATGCACTGCCCCCACTTTCCATATGGCAGGCAGTGCTGGGTTGTGCTGAGCAGCAGGCTGTGAGTGGGAGGCAGCTTTGGGCTGCTTGGCCAGTGCATGCTGCTCCATCAATTGTTCTTCATCCTCCCCAAACCAATGGCAGCAGGCCAGATGGAAGCATGCTTTGGGACAGAGCTGGCTCCTGGACATGGGAGGACCACTCAGAATACTACATTTATTTCTGTCTGAGAAATCTGTCACACTATATAACTAGGACCACACCTATTTAACAGTGAAAATTAACCTAAATATAGCCAGACATGATTTACTGAGTGCCACATTGATCTGTGGAGAAGAAGTTGGCACAGATCTGTTTTTTTGGCTTACTTCCTTAAAAAGAGATAAGATAATCCTCTGACTGTGCTCTAAATAGGATTTTATCAAGTATCTCATATTCTCACGCTTGAAAGTTATTTTGCTATTCCTATTTATTATTCATCATTTTGTAAAGAGTAAATACCTTTGCTTAAAAAGTAAACAATTAAATATTCCCATATATTTAATTTTGAATTTTACTCTTTTGAAATGTATACCTCATTGAAATGTATATATACACATTTGAAATGTATACCTCATGGATACAAACCGCTGTTCCTGTTGGAGGTTATGCATACCCACTAACTTCAGACACTTAGTGTGGGAGTTTAGTACTCCATACAGTCTGTGGATATAGGAAAACATCTCAAGAGCATGATTCAAATCACTTAATTTAGGAACTAATTGCAAACTTCCTAGATGCCACTCATTAGGAGCCTGCAGACTCTGGTCTTGATTAAAGAACTCAAAATTTGGTCAGTTAATCAAGAGAACACAAGAAATATCCTTGACAACAGAAGCTTCCTTCAGATCTTCAGTATAGGAAACAAGAGATGTAAGAAAATGAGTAGGATCTGTATTTTCATGTCATCCTAAGAGGACAATAGGTTACAACAGAAGTAATAAATGAACTACTTTACAGAAAAAAAATGGTTAAACAAAGGGGAAAAAAACAAAGAGGAAGCATGAAAAGCAAGATCCTATGTTTTCTTGGGAGTGCCTGAGAGAAGAGACAGGAATGCAAACAAGCCGAACCTTGTGTCTCACAGCTATTGCTTCATATTTTCAGGCTTCTGAAGCCTAATGAAAATCCAAGTTTCAAAAGAGTTTTAGAGAAAACCTGTCTGCAGAACACAAACACTCATCTAAAACATTTTATCTTCATAAACACATAGTTTTCAGATTTTTCAGGAAGTTTTATGCATACTGTACAGTCGTCTTCTGAGGCAGGTGAAAAAGTAGGACAATTGGTCAAGCCTGAGATTGAATTAATGTACAAATGGGACTCAGTGAATTGATTTTGACTGCCACAGTATAAGTACTGGGCTTGTTTTTCAAGCAAGACTCGTCCCCATTGTTTCTGACTAACTTTCTACACTGCAGTGGCTCTGCAGAACACGTGGTCTCCCTGAGTGTGAATTAGAATGTCTCTTTGCTTTGTGGATCAGCCACAGCAAGCATTAATGTCACCATGGGCTGAGGATGCCAACAAATGGGAACTGGCATGCTGATACCAAGACAGGTGGTACCGTGGAATAAACACACTCTATTCTCTAGGCATTGAACTGGGCAAACAAACATGCAGACAAGCAAACATTGCAGAAGAAAAGACCATTGCCAGCAAAAAAGCTTCTGTCTCTCAGAAAGACGCTCTTGGATTATTTCTGGAAATAAAGGCATGAGCTCATTTGAGTGAAATCCAGGCTCTCTAGATGTCAGTGTGGGTTTTACTGACTTAATTTTGGCTATCATCTTCATGCTGACGAGTAAATGCACACTACTTTGAAATATTTCAAGCACCTAACATTAAAAAGCTTGTTCCTTAAGTATTTTGTCTCCGTGAGGACAAGGGTGTTTGCTTATCAACAGCTCGAATCACAAGGTGAATTAGTCTAAGCAATCCATTGTATGTTGAAGTTCGTCTCAGAACAATTGCAGGTCTCACTGCCATGTCACTTCATAACACCTGCTATTAATAGAGGAACATTCATCAGAATACTCTGATTAAGTTAGTACATAACCCTGATGTAAAAGAAAAGCCTGTGTAAAGGAAAACAAACATACAGAGAAGTCATGTGGCTAACTGAAGGCCACAGTAAGTCAGTAGCAGAGTCAAGAATATATTCCTCATACTCCAGGCTGTAGTACATATACCTAATCCCAAATCTCCTATTTCACCTAAAAGACTCACCATTGTAAGCCAAAAATCTTTCACTGGTGACAGTGTTTTAGCCTTATACAATGAGAAAGGCTGACCTATTAAATCTCCGTTTCCACAAATGCTTTGTGACCTAATAAAATGTTCAGAGCACAACTATTCTCCAAGCAATAGGGCTGAATTTTAGTAAGTCCTCAGTGCCACTGTTCATGATTGAGATCATTATGTCTACTCCTTTCCTTAGCCCACATGCTGAGCTTAAGCAAGAATTCTGCTGTACCAATGCATTAAATACAGAACCAATAAATCAGCAACTATTACAGTGTCTCTAGAGCTGGGTGTTCAGGGGCGCTTTTTTTTTGCCCTGAAGAAAAGAGTAATGAGAACCATCAGGGGCATTAATAGAGATTGGAAAGTTATAAAGATGAAAACTGTAATGGGAAGATCTCATAAAAACAGTGGTGCCAGTTGTCAAGGGGCTGCACCACCAGAAATCTGTGCTAGGACCACTTAAAAGAGTTTGGCATGGAGCACAAAGAACTTAATGCGTGGGTACTGTACTGAGATGATGTGAGAGCCCAGAGCAAGTTTCATGTGGTAGCAATCATTTTAGCAACACTTAGAAACTCAGACATTAAAAAACACTCTGCTTTTGTCTACTTTTGATATGGTGACATTTATACAAAAAGGAAATAAAACCAGCAAGTCATTTTTATTTGCCAATCAATTTTAAACTTGAGCTTTCTAGTACAGTTTGATTTAATATTTTAACTATAGAAAGAATTGACAACCTCTTTTTTTTCACCCTCCTCCAGCCTGCCCCCAAATACATACCCAGACAAAAAATACCCAATCAATTTAGTTCAGCCTCTTGGGTGTGTATCAAAGCTACTACATATACATCTCTGCTAGGGAGACAGAGCTGTTGGAAGACTCTAAGTATGAAAGCTTTAGACTAGGTGCGTCCAAATAGCGAAATAAACCTACCGCAAGTGACAATCCAGAACAGTCATGAGACAAAACATAGACAAGGAGGACATAGGAGGAAGAAATAAAAATTAAAACATCCACACACAAACATCAGTAAAAACATGGAGAAATGACCTTTTTAGGGTAATATACTCACTAACAATTTGCCTCCCCTAGAAGGACTCTAATCCTCCCAGTGGTCCTTGGTGGAGTTTTATACTCCACTTGAAAACGTAAGCCTTGCCTGCAATGGAAATGGGTCTCAAGACTGAAAACCTAACCTTATTTTCAACTCATCTCCCACTCTACCTCAGCTGCATTTGTTCATGATCTTCAGTTTCTCATTTGAAGTTGTTTTCAGGGTAGGGGATGTTGTGAGGCACAAATATTCTAACAGAGACTAAAATTTTATTCTCCTTTCAGTAATATCTATCATGTATGACTTTTGAGCTGACTGAGTCTGTATGTTAAAAGGATCTCCAACTATGTCAAAGCTACATGGCCCTGTAATGATTTGTCACGGATGTGCAGGTCAGCATGAGTAGATGTAGGTCAGAAGTTGTCTTTGACAAACAAATCCAGATTAAGATAAAAATTGTATTTCCAGGAGCTGATGCTTTCAATTTACCAAATGGCACTCCCTTTCAACTTTGTGTGCCTGGGGATCCTGCAAGATGCCAAGTGCCTATCAACTGCTATTATGCACTCTTAGCTGAAGGCAGAAGGTAATTAGCACTTGCAGGTTCAGGCCTAACAATGACTGAAGTAAGCTTTTTGTTTTTTGACAGCATTTCAGATATTTGGTACTGTATGCTGCCCTTTATAATGGCATTAGATTTACATCTTGGTCTTCAACTACCCTTTTTAACAATTTGCTTCTTTGAATAGCTAAAAGGCATTCTTGATATTCCACTTTCTATTTTATGCCAGAGTCTTT
>JAOXXN010000265.1:38678454-38700350 GCA_026770055.1 Myrmophylax atrothorax | reverse complement strand
TGCTCAGTGCATTACCTAAAGGTCTCTAATATGATACAAAGCAAAGCTGAAGAGTGAATCAAATCTGACATGTTGACGTCAGTGAATCACAAAAGGGAATGGACAGTATAAATAGAGAAAATTAACTGCCTAAAGGAGCTAAGCAGAGTGCAAAACATTGTCACCAGAACTTCCACTACAAATTACCAGTTCAGGAAGAGGACAGAGCA
This sequence comes from Myrmophylax atrothorax, assembly GCA_026770055.1. Taxonomy (NCBI): domain Eukaryota; kingdom Metazoa; phylum Chordata; class Aves; order Passeriformes; family Thamnophilidae; genus Myrmophylax; species Myrmophylax atrothorax. Next base: position 38,700,141 of record JAOXXN010000265.1, on the reverse strand, counting down.
CCTACACCTTCCTTATCCTGTATTTAAGGACCTTTTTTCTCTAAATTTTATTCAAATGTCCTTAGTGACAGATACAAAAATAATGCAGGAGAATAGTTAAACAGTAATTTCTGTAATACTTTTGTGCCTCCAATTGTTCATTAAATGGAGCTGCTATAAAAAGGAAGCTGTACCATATGCAGAACAAATGAGAACTGATTACTAAACAAATGACTGTTAAGAGACAAACAGTGAACAGATTAACAGCTGTTTATGGGATATATTTTATGAAGCCAGCAGCGGCAATTCTGCAGTTAAAGTTGCATTACATCTCCACTTTTCACAACTTAAAATCTGTATTTCATGCATTAATATTTCATTCTGTTTTCAAATCTGGTGTTGCGACCTTTTTTAGCACAACTGATTCTTCCGATTTTTTTTTCATCCAGCACTCACAAATGTAAAACCATCACCTTTCACAGGCACTATGCTCTCCACTCAAATTCTAAACTTCACATGTGTGCTTAGTCTGTTATTAGAAACCGTATTGACATAACACTATATCTAAGCCAATCCACAGGACTTATGCCAATAGGAAATGAAGGATGCACCAAATTTATCAGCTTTTTGTTTCACTGACTTGTCAGCAGTGCCTGAAGCATTAATATGGGGAGCAACAAGAACATGGGATGGCATTCTGCAGCAGAATGGCACCGTGTCAGGGAAGAGAAGAGGGACACATCAAGTGCAGGTAAACTGTGAGAACCAATGGGTTGAGGAGACAGGGAATGTGGGCATACATACATACGCATCCTACAGATGAAAAAGGCTGTGTAGATAGTGAAGTCAGGTTCCTTTGTGCTGAAAGTGTTCTGCCAAGTGGTGTTCTGGCACCTCCATTCTCTGGAGCATGAACAATGTGGGGTGCCTTGGGGAGCATTTGAAACACTTGCAGATACCTCAGCTTCTTTTTTAAAAATGCATTGTCTGCTTTCATCTGTTTGTAATTTAATTTCACCCAATAGCTCTTGTGATGCAATTAAATGTTCATCAAATTAATATCTGAAACACCAAGAATTATGCAGAATTCCTTATTTATCTCTTCAGAGGAAATATGCTTCCTTTTTTTATTACACAAAGCATAAGTACTAAAGGAAAAAAATGGGTAACATAAAATATGGACATTTACAAAACTTCTTCAAAATTCAAGTTTGAAAAAGCAAAAAGGAATGGACTGCTTTTCTTAATAAATGTGTACTATCTCTGTCAGGAAGTGGCTCACCTGAACATTGCCATTGACAGAGACTGCTCAATTAATGGATGGAAATATTATATTGAAGACAAGTGAAACATACAGCTATCACTGGCTTTCAAGTGATGTTGTATTCTTTCAAAAGCATGATATAAATAATTTAAAATTTTAATAATTTTATGTAATATGGACAAGATTTTCCAAAATTACTGAAGACTGAGAGTTTTCATATCTGTGCTCCCCAGTTTACAATGCTACCAGAGGAGTTTGAACTCTGGTAAAAGATAAGGTTTTAAAAGCTATTTTTCAACGAAGTCATCTCAAGGTGGACAGACCAGAATGAAATGATGTAGTCACTAGCCACTTTGGAAGACTCAAGTTTGTAGTCCTTAATTTTTCACCCTATTTATCAACTATGACTAGTATCTACAAAAATCTTATTAACAGTATATGAACTTTCTTGTTTATGCAGTGGCTCATTTGGTTTATTCCAGTTGGACTTTACCAATGCTTACACAAGATTTTCAAAGAAATTAATTTTTTCAATGTTTAAATGAACAATAATGGGAACCTACAGTTTGAAGACTACCTCCATCCATATTATACCAGTTTGATCACGTTCAGTAGTGCAGTTTGAAACCTCAGGAGGTCTTTGGACATGAACTATTGAACAAAAGACCTTTTCGGCAGGGTGGGTGATATGGAAAATGCAGATCCTGTCCCAGGAACCAAGCTCTCACAAGGAGCCAGGAGCTTCTTGTACAACTTGTCTTACCCAGTGCCTGCACAAGGGGGTGCTTTGAAACAAGCAATACTTACCTATGCGACCAAGGTAAAACTATTGGCTTAAGGATAATTAATATGTGTGTAAACTTTCTGGTGTTCCAGTGCTATTTTCTTTGTTCTAATCCTGTGGGAAAATACAGAATACTTATTTTGAAGAAGCTGTCATGAATCGCTATGTGACTTGGTGATTCTACAAAGCTCTTAAAGACAAATCTATAGGAGGGGATCTGCTGAGTAGCAGCTAGTAAATAAGGTCATGAATTAGTCTTATTGATCCAGACCAGTTTGCTCTAGGACGTTACTCAGAAATGCAGGAATGAAGCCTATTTGCAAAAGGAGAGAGTAGAAAAAAATGAAACACATGGCTTACTGAGCAATAGCAGGGCACTGGAGAGAGTAAGCTCTAGGATTGTGTTGATAATTGAGACATTTTGGGTATCAATTTTGCATACTTCACTCATGCTGAAAAACAGTCAAACATGCATACAGCTAAGGAGATGTAAGCTCTCTCATCCCTCTCTCTTTCTTCCTTCCATTAATGCCAGCCAGAGTTGTGTGTATATTGTGGGTCATTTGATGCATTTGGTACATTTCACAAATACAGCAGCTGTGATGCACTTGGACTAATTTTAGTTTAGGCTTGGGAGTGCATTTACAAAGCATGTCTTCAGACTATACCCATACACCATGCTTGTACTCATGATCTGCAGCAATCTGGGAGGGCACAGTGGACATACACTCCCAGTAGGAATATACACTCCCAGAGCTCAGCTAATGGTGCTCCAACTGCAAAAGGCAACTGGCCCATGGGAGCAAACCTAAACCAAAGCACTGCCCCCACAAACTTTGCAGTGTGGGGCTGGGTCCTCAGGACCAAATGCTTCACTTCACTGACTTGCTTCTACTGAGCTTCACTAAAGATGACTTGTGTCCCAACCTGTCATTAAATCTTGTTCTACTGAACATGCTAGATACAAATGAAAGGATATATTACTGAGTTACTCAATTTAAGGGCCACAAATTTTGTCCTTTATATAAAGATATCCTTACTTGGCCTTACACAAAGTACTTGGAGAGGTACAGGCCTTGGGTCTAAAGCTGACATTCCCATTAGATGATCTAAAATTATCAAATGCCTTGGAGGACATTGGACTGCAGAGGAAAGACTGTAAGGGGGAAGTCACAAAACATGTAACCAGTTGGTGAAAGAGAACAAAATTCTTAATCCTAATGATTTTCTTCCCTTTCTGTGTGCACTGTCAGAGAAAACTTTACTAACTTCGAACCCAAATAGAGGGAACTGAAGAGCTGCTAAGACTTCCATACCAAAAATATTGTTCACTGATAACTGCCAATTAAGCAGCCCCATTTAAACTCTGACAGCAAAGGGACTATCAGATGATTCTTCCATCTTATTCTACGAAGAAGGCCCATGGCATGTCCAAATTGATAAACAGGTGCCCAATGCTTAAAAGGAAGCTGCGACTGCCAAACAGCTGTATGTGAGGTGCAATGCCATAGTCTAAAGCTGCAGTAGCCTGAACATGGGAGCACTGGCAGTTTTAATTTATTAAACCATAGTTTATTTTAGCTTTTTGCACTTACAGCTTCTAACCAGAGCAAACTCCATATATAGCCATATTCAGACTTTCTGTATAGGAATTCCCAGGGACCAAGTGCTGGGAATCAATCTGACATTCATTAGAAGTTACTTAAAGAAAATGTACTGAGAGCAAGGACTCAGGTAATAGATACCACTACCACTATCAGCAGAAGGCATACAGAGGTGATGAATGTAAAGAAAAGAAACAGCTGATACATAGTAAAATGATTTGTGAAAGAGGAAGAAAGAAACTGAAAATACATACGTACATATACTGATGATTGAAATACTAGCCTTCAGGCTTGTACAGCTATATTTCCACCCCAAACACTCTAATGTGTGACCTCTTGTTTTAATAGCAAGTTTGCAAAATATTATTTTTACTTTCTTACATTTAATGCAAATTTTTTAATGCGGTTAAAGTAAATGATGATACTTTTGACCCACCACTAGAAAGAACCATTACTAAATAATTTAATGAATGGTCTCATGCTGACATTTCCCCCCTTTTATTTTTTGAGCATGTGCAGTTCCATAAGGCTATCTCTATGAATAGTTTATGGAAGTTACAGAAGCCTTAACTGAGCTACAAGATGTATGTTCTGACAGTGAAAGTGCCCCACACGCAAAACAGTCTGTGAAAGTACACTGATCAGATGGGTTCACTCATGAATACACTCCTGCCTATAGCTTCTTTGTTAGACATTACCATGCAAAATTGTCCAAACTTCATATGACTGAACATTTCAGTTTTTGTAAGTCAACTGACAATGTGACTACAAATTTAGTTGAGGTGCTTGGGCTGTTTGAGAATAGGATGTACCTATGGTATGCTCCCAAAGCTGGAAGTCAAAATGCATAAAATTGCTAAGATATTTACCTGAAGGAAAACCCACACCTACTACTGTAATTTTCAGGTAATTTATGGTTATTACTGCTGATATTAATTCACCTTTTAGGCCATGTGATATGTTCTCTGTTATGACAAAACGCAGCTACCCAAGTGTACCTTCTTTCTACAGAGCAAAACTATTTGTCTGTGTTGCTCTCTCTCTCTCCTTCTTCTTCTCCCCAATGTTTTTTGTTCCCCCTGTCCTCCAGATCCTCACCGCTTAGTCTCACCAGCTCCTCTTTCCCTTGTCTCTTGAGACACATGGGGTAGAAAGCAAGAGAAAGCAAGACAGGGGAGTTTCCAGACAAGACAGGATGGTGAGGCAGCTGAGAGAGAAGTCATACTGCTGAGATGTGTCCGTGATGGAATTACCTCAGAGAGATAGCAAAGGTCTTGAAGCTTAAATGTCAGGTTTCATCTGTACAAATACTAAAATGAAAATAGCTCCTCCGTTAACTTGCACATCCCCCCGCCCAATCAAAATCAAATAGAATATGAGCAAAGGAGTGTTAACACAGCCCTGCCCTCTGCCAGCTGTGTCACTGTTGATTTGGACCACTCTCTTGGGCTCATTTTCAACTCAACCACCAATGCACAACCTCCTTGGTGGTCACATGGCTCCTCAGGAAGGTCGCTCCTTTGGTCTATGGCACCCGGCTGCCCTTCCCAGAGGTGCCATGCTTGTTTGGGGATGCCAGCTCTCCTCTCCCCCTCTCACAGCTCTCAGCCCTCCTGCTTGCTCCTACCTCCCACCTCCCTCCAGCAAATATAGCAGTGGGGTATATTGCCTTTCACAGATGGCTAAGGAAGAAAGCTGTTTCTTCCACTGCCCTCTGAGAAAGATGATACACAGCACTGGGCATGCAATGACCCAGAGGAGGAACCAGTGGCCCAGCTTCCTGCTGCACAGCATGTCCCTTGGGAATGACTGTCATGCTGGCCAGTACAACAAATAACACAGCTTCCCCTTTCCAGCAAAACCTCTAGGTCACTTAACACAGAAAACAGTGTAGGGCAAGGAATGACTTTGGTGAAAGATGCTTTTTAATGCAGTAGATAATAATTTTAGACTAATGATTCTTATCAGTTCATATATCTGCTGCCATAAAGCTTTTAAAATTAAATAAGTGAATTCAGGATCTAGATAATTGCCAGAGACAGCGCTGGGCACACTGAGCATCTGGGGAAGATGAAGAAAGCTGGAGCCTCCAACCAGACCTGGAAGCCAGACAGGTTTGCTGAAGACTTTCCAAAAAGTCTATGTACCAACACCAGCTGAGGCCAAATACTTTCTTAGGAAGGGACAAAAAAATCCATGAGGGTAATATTCAACTCTGACAAACAAATGTGTAGAAGTCTGAGATGACTGCTTTCCATCATGTGGAATTCTATTTTGTGGCTGAATCACCTTTCATTTTTCTTGTGACATACACAATATATTACATTTCAAACTTCTACTGATAGACTGTAGAAAAAAAACAGTAAAAAAAGGACAAAATACTCCAGTCATATCAATCCCAGGACTCAGAAATCAAGCGAATAAGCCTCAAAAATAATGAAATTGATGGGAAAAGTCAATTATGCCTATATATGTTTGATTTCCTTGTATATTCTTTCTTGCCTATGTATTTTTGTTTTCATGGTATGCAATGAACACTGGTCTTACATTCCTTTTAATTTTTTGAACATTTGGAGATGCAATTTGTGTCACGTTTTCAAGGTTCACCTTGCAATTATGAAAGTCAAGGTTGTATTTCCATTTTCAAAAGGGGAATCACATTTCTTGCATACTAGAATTAGTCGTGCATAGTACATGTGAATGTTATAAATTCCCACACTAGGTACAAACTCCATTGCCTAAAAATGAAGAGCTCATTTGGCACATCTTTTTTATAAAATATTATGCAGGATGCAAGTCCTTTAAAAAAAGGAATCAATTTGTGAATTCTGAAAAGATGAACTTATAGAAACTCTGTTTGCTAATGTTCTGTTAAAATACACAACCTTAACACAGGATGCTATAACATGATGACTTATGAATTCAGGGAGAACAGCTACTATTAAAAGATCACAATCACTGGAGTAATACACTAAATTCTCACTGAAAGCAAGAACCAGTTTTATTTCTTTCTAGGATTTATTATTCATTTAAAGGCTCTTCAATAAAAATAGCTCATATATAGCAATTTCCATCAGTAGATCACGAAGTGTCTTATAAAAAGGAGGTAGGTAATAATATCTGAACTGCACAGATGCAGACATTCATACATAAGAATAAAATTACGTTGGTTAGCACACAGAAAACACTGCGGGAGCATTGGAGCTCATGCCAACTGCAGGTCCTAGGCACGCACTCACAAGGATAGGGAGCTAAGGGCTGGAGGATGCCACACGCACAGTGTCAGCAAGGACACCAGAGAGCAGCCTGAGGTGCAGTGGCAACCTCGGATCTCACCAGAGGAAGCACCTCAAGCACTGCCCTGGTGTGTGCACACTGTGTGGGCCCTGGTAGCACACCCCCAGAAGGAACCCCTCCAGCACACTATCATTAACTTTGTGTGCTATGTGGCACCAGAACCACATATACATCAGAGGTGCCCTATATCCTCACATCAGGTCCCTCAAGACTGTAATCTTTCCAACACATCTCACTGGCACCTCAGCAACAGCACTGCCAGGAGTCTTGCTTAGCCCTTAGGGAACCTGCTTCACTCCACTTCTTCCCAAATAGAAATCAGAGGACCACTTTCAGATTTTTTGCTTGGATGTTTCATACAAAAGAGTGATACTGCTGAAAAGGACCAAAACGTGGCACTTCCAATCCTGGTGTGAAATAGTTACAGTCTGAAGGGTAACTACTGTTCCACAGAACACCATTCCAGCTTTGCAGAGCATTTGGGACCTTAAAAGTCAATTTTATTCCTACAGATTTGTATCACAAACATAGAGACTTAAGTTTTATTTGTCATGCTGCACTACTGTGGTGTGTTGACCCTGGCTAGATTCTGGGCGCCCACCAAATTTGCTCTATCCTTTCTCTTCTCAGCTGGGCAGGGGGGAGAAAATATAACTAAAGGCTCCTGGGTCAAGAAGGACATAAAGACATCACCCACCCATTACCATCGTAAAGTAGATTCAACTTGGGGAAATTAGCTTAATTTATTACCAATCGAGTAAGGTAATAAGAAATAAAACCAAACATTAAAACACCTTTCCCCTACCCGTTGCTTTTTCCTGGGCTCAGTTTCACTCCTAGTTTTCTCCATGTCCTTCCCCTCAGTGGTGCAGGGGGACAGGGAACGGGGTTTGTCAGTTCATCACACGTTGTCTCTGCTGCTCCTTTCCACTCCAGGAGGGAGAGGACTTCTAACATCCTTCCACTCCTTCAGTGTGGGGTCCCTCCCATGGGAGACAATCCTCCAGAAACCCCTATGTGAGTCCTTCCCATGGGCTGCAGTTCTTCACAAACAGCTCCAGTGTGGGTCCCTCTCATGGAGTTCAATCCCTCAGGAACAGAGTGCTCCAGTGTGGGTCCCTGGCCAGGTCACAAGTCCTGTGAGCAAATCTACTCCAGCCCGGGCTTCCCATGGGGTCTCAGCCTCCTTCTGGTATCCATCTTCTCTGGTGTGGGCTCCTCCACAGGCTGCAGGTGGATCTCTGCTCCATCATGGACCTCCACAGGCTGCAGGGGCACAGCTGTCTCACCATGAGCTGCACCACAGACTCCAGGGGATTCTCTGCTCTGGCACCTGGAGCACCTCCTCCCCTTCCTTCTGCCCTGATCTCAGTGTCTGCTTCTTATTTAAAGCTTTAGAAACAATCTTTGTTCTGTCCTGATTCCTATTTTATTATCCAGACAGCAATACTGGGACGAGACACTGACGTATGGACGAAACACTGAAGTATGGGATAGCACAGAGTAAATAGAATTCCCTCTTCATACATACCAAACTGATGAGCCTACCCATTGAAACTGGTCTGATATTTCTCAGTTTTGTTGCCAGTTCAGATTTTAATTTCCCACCTCACTAAAAAATTTGGTAAAATGTGAAATAAGGTCAAAATGTAAAAATGTAAGATACATCTATTTTGTAAATAATTTTTTTTCCCTTTGTAAAGGTATTATATAATTTCCTTTAGGACTTGATCTTCTGTCTCTATCCATTATACAACCCAGCAGAACCATAGTATTGACTCTGAACAGATACTAAGTAAGTTCATAATCCAGCCCTCAAAAGGCTATTTTAATCCAGCCCTCAAAAAGGCCTGTGATGAGCCGGTTTTTTATTCCCTCTTATAGGTAAGATAAAGACAGATTAAAAAGATTCTTCTACAGCATAGAGTGTAATATATGTGCCATCTACTCATTAAACAGATGTATTCTGCAGTTAAGAATTCTGGGAACAGTTAATTTCTAAAACTGATTAATACTTGCAGACATAAAAGCTTTTGTTGGTGCTTTTAATTTTTTAAAATCAGTTCAACAGGAAGCATTCACATACGTCAGTAAACAGTGAGAAAAGCAAATTTTTCATAGAGGGGGATTTTTTTCATATCTTCAATGTCCTGGATGATTTACAAAAAATTAACTGCATAGCTGTAGTAGTGATAAATCAATCAGTGATAATTAGTTGTAGTAGTGATAAAAACAATCAAGGAGCAAGGCAAAACTAATCTCCTTCTTCCAGACAGAATTATGTTAGGCAAATTGCAGTACATAGGCAGCAATTGACCATATGAGAAGCCGTGTTTCTTTTTGTGACAGGAATTTATCTGTAAAAGTGTATTGCTTTTGCTGGGCAATAGTGGATGCCCAGTGACACCAACCAAATATCTGCATTTCTTGATGCGTTATTTAAATGTACAGCTAAACCTCTGATCAAGATTATTTCATTAAATATTATCATTATTAATAGACATTCATTTGTGCGTGGGTAGTGCCTATAGGCACTGACTCAGAAGAAATGCCTCTCCAGATCAGGCACTGCACACAGATGAAATAAAACGACAGTCTTGCCGGAGAGGCTTTTCAGCAAAAGGTCCCAAGCCTGTGTTGTGGGCACGTGTCCATTTTGGTCTGACTGCTCACGAGAGCTGTGCCCTTGTCCAACCATCAGCCTACCAGAATGCATCAGGTATTTACACTGTCAGGTCCAGTCTGTCCAAGCACACTGCCTAGCGTTCCCCTGTGCACAGCCCCTTCTATCATCTCAACAAGATCCTCCCAGGATCCTTTCCACCTAGGATATGAATGCCCTCTTTCTGGAGGGAATACAGACAGACTGGCAGCTCCATATCTCACCAGTGGCCAAGATTATGGCTAAGACTGGGCCCTGAAACAAAGGACACAGAAAACCATGAGACTCTTTTTGCCATGACCCTTCAAAAGAAGTGCCTGACTTTGTCAATTGAGGCACTAGTAGTTTGGCCCAGACAGATTACATTTCAGTCATGGCTTACTCTGGTGTTTCAGCTGACAGCTTTTAATAGGAATGCCCCAAATAAAAATGTGGTATTTTCAATAATTCTTCAGGCTACATAGTCTTGTCTATTTTTTTCCATAAATAGTTGTATGGTGGGCACTTTCACACTGGTTTGTGAGACTGGGGGCATGATGGTATGGGCTCTGCTGCACTGGCGTACAATGCATGCCTGGTTGGCCAGGGCAGCGAGGAGATCTCTTCTGCAGCGTGCAGTCTGTCAGACTGCCTGGGGGTGCACACTGAAGGACTGAATAGTTCCAGGCTTGCCTCAGGCAATCAAACTAAAATTTTTTCATGACTTCTATCTATTAAGCAGATGGGCTAGTCAGAATATTTATACCAGCTTTTCAGATTTTGAGAGAGCAGGTACTGAAAGTCCAGCTGCTCTAAGCCTCATCCCAGTGCTGGGATGAAAAGACAGACCCATTTCTATGGCACACCTCACTTCTGCCTCAAAAAGCACCACGAAAGACAAATCCCTTTGCTCCTTCCCTGCCAAGACAAACTTGACAAGAATGCAACTCTGGTACGAATGTGCACAACAGCTTTTGCAGCTCTCTCCTCTGTTCCATCAACACACACCTGTCACCATGATGTGTGTAAGAAGATACTATAAATCTGCATGTCATGAGGCACTTGCACTGCTAATGCAGGAAAATGAGATTTGATTATTCACAGACTGTATACAACTCATGACAAAACATTGTTTTCACCTGCTATTTAATAAAATAGCAGGCTTTGACCTTTCTTTCTCTTTTTTAAGCATCCAGATTTATTTTAAAAGACTGAATCAAAGAATCTAAATATGGGTTGGGCCCTTGCCTAGTATTTTGACCTCCTTTATTCTGCAAGAAGCTATCAAGGCTGCAAGCCCATATCAGTAGTGGCCTTTGTAGTAAAAAATCTATTTTCAATGTACAATTAAGGTTAATAGCCATGTTGCTCTTCTTTTTCAGAAGCTCACTTAGCAGCAAAATTATGATGAGGATGATGAAGATTGATTACTCACTTCTGCCTTTTTGCAAAAAAAGCATCATTGCCGACTGGCTAACTATAAATGCTGTAATGATCATTAACGTTGTTGCAGGAACCACTGCCAAAGTGATAAATAGATTTGGTTTACATTAGCTACCAGTCTAAAAGCATCATTTGAGCTCATTAATAGATCTAATCAAATCTGGAGTCATGCTCCCTAAGAAAGAAGACTATCCTTTTTAGAACAAGAACTCCATCGCTTTTTTCTGGTCTCCATAAATATAAAAGCTGCAATGTTGATCCATTGAGGTAATGTCACAATTCTCTTCAAAATGCTTTGTGCAAATGCTAGGCATTCAAGTTTATCTTACTTCTTGTTCAGTCTGGAAGAAGTTAAAACTGCCCCTCAAGTTAAAAATGCCCCTAGGAGGCATTAAAAGCTACCTGTACGAGACCAGTGAAGCTGTTTCTTGGAAAAGTGGTCAGTTTGCTGAAGGAACCAAGAAGACAACATTTATGTATTCAGGTCTGTAACTTCATGTTATTATGTTAAAATTACCTCAGTATTCTATGGTTGATGTATAGTTAGAGCTCTTTAGGCCTATGGAAAGACAAAGCTGCAGTCTATGTTTGATGCCTTAATCCACATTTCCTACATACTACTGTTTCTCATTTCCTTCATCTTTACTTCTGGCAAGGTACCTGTATAGCACACTCCTCACTGTTGCTGTGCTTCTCACTTTCCCTACCTAGCAATGTTATAAATTGATAATCCAGCATGCTTGGAATATGTTTTCTCTCATGTTGTGTTTTGGCCTTCTGCTAATTAGCCTGAATACTTAGTTTATATGAGCTCTAGTCAGGCCTTACATTCAGTTTGGCCATGAGTGTGTGTTACAGCTGTAACCCAAAGCTGATAACTTTAGTTTAGGGGATGATGTGGATCTGAAAGAAACCTGGAAAAGTCTGTTTTATATCTCACATATCATCCTGAAGGACAGCAGAAAGTGTTCTTGTATGGTGTGGATGAATACAGCTAGTTTGTACCAACACTTTTTTTGTTGACTTACCAAGCAAAAGCAACTACTATTTGGTTTGTCTCTCAAGGCAGCAACTGTCCCTAAAAATTTTATCTAGTATTTTGATGAAACTTTTTTTTTCAAAAAAGTATGACTCTGCAAGAGACAATGGAAGAACCATGAAAAAGAAGACGTTTCATCACCTTACATATTTTATTTGGTGATTGCTGCTAATTCTACAATTTATCATGTTGATAATGGGATTCAGAAATCTGTTCTCCCCTCTCATTTTGGCCTATAGTTTGAATAATTTCCTACACAATGCCATGACTTCAGCAGGAATTAGAAGTGTTGTCACACATTAAAGCTTCTGGCTGAATGAAGGAATTTAAGTCTCAAATTCCTGGAGGAGCACTCCAACTATCAGATTAATATATACAGATTATATATATCAAGAGTGGTGAGGTGTGCTACCAGTTTAGTACCAGAAGACCCAGCCTTGTTCTACTCCTACCCCTGTTCACCAAAAAGAAGGGCTGTAGGCATCTGTCCTTCAAAGGGGAATTTTCATTCCCCAGTGTTAAGTGGACAGGTGAACAGCAGGTCTCTGCTGCTCTGAGACATGCTAAGAGTTTTAAACCCTCCATTTTAAATCCCTGTATCTGGCTTGCTGCTGGACAGCCCACCTGGAGGCTTTTCATCATTCTGAGACCCCCTGACTCCCACCTGTGCTGATTCTGAAGGCCAGCCATGTAATACTAAATACAGGGTGCAAGGTTTTCTCAAATGATGCAAGTCATTTTTCCTGGATATGATAGAAAGAAATAAATCCCCTCTCTCAGTACCAGACTCCATCTCTGATTATCTGCAGTAAGTGTCAGTTTTGCCTTACACTACCCAAATGAAAACCAGAAACATTCTAGGCACTTAACATCCCTGATGTGATCTAGTTGTGCAGGCTCAACTCACGGAAAGAGCATCCTGTCCTCCATCCCACAGACAGTGACTGTGCTCAGCACAGACTGATCCTACAAGTACCTCCAGACCAGACTTTTTGTTCTAAGTGAAGCATTCCTGTAAGGGCACAATGAAAATTCAATGTGGAAATATCACAGCTTCTTCTACTCACTGGGAACAGGATAGGAAACAGAACCTCAGTCCAGCTCTGAAAATCAATATTAGATATTCTTGTTTGACTTTACTGCAGCAAACAGTCAACAGGGTCTGACTAAAGTCCTAGACTTGGATCTACAGTCCTCTGGTTGACACCACTCCATGTTCATTGCTTCTTATCTTTAAATTGCTTTCTGAAGGATGATTTGTTAATTGCATAGTCAGAGAAAAGTATTATTTGTCTTTTAAAAACAGGCAGCCAGCAGACTTAAGGATCACAAAGAATGCCACTAAAACTTGAGAGCCATCAATCTAACCTCATACCCTCTGTATGTTCCTCTCTTGAGACTGGCATACATTTTATTACAATATAAATTTTTCACTCTAGTAATATTTTGCTCCAGTATTTACAAGCGGCCTTAGCAGCTGCTCTTAATGAACCCATTTTCTTACTGCTATTTAACAACCACTGCATCTCCTCATTGTCAAAAGGGCATCCCACTTATGAAAATCATTTAATTAAACCCTATTCTTCTTATTGGATTAATTTCACTGCTGCTGATCAAAGAGGCTGAAAAAAAATCACCAAATTTAAAATTAGAAGTACGCAGCAGAGTTCTTGCTTCTGTCTCTATATAAATACAATTGGATTTTAAGTGATTAACCTCAAATCTGACCAGAAAGGGAAATAAAAAATAGAAGGGAATGCCATAACTAAGCTTAGGAAAAATAATCACTTCTGGAATTAGAAGTCCTCTGAAATCAATGGTCAGGATCCTGATGACTTCTGTCCAGAGACATTTCTGTCCCAGGTTTCCAATTCCTCTTGCAAGTACTTTGCCATTAACTAAAGAAGAAGCTGCACTCTCTCTTAATAAGAATTTCTCAAATGCTGGTCAACAGTTCCTTCAAACTTGTATCATCATCAGTACTGAGCAATTAATCCTGTGCCTCCTCAGAAATGAGTTAAGTTTGGAACAGAAAAGTAGAGGCAACAAAAGAAAATGGGATCTGTGAAGCATGAAGAAATAAAAAGATCATAAAGAAAATAAACATTAATGGGAGATGAGCAATCAATAAAGTCCAAAGCTTGCAAAGATTGCCTTGGAAAGTAAATGCTCTAAAGCAATTGAAATAAGTATAAATGGAATCCCAGAAAGATTCACGTAAGATTGAGTTAATTTTTCAGCGTGCTTTCCTTTTTTCTTTCCTTGCATGATTATCTTAGGCTACTTCACTTTCTGTATATGGTGCCATAGGACAATAATACATTAATGTCTAAGTTATATATGTTCTTCCATAGTGATTATTCCAGCAAGCAAAATGTTAACACATTTAAATTAATGCAAATGAGATGGTGGTTTGTTGTTGGCTGAAAGCGCTTCAAAAAAGGCTAATAGTGATACACAGATGCAACTTTGCATCTGCACTCTAATTAAAAATAATCTAATTAAAAATGGTACATCTGTAAAGCTGCTTGAGCACTGCAGAGAACACACAAGAGTTCCTTTTATAGTTGGACAAAGCTTCCAAGAGCCAGTATGTCTGCCATTTCGCTTCATTTGGAACCACTATAATAGCATGTGAGGAATCAGCCAATAAATTCTCTGTGTCTGCTTTGGGTTGTTCATTCCCAGAAGCAGTGACAATGTATCCAGAGGTATGATACAACAGCAACTGAGGCCACACTGACTGGGGGTGGTAATGTCCTTTCCTTACACCAAATGACACAGTTGGAAAAAAAAAAAGCTTGAAGCTGTAAGTCATCTTTTAGCCTCACTTATCAAGGCAGAATTCTACAAAAACCACTTTTGCAAATGTGTTATATTACTGACAGCACTCAGCAAAACCAGGCATCACCCAAACCTTGTCTTGTCGAGTGATTTCTTTTAAAACATTGATTTCAGAATTTTTTCCCTAGCAAATAACTATTTCACAGACATTGTATTCAGTATGAAAACTTATTGCTTCAACCGAAATCCTGCCACAACCAATTGTAGCACTGAGAACTAAAATGGCCATAAGGTAATGAAATAATATCTTTCCCTCAAAAATTCAGGTAAGAAACCTCATGTTAGAAAACTGTCTTAAAACGTGTAAACCAGCTATACTCAGATGAAAGAAGGTCAAAGGAGGGCAAATCTTGATAAAATGTCGTCACAACATAGTTCCATAAAGTATTCCTGTAGACAAAAATACTCCATGCATTCCCACCTTAGAAAAATAGTCTCAACTGTCTTAATCTCTTTACAAACTAAAATAACGATGTTTATTGAAAGCCAGAGAAAGAAATATATGGTGCTTGGCAGGAGTCTGACTCCACGCAGAACAAAGAGGCTCTCCAGATCTCATTGTTTTTCTTCATTTGCCCTTTCTCAAGGCTCACCAGATTGCCAAAATGTTGAATTTAGTAATATCCAGATTGCTAAAATACTTGAATTTCAATATGTCCTAGATGCTGTGGGACAGGTATGGCTCTATATTCCCAGGCAATTCTCCACATCAGGCCACAGATTTTGTGTTAGAACGTGCCAGACAATACTGTAGATAGGGCACTCTCCTAGGAGGCCAGAAAACTCAACTCTCCTTACTATTTTGGATTAAATATTCACGGTATGAAAAATTAAAATATGCTTCACAGCAGAGCCCTGAAAACTTCTCTCTCCTTAGCTGGAACCCTAACCAGTGAACTATTTACCCCACATAAGCCAGAAGGTAAGCCACTTCTCCCACAAAACCATGTTTTTGAGTCACTGGCTCTCCCATGGAGGATTTCTATGTCAGCCTCACTGAAATGGGTAAGTAATGCATTCTCCTTCCAGTTTAACCTTTAGGCCATAGGCTCCCCCTCTTCTCTGTGGAGTGAGATACATGGGTTTAAACTTGTTAGGGCTGACTAAGATGCAAGCCAAGTTCTTCCTTGTTTCATGATAGTGTCTTAGCAACTATCCTTACTGTTGCTTATTTTGAGATGACTGTTTCTAATCTGACTTGACACAAACTCCTGGATCAGCTAGATGATGAGCAGCCTGTCCTTGACCTGAGAAAAAGGAAGACCTCATCAGAATTATTTTTCAGTGGAGCTTCAGAGCCAAAGTTGTGGCTACATACAGGAACACTATAGTATGTAAGTGCAGTTGGCAAGTAAAAATGGGCCAATATACTTTATTTGGCTGGTGAAATAAAGGATAAAGGTTTTATCTCTGGTACCTGCAATACACTGTAAGCTTAGGAGGTAATACTTTTTTGTTTTGTGAGTAGCATTAAACCCATCCCAAATCGTAAGTAATTTATGTTGGCAGTGCTGTCCCAGGAGACAACAGTAATGTAAGTGAAGCTAGTAATATTTATTCAGGCACATCATGGTAGAGGTGATACTTGATGAAAGAAGATATCCTTTCCTGGAGCAAAACTAAATGCCATTTACCTCACTGCTAATGGCTTAGGGATCCAACATCTCTGCAGTGGCTTCCACAGATTCAACCACTGAGAAGTTAAAAATACTACCCCAAAATAAACCTTATTAAACTACTCTCTAGTCATGGTATTTTAACTATAGCAAACATCAAGACTGCATTTTTTGATTGACAACCTTTTTATCCCTTCATGAAAGCAGTTTCTGACAGGCATACCCCTTGCAAGTGGCTTGGAGTTATTTAATTGGCTTCACACACCTTCAAGTTGAGCCAACTCGTGCCAGGGAACAACCTCCTGGAAGCTAGCATGACAACCAATTTTCCTTTGGCTTCTCTCTAAACTTGGCAATGCTGCAATTTATTCTGGCTTGTCTCAGTTGTTGATCCTTATCCGAGGTCACACACAATTTTGCTGACTGCCTCTGACATCGCAGGGTTATACACAACACACTTTTCCATTTTCCTTCCAAAAATGTTTCTTGTCAAACGAGTAGAGTAATTAGCAGCAGTTACAAAACACTTAAGCAGGGATATGGGATTTCTAGTTCATGGTCCAGCACAGGAACATTCAAACACATTCATGGAATAAAGAACAACCACTAACAGAAGCACTGTTAGTCTTGAGCAAAAAACCAGCAACCCTCACGACTTCTGCCACTGTGACAAGAAAAAAATGTGCATTTTACAGTACATTAGTCTTGAAGCCACTAAAAAACTACACATCAGTATTCAGTTTGCTTTGCTAAAATGTTGGCTGAAGGCTTTTCAGTCCTTCTCAGCAAGCTTTGTGTGAAGTAGAGGGAAAAGTAGACAAATATTGGTTTATATTTATTCATCAGAAGTATCCTATGGCGGATAAACAGCCTGGAAAACAGAGCAGAGACTAGCACTTTCAGGGAATCTTAAGCCTCTCAGCCATACGTCAAAAACACTTCAAAGGCTTTAAGTTTCCTGCTTCCTCCTGTAACAGTATTTTCCATGCAAGTCTTAGCATGGCAAAACTGAGTTTTTTTTCTGGAGAGGCAGGAGGTGCAAATTAGAGGAGAAGGTGCAGTGTGATGAGAGAATCAAGAAAAAGTAAGGAAAAGAGGAACTAGATGAAAGAGAGTGAGAAG
This sequence comes from Myrmophylax atrothorax, assembly GCA_026770055.1. NCBI lineage: Eukaryota > Metazoa > Chordata > Aves > Passeriformes > Thamnophilidae > Myrmophylax > Myrmophylax atrothorax. The sequence goes on along the minus strand of JAOXXN010000265.1, from coordinate 38,682,508 downwards.
AACTGAAGATGTAAGTCACAAATTGGTTATCATTTACTTTCAGTTCACAGACGTGACCTCTAACGCTTACAAGTCATACATCCTGCCGACATGCTCTGTAATAGCAATTCATAGAATATGAGCCCTATTGATGTGAAGGTTGTGAAGACATATACTGACTGTCATTAATGGTCATCTGTCTGCTGGAGCCAAATGCTGCATCTTCTTGGAAAAAGAATAACTGATTTTTTTATAAAAGACAATTTTACATTCACCAAGCATCAGGACAGGAAGAGATATTTTACAGCTTGCTGTTCTCTACTCCCACAATGTCAGTACAGACCCATTATTTTCCTTGCCTCATAAAATTGTGGGAAAGCAGGGAGTATCAGCATTGCTTTGCTACATCAGGAATCCTCACTGACACTTCAGTCTGCTAATGGCTCCCAACTCTCATGATGACAGTGCTATATGAATAATAAACTTTTGTATTAAAACATCCTCACAATAAGAATGTTATTGAGGTCATAAGGATGTTATTAAGGGCTTAACTTACTAGAATTGAGTCTAGAAAGTTAAGTTAGGGAACTGGATGGTAAGTGCACACCCTAACAACATTATTTAAGTCTTATGTTGATATAAGTATATTACAGCTTGTCTTTACCTCTTACAAAAACTAAACCAAAGTAAAATCAACTTTGAAACAGAGACACACTGTAGTATCTGCGAACCTATTATAAGTGATCCATCGCAGCACACAGGACTGATGCAATGTATGTTCCTAACACTTTACAAGTTCCCCTGATACCAGGGGAAAGACTAAAGAAGTCTGTCCAAACAGAGGTACTATCAGTAGCATTGGAGGCAATCCTATCAGTTTGTCTGCAACAATTAAAGCAGTGCTGGGGTCCAGCCAATGAACCCTGGGACAGTCCAGTGCCAACCTGGAGCTGCTTTTCAGCGCCAGTCAACACTGAAAAGGGGAGAGGAATTAGCGGGGCATCACATTTACTCCCTGCTCATTGCTACAGCACTACAGTACATCCACCAAAGAGCTGAACAACTCACTAAAGCCCACAGGTGGCCTGAGCCCAGGAGAAAGCTAAACAACATCATCTGCCAGTATCCTGGACCCCTCTCAGGCACAGAGAGCAGCACCATGGTGGCCTCCTTCCCCCTGAGCCAGTAATGCTGAGGAACAGCAGTGGAGACACGCTGCTGCAAGGACTGCTGTACTTTGGGGGAAGCATAAAACCAACATCCTCAGCTTTTTTGGTGATGAAAGATCCCTCGAGGTTTTCTCTAAAGGATTGTAATGCCTTATAGCCCCATCCAACTCTCATTAAACTAAATGGAAAGAACTTCAATCACGTCTGTGGAAATTGGATGTTTGCAGGGTTGGCTCAGGTCCCAACTGAGGTAATTACATTCTTCCACTGGAAAGTTTCAGCGTGTGTCCCCCCATCCCAAATGATCTCAAAGTAGCACTCTACTGATCATTTAAACTAAACCACTGCCCTAAATGCTCTTTTTTTTTATAACAATCATGAAAATGTGTGTTCTGATAATAAGCCATGTGACAAACTGAGCACAACTCTCAGAAAGCAACATACTACAATGAAATGGCAAGTGAAAGAATTATACTGGTGTTTACAAAGGTCTGAAAGAAATGAGCTATTACCACTACACGTTTGTGTGTGATACATGTCTTTAAAACTACATCACTTACAGAGTTACAAACTTTTAAAATAATCATAGCAAAATTAATTTGCACTAAAATATGAATTGATGTAGCAGTTCATCAGGTAAATTATAGGATGTATTAGAAATGTAAGTGTTCATACTTTTGATCCTCCAAACTACTTCTGTGTGACAAATTTAATTTGATGCACTATTCAGGAGTTTAAAGTATTTAAATACTTTACCAGATTAAATATTCTGAGATTCCAGAATCTGCTGTGTATCATTTCAGTGTCTGGACTCAGGCTCCGGCTGTATACCCACGTCACACCTCCATGGCTCAATCAAGTAAAAATATAATTCTGTTGCCTTTTGGGTTATTTACAGGAGTGGTGTCAGTCAGTCAAGAAAAGAAGACTTGAAAACAAGAAAAAACTTGTTCACCAATTTGCAGTCATCCTTCACTGCAAGGTTCAGCTAGCATTGCTATGCCTTTAGGGATTTGGTATCACAAATTATTTTATGTAATGGGGATGCAATTTAGAGGTTTGGTTGTTTGTCTTTAAAGAGGATATATTTTCTGTCCCTTTTCTAACAGGAATTACCAGGATAAGTATTTGGTTCAACAGAATAAAAATGCTTCTTGTCATTACCATTACAAAATTATGGCAGTTTTCTGAGAAGCCGTAGTGATGTTGGACAGATCTGTGCATTCTGCAAAATCAAAGCCCAGCTGTCAGTAGGTTCCTAAAAAAAAATGAGTTTTTGCAAATCCAGGATGTTGCACAGCTTAAACACTTCAGTTAATGCATTAACTGAATAGAAAAAATATTGTTGTAAATAGTTTTCTATTTTGCCTCTTCCTGCATATCAAGAAAAGCAGTGTGCAGGTGTATTTTTGTACCACACAATCATTGGTAAATAAATGTGTGGCTGTTTCAGAATAGTCAAGTCAATAGTGACATTTCTTTAAGCTATGCTATCATTGTTAATGCTATGCCCTGAGTTCAGGTAAATTTTTTTTTTCTCAACTGGTCCTCTCCACCCAAAATACTATTTCCTGTCATCCTGACATCTCCCTGTTCTAGAACTTAAAACTCATCAATAAATATTTCATGAAGCAACTGAATTTAGACATTGGTATTCTGGAACAGTTTCCTATAAAGTGATTGCCATCACTGAGTTGTAATCTAAAATGCTATGCTAGGCTGAAATTTATGAATACTAAGCTTGCCTTATCTTTGTTCTCTTTCCTTTGTCCGTGCTGCAAGCAAATCTGCACCCACGGCATATAACAAATAACTGACTCCAGTGTTGAGACCTGAAATGCTATATTGCAGCTTGGAGCATGTGTTTGTTGAAAACCTGGTAGTGAGGTCCTAGGAAACATGATAAAATAGCTGGTTTGGGACTAAACATGAGTTTGAAGCCTAAAGAATAACAAATCTGAATGCTGGGTTAGCAAGTATATTGGTTGTGCCAATTTTTTCATGTGAGTTCTGGCTAGGAGACAAGACATAAAGGAAAAAACACACACAAAAAATATTAAATTCAATGAAATCTGGTAAGGAAAGAAGTATCATAAAAGTATCTTGAAGAAAGGTGTAAAAATTATTGTCAATATTGTTGACTTTGTGAAGACTGTGCTGACTCTCTGTAAAATGTTTCCAGTAAAAAAAAATCTGATGCCTGTCCTAGTCCTGGAGGTTTCCTCCCCACAGCGGTACAGCCATATGGGTGATGACACAGGTCTAGGGGAAGAAAGCTTCCCACATGGAAAGGACTTTCAAACCAACTGGAAGCTCAGCAGCTTTCATATAGTCCTTGTCTCTTCAAGGAATCGCCACCCCTACTGCACTGTGTCAAACGGCTGCTTCAAACTCCCAATACGGGAGCTGCCAGCAAAGACTGCAGACCAAAATAGCTGTCTCAGGTCTTTGGAAGACTAAAGGAAATCAAGGGATCAAGCTGAAAAACTTGGATCTGCCTTTCCTGCAGGAACAGCAAGGAAAGAAATGCAGGATTCATGTCATATTCTGTAGACTAGTGTGAGACAGAGACATTTGTTTAAGAGCAAGGAGCCCTAAATACCCAGTCTTATTTACTCATTTTGTCCAGTAGCATTTCACAGCAAAATGAATACGCTGTCCTTCAGCCTGATCTCTGGTCCAGTGAGTTCCCAGTGACAGAAGAGAGTGAAACAATCATTCTTAAAGTGAGAGAAATCAGGTCTCGAAGTCCAGGGAAAGTGTTTTCAGACTGTGGATCTCTGTTATAAGGGCCTAACCTAGGGCTCTTCCTAGATATCACAGGCTGTGAGACCGGTACCATTTCAGACACTTCTCCCTCCAGTTTTTCCTTCTGCATAAACCCGGGCCTCCTGTTTCTGTGTCAT
>JAOXXN010000265.1:38651361-38673408 GCA_026770055.1 Myrmophylax atrothorax | reverse complement strand
CCCAGAGCAGTGAGAGGGAGGAAGGAAAGACTTGATGTATCTTACAAAGTCTTTTCATGCAATTTCGTTTTCAGATGAGTGAGTGATGTTTTATCTGCTTTACTCCCTGCCCTACCCACCTTTCCAGGTATTGGATTTTCTACATTTAAAATGCAAAGTGTAAAAGCAGTGATGGTACCTTTTCTTGCCTTCTGGTAAACAGCTTAAAAATTCTGCAGATTAAAGATAAATAGGGATGGAAAGTAGAAGAACCAATTAAATTAGAGTGACTTTTATACACAGTGCAGTTATGGAAAAACAACTGTACTGTGATTATGCAAATCAGCCACTCACAACCAAAATGCAGGGATTTACATAACTGAGAAAAAAATTCCTTGCAGTTATGCCTCAGTAACTTACAGGATTCTTGCACTTTAATTGTATGACTCATTGTAATAAAATTATCCCGCTTGTTTTATCCAGAGTGAAATGTATGTTAGGACATCACCATTCTGAATGATTTGTGTGCTTTTGGAAGCCTACACTCTCCTGCCACAAAATGTGGTGTATGTTCTATTTTAAAGAGGTACAAGTCAATGAAAAAAACAGATTTTCTGCTTGTATCAATGAAAATTTTAACCTAGTTTACATTCTGCATCACTGTTCTTGATATGCAAATACGTCCCTTCTTTTTATTGGAACTTTTATTTCCTTCTCCTGTTTAACTCTTTTTTTTTTTATAAGACCTTTCTTATGCATACATTACAAAAGGAAACATCAGTATAATTTAAATTGCACAAACCCTATCTTGTAGTTTTGCAAAGTGAACTCTTAATGAAAATCCTGATATTTTTAGTTAGTTAGCATGTCTAGACTATTTAACTTCTGACTTCGACGTGTTCTACAAAACATATTATTTTAATAAAATGAATCTGTGATTATAAGCCACATGGAAGGAATAGCATTTATTCAGCCCTACTACATCTCGACCTTTTTAGCACTCAAACCAAGTTGATTGCAGGTGAGCTTTTTCACAACGAGAGTACATTCTATCCTATTATACAACCATTAAATCACGATGGCTTATTTTCCATCTGCAGACATCTTACGCAGAAGCAACTAAAACACTTAATTATTTATCTCTTGCACATAAACAACAGAGCTCTGAAAAAAAATCCTCTCACAGTAAGTACTGAGATTTCAAAGCCTTGCCTGTCACGTGGGGTGAACATGAGACCTTTGGAAATTTTAAATGATAAAGCATATGAACTAGAAAACAGGCTTGTCACTGATCTGCAAAGATTAGAGAACTTGCTGACTATGGCATTCTTCTGCTATGTCTAAGACTCAAGTCAGGTCATCACTTTGAATCTACCAGAGCAAAAATCTGGTCCATAGCCTTGCAAGTGTTCTGAGACACGAACACCTGTGCTGTCCCAATGGGGCCCATGCACCATATTTCTTCTCTTTCACACAGCAAGAAATTGCCAGAAAAGCAATGATTTGGTTGGAACTAATTTACATTCTGATGTTTTAAGGGAGATTCTCAAAAGATTTGCAGCCAGCTGTAAGAGGTAAGGTCTGACAACTTTTCTACAACAATTAAATTCTCACCTTTGTAATAGGCTGAAGACACTTTACTGACAACTCCCCACTGACATAAACTGAACAAATCATAAGGAAATGCTACAATATTCCAAAAGAGAAATGAGGTTTCCTCTCCTGCCCTGCCCCCAACATTTTGCAGACAGTCTACTTAAACTTCTTTGGTTTATGTTCATGTTCACTTACAGATGAAAAATACGTACAGACCTGTATATAATACAGTCCATTCATGTAGGATTTATTACTGAGGAACATGTGAATAAGTTACTTGGAATATAAAATGTTCCAACATGTGAATGGCAGTAATTCATATTTAATTTTTCAAAAAACCCCATATACAAGTCCTTTGCTCTTTGTAGTACAATGAGCATTCAACTTTAAATAGCAAAAAACCCCCCACATAGCATAACAGCATGTTAAGTAGTCACAGTATTTGATGGAGATCCTGGAAAGATCCAATCATATCTGCAGCCTCTGAAATAAGAGCAGACAACTGGCATGGGATTTGTGACTACCTCAAGTTCCTATCTCCACCATAACATTACTGCATGATCTTGGATAAGAGACCAGATTTTGGACATGGAGGCAGTATATTCTGGTCTCACTATCAACATAAGCTACCATATTTTATAGATACTATAATGTATTTAATAAGAAATACTTGTCTTATGGCCTAGTATTCTTTTCCAAGTAATTATTTTCATTATGTAACAGCAGGTTTTTCTTGTGTTTTTTTTTTAATTTCATGAAAAGAAAATAAAAGATTTATGCAGTCCAAATTGAAAAGATTCTTCAGATTGGACTTTTCACTTGTTTTTAGTGTTGTTTTAAAAAAGTATGCAGCAGCACATTCGAAGTTCCTCTCTATCTATACACCTTTTCCTAGATCTCCCAATTACAGAGTTCTTCATATTGGAAACCATTCATGCCTGTGCTCTGTTAAAATCAAAGTTCAAAATAAAAGATTATCTGCATAAAGGAGTCTTCTACCTTATTTACATAGCATGGTAAAATGAAAAATAACTAGACAAACATTTCAAATGCTGTTTCTCCCTCAACGTCTTTTTTCTTTTTTCCTCTTTTTTTCCTTGTATTTCTGTTTTCTCATATCAGGCAATTTCATTTCAGTAAAATCTGCACTGGACTGTGCAGATCACCAAAATAATGACATATGGACTTCTTACCACTGTAACACCTCTATTCTTGCAAGTGAGAATTTCGAGTGACAGAGCAAAGCTGTTTGCTATCAAAAACTGCATCTGCCATACTGCCAAGATCCATTTTAGAGATAAAAAATCAATTAATATTCTAACTCATTTTCTGTCTTTATCAGTCACAAAACATACTTCACACAAATTATAACCTTTTAAAAATGAAAGTTCTTACACATGTTAAAATACTTTCCCAAAAATATTTTACATTCACTTATTCTTCTGAAGCAAAAAATTATTAAAGATTGATTACTCTCTAATGCCTGCTATTAAAACAGACATACACAAACAGTCTTCACCTTCATCTCTACAAAAGTGCCAAAATTATCTGCTTGTGGTATTAGGTAATTTTTCAGTCAGTAATTAAAAGAATTTTTTTGGTATTATATGAAATGTCATTGACAATGTTGAATTAGTTCTATATTTGATGGCAGTGTATAGTATCAAATACATACTAGAAAGGTTAAAGAACCGTTGTGTTACACAAACAACAGCCCAAAGCTAATGCTTGTATTTTTTTTACAAACGTGAACAAACTGAGGCCTCAACTTTGAATCAATACTTTCTAGAACAGACCAAAAGAAACCTGCTGACTTCAGTTCTGTTTCACTGAAACACACGTCAGTACTTTTAAAGTATTCTGCATAGGTACATGGACTCCTTCAAACAGCGTTCAGTGGTTGATCTACCAGAATTACTGAGTGGGAAAAGCATAGCTAGCTTCATACATTACTAATGTATTAGCTATTTTCTTGTTAAAAAGCCAGTTTTCCCCCTGCATTTTCTAATTCCCAAAAATGCAGTTTCCTTTTTTTCTCTGTAAGTTCTATCCAAACATTGCTTTAAGGTAATATGCCAACACCCATTTGTCATAAAAACGAAAACTTAAGTATTACTCTTAGGAAATATTTTGCTTATTGGTCCCAGAGCCACTGTGAAGTTCTGCAGTTTCAGTTTTAATGATTCAGCAGTAATACATTGGTAAAATTCACCAAGATAATCTGACATATCAAGAATAGACACAAATTACGTATGAGCTGGACTCTATTTTTTTCTACTCCAATCAATTTTGAGTAGCTTAGAAAATCAAGCTTATCTTCTGATTCTTCTAGCTTTGACTAGAAAACATTCAGTATGCTGTCTAAATAAATGTCCAAGAAGAAACTGTCAAGTTAAATCTAGTCAGCCAACAGAAGTTTTTAATCAATCAAGTTATACTTACGTGGAATTTTGTTCAATTCATTCATGAACTTCTCTTTTAGCTTAGAAAACGCATCTTCTTTTCCTCCTCCTCCTCCAGGACTGGCTGGCTCGGTGACATTACTTGGAGGGGCTGCTGCTACTGTGGTCGCTGGCGGTGCTGCCAGGGCCTCATGATGACTTTCACTCACCATTTTAACCCCTGGAAAAGCTGTAGAAATAAAAAAACAACACAACAGAAAACCAAAAGATAATATAATTGAAGTGTATGTCTCATCAATAAACGACTAAATACGTGCTCAGGCTTACTGGGCAAATATGACTGCATTTGCATATAGTTTCCTGTTCTTTGTAAAATATTTACTAGACGTGAGAGAAAAGTCTTCTGCAGGGTTAATTTCATCCAGGATTATTTTATTGCTTAGAGCACTTCTCCAACAGTGTTGCATTTTGGAACTGCGAAATTTGAAACCTCTTAATTCCTGTAAAACTCTCATGCAGATTTATCTTTTGCTCTTCAATTTTAAAGTATAAGCAAATTGGGTAATAACTGTTCCCTATGTGCAAATTTCATAGTATTTACAGAATTATTTTTCTATGAGAGTTACAGAGGTGTGGATCATGGTCCAAGTTCCTATATAAAAAATAAACGCATTTATAAGGCTACCATAAAAACAGCCTGCGATTTCCTGTCAAAGTAATAACCTACTGTTTCCTATTTAGGAAAGTTGTATATTAAATTAAAATTGATTTGCATCCATTTTAGTCTTCACTTAGTGAAGACAATTTTCCTTCCAGTTATTTTGTGTGAGACTTGATAGTGACGATATTCTCTTAAATTATTCAGATATCTCAGGGTATTCATGAAAAGACAATATCTGCAGAGTGTCTAAATGCAGCCCTTTTGAAGTATCTGTGAGGCTGTCACAAGCATAATCCCACATCAGTGTAATTTTAATTTCATGTTGTTTAACAGGCATTTTGGAAAATCTTTATTTGAGCCCGCATTACTGTATTGGTTTTCCATGGCTGGGTTTTGGTAGCAGGGTGGCTACTGGGTGGCTTCTGTGAGAAGCTGCCAGAAGCTTCCCCGAGGTCCAACAGAGCCAGTGCCAGCCAGCTCCAGAATGGACCTGCCACTGGCCAAGGCTGAGCCCGCCAGCAGTTGGTACTGCTGCTGGGAAAACACATTTAAGAAGGGGAAAAACTGCTGCACAAGAGCTACCAGGAGAGAGGAGTGAGAAAATGTGAGAGGAACAGCCATGCTGACACCCAGGTCAGTGAGGAAGGAGGAGGTGCCCCAGGCGCCGGAGCTGAGGTTCCCATGCAGTCCATGGCGCAGCCCATGGTGAGGCAGCTGTGCCCCTGCAGCCCATGGAGGTCCATGGCAGAGCAGAGACGCACCTGCAGCCCCTGTAGGATCCAACGCAGGAGCAGGTGGATGCCTGAAGGGGGCTGTGACCGCATGGGAAGGGGCAGGATCTGTGGCACTGTGGGGAGAGGAGCCTATGCTGGAGTAGGTTTGACCTGTGACTCTGCAGAGGACCCATGCTAGAGCAGCCTGTTGCTGAAGGACTGCACCCTATAGAAGGGACACATGCTGGAACAGTTTGTCAAGAACTACACCACTTGGGAAGGATTCACATTGGAGAAGTTTGTGGAGGACCATCTCCTGTGGGAGAGACCCCACACTGGGGCAGGGGAAGAATGGCAGGAGCCCTCCTCCTGAGGAGGAAGTCACAATTTCATTCCTCATCCTCCTGTGCTGCTGGAGGGCAGGAGGAAAGGTGTTTCAAGGTTTGGTTTTATTTCTCATTAGCCTACTCTGATTTGATTGGTAATAAATTAAGCTAATATCCCCCAGTCAAATCTGTTTTAACTGTGACAGTACTGGGTAAGTGATCTCTCCCTGTCCTTATCTTGATCCAGGAGCTTTTGGCTGTATTTTGTCTCCCCTGCCTGGCCAAGGAGGGGAGGAATAGAGCAGCTTTGATAGGCACCCACTGCCCAGTCAGGGTCAACCCACCAAAGTTACAAAGCAAAGAATTTGAGGCCAACGGGGTGAAGGTGAGAAGACATCCACAAAGAAATTTCAGCATCATATGTTTACATTATCAATGTTTATACAGGTTTTGAAAACATTGTTCTGATTTTCCACTGCATCCTAAATATCACTGATCTGAATAATCATTTCATTTTTCTTCAGAAAACCAGAGGGAGAAAGGGCTTGAGACGTAACAAACATTCATTACTGCTCTGAGTGTACAATTGCTCTCAGCCCCAAAAGACATTTGGCCTTTGACCTTTTCTGGAGAAATTTAAACATCAACATAGGAATAAAAGGCAATACATCAAAATCAAAGAGCATAAAAGGATCTGACTGCATACAATACGATGAATCATGAGCTTTCTTGCCTTATGTGACTGTTTTCATGGATGTTGCTAAGAGTGCTCAAATCACTAAGTCAAGATGAGAATTGGCTTTTTGTCCTTCAACTTTAGTTCTACAAGTCCACAGTCATGAAGACATGCAGGCACAGGCCTGACTGCAGGCAGAACGAACCTTCTGAAACCACCCTCACTCTTCTTGTCATTAAACAGTGGTTTGCACACAAGTGTAGTCTGGAATACAAAGCAATTGTCCAACATTGCCATAGGATGAAAAAGATTTGAACAAATTAGGGGGTCAGCCTTGTTCCTAAGAAGCAATTTGGTGGATATTTTGCAGCAATTTTACTGATGCAGCACTGATTGAAGCAATATTCCCAGCCTGCCCATCACTTCTGCCTTTGCCCTCACAGTCTCCAGCCTAATATAAAATCATGTTGATGTTGACACAGAATATGTACATGATCTAGCTCCATAAATATTTTACAAGCATGTGCTCTTAACAATTTCCCTGTAACAACAAGCCATTCTCTATCAAAAGCAGACTGAAGTCTATGGAAAGATTCCAGTTAATATCCATGAACTTTGGCTCAAGCCTGATGTCTGCGACCATCTCCCCATTTGCCTCACAAAATGACAATTGGGAAAAACATGTAGTACATAATTGGGGGGTAGTATGAAATAATGTGCCAGCTATTCCAGACACAAAGACTTTTTCCATATGCTTTGATGAATGTCAAATACTATCAAGCAAAACATGCAGAATCATCTGTAGTGCTGTTTTATAATATAGCATTTTGTCAATGAACATCAGCTAAAGCAGAAAAAAGTTGCTTGATATATCATAATTAAATCAAAATTAAATTGCTTAATTATAATATATTGCTTAATTATTTCAGGCCTGGCAGTTGACTATTTTATTTTGCAATGGAAGACACAATTTGCAGTGATGACTTTCAGCTAATTAAAAATTAAGGCAAATGTAATTTATTTGCTTCCAGTTTTGGAAGTATATTTTGAAAATATGTTCAGAGAACAAATTTGAAGCATTATACTTTCATTTACCTAAAAGCAGGAAACTCCAACAAAACAGTATTCCTGTGATCTTCAGAAACACTCCTCAGCCAAGCCCTAGTGCAGTCAGAAGTCACTACATCTAATGAGGCATGCACAAATGGTTTGAGAATTGCCATAGCACCTTTGACCTTTACACACCAATGCCACTATCCTGATTATTTCAAATAGGTGTGAAGGAGCTGAAAAAGAATCTTGACTCAGAAAAACCTCTTTGCAGAAAAGAATTTTCTGAAAAGTACATGCCTACTCACTTATAGTATCTGATGGCTTCTGTTACAGTAATGCTGTAGCTTTCCACAGTAATGGTATAAACACTGTAGCATTATTAGAGACTGCAGAATACAAAAATAATTAGATTTAAACTGGCCTTTTACACACAAAAAAAGGGAAAAAAAGAGAAAAAAAAGAAAAAAATAAAAAGAAAAAGGGATTACTTGAGTGCTGCAGAGTTGAACCCTTAAGGAGACTAGGCATTTAGAGCTTTACTGTTTCCTATGCAAGAACAACTCTGACAAACATGAATTATCAGCTCAAATTTCTACATGATTTCCTCTGAAAATGAAGCATTTGAGTAATACACATACACACTCTGGAGATTTGTAAGCAGCAAGAGATTTTATTAATGGAGGTACAAAGTACTGGCTGAATGTCATAGCATGCTGGTATGGAACCTGATGGTGAGAGTCCCATTGAAATGAGAGTAGTAAAGTACAAACTGCTCTTCAGAGAGGATTAAAGAGGAGCAGGACTTCAGACACTGATGGTTGCAAAGCATGGAGCAGACTCTGGAAATCAGAGTTGAAAAGAATGTGTTCAAAGGGCAACAGTTTCTCTGCAAACATTCTAGTATATGCAAAGTAACACGTGGACAACTTGGGAAGACCAATCCCATGGAAAATCTTACTTGTTTTAATTTATTTTTTTTTTACATAAACTGAATAGTCAGAAAGTTAATGAGAACCTGTGGGAGGTTCACAGTCATTCACATGAAAGTGGGAAGGAGCAAAACTCAAGAGTAGCATACCATCTTCCGGAAAATCATGGGGAGATTCATGATACACTTACCAAAAATAGAAAAACAATAAAACCCCAAAGGGCAGCAAAGTTAATTTGCATGTTTCTACGTGGTTAAATTACAGCAGGTGTATCACAGCAGCAGCTACAGGACTTAGTGAATACCTAATCTCATAGATATGAAATTGGTGACATTCCTTCTTCATGGGGGATTTCAGGTAATTTATTTTTCTCATTTTTCCTCTTATCTACTGAATCCACACTGAGTGGAGTGAGACATCAAATAGGTCAGGCATCCCATGCTGACCAAATAATTTCTTCCCAATGGCAATTTTTCCAGAAAGTGTACTTTTACCTTGCTGTCGCTCTTTTTTTGCCATACTAAAAATTAAAATAAATGATATCACTAAAAACATAGAAATATAGTGTTGCTATACTAATTAAGTTTTCAGAAATAATTGGCACCATTCATTCAGTGTTCAATGCTGTAACTGTAGTAGAGCCAGTGACTGTATCTCAAGATGGCTGCAAAGCTGTAAATTGGGATCTATCCTGTTAAATGGTATTTCCTGCAAGCTTGTCTTTTCAGAATCCAAAACACATTCACTTCAGCAGGTACATCCAATGTAATGGATGTAATGTAATCACAAAATTTACCCAAGAAAGAAGAAAAATCACACAGTTGTATTCCTCTGTTATTTCTGTTTACAGTTCCTGAGCATTGAGAGCAAGAAACTATGAGCTTTCAGTGCTGGTATATCCAGGGTAAGTATGCCGTATTACCAGAGAAAGGTTTGCACCACAGAGAAAATATACCCTATTCCATTGGACTGTTTTTGATGAAATTAATTTATCATTAAGAAGATGGGAACATGAGCAGAATGTCTAAAGATATCTACAATAAACGACCTCCTCCTAGATTTAAGAATTCTGGGATGTTAATAATACATTTTTTACTCATTCATCTTCCTATTAATGAAATATGCTATCTTTCCAGCTTCAGTAATGGACAGTTATTTTAAAAAGACAGGCTCAGAAAGGAGACTTTCTTGACTTTTTATAAAGATAGGTCTATAACTACATTTTCAGAAGAATGGAAGGCCGTAGTAAAGATCATATCGAAACAGGCTTTTCATAACTACCATAAAGGCTTACAATGCAATCCAGATTTAGTAATGCTTTAGAGAACATGAAAGGCCCAACAGTTCATGGGGAAAAAGTTCTGATGAAGAACCTTGGTGTCCTCTCTGTGCTTCTACCAATGCACAAGAAAAGTCCCAGCAATGCCCCCACCCCATCCCAGTCACCCCTGCACCTCCTTCACTGGAGGAGAGACATTTCCTCTGCTGCCATATGTGAAACATGAACTGATACTTTCCAGATACCACCTGTACATCAGCTCTTTAAAACTTTTCCAGTGCTTGCTACTAACACCATACCAATAGTTTCATTGTCTTGACTGAATGGCTTGACTGAATGGCTTAACTGAACAAAATAAAGTACCTAAATCTCTCCCCAAAAGCCAAGTGCTCAGTTTTAGAAATGTCCATGCCTGTGTGTCCTGCCAGAGGAGTATGACTTGGCCTGGAGCAGGCTAGGGGAGCCCAGTGTTGCAGACAGGAAGAAGATCATGAGGTGATGAGTCAGGACGGATGAGGGGGACATGTCTGAGCCCAAGTTTAAGCAAGTGTGGGGGAAAAAGAGCAGTCACATTCCAAGTCAGGCAGAAGTCTTGCAACCTCAAGGCAGTAGAGAGAAGGAGAGCTTGGCAGAAATATTTTTTGACAATTAGTAAAAACTTCTAGTTTTGAGGGTCAACAGCAAGTTAGACTGAGTTATCTACAGCACAGTCCTGGACCAGGCAACAAATCTTCCCATTATTAGACATAAGCTCTGTATCAGCCTCCAAAATTTACTTAAAATAGGAACAAATACTTTTAGAAAAACAACTGAAAGACAATAACTTGATGGCCAAATATAAATTAATTCTCATAAGAAAATGAAATATTGTAAGGTTTCCAGTCTAACATGAACACTGAAAACCTATTATTTGAGTTTGAGTTGATCCAGATAACAGCAAAGTCTCTTTTCACTCTTCTTAGCCTAATTCACATTTTTAGTATATCTGATAAACCTAGAAAATATGTAAAATTAGCACAGAATAGTTCACAGTTCTCTGTCATGACAAAAAAATTTAATTGAAACCATTATAATGTATTATCTCATAACTAAGCATGTTTCAAAGCTAACCATATAATGGAGAGAAAACAACCTGCCCAGGGGACAGGAAAGAAACCATCTGACTATTTTGGGAAGGATATGGACACTTTGAACACTGCAGAAAGACAAATTCTTCAGTCCATGGCACAAACTGCATGCTTCTCTCTCGGCTTCCTGCTCACCCATTTACTTAATATGGCAGACCTGTACAACATACAAGGCTCTGAAAGACCTTACACTGCAGTTTGTGGAAGAGA
The DNA here is from genome assembly GCA_026770055.1 of Myrmophylax atrothorax. Taxonomy (NCBI): domain Eukaryota; kingdom Metazoa; phylum Chordata; class Aves; order Passeriformes; family Thamnophilidae; genus Myrmophylax; species Myrmophylax atrothorax. The sequence continues at coordinate 38,662,457 of JAOXXN010000265.1, read as the reverse complement.
AACTTTGTCTCGAATTTTCAGAAAGAACCAGTTTGATATATAATCTATGAACAGCTAATCACTATATTTTGCAACACCAACCTATGCAAAATGATACTTTCAGACTCACTCCTTAAGCTTATGACTGCTGTTAATTCAAATGAGAACAGCGAAGCAAACACTATTTTCTTTCCATCTAAAAGCCATAATTTTTTGAACACACTTCAAACTTCCACTCCTGCAATGCAGGAAGAGCACACAGGAGCCAGAGAAGTCACAGCAGCTTACAGACAAACACCTCTGTTTAGGTCACATTGCTGCTGTAAGCCACGAGTGGTGAGTTTCTTGCATAGTTTCACTATATAAATGCTTGTTTCCCTGACCATGTTCTGAAACTTTTATTTCCCATAAGTGTATGATATTTCTTAGTCATGTATTTCTTTTGATATTTAGAGGTAATGGGGCTAGAGACAGCCATGTGTCTCTGGATGTTGATGTTGTTTGTCATGTTTCAGCAGCAGTGAGGTTACCTGTCAAAGCATCACAGTATGTATAATTTAAACCCTCTGTCTTCCTCCACTACTGCAAGTGCCGCTTCAAAATTTCTGAGGTCCTCGATAATAGCTAGTTATTAATAGAAATAAGGGAAAGAAAGAAACTACAGTAATTTCTTCCCACATGAGCATTCTGTCATCTTTCACACTTGCATCTCATTTCCTGAAGCTGCAATCTGCATTTCTACTCCCCTGGAATTTACTTCCAGATTTCCCTTATACAGCAGTGAAAGACAAAAGAATTAATCTAAAAATTAGTGTTCAACTGAATTTAAGCATGAAATTCAAACACAGTCCACAGAGAGTTCTTGTTGTTCCAAAATAATTTTAGAGTAATCCTACAAATAATGAAGCCCTTTATATCAATAAATTCCTTGTTGTGTACATTGCATAAAATCAACTTATATTCACATATTTGGCTCGTGTCCAATCGATTGCTCTAATAAAATCTATAAACTAGTAAAGTGCCATAGAGCTTAACTATGATGTAGTAAAATTCATATGGAACAACATCATAGAAATTGTAAAATAATACAGAAAAAAATGCTATTAATATTCTTCCTTTGGCATAGCCCTAAATTCACTATTTCCCCTTTGAATTTTCCTTCTATTGGTATTTCTTATATGTCCCAATTTCTGCAGTCAGTAACCACATGGTTAGTAAAATTAATTAGGAATGAGCAGGATGGTACATGCACAAGGGAACCAAATATGGGGAGCTGAGATGTGCAATTCAGGGCTACCTCACAGATTAGTTCAGTCTTGGACTTAGGTTGTGAAATAATTGACACCTCAGAGTGTGATTCTACTCTGACAAGTGACTATATAAAAATGACACCTTCTTTCTGAAAAGGATCTGCTCTCTACATATATTCAGTCATATATGCTGAATTTAATGAGTACCACATTTAACTTCACCACTCAATGTTTTTACCCCATTACATCTGCAGTATTAAAAAGTTAAGAAATCAAGGAGAACACAGTAGAATTGTCTTCCTCACCTGCATCATGAATGCAATTACAAACCAAACTTCAAAGACCAACTGGCTATGCATTGGAGAACCTACTATGGACTACACAGTAGGCACATGAAATTTGGGCTGCATTACTTGGTGGTAGGTGGGAGAAGGAAACAGCTCAGCTAGATTTCCAGATCCAATGACAAAATTACATGGATGGCATTTAGAAAAATGTAAGGAGTTGGTATTTGGCATTAAAGCTTTCAGATGCATCATCCAAGGGTACTAATGGGAAGAATATTCACATGTGCGTGAATTTTGTAGAACAAGTTTTGCAAATTGTGTGTGATCAAGATTAAGACTTTTCAGGTAGATTTGTTCTAGATGTAAAAAATCTTAGTAGGTCATGACACAGATATCAACCAGATATATGCAAAGTACCCATGTGTACACAAACACATCTTCCTCTATTTATATATATCATAGGTATATTCCTCCCAGGTGATCATTAATGATATGCTACTACTATCCTTGCTATAAGGTGAATAATCAATAATTACGATTTCACTGTCAATAAAGCAAACAATGACAGTTCGAGTCCAAGAATTTTCTTGTAAACAGATGGTGGGTTTGTGAGGAAATACATGATTTTCATAAATTGTGATATTGTGAAAAGGAATTTTCCGTGTTTTCCTCAGTCACATCTCATCACTGAAACAAGGAAAAATGCTGCAAAACTAGGAACGTAAGCTGATTAATTGTGACAGGTTCTGTCAATTGCAGATACATGAAAATTAGCGTTTCATGAATGTTACTAGTGCAGGAAAGAACATGGGGACACAGGAAGCACCCACACTTACATTTGTTTTTTGTTAAAAATATTCCTTTTTTAAAAATTATTTGATATTTATGGTTAATTACTATACTCAGATTTATAAGGCAATCTTATCAGTACATGTAAGGAAAATAGTGGAAATTGGAACTAATTGTCCCATAATGACTGATACTTTTTCCTCCTGTTGAGAATGATATGCCATCATCCAATAGCCTTCTGCACACAGCAGGAGGGAAAATTACCAATCAATTACATGACAATTAATTCCCAACTTGCAGCATTTTTCTACTGAAAAGAAAAAAAAAATCCTAATTTGCGATTAAGAGCCATGCATTTCCTATCGTGTTTTGGAATGACATCTCTAAAAAGAATGCTGTTACACATATCTGAAGTTTTTAAACAACTGATAAACTGAGGCCAGTTTATAAAGTATTAGTATAATCAATGATTTCTGCTGTTCTGCAATTATTTCTGTAGATAATCAATTTAGCAAGGATCCCATCCACAAGATTGTTGCATCCAGCTCATGCATGAGCAATACTAGAGAATACAACTTCAAAAAAAAGATGAGAAAGTAACAAAACAAACAAAAAAAACTACTTTGATTATTTTGTTTATGTATTTAAATCAAGTTAAGGAAGGAATGGTAATGCAGAATTTTTTGTAAGTTTAAAACTTTCAGGTTTTTTTGCACATTGAAATGCTTGGTGTGGCCATATCCCCATCTCTTGTGTCGACCAGAGAAAGCTCACATGATGTAGCTTTGACTTCCTTTGGACAGATTACAGACCCTAGGGTAAGGTTATCTTCACTGAGTGAGTTCTCCCATCACTTGAGTTTTGCATACACCAGTTTTGCTGACTCCAAGAGAATCATCATCACGGTTCAGCTTTTGCAAAAAAGGACTTGCATGTCTGCCTTCGAGAGAGGACAGAAACATCACTGGGTTGAAGGTGCTGGAGACAGTTCAGAGAAAAGATTTATGAGTGACTTCTGTTTTTAGCATTCCCTGCTGACCAGGCAGCTTCTCCCTCAGCATGATGGCTGCTGAGCAACCCATTTTGAGGAGAGTACATCTTCCGGATATGACATGGGAAGTTTGATCTAAAGCTGTGATAGATTCCAAGGCTGTAAGGAATAGGGGTATTTATAAGCACAGCATCATGGATCCTCTAATCAAATCCACAAACTCAATTTGCTCTACTTATATAACAAGACGACAAAACCAGTCTGGTGTCTCTGTATGATGTTACAACCCTTTTGGGTGATGAATATTCCTCACTTCCATCTGGAAGTTCAGCACAGCTTTGAAAGAAACTTGGTGGACTGAGGCCAATTGAGATGCCTGGGCTGAATTCTGAAAGCAGTCCTCCTGAGTGCCTCTTCCAGGATGGCAGATGAATTCCCAAAGCATCATGCCCTTTTAGACTGAGGCATGGACCTACCCCAGATTTGGACAACAGTCTGCAGTAGCATTCTGACTGAAGCAGTGATTGATAGATCATTCTGCCTCATTAGCCACTTACTGCTGCAGGAGGGCAACTAAGGTTAGCACTATTGCCAAAACAACCTGAGGGAGATAGAAATCCTACTTAATAGGCAAGGCTGATTTATTGCTATTGCTGGTTTTCCCAATTTTGTTCTGAGCACATCTTCCTTCTGCCCAGTACAGTGCTCCTGTTTCAAACCATTGGTTCAGTGCTTGCTGAAGAGAAAGCGCTGTTCATCAAAAGTCTGTAAGAAGAATAATTCAGTTTTTCAAGTCTGTGGATGGAAACTTGAGCAAATTTTACTTAACCTAATGGTAATTACACCTGGACCACTCTGAACACTTCATTGGTTACAGGATGGTTTTAGGAATGTTGTTTTAAACCCAGTACAGTAGGTACTGTTACTGCTGGTAGCTTAGAGCATGTTGTCATGCATCCTAAGTTTTCCTGTAGATTTAGCTGATTGAGCTAATTGTACAACTGGGAAATCAGAAGGGCTGAGTTACCCTAAGTGTTACATAGTTAACATTCATACAGAAAAACAAGTTTTAAGGGAGCAAATGAACATGAGTTTGTATAGACATCTTATTGATACAAGTTAAAAAAAATCTATTTTGTTTCAGATCCTGGGGTTTTTTGATGATCATGTTGTTTAATTGAATGCTACAATTCCTGTAATAATGCCTTGTTTGTTTGTCCAATTTCCTTTTTTCTCCCCTTTTTTGTTTATTGAAAAGTTCTATATTTAGATATGGCAATATAACCATTTATTGGACATGAACCCTAACCTATAATAACCATGATCCATTTAAAAAAGAAAACAAACACTGATCATATTTGCATTGGAAAATAGGATTATCTGTTGTCACGGAACACAGAACAAAACCAATTAGTTACATGTTCAACTCACACATTTTTTAGGTCACTGTAGCTAGTGTAGACCTATGCCTCTTTATCAAACTTTAAGCTGAAAACTGTAACTTTTGCTATTATGTGATCTGTGGCCTGCTGGGCACTGTGCAGACTTGCACATGGGGAGTTTCACCACTAAGGATACACATCCTCTGAGGTCATGGGCTATCCACTGCTTGGCTGGTAAACCTGGCCAACAAGAAGGATGACAGACAGCAAGAGGTTCATGTTTTCTGCTGCGAAAGAGGAGGGAGTGGCCAGGACAAACAAGTGATAATTTTAACTTAATTTAGAGGTTCTGGTAGCTGGTTTTTTGCTCTCTGCAATCTCTAAATCAAACTGTATTTCTCTGGGAAAGGATGAAGACACTGAGCCAAACAGAAGCAGGATGTAGGGAGGCTAGCATGACCTGTAAGCCCCTTTAAGTACATGTGTTTCTGCTTCATGATATGGGCACTTTGTCTTCATGAAAGCATGTAAACACAGGACTGGAATCCAATGCCAGCACTACCTGCAAGAGCCTGGTCCTCTGTAAGGAATGCAGCATTAATTAAAGAAATCCTTGGCTTTCTCTAAACAACCTGCAGCTAAGAGCTTTCCAGAGATTATACCTACATTATAAAAAGGGAGCACAAAATGATTCAACATGATTGATGAAATTGTTTGCTTTAGAAGAGAGTAAAAATAAGTTAGCATTTCAAAGTTTTGTGAAGGGAAAAGCTATTTGAGAGAAAGCACACGGATGCATTGTTCTGTAGCACGAGCATTTGATGAGCTCCAAAAATCTGTTTGGAAGAGAAAAGATGTATTATAGTGAGAGAAAAGAAGGAATCTTCAGTATCAGGCTGTTATCTGGTTGCTAAGGGCTGGTCCTCAATGGAAACAGAACAGAATAGAATGGATAGTTTAAGCACTGTGAGGTAAAAGCAGAAAATTGGACTTGAAGCACAAGGGACATTCACAATGGAATGAAAGTGGATGCAGTAAAATGTTAAGAATGTGACAAGAAAAAGATTATAATGAATATGAAGAGACAAAAATCAAAGTTCTGCCTTCACTTCAACAAAGCCCTAGGAGAATGCTGAAATGTACATTAGCAAAGAGAAAAGAAAGATGAAAAGCAGAATACCACTGCAAGGTCATTTTAAACCAAGCAGCAACTACTAAACCTCTAATTATAAGCCTGAAATTTCTGTTTATTTTTTTAGCAATTGCTAGCAAAAAAAAAGATATAAAAGCTTGAAACAACATTGTTTTGAAGTTCATTCTGTTCATATTTTTCCTGCCAAAAACAAATAGGGTAATTTAAAATTGTTTAAACCTAGAAAAAAGGACGTATTTGTAAATGGAAAAGTGTATTATCTAATTCTTTTAACACACACTAAGTAGCACATTTTTCTTGTTTTCTGCCCTTTGCAAAACTAACAGCTTTAATTTCTTAGAACACCTGAACAACAAAAAGCTGAGACATCTCCTTGGAACATAGGAACAAGTCCAGCTTTCTCGCTGTACACACATGCAGTCTGCTTTACCTTGAAGAATTTAACAAACATGGAGCCAGGTTGAGAAGTCCCCACTGGAAGTCCCTATCTACCCACACCCTGGCTAATGTGGCAACTGTGTTTCAGCCATTATCAGCTGTCACAGTAGGAGAGAGAAGCAGCATTTATGGCAAGGAGTGATATTTGTTTTTAATCCACAGGCACAAGCGATAACTGGAATTTTCATCACCTTTCCAACCATTTGAAAACAATAATTGTTAGCTCTGTTAAATATCTTCTCTTTCTAAACCAATACTCTCAAAATGCAAATTGTAGTCACAGCTGCAAAGGAAATCTACTGCCAAAATACACCACTGGGAGAGAAGAAAATATAGTGGCAGCTGGCTGTCTCCAACTTGGGAGTGTCAGCTCCCTGAAACACTGTTGGCTCTTGTAGAAGAAATGCTAAAGAGCAAAGAACTGCACTATCAGCTAGGCAGTGTCTGACAGAGCATGTTACTAATGGGAATGACTTGGAGACTGTACCTTTAGTAGAAAAAGAAGGAAGTTTCTTCTACATTTTGGTGGGTTTAGACTCTTCCTCTTGCTCATGGCTGTTGTTTCACTCTCCTTTTCCTCATCCTGGTGTGTGACTCATGCTGCCCCAAGAATTTCTCTGCTTCATTAATCAACTTTATTCTATCTCCTTAGATACCTTCTCCAGATATTTTCCTGTTGTCTATCTTTCCTTCTGTCTCTCTCTACCCCCTTAGTCACTGCGCAATCTTCGTAAGACATTTTCAGAAGAAAAGGTGAAATTGAGATATTTAGGTATTATTCAAGCCTTTGAAAACTCTACTCCTACACCTTCATAATTCTCTTGCTACGCAGCAAAACCCTTTCTTACTTTTAACTGCCCTTCCTCTCATCAACTGTCCTTTCCTTTCTCTGTTCTATTTATTCAGTTTGGCTTAACTAACTGAGGCCCTGGTTATGTCAGTGGATCTCTGCAGAGCAGATGTGTCAGCAGAACTTCTAAGATATGTTGTTACTGTAATAGCCACAGCTTTTGCCAGCCTGCATTACCCAACTTCAGGAGACAGCATAATGCCACCAGCAAACATGCCTCCTCTTCAGCACTTGTTCTACCTACACATGTGGGAACGGGTCAGCAGTTACAGAACAGTCAGGCTGTTCAGCCACACTTGTCAGACAGTTCTTGGTGCACAGACTTGACTTTTAGAACAACAAAAAACCCCAACAAGCAATGGCAATTGGCAATTATGGTGCAGAAGAAATACTTGCTACAATAGGGGTATAAATCCTGGTATATTGTGTGTATCTAATGGTGTAAGGAAAGGTTTCAGTTTGCAGAGAATAGCCTCAGCTGCTCAACGCCTCAGCAGAGGCAAATATATTTGTTTAGTGCAGTTTGAGTGAATAGTAACCAATTATTTTCAGATCTTTTATTTTGAGTTGAAACTGCTTCGAAGTGATGGAAATCTTAATTTTAAATGGCTCTCATTAGAACACATGACTGTAAAAAGATTTGTGTAAGAAAATACATTATAATAGCCTAGAAAATAAAACCCTGGTTTTAGCAAACCTGTTCCTCTAATTGTGTATTGCAGTCTAATGATGCTGTATGAAAATAAATGACTATATTTTGAGCCCACCAGTTCCATTTCTGATGGAAACTGGTACTAAAAAGGTAAAAGGAAACCATATCTTGGGAACCTATCAGGAATGATCTTTAACTTTTGTTAATACAGATCTCTGTAAACTTTCACAGGTTTATATTTCAAGAACTTTCTTAGATTATGCTGTAAGCATACACAACCAAAACCCTCTGTATTCTGAGACATGAGAGAGAGGATAAAAAAATATTTTGTGTAAACAGAAAAGGAATTGCCATGTCCCATAAACAGTCATCTCCCACACTCTTTTGAAACTACCCTTCACAACCCTCATTCTCTAAGTCCCATTCCTTCGTCCACTGATCAAGTAAACGGTTGGAAGTAACTTCCCATATGACAGATTAGTATACAACAAGCACGTTTAGGATTTCTTTTTGAAGCATTTGATTCCAAATACTGCCAGCCATTATGTATTAGATTGGAACAGTACTAACCTGTATTAAGTTAGATAGAATGTAAGTTTAATCTAGTATGGTAAATCTCTGTATTTCTGTATAAACAGTGCTTGGCCATATTCCAAGATCTACTATATTTCTATTGCATACTTTATACAAAAACCATGAATCATGGTTAGGCCCTGTAAATATGCACAAGTAATAGTCATCCAACTCATCTTCATTTAATTATACTAAAATGGCTATAATGTTCAAGAAGCCAAGAAGTTAAACAACTCAATTCACTTCTGATGTTAGAATAACTGCTTGTTGCACACTACAGTAATGTATTACATATTTCTTCAAAGTAATTTTAAGTATCAACACCTAATGCCTGATATATTCAAGGCTAATGCCATGAGATTTTTTATGTCTGTTTCTGCCTATCGCCCCTTCCTTCAAATGAAACTTTCAAATTTTAGTGCCTGGTGTGGATTTTTTGCTTCCTTGTTTTGCTTTATTTTTACTGAGTAAGGCAGATATAGAGCAGAAGAAAAAGGAAGGGTTAATGTTTGAAAATAATCTCTTCACATCACCCACTCGATAATAATTACAAGTCCTTGTTTTCAATGCCTGAAGACAGTATTTTCTGAGTACATCTCAAACTGCAGATTGTAGCAAATCTGTCATGCTTTGGGTAGACCTGATTAAAATGCTTTGCTGCTTAAAGAAAATAAACTATAAATAGTTAAAAATGAGATTCTTATTGTATGCAGTAATCACCTTCCTTGTCTTGGGAGAAGCTATGAGAACTGTGAATAAGAACCAAGTAAATACTACAGTAAATATCTGCAGATTCTGTAACTGAGCAGAGCTCTGTACAGGCAAACATTAGTTGTCCAGTATAAAGAACAACAGTTTTAAACAAAGAAAAACTTATTTTTTGTTAAAAAAAGGAAATAGAATCTGTTTTGACATATTTGTTCTGCTGTATATCTTGTAGACTACTCAGCAATGTTTTCTTAGTGGGTTCAGTTTCCCTGCAGAGAAGAGCGACTTGTTCTGGCTTACCACATAATCACTGCAAAAGCAAACTGGTGAAAATGAATTCCACAAGCTGTAAGCATTGGACATAGTTCAAAGACCTTCACCAAATTAACAACTTTGAATTTTCCCTTTGAAAACAGGAAAATACAAGACTTAAAGGTACCAAGAATAAGACTGAAACTTTGCAAATTCTACCTTTTGGTATATAGTTCTTACACTTCTGTTTGTTCCAATCAAGATGTTTATGCTTCAAAATTCAGAATAATTTCTACTCAGAATTTTTTTTTGTTTTATACTAGTAGCTCTAAGTAGCCCATTATTTACATTCAGTAGAAATACAACAGGTTTCACAATAGAATCAGTTGAATCAGCTGTTGCTTTTTTTTTGAGAAGTCAGACAAAATATTTGTAATACTAAAAAAATTTAATAGGTATAGATTAACAATAGGCTATGGTATTTATTTTACATTTTAAATTCCTAATGAAAGTCATTAATATGTAAAGACTTCAGATTTGTAACGGAAAGTCAATAAAATATTTCCAACTTTACAAAAACTCTTAGTGGATTTTCACCAGCTAACAAAACAAGTATTTCCAGCAGAGAGAGTATAATAATGTAATATTTATTATATATGTATTAAAAAACACTTCAATACAAAAATTTCTTTACGTCAACACATAATGCATATAGAAATTTTAATTCATGATACTACATCAGATTTTCTTCCTGTGTTTCGGTTAATTCTGAGATATAGAGCACAGATTACTCCAAGACACTTCACAACTTTAGCGATGTAGCAGGAAAAACCACATACAATCAGATTAAAACTATCAGAAGCTAAAAACTGTAGGCAGCAAAACTGTCATTTTAGCTTATGTTTTGTGTTTTTTGTCTCCCAAATACTAAGAAGGCTGCTTGGGATTTAGGCAAGATACGTTCTCTCTCTAAAGACCCATTAATAGCATCTTTTTTATTGTCTACATTCTAGAGGTCTCCGGTGATTTGAATCCCAAAATATCTTATCAGAAATCTTGATTTCTAATTCATCTTTGAAGTTTAGATGCATTTTTCATAAGTTCTAAAAATAAGGAGTTCTGTCTTTTGCAGAGGCATGCCATGCATATGTATGAAGGCACTGTGACAAAATTCCAAGGCATTTAAAGAAATGTAAATGGAAGGGAAAACATGTAGCAAATTATGATGCAGCATTTTAATCTTTTACATTTTGGGAATCTCTGAGTATGTCAGTATATTTATGGGCAGACCAGCGACAAAAGAGGGTCATGCACTGGGATTACAGACCAGAGACGGCTGGAGGTACAGTCTCAAAGTGAAGTACTCCCTTTTAACATCTTATTGCAGTGTGTGGAAAAGCTTAAACAATGCTAAGTCCAGTGACACAAAAAAAGAAGTAAAGGGGAAAGAATAAAGCTTCTGAAAACTGGTATTACTGAGAATGACTGATCCACAGAGTTGTGCAAGCTTAGTTCTCTATCTCAATATCAGAAGAACTCAGTCTAACTGTGTCAGATGGGCAAGATCCTATGAAGATGTCCTAGTTCAGCACGTGGGACCAGTTTATCACTATGTGGGGGTGATCAAAGCTATGTATTCTACACCCCTCTACTCATTTCCCAAGAACAGTGGACCATTTGCTGCAGCTGCTCAGGGCACACCTGACCCGTGAGATTGTGAGCTGGGTGTGAAAGACACCTGTGAGATAAGAGCTGTGATAACTCCCCTCCAGGGAGTCGTTAGCACCTTCAC
>JAOXXN010000265.1:38637011-38651261 GCA_026770055.1 Myrmophylax atrothorax | reverse complement strand
TGAGCTGGGTGTGAAAGACATCTGTGAGATAAGAGCTGTGATAACTCCCCTCCAGGGAGTCGTTAGCACCTTCACACCCAGCTGAGGGGGCGTGGCTGTTAATGGGCCATCAATGGTTCCAAAATACCCCATGACTCACAGAGTTAGATCACCCATTGTGTGACTCCCCGCCCTGGGGGAGGGACTGGGTGCTCCCACCTGGACCTGGGGGTACATATCTTAGGGGAAGAAGACCTCAGGGGGTCACTTGTCAGATCCAGAGGAGGACCAAAAACCTTGATAGGAGGAGACCAACACTTTCAACCAGCCTGCGACCACCACTCTCCACCAGACTGCAACTGGCAGCTGCACAAACAGGTTTTCTACTTTGGACTTTTACTTTGGACTTGGGGGAACCACATAGGGCTCAGCACAGGGGCTAACAAACCCCTTTGTGCTTGTGCCCCAGGGTGCTGGGTTACACTTCTGGGGTTTTATGGGTTAAAACCAATTTTTCTCTTTGTGCCATTACATTAAGCATACTATTGCTATTAAATTTTAACTCTGACTTATAATCTCTTTTGTGTTGTGTTCATTTCTCCTGCCAGTTTACCTTTAAACCAGCACAGAGGAAGCATATATACACATACTTCATTTTTAGAAAAAGAAGTCTGGGCTGATTTAATATGCATGTTTCCTTCTACTCTTTGCAGGTAATGCAATCTCAGGGCAGAATTAGCACCTGCCCACTCCCATTCCTCCTACTTCAGAGGAATTCAGTTCTACTGGTGATGGGAGCAGAAAAATGTGCTATGTAGTCTAGAACTGTTTATGATGAGAAGGAAAGGAAATCCTGAAAGGGACAAGTATCAAGGGATAAAACTGTAAGATAAAGAATTTAAGAAGTGCTAGAGGTAGTAAAATAGTCATTGAAAATGGTGACAGACAGAAAGGTGTGATTGTTGAGTGCAATTCAGGAGAGAGACCAGAAAAACAAAAGAAGAACAAAGGGACAGAACATTGTAAAAGAAAAGTTGAAATATGGAAGAGGGGAAAATGAAACAAAAGAACGAGTCACAAGTCCTATGAAAGGTCACAAGAAAGTAAGTAAAAATTGCAAGAAATGAATAAATGGAAATTTTGCAATGCTGAGGTTCTTTCATTTGGTCTAGGTATTTTAATCACCATCCTTAGAACACACTCCACAGATCTTTCAGTTTAAAAAGTGAGAAATCTTCTTTTGATACGTGCTATTGCACAATACTGTTGAATATGCTGGCTTACATATTTAAAAAGTGAAAGAAGGAGAAAGACAAGCAATAATTTATTTTCACTTTTTGCCATTTTCTGGGGAAGATAAGAACCTTTGGACTGGGCACCTTAAAACTGTGTGAAGTCACTGCACACACCACAGTATGGCCAGTCAGTGATCATCTTTCTCCTCCCTGAGGTGCCATGTGGCCTGTTTCCTACTGGAAAAGCAACATAGCCAGGGAGGAGAGAGAAGTGAGGAAAAGACAGGCTCCTTGCTGCCTAATGCCATGTGCAAGGTGTCCACATGAGGCATTCAGGGGACAGCAACAGATGAGGAACATCCCTCAGTTTCCACTGACAGACTGACTGGCAGGGTGAACATCCCACCAGAAGCCTTTGTGAGAAGCCTTGCCTCCCTCTGCCTCCTTTTTCTTGCACACAGCTATACAGTTTAGGAATGAGGTGTTCACAGGCATCCCAGCAGTGAACTCGCTTCAAGGGAATTCATTTTCAGCACAAACACCTTGTCCTTAGGGAGCATTATTCATAAGAACAACAAACAAGGATAACACTCTTAATTCTTTACATAGATCAGTAAAGAAAAGCTGCACTAGGCAGCCAGCAAGGAGGCAGGATTCAGTGGCACCAAGGGCCACAGTGGTCTCACGGGTTCTCACATTGGTCTGTCATGGCTCTGACTCATGGGCTCTAAATGAAACCCACCCTCTCAGAGTCTCCCCACTGTGCATGGTAACCTGAGGCAGATTTTGGTAATCCCAGAATCACTGCAGCATGGATGAAAACTGTCAGAAACAAGCCCCATGCGCAAGCAGGTTAGGGACAGAGGGAGCCACAGAGGTGCTGGCTTGCAAGTAGGAGAAGCAGTAGAAGAAGTGAGAGTAGGAAAGCTGTGAGGGATGGGTAGCTTTTCATCCCCATTCAAGGATTCTGCTCTGTCACAGCCTTGGGGGGGATTTTTGCCAGATTCTGCTCATTAGCTGGCATGATCCCTGCTGACCCACTTCTGGTCTGTGCCTCCTACCCACTAAATAATCCTACTCTAATCCATGCTTCTAGAAAACAAGAAGATTGGCTTGTTTGGCACAAAAGGTTCATTTAAAGTCATCAAGTTTTATGAAGCAATTTAAAATGGGCTTTTATGTTCTATTTATAAATACAACTTTTTAATGAATTTTCTTTGCATAATCTTCATTCATCCTTCACAGTTGGCCATTAGCACATAATGCTAAGCAGTTTTTTTCTAAAACCAGTACTCCAGTTTAAAACAGCTAATAAAATACCCATGTTTCTAAGTGCCACACAATTTGTAATGGAGCTGTTTGAAAACTCCTAGATCCAGAAAACAACAGTGAGTTGTCTATCACATAAATTGCTGCCATAAGACCTTAAGTATTTTCTCCTGTATGTCCTCTCTGAGTACCAGAAAAAGTTATGAATATAAATAATTTGACTAGAAAACTCAAATTATTTTCTAAACCAAAGAAAACAACAATACAATCAAATAAATAAAATCCTCCCCCTACCTCCATTCAATTGTTTTAACTACTAAATGAATGTAGAAAAAACCTCACCTGTGCCAGAAACCCAATACTCCATGTTAACCACAACAAGCTCCAGACAATGCTTTGACTTCACACAAAAGCAATAAAAGTATTGCACCTTTGTACAAAAATGCTTTCTGCTTAGGGAAACTTCAGTATAGTAGAGCATCTTGGTAAACATATATATAATTAGGATTCATATATGTAGATAGATAATCTGTAAAACCTCAAAATAAATGCATCCTCAATCTCTAAAAGAAAAGGTCCAATCAAAAATAAAAGGAATGAAATGAGCAGTAAAATCTAGAGAAATTTTCTTTGGGTCCACGGGATATAACAGAAGACAAGAAATCTCACCCTAAAGACTGCAAATACAGAGTTTTGGAACCACAATAAGTAATACCTAATATTAAATTACAGGAACATTTGAATAATCTAGTAATTATAAAGAAGAATTGTAGGCAAATTGAAATCACATTGTAATTGTTGTAGCCAGCCTTATGCAAACCTTACTTATTCACAGGTGCTGGAGATCTTAATCCAAGATCAATAACAGAAGTTGACTGCTCATACAAAGTGAAACCCAGTGCCAGACTATCGGAGTTGCTACTTTGTAAACACCTCTGAAACAGCACAATCCAGGACACTTTGAAAACAAAATTGATTGTCCTTACATGGAAGCAGATTGAAAGCTATGGAAAAAAAAGTTGAAATGATTGCTATTATTCCACTATTCAATATGTTTACTGTTGAGATGTATCATCTACAACATGCACTTCAAATTTTAAAAGCAATTAGAAGTCAAATCTCAAGGGGTGAAAAACATCTTAACAATTAATAGAAAAAGTTTTTAATACAAATTTATATGCCTTTTCAACTCATTCTCATCTATTATTGACTGTGCAATAAAAACAAACCAGTAGTAGGTAATTAGGCCATGAAAGGACTTTGGCCAAACTAAGAATTATTCTGATCGGATGTGGCAGATAATTTGGCAAATGCTGCTTCAGGTCAGGAATGAAGACGACCTGGTAGAATGTCATAAAGATTTCATATAGTGGAATGAAAACAAATCTGGCACAGAAAGGTAAAATTATGTGAAAGTGGAACTTGTGAATGAATTCTATTAATTCAACTTACACCTTGAATTGTAGTAGCTGTAGAACATGATCTTAACCACATCAACTAGAAATACTGGATTCCATATAAGAGCCCATATCCTATCATATTAGACACTTCCTTTATGATATTCCTTTTCCTTGTTTCCTCAAAATGACTGAGGGCCCTTTTGTCTGAAAAAGTGGATAAACAGTGGAAAGTTCCATAAAATGTTAAACTGCCTCTATATTAAAGATACAGGGTGAAGCAGAGGTCCAGAGGTCACAAATAAAGGATGCAGGACCATCCTGGAATATGAGGGATTGTAAAAAGTTGCTGCAAAGTTGCTGTTCTGGAAGTGAACTTTGGATATTTGATGTACAAAAAAGGACAGAGAATCATGAATAGTGATCCAGTGCTTTAATCCAGTCAGGATTTTGCTGGTGAAAGGCACCATCCCTTTCTACGGAGCTATCAAGCTCCACAGGATCAGCCTCAGAAGTGGTAATATTTTAGCAAACACAAAAGTGATATCAAGTAAGAGTGACATCACGCCACTTAAAAACATACTGAAGCACATTGTCCACTTTAATGAGACTTTTTGTAATTTGTCTAAAAAGAGCTGAGCACACTGATTTGCTTTACTGTGTAGAGGTGGCTATTCATTATAAGAGAGAATGTTCTCTGTTATTAACCTGGCAAATACTGATATCTTACATGTAATCCACCCTTCTCAGTGAATGATTTTTAGCAGAAAATGTGGAACTTACTTTAAAAGCACATTTCTCTGCTTATTGCATCCAAGCAATGTATTTGTTAATATAAACACAGGAAAAGGTATTTTAAATTAAGTGGTTATTTGCAGATATCATACAGCAGAGATATACATAACACTGATCATGTCTTCATATTGTGAGGGAGCAAAAATAAAAAGCCCAGTCTTACCTCCAAGATGAAAACAATCAGCTCTATAACTCTCTTGGGTATAACTTATTGCAACAATGAATGGGGATGAGAAAGGGTAATTTTTTTTTCTGTCTCAAATGAAATCCAGCAAATATAGTATCTTTAGCAAACCAGTATCAACATGGATTTTCAGAGATTCTGAGAAGATACAAATCTCCCTGAAGACAGTGGGAGAGAAGATACTCAGAAATTTTGAAAGTCAGGTTATTGAAAGGCTTTTTAACAACAGATTATTTTAGCTTTCTTGGTGCAGAACAAGCTTAAGACAAATGAATCCTGATTTCTGAAGAACCTGGTTTAACTTCTCAAACTCAGATTATATTTAATCAAAGAGGTGTGCACAATGTTCTGATTATTTTTAATGCTACAGCCCTGCCAGCCTCTTTTGAGGCTGACTATCCTGGTGGTAGTGATATTTTAGTCAGTAGATGGCATTAGCTGTCTCAGTGTTAGCTATGCTGTGTGATTTATCAAGAAGTGGGTCAGCTACAGCCTGTGGCTGTGTATATGTTCCCAGCAGGCTGAGGAAAAAAAAAAAGAACATTTAGTTTTCTTTTGTTAATTACTCTTGCCATATTTTAGTTGTTTCACTGGACAATATAATTAGACAATGAGGAGCAGATCCAACAGCATCTTCAGAAAATAGTGTAAGAAGCAGGCAGGATAGCACAAGTGTTTGCGTTCAGACAGCAAATGCCTCTGCTGTAGATATTGCTCAGGATTACAGGGGGTGGCTCTGAGGACAGCAAAACTGTTCAAAGCCGTGAGGGGAAAGACAGCTGAAACAGCTCTAATGCTCTTTCCACCTCCCTGCTCTACCAGACTCCTCCCAGCTCCTTCTACTAATGGAGAAGGGACATATTAGATGTCAGAGCTAGATGTAAATGCTCAGCATGATTTAAACGTTGCAGATTTTTTACATCTAGCAGTTCTTAAAATAGATGTATTTCTGCTATTTTTATGATAACACTTAGGCTGTAAAAATACAACATGTATCTATACTATAGACAAAATCTTAATACTGTATTATTCAAATATCCAATGGGAATGCTCAAATATTCCTCTGAAGTGACTCCAAGCCAAACCCTGCAGTTAAACACCGTGAAAGTGCAACTGAATGTGTTTGAGACACACAATCTGAGATTGTGTAGTGCTGAGCAGGAAGCAATTCTCCCTTCACGTAGAAATAATTCAAGCTGATTTTTTTCCCCCCTTCCCTAACAAGACAAATTTGACAAACTTCAAAGTCTTTTCTTTGCAAATTTTGAAATACTTCCACTCCCCACTTCCACAGCCAGTGATAAGAAAACGTATTAGGAATGGACAAGAAGTCACAAACCACGTCAGTGGGGTTCCCACAGCCCCGTGTAATGTCCTGGCCACCCTGCTGGGGTTGCAGCTATTTTGCAGCTTGGAAACCTGTGTTGCTTCCTCAGCCCTTTCCAAAGAGTGCATGCATTCCCACTGGCTGTTCTCAATCTGCAGATGCTAGTTGCAGAACCGAAAAAATACTTGCATTTTGTGGGAAGAGGTTTGGTTTTGGGAGGGCATGAGGAAGGTAAAATGGGTAGATGACGTAACTGGCTTTCACTGTGTTGTGGGACTCTGAAAACAGTATTTTCTAGCACGTGTCTCGATTTTCTATTTGATATTTGATTTTCTTACATGGATTTCATGGGGTTTCTCACTTGTATTTTAAAGCTAACAACTTAGAATAAGCATTTCTCACTCACAGTTACTCTCTCCTCTTGAAATTCCAGGTTTTTATTTTGGTTGTGTATCAGAACTAGATCAAACTTTCAACAACAAATGTAATGATTTTTCTAAGGAATACATATATTTAATTCACAATGAATTTGCATGTTATATGCTTTCCGGTTTTTGTCAAAAATAGGTTTCTCTCAGCGGTACAGCTCTATTATTTCACTTGCCAACTCTGATTATTGATACATATGGCAAGTGAATTCTTACCTAGTTAAATGGTTATATGGTTTAGCAAATCAAAAAGTGAAGTGCACCAGTAACCTTTAGTCCAGCTATGCACCATCAGAGTCTCACCTAAATTTGCCCTCATTACTTCATACTGTAGTATATCTATCCAAATGTCGAGCCAAACCAAGCTACAGCTTTTCCCAAACTGGCACTGCAGCTAAGTGCAATGAATACGTTATAAAAAAGTAACAAATGTTCACTTTTCTTAAAACTCTAGATTAGCAGGATTAACCTCTTCCATCCCTCTAAACAAAAAAGTTTGTATTTCCCTTACCTAAGTATTTAAAGTATCCGACTGCTGCAGGGGGAGTGGAAGAACAGCATGGCTTGCATGGCAGCAGGGAAATACCATCTCAGGTTTGTATGTGTGCAACTGAAGCACAGAAAAATTAAAGGACTTTATCAGGCTTGTACACAGTATTATGGAGAAGCTTATTCCCAAATTCCCCATTCCAGTATATTTACAAAAAATCCTGCAAATGCAGTGCCATCTGTAGCTCTCTAAATGCCAATATAAACAAAAAATGTTATACTGAAGATAAAGTCAGAACATAAAAACAAATAAGCAAAATCAGCAGCACCGTCAAACAGATAAACCTTAAAATGCTGCCTGATGCATTTTCCTCGCAAGCACATTTCCTCTGCTTCACATTTCAGCATCTCTGGTATTTCAGCTTTCTATAACAACTAGCAGTACAGCACAGCATCTTCATAACTCGGGAGGTAAACATGGCTTAAATGTTTAAATGAGATATTAATATTCAGTCAGCTAGCTAGAACTCAAGGGTGTGATGCTGCTTTTTTCTAGTCAATGCTCCAGACAGTAATGTGAAATGGTGAAAAATGAGTATTAAAAGTTCTTACATATACATCATTTCACCAAGGGGAAAGATTTTGCTTCCAGTCATTAAAAGAGCCAACAGTGGAAGCACAAGCCCTCTTACCAGTCTAAATATGGCATCAGATTACAGAGTTCATAACATACAAAGCTCATTTCCCACAAGGAATTCTCAGTTAAAGATGCGAAGAAATTATTGCTGAAATAAAACAAGAAAACAGAACTGGGATTCTTTAGGACTGTAACCCACCTTGCTCTGTTATCACTAAATTTATGTCACATGTAAAAAAGGCGAACTATGTCAGGATAATTATTTATTCTCAGAAAAAAAAGGAATTTGGCTTCAAGTTTTGAACATCACGTTTTTGTCAACAACAAACAATTTTGGTCCCAAAACACTGACTTGGCAGAAGAGCTGATGTTTGTAAATTCAGTGACATTGAAAGCTCAATAAAGTAACTTTGCCTTGGAACTCATAAGAAAGAGAGAATAAACAAAGAGACCCAGTTCTGAAGGGAAAAGAAGAATTCAGAAATATTTACCACAGTGATTGTTCTAGAAATATTTTGCATTGAAACTTGCATTTGACATTTTAGAGGGAAAATTGGAAGAAAAAAAATTTCCATACAAGCAGGAAAATATCAAGCCATCTCAGATGCAAATGCATGTCTAGATAAAGACAGATAATCATCCATACATACTTCATTTCCTGAACAATGTGATGACAATAAAACCCCCACATACATAAGGCCAAGAATGATTACATAAAACAAGTGTCCTGAGTCTTTTCAAAAAAGAAAAAAGCCCTCCAGCAACTCTTCAAACATGAAATGGCAGTCATAACAAAATAGGAATTTATTTTTTTAATTTGCAGTCATTTCCAAATTTTCAATTTTCAATTACTTCAACATCTGCTGGAAACTCAGTCATTTCACACAATGTGTACTATTATATATGAATCTGTAGACCTATTTTAACATGCTTAAGCATTTCAGAAAGTGCCAGCCCTTTCCTATAGAGAAGAAGGGCAATAACAACAACTACCTGTCCGAAATTATTTGTTTTTCTAGGTTTCCTTGTCACTCATCCAGCTGCATCTCCCCAGCAAGGCCAGGCCTAAGCAGTTCAGTCTGATAGAACCATTTTTTCCAGCTGAATGTCAATCTTTTTTCAGCAGTACTTGCCATTCTGGAAGACTTGGTTTGAGTTGTACAGATAAACACTACAAATATTGACTCATATCTGGCATTTCCAGAGCTTCACAGTGTGATTCATACAGAGCCTGTAGTGCTGGAGCAATCTTTAACAACAAATAATATGTAGGAGGCCCACCTCAATGTAAATGTAAAAATAAATAAATTACTGGGCTACATTTTCAAAATATGGTCCCAAATGTACCAGTAGCCCAACACTATTCTGAAATGCCTTTATTGAGTAGAGAGGGTATTTTCCCAATAAGTCGTAATGCAGCTTTTCTCTTTTATCACTTAGCTAAGTACTGGCCAGCCTCTTATAAAAATACTGAAATAATACTGTTAGGCAATACAGCACTTAGAAAGGATATGACTGAACTCACAGGCATTTTCTACTGCTATCTTTTACTAATGAAGTTGCATAAATGTGATGAGGAAACAAATCATCCAGCAGTGAAAATGCCAGTCTTGCATTCTGGATTCAATTCTGTCACAGAAAACTCACAAACTTGATGGGCCAGTACTTTGCAAGCATGTTTGAGTAGATGCTGAATATCTTGGTGCATCACACTGTGAAGATTCCTGTTCCTTGCTGTGAGCTACTAAAATGTCAGACCATGAAGATATTGCTTAATGACACCCACCTACACAAAGTTTACTGTGGGGTTTATAAAAATTGGCACAAACCTAAGATTAAGAAAGTGCCAAAGCTGGTATAATATCATTTCTTATACGGAATACTAAGGAACATAGAAAATGCAGTACAAGGATTTAAAAACTACATAAAACTTAGGTTTTCCATTTGAGATTTATGGAAATAAATTTTCCAGCCTGTGCTGACATCCAGGATCCATGTCCAAATCTTGGCTATTGTTAAATGAATAATATTGATTCAAAACCAATGTTCCTTTAAGAATCTCTCTAATAGCCTCCTTTCTATCCAGTAACTTTAAAGACCATCATCATGTTAACGCTTTCTGACAACTTTCTAATTACCTTACAGCTTCTATACACATTTACAACAAAACTAAGACCCTATTTTCAAATGTGTCCCACATCAAATGCTAGAAAGCACATACAGATAAAATTTCCTGAGTTTCTTTTCTTATCAAAGAACATGGTCACTTTAGTCTTGCATGCTCTGTATTTGGCAATTTCATGTGGGCTTCCATTACTTTCATGCCTCTAATTTTTGTTAAAATACATTCTAAATCCTTGTATTTTATTGAGGTCAATGGTCTCCCATTGCCCATATCATCTTTTAACACGAAAACAAGGAAAAAAATTTTGTACGTAACAAGATGCCTTTTCCAGCACATTTTAAATCATAGATTCATTATTTACAGTTTTTGAAAAAACAGAGGCAATACAAAAATAGGCACGATAAATAAAAAAACAACACCCCCCCCCAACCAAATATGCTACAATTTCTGAAGCTTATGGCAATTATCAATGCTCATTATTCAGATATTTTTAAAACAAATACATGTTTTAATTATTTTATTTTGCTTATTAAAATGGTTTTTAAAGTAAGAAGCAATCAGCAAATAAAAAATAGGTTATCTAGCTTTTCTAGGGAATCAGTATTTCTTTAAATATAACTCTTCTCTCAAGTAAAAATCCTCAGATGTGGCATTTCTAGACTGTTTCACATGTCAGCTGAATTCATTCATCAGTTTGTCATATGATGTTTACTAAGGAGACTTTGTTATGAAACACAATGGTATCGGGTATCTTAAAACTGGTAAACTGGTATTTTAAAAATCATTTAATTTTCAAATTGATTCCAAAGAACAAGGACTTAAGTGAACAATGTAATATTTAGAGATGCTGAACACACAGAACTCTCTTTGATGCTTTGGTTCACTATTACTGCAAATATCTCTCACTTGAGTAGCTTCTGTGTCCTTAGCTTTAAGAATTCAGAAAAGTTGCATTTAAGTACTCTGTGCTAAATACACAGAGTACAAATCAGAAATTCTTAACACAGACATAATTTCCCCAAAGCAAACAGTAACATGCTACTTGCAAAATGCTCTAGATGTGGTTTGAAGTGAAAACAGCATATATATATATAATACAAATAACACATCTTTGGCTATTAGTTTTATATCACCATGTCCACTCCTAAAATACTTTATATAAATCATTAATATTTTTCTTTAGTGACAATCAGAGCTATTTTACACTTTTGTAGGAAGATTTGAAAAATGTTAGTTAAGAATTCTGTGAAGGGGTGCTAATGTCACATTAAAAACTGCCTATGGCTTTGTTTTCAGTAAATGTACGAGAACAACAAGAATATTGTAGCTATCTCTGTAGTTCAACTACAACTTTATGAGTTATTTAAATGGAAAGCACAATAAATATACATGTTCTGTTTGTAATGACAAACTGCAAAATACAGTTTTATTGGCCCTCAGACATTGACACAAGCTCACTTACGCCTCAAAAACAGCGGTCATGGAACTACAGAATCTTTATTTAGAGCCAGTGTGGAGGACTTGGATGCAATCTATTGTGCCAGTAATAGTACAAGGAAAACATCTGCAAAAAAAGGGGAGCTATGGGATGAGGACAACACAGGATGAGGAAAGAGCAAAGTTCTTTAGTTCTTAAAAGCTAGATGCCTTCTTCTGTGATTCCCTTTTATAAACTTCCCTATCTTTTCATTATAAAATTGTTTTACAAATCACTACTAGCACTTTTATGTCCAGCTCAACAACCTTTCTTCCATAATATCATAATTTATATGCAAAAATAATGTGCCTGATTTAATATGCTTATCGGTCCTTGTACTAATTAATGCATAAATATTTTCCATCAGCAGTAGAGCTTAGTAACAGTAATTAAAAAAATATACAAACTGTATTTCAAAGTAATCACTGAGTCATTGTGAACTCTTTTTTCATGCATGCCAACATTCATATCCTTGCAAGTGTGCTTAGGATAGAATTCAGTAGGTTTTAGCACAGTAATTTAACCCACAATACTTTTGATAGGGAAATGGAAATCTAATTCCTGTGTATATTGGTCATCTCTGGAATACCTCTGCTAAAGTACAACAGGTACATACCTCTTTAGAGTCCTCCACCACAAAGAAAACAATGGAACAGACATTTAGAGAGGAACCCTGCATCAGTTGTGAATAAAACGATCTGAAATGTCAACGATTTACATTACCCCCTTTGTCTGTCAGCAGGTTGCTGGACTCAACAGATTTCAAGGGTTGTAAGGATCCCCAGTTTGATGGACTAATTTTATGCAAACTCTCCATGTTATTTTATCTGTTTCTCTACAGCAGAACCTAAGTGTTGCAGTTGGCAGCAATGGCACTGCACCAGCACACAGCTTTCGCTTGCCTACACACACAGTGTACTTGAGAGTTAATCTGGGGGGAATAATTCCTTTGAATGCCCTTCAGCTATGGAATCCCACCACAAGCAGTATTTATTTTCATTGTTGGTGTTAGTGGCTTACAGGGTAAAAGCTGTACTTCTAAGATAAGGTGTAATTCTTGTCCCCTAAGCTGTGCTCAAGAGTTTTTATGTAAAATGTTGCTCAGGCACCTTACAATGCTTTTCCAAAAGAAATCTCATTTTGCTTGGAAATATTTTACTGAAACTTTTATGGATCTCATAAAATACTATGAACTTTTGAAATACAGTTCATACACGATAGCAATACCATTAGTAATTAGTACTGTGCATTGCCTCTTGATTTCATGCAACTTCAATAGTCCTTAAGTACAGATCAGTATTTTAACCAAACCTCTTAGGGCACTGAGGACATTAAGAGTGGGATTTGTCTCGCTTGACTTTAGATACTAAGACTGAGCTAACAGCAGACTAGGAAGTAAAAGACATCTCCAGAGGAAAATTTATAAAATTGTATCTGTTTTTTTAATGTATTTATATGATGTCTAACTTCTATAAATCTAAAATCAGGTAAGGGGAATCCAACTATAACAAGTTTCTGAGGTGCCATACATTGAAGTAATGATTGCCTAAAAAGAAGGGGGTGGATGAGTTTTATGAGAATATTAAGTGAGAAAAGAGGAAAAACATAGCACAGGTCAATATGAATCTGTGAGAAACCTAAAGCTATTTTACAAACATATAAAAAGAATAAGTAAATTTCACTTTTTCTTATATTATGTATAGGTTTAGTATCAACTAAGAGGGAGAAAAATGGACCTGAAAATATAGAAAACAGTTTAGGCTTTTTCATTTCATATATTGCATTTAGACTATGGCATATACATATATATATATGCGCATATATATACACACACACACATAAAAGACTTAAAGAATTCATTGGTTTTGGTTAGAAAGAGAATGAAAAGGAAGGCTTTTTCCATACATTTGGCATTTGGAAGCATTCACTGTAATTGAATCCATGACAAAAGGTGGGTTGCTATTTACAAGTTTCATTTATATGAAAATGACCACCTGCTACAGTAATGAAAAAATCAGAAAGTTAAAACCTGAGAAATATCTTTTTATGAGCTATTTCTTCACCAACCTTACAAACATCACAGAATGGTAATAAAAGCTATTTTTCATGTTTTCTTCTTGAAGTTTGAAAAGAAGGTTAGAACCCTTACATAAAACAATAGTAAGATTGGGAAAGAATGATTGCACCCCAGTATTCCATCACCTCCTCAAAAGAAAACAAATAAAATACAATGAGTTTTTGGCTACCACTAAAGCATTAAGCCATTTTGTATTCAACAGTTATAGCCCCAGATATGAGAAACTGAGAAATGGCCAAGAAATCTACCTCATTCCCTATTGCCACATAATCCTATGCAAGTATATGAAATCCTTGGTTGAACGGTATTGTCTTAGTTATCAATCTGTCATCTGTGAATCTTCTTCCACTTACCTATTACTTGCTATCAGAAGACAGATATGTTAATACCTATTACAGCTAATATGGTTCTGTTGGGGAAGAAAGTATTTTACACTGGAGATACTGTGGATGTCTGCACTTACAGGACTGCAATTATGGTTCAGTAGAAATAGTGTAACAACAGTCTTAACTTGAAGGAAAGGAAGCCAAGGGAATATTGGCAAGTACTTTGCTTGTTCCTAGCCTCTGGAATTCATTCTTCTCTCCTTGCTAGTTTACAGGGGACCCAAATTGCCAGCTGTTCAGACCCATTCCAAAACCTCACAGGTATACTAGCGCATGTGGCACTTAAAAACTAAATTTTTTTTCTTTTGTTGGAATGTGCTTTTCACAATTTGGAAACCAAAGATTATGCAGAGGTTGGCAAATTCTATGAATTAGACAAAATAAGTATTTATCTGATGCCAAAGGGGTTTTTGATTTCTGATTTTTCACATTTTGTAGATTTTAG
>JAOXXN010000265.1:38605532-38636362 GCA_026770055.1 Myrmophylax atrothorax | reverse complement strand
TGTGGGCACTCAGCCTGTTATTAAAGGACTTTTACTTTTTATCTCATCCTACACTAACTTGGCTCAGAGTCCTGTTTTGTGGGGGCATTCACAGCATCAATCAAAGCACTCCTAAAAAGACCAAACACAGACATACTAGCACTGGGTATTTTATTAAGTTATTCATTTGCTACCTGGAGATGGCCATAGCAGTAATACTCCTTAACAAGGAGAATTTAACAGGTAATCTAAACACATTTTGGAGATTTAGGGTGGAAGAAGCTTACAGCAGCAGAAATAAATCACTGGCATGTGTCCCACACATTAGCACCGAATCACAGTTAAAAAAAGTAACAAAAAAGAGATATGGAAATGCTTGAAAAATGAAAACAAAAAAATAATCCTCCAGAAAGTAAGGAAAAAGGTTATCCCTACTAGAATATAGGACTCACAGATATACAAAATATGTGATGCTATTCTCATAAAATAAATCTGCTCAGACCTCATGCTACCCTTTATTAGAATCATTTAAGTTTCTTAACAGTTTAGTGGCTTAGTATAAAAATGTCTTTAATTTAAGCATTAAATCAAAGTTTGGCTTTTATTTTCCCTTTGAGGACATGGAAATTTTAAATATTCTTTTGGTCTTGTCTTCATTTTTAGACCTTTTCTGTGTTCTGAAGAGACACAGTTATATTCTCACTCTTTGGAGCATCTGCATAATTTACTTCAGCCATAACCAGGCAGAAGACTATTCCACTTAAAAGAGCCACCTTTACAAATCAGAACATCCTTCTGAAACAGTTATCATTAGACTCAGTCCCTCTTCCAAGCACATTCCACTGAAGCACCAAAGCAATCATCAGCCACCAATCCAAGAAAGCAGGTTCAAAGACCCAGAGGCACTTGTTACAGCTGAACTTTAGGAAATCTGAAATCTAGACAGGGTGTATCTTATTTTTAACAACCTGCCACTTCTACAACCTGTTCCCTAACCAGAATTTGCTGAAATAACCATAAAAGACTCCTATCACCTTCAATTAACTTTTTATCAAGTTTTAGCTACTTCCTCTTATCCTCACCCTCCCACTCACCTTTCCAATATATGTATCTCCTCCTTCTGCTCTATTTTGCTGCTTCCAATTAGTTGCGCTTTCTACCCCACTGACTTCCCTCTGTTGACTCTTCAGACTGATTTTTTTTATTCCCTTTTCTTCCTTGCGAACTTTACTTCTCTTACCCTTATGAGTCACAGCCTAATCACAATCTCCTCTTACAACATCCGTCACTTAAACCCCTTGCTACGACCATCTGAAAAAAGGCACTGGTGAGACCACATATGGAGTGCTGCGTCCAGTTCTGTGCCCCACAGTTCAGGAGAGACATGGACATACTGCAACGTGCCCAGAGAACAGACACAAAGATCATTAAAGGACTGGAGCATCTCTCATATGAGAGCCTGCAAGAACCGGGACTTCTCTCTACAAGAGCTGCAGCTGCTCCATCCCAGCAAGTGGGAAACCAGAAAAAAATGCCAGGAGCCTTGCATGGATGAAAAAGGAAAACTCAAAGACAAAAAATGAAGCATGCGGAAGTGGAAACAGAGAGGGGAAATGTGGGAGAAGTACAGAAATACTGGCTGAGATACACCTTAGGAAAATGAAAGCCTACCTTGAATTGAACCTGGCAAGGGATGCTAAAGGCATCAAGATGAGCTACCCTAAGCATGAAGGTGACAAAAGGAAGACTAAGGAAAATGTGAGCCTACTGCTGAATGGCAGGGGACCTGGTGACACAGGACACAGAAAAGGCTCAGATACTGAGTACTTTCTTCACTCCTGTCTCTGCCAGCAAGACTGACCTTAGGGAGTTCCAGGCCCTGAAGACCAAAGGGAAAGTCTGAAATAAAAAAATGTACACTTGGTGGAAGATAAATCAGACCAGGAAATACTTAAGTGAACTGGACATATGTAAGACCATGGTTCCTGATGGTATGTGCTGAGGGAGCAGTCTGCTGCCATTTCTATGCTACTCTCGATAATTTTTGAAGGGCTGTGGCAACTGGGAAAAGCACTCAAAAACTGGAGGTGGAGGAAAGGTTCAAATTTTAAAAAGGGCAGGAAGAAGGACCCAGGGAACTACAGGCTTGTCAGTCTCACCTCTATCCCTGGAAAGGTGATGGAGCACATCATCCTGGAAATGATTTTCAGGCACGTGAAGGACAAGAAGGTGACTGTGAGTAGTCAGTATGGGGAAATCTTGCTTAACTAAAGTGACAACCTTTTATGATGAAATGCCTGGCTTCGCAGATGAGGGGACAGTAGTGGCTATTGTCACCTTTGACTTCAATAAGGCTTTTAACGTTTCTCCTGTAAAATGCTCATGAAGAAACTGATGAAGTATGAGCTAGATGAGTAGGCAGTGAGGACTGAAAGCTGTCCCAACAACCAGGGATAGAAGGTGGTGATCAGTGGTACACAACCTAGTAACTAGCAGTTATATCCCAGGGGTAAAACTGGCTCCAGTCATGTTTAACACCTCCATGAATGGCCTGGATGCTGGTGCAGTGTGCCCTCAGCACATCTGCAGTCTGTTGAAAGCAACTATTTCAAACAGAAAGTGGTAAAAGGACAGCAGATAAACAATAACATATTCTTCTGAAACTCCCACTCTTAGAGCCAACCTCTATGATCTGCTGCCTCTTTTGTTGCTCTTTTGTCTAATTTTAGATTGCAAACACTTCAGGGCATGGTTGACATTTTTTATTTTTTAAGATGTGAACAACAGATACACAATAACTATATAAATGATTAATAATGATAACAGCAGCACCACAACAGCAAATACAGCTCTGTCTCTATCTCCCATTTAATAATAAAATAATCCAAAATAGAAAATCAAATAGTCTATAAAGGAATGAACATCTTTATTAGTTTTACATTACTTTTCCCAACAATCTTTATTTGCATAGAATGGAGAGTATTTTCCACCTTAATAATGCTACAGAATGTTTAAAAAAACCTAAAAACAGAACTTAAATTTCACAAACTCAAAGAGAACTTGACTTTTCCTGCCAAATAAAAATGTTCTCTAATTCAAAGTTCAGATAGAAAATGTTAATGAAAACAGAAGCCAGTCAAGTCAAATAAAATACAAAAATAAATCGGAATTTTGCTTCAGGCAGCTTGAATCTGATTTAAGCAGCACTCTTGGAAGAATCCAGCTGTTGTTTACTGAAATGTAAAATAGTGTACTTACTCTTTTATGTGACAGCATTCATGATCCTTCAAATCATGATCTAACATATTTCTTCTCATCAACAATAATAATTTTATGTACAGCTACTAATCTGACCAATTACCTGAAAGCTAATTACTCAGGCTTTACAAAACGGGATAGCTAACCCAATGTGCTTTGATTTTAATTACTGATATTTAATAGGGAGCACTGCCAAATACATCCATAACATTAATGTTTTACAACAGAATTACAGATATTTTGATAGTGATTGAACCAGTCTACGATGTTTTATAGTCTCAGAGCTTGATCTAATTCTAGCTAATGCAGAGCTGGACTGTGCTTTGGCAATTACAGTGTATTATTCATGTTAGCAATTTACCTCTTTTCTCTGTATGTACACTGAATTTTCACACTGAGACACTGCAATTCTCTCAAGACAGCAGGATAAACCAGAAGGTTCAGAATGATGCATTATTAAGAAGAAAAAGACACAGTCTTTCCCAGGAATATAACTTGTGGCAAGTTTAGACAGAGACTTACTCAGTCCAGACCAAGTCAGCCCGCACAATTACAAGCTGCAAAACCCATCTGTGCTTCTACCTAATAAATCTTTAAAAACAACATGTTGTCCCCACTTACAGTTCTTGATTTTTCCAGAGAATTCATGAAAGTCTGGTACTGCTACTACAGAAAACAGTTTCCTTTCTGCATCACCATGCTAAGCAATGTTCTATATAATTGCCTACATTATATATTCCATATTATCACACTAAACATTCAGTGCAATTCTGTGCTGCTTATAAAAGCTAAAAAAGGTCAGCACAGAGAGATCCATTCCCACAATCCATGCTCAAACATTTATTTCAGTCTCATGGTCTCCAAGCTTTCACAAGCACTTTAAGAGGAGATTGGAAAGAATTTGCTGCCCACTCATGATGATGTCTCATAAAAGGTTCTTCAAAAATGGATCAAAGGCTGTAATTTCCATGCCATTTCTGTCCAATTTTCTTTTCTCTTATGTTTTCATTTTTGAAATGGCTGTGATTGCAATTCACTTTTGCCCACACAGCACTGCAGGTCTAAATGAACCGTTTATCACAAACTTTTTGTCTTGTGGCTGCTCAGGATTTTATTTCCTTTGCAATTTTTTAATTTCATTTTTGGTACTACTTACACTGCATTGCAATTACCTTCATAATTATACCTGCAGTGATTTATGTTTCCCAGCACGCAGATGCATCTTCAACACTTTTGATCCAACCCAACAGCACTTTAATATTGATGCACATTTTCCCTCCCCCTCCTCCTCCTCTATCACCAAGAAGAATTTCATATGGATCTTTCCACAGGAAGAACTTTTCTTTTTGTCCTTCCCACAGCACACACAGAATGCTGACATCTTGTATTGCTTTTGCCAAGTGGGACTGCCTTACTTCGTCAACATCACATCTTTTTTCTGCCCCCCAAAATTTGCATGTATGAGAAAAACATCTGAGAGGAAAGCAACTTAACATATATTCCTTTGGTTCTCATTATCTCACTAGAAAGAATTTCATATTTTGGATAACAATTATTCTTCTTTAATATAAAACAGTACCAGTCATAAGCAGACAGGTTCTCCATCTCTTATCTAAATGTGTCTGACTTCCTTGCCTCTGATTTACTATAAATTATTAGATGTAAGCTCTTCTGACTCAGTTTAGGCAAAAATGGTCTTTCAAAAGAGATTTTAAAACCCTCTCATCTGTTGCCTTTTCAAAGTTAGGAAAGAAATTTCAGAATTCAGTCATCTAACCATTTTGCTTCTATATTTACTGTTTTCCTTCATTTTCCCTCTCTGTTCCAATATTTAACCTTTCATAATAATGTTATTTATTACAGCTTATCCCTACCAAAAGATTAAATACTATTTCAAGGATAAATTTTATTGCTATACTTTTCTTCACATTTCTTTCAATATAAAACAATATGGTGTATTACAAAATGCAAAATGTGTCAGATTTAATGGTCTTTGAAGTGAGAAAAAATAAACTACATATAATCATTAGAGAGATGATTAAATGATTAAATGAGACAGAAAATAAAACAATAAATATAGCAATACTAAGAAGTTCCTGCAGACTAGTCATACATGGCTAGAGTACCCGAATCTTTAGTTGCCACAGTCTTCACATCACTGAGATTCATACTTCATAATATTTCAGCTACATATGGATATCTGGGAAGGCTAAATGAAACTGTAGCTGGAATTCTCATATTTGAAGGCAAACGAATAAATAGATAAATAATTATATATAAACCATAAAAAAATAAAACATACATATGTACCTACCTATGTGTATCTATGCATGCTTGTTTGTTTATTTTACACTGAGTATATCTAATAAAAGCGCAGAATACATCAAAAAAACCCCTCTGTTTACTACTGATGTTGTAAACAAGGAACAAAAGTTCCCCCTAAACTTCCATAGATGTATTTGTTTTACACTTGGCCAGACTCACACAAGTCAAAACTTGATATCCTGTTTGGTGAGGTGGTGGAAATCACTGGATGCCACACTAAACTCCCATACAGATACACCCACTTCACACGTAGCTTATAACCAAAGTTACAAGCAAACAACTGTATATAACCAAAGTAAACTAGAATTCATATGGAAGTGAATGGGAAAGAACAGATATAAAATGAAACAAAAAGCTGTTTAAATACAGACGTTTCCCATAAGCAAGGACTCCTGCTGTTTCATAACAGAATGAACTAAAGTGATGGAAATTATTTGAGATGCTTTGATTTGGCTGTAGAAGGAGAAGGTGCATGCCACACAAGAAATTTGGTGAAAGACTTCTCTGAGTTACCTAGCCTGGAGAAAAGGAGGCTCATGGGGGACCTCATTGCTTTCTACAACTACCTGGTAGCCAGGTGGGGGTAGTTCTCTTCACTCTGACAGCAAGTGACTGAACAAGAGGAAATTGTCTCAAGTTATGCCAAGGGAGGTTTAGATTGGATAGTAGGAAAAAAAATCTTCACTGAAAGGATGGTCAGGCAATGGAACAGGCTGCTCAGGGAAGAGGTAGAATTAAGTGTTCAGAACAGTGTGGATGTGGCTCTTGGGGGCATGATTTAGTGGTGAACGCAGTGATGACAGGTTAATGGTGGGACTCGGTCTTTTCCAACCTTAACAAATCTATGATTCAGCAACAATGAATAGGCAAACAAAATCATTAGAACAAAATAAACTTTCAAATGAGAGAAACATTCTGTAGGACAAAAAAGAAAGACTTTCTGTAGAATTCCTTACAATAGAGAAAGAAGTAAACAAGCACTGTTACTGCATCTCAGTGCTTGCAAAATCAGCTTAACAGCTATGAAAGTACATACTTACAGGAAACAAACCCCTCACTGTTTCTTTACTGAATTTAACCAAGTAAGATTATGAGGGAGTACATATTAGATGTTGTTTCTAGAGTTTCCTTCTACATTTTTCATCTAAAAACAAGCACACCACATTCTATTATCAGAAATACCACTAAAGCACATAAACTGAAAGATGACATTGATTTCAACAAAGCAAATCCAGAGTTATATTTATGTAACTCAAAGGAAAATCTATCATAGTACATTACACATTGTTTGACGGAGAATGAGAAATTCATCTATACATGAGTGATTTTCTGTAACATTGCATTCTTTTCAAAGAGTAATTAAAATAAGCAATTGGTGCAACGTTTACTGGACCAACATGAGAAGATATCCATCCCTATTCACCTTAGGAAAAAAATGCAAGTAAACAAAAATTATTTCAAGACTGCAGTTTTGGATTCTTCTGGTGTCACACAGACCAGCAGTTTTTCCACAGCAACTGCCAAAATGTCTATTACAAGAAATGTCATTTTTTTGCACTTAGATAATTATGATCCACATTGACATAGGCAGTTAGGAATTACTAAAATCTACTGAACCTAGATTTAAAAAAGCCTTGTGTGCCTGAGCCTTCATGTGTTTTCTCTCATCAGGTTAATTTCAGTTTTCCCAGCTCTTATGATTCTTGTTCTTACCTTTTTGAGGACAAAGACAAAGCTAAAGGATGCTTTGCCCTCTTGACTTAGAAGACAAAAAGGCCAAAATGGTGGCTATAGTTTCAACAATGACAATTGCTTTGATTTCTGTTCAAGCGCACTAATCACAAGCAGATTATCATGGCAGAGATGTTTTCTTCATTAAGAAAAGGAAAATTATAATCAATAAACAGTTACTGTATTACAGTAAGAATTAAAAATAAAAGTAAAATAAAAAATTATTATTTGTTTGCAAGTTCTGTCTAGTATCAGCTGCTCTTTTCCTGCCAGGTGTGATGCCAACTTTTAAACAGGAAAAAACACTGAAAACACGGCATACGGGACAGTGTAATATGTAACCAATGTAACAAAAAATGGCCATTCAGTTTAACACACAGAAAAGCATATGTGCACATACAGCTGCTGTTCCTTACATGAGAAATAAAAAACTCCTGGCAATATTACTTACTACAAAATTCATGGAGCCAAACTTCTTTAGGATGCCACACATATGTGCAGATACAGCAACATACATTTCAAATAACTTATTCCACAATAACAGATCTCATCAATTCAGAAGTACATAAAAAAATTGTATGACTTTTTTTAGCTTTGTGTCTGTTGTACCCACATCTGCTGTCTCAGGCTGTGTTTACCTGAGGTGTACAATGGCATATGTTGTATGGACCAGTGTTCCTTGCAACTTTGCACCATGTCATCTTTTATTTCCAAGGTCAAAAAAAAAATTTATACTTTCTTCTATGTCTAGTGTGACTACCGTAAGCAAGATATTAAAGTATGCTACATTATATGTGGATGCAGACAATCTCAAATTTAAGTGATGGAAAAAAACACTGAAGGAAAAAAAACCCCAAGCAAGAGTTCATGGCCATTTCAAGGGAATTATAATTCTAACAATAGTCTTGATTAAAAGTGTGATAAGAATAAAACTTTAACTTCACAATGGGATTGCACATGAACTGAATGATAATAGGGGATTGTTACACAGTTATGTTCCTAGGTTTCTACAAGATTTTTCAGTAATGTTGCTGTATTTGATTGATTGCAATTTTCTCCATTTCTAAGCTTTGTTCCAGAAAGCAACATTTTGTTCCATTCATTTTAGCAAGTGACACAATGTTCCTTGGCATGTGATATTAATAAAAAGTCATGTTGCCTGTCTCTCCTGGTTGGTCATACTAAGGTTGATTTTTGGTAGCATTTAATATTCAATTAGATTGCCAGTCACATCTGTATTTAAATTTGAAATAAACTTCTGAAAATAAATACAACTATGGAAAAAGCTACATTTAGATAATTTAAATTTCATGTCTTTCCTTGGCATTCATACCCTGCCCTCACCTTCTGTACAAAAGTACAAGAACGGCCTTCAGTTCACATTTCATTCCTTGCTGGTATCCACCTGCCCTCCCAAAGGGACCCTGTTTGAAGTTCTACCAAAATGCTTTGTAAAGTGACCTGGCACTGACTGCCCAGATGACAAAGCTGCCCATCACTGTTGCTTGCTGCTCATCCTGACAACCTGAAGAGCTTTCCTGTGGTTTTAAAGTAAGCACAGCAACAAAGGATTACTGCATACTGTTTGAAACAGATTTTCACCCTTTCTGCAAGCAATGCTGCTCATGTCTCACACAAGACAGCTACTCAAGCAGGTTCAAGGGCATTCCCAGAGAAACTATATCCTCATTCCCTATCTCCCGCTAAGCTGGGTCATGGTGCACATCCAAATGCAACCAAAAAGGGAACTAAAACTGAGGATACAGACTGTGTAACATAATGAACCATACTGGCACGGTAAAATATTACTATCATACAATAATATATCACACAGTAGGCACATACACATAAACAAAACTATATTCATTGATGAGTAAGTAAAATTGTGTTGACGAGCACAAAGCTTTTTTATGAATTTACTACAATATTAGTCCAGATCTGATTTTAGCTCTCACATTTCTTATGCACAACTTCTGTTTAAGTTATAAAACTTAGAGTTTTACCATTTTAATATCAAAAAGACACAAAAATCCCACATTACCAATTTTATTATAGACTTGCATCAATTTTGTAATTCCTCAGTATTTACACTAGGGTAAAGTATCAGCCTGGTTTTGGCTTGTTTTGTTCTCTTCTGAAGCTTGTCTCTAGGTGCCATACTTAAGCTCACATGTATTTTATATTAACACTTATTGAACACTCTTGCAGTGGTATGAATATGCAAAAACACAAGGAACACTAAAACAAGACACTTCATAATGGAAAAATGTCAATCAATTATTTTCTTCAGGAAACTATACATTCCT
This sequence comes from Myrmophylax atrothorax, assembly GCA_026770055.1. Classification (NCBI taxonomy): domain Eukaryota; kingdom Metazoa; phylum Chordata; class Aves; order Passeriformes; family Thamnophilidae; genus Myrmophylax; species Myrmophylax atrothorax. Next base: position 38,626,763 of record JAOXXN010000265.1, on the reverse strand, counting down.
GTGTGCAGGGATAAAAAGATGTAAGCTGTAGGACTATAAAATCATGCATGACAAGGGGATAAAAGTACAGTGCAATGTAAGGACTCAGTGGAGAACTTCTGAAAACAGCCTGTTCCTTCAGTGATTCAGCACAGGTCAATTATATACAAAGCACTCACCCTGTGGTCAAACCTAAAAATGTACTCTCTAACTAGCAATCCCACAGCTGAACAGGGATCAATTATTTTTCTCTCATAAAAACTACAGCTGTGTCTTCTTACTGACTTTATTATTTTCAAGACATCTGGTTACAAATGCCAGAAAAAATTTAAATATTACTAGAAGGATATTTGTTGACTCTACTGGGGTGCCTGTCTTGACCTCTAAAGGTTTAAAGGGGTAGTACCAAAGCTGTGGCTCTAAGAAAATGGAAAAGAGGAAAACACCGCATCAAGAGGATACATATTTCATGCAGGAAGATGTGGTAACAGAGAAAACAGCATGGTTTTGGATATACAAGATCAAAACGGGGTGCAGGGTTGGGGGGGGGGAGTGGGGAAGGAGGGCAGGGCATGTAAGGAATTGACCTGATATATGGCTTCCTGATGAAGAAAGAGAATCTTTTGCTTTCATTCCTTTCTATTCCTTTTCCTACTCCTGGCTACATAGTTTCACAAACTCCTTCCAGTCTCTCCTGTGTTCAGGGGCTCCTGCTATGAAATAATTCTGCTTTTTAGTACAGCTCTAAACTTCTCTTCTTCTGCTACCTTATTTTTTTGCTAATTAGTAAAATGTTTTGGTTCACAGGAAGCCCTAAAGTTTTGAGAACTGGTGAGCAGACAGATAGGAAAACTAGATTCTCCTGACTTTGGTGGCAAGGAACTGTTAGACTACAGACAGAAACAATGAGGGACAAATAAATAGGCAAATAACATTAAGTATCAACTAACATGAATAACTATCTGCTGGAAAACGTTTGACAGAGGGAAGGATGGGGAGACAATTTTTTGTTCTGAGAACATTACACAGTGATGTAAAAGATGTCTTAGGATTTTGTATACTCTTGGTTCATGCCTGGTAAACCTCCACATTCATTACACCACGGTCACCTGAGCCCTCTAAACACATGTAATTGTTAGCAATTCCACACCCCTTCTTTAGGAAAACTGATAATGGTTGGACCACCCGGTCAGACTACGAACATGATACAAACTCAATGAATTCTCTTTTCTCCTTTTTAATTCATCCAGGAAGAAGAATGCAATGCTACAAGAAGCCAGATGCTAAGGGAACAGAGCCATGCATTGCCAGGGCTGAGCTGACACTTGGGTTACAGTGAGCTAAGATGTCACGACACTGTGTTGGGACTTGCCACATGGTGATGAAACGTAGAAAGCAAACACAGCCACTTTACATGAGTGCAGTATGTTGCAGGTTGCTGTCTGCCACTGCTTTGGAGGGCAAAGCTGTGTGTTTTTTCACACCACAGCTGAAATTTTGTACCAATCAACACAGGTGCAATACTTTCTTGCCACTCAAGCAAAATATTCACCACCATGAATCAAAGATGTAACTCAGATTGCGGTTTCTAATGTTCAGCCTCTTCTGTTCTCTTTTTTGTCTTTACTACTCACTCTATTTTATTATTTTCAGTTAGGCTTTTCTCACAATTTTTCTCATTTTTAATAAAACTTAAAGAAAGCAGCTACTTACAACACTAATTACTTTTCAAAATTAATTAACACAATGAAGCAATATGACTAAGAACTTCTTAATTATTTGCATAGAAGAGATACCACAGAAGCCGGGTGCTCTTTTGTGAAATATACTGTACTTCAAGTGAACAAAGCAACCTCTGTACCATGTGTTTATAGATAAAACATATATTGTGGGGAGTCAGGCACTCACAAAGAAGAGTGGAGATGAAGTCACTTGACCACATTCACCCCATAACAAGAACAGACACAACTGAATTTGGCCCTCCCTAGATTTGTGATTCACAGAGCTTCAGAGAAGGGTTTTTTGTTTTGGGGGGTTTTTTAGGGTACTGAAACAAGTTTGTTGTTAACCAAAGCACTGTTTTGTTTTCATATTTTCTGTATATGAGATGGCTCAATCATGACAGTAGCTTCAAATTAGAGTCTATGGCAAAGATTTTAGTGTTTTATCAACAGTTATCATAAGATCTTGAAACGTTTGTTTTTTTTCATAGTGTTTTATACATCTAAGATATCCATTTATATCCCCTTAAATGCTTTGCCATAGGCTACATGCTCAGAAAGAACTTTTGTGAGAATCAGTGAAAAAACCCCAAGTACCTGAAGAGAAAATGCAGGTTCCTACAGCACATCCTAGAGCTCCATGGTTTCTGTAACAATTCATCATGGGTTTAGTAGTTCCTGTGCCAGACCTGAAGTTGTGACTGATGATGGTAACAATTAAACCCCTACCCTTTTCTCCTTCAACTAGGAACACTGTGAAAGGGAATCAGGACAAAAACATCATTAAGTACTGTTCCTTAACACTTTATCTGTCTCCTTCACGAAAGCACCACCAACAAGAGCTAAAGAATCTGGAGGAAGTCCTGTTATCTACTCAGGCAATAAGTATCAAATTCTGGTTGCCACTCCTATCATGCTATTTTGTCCCACAGAAAATCTGTAGGTTAGGTGATGGGTGAAAATTTTACCATGCTACAAATATTTGTACTGTGATTTGCATTATTTTCTTTTTTCTTTTTTAACCAGTAAGAGATCCCCACTTGAAATGTTCAACTATACGTATGTCTTCTGCAGAGCCTGAAATCAAGAAGGGAATATTCAGTAATAATAATGACAATAAAAAACATCAGAGCTTCCAGAAATATTTCTTCTTAAGTATTATCTTGTTGTTTTCTGTTATTTTCAGATTCTCCTTCTTTCCTTCAGTGCTCCTTCTTCACTCAGTTCTTGTTGGGTAAACACAATATATGAAGTAGATAAAGATACCAGTGTTCTCACACATCTACACAAGCAATTTTTATAACTGATGCAGAAACTACCCAAGCATAAGGTCCACCTGCTGGAGTAGGCTAAGAGAGCTGAAAAGAAAGCAGATGTGGACAAGTGTGAATTCCCTTCACATTCCTCATTCTCATATTGCTCCCACCTGTTGGCATCAGCAGAGCAGCCAAGCAAACCTCACACCAGTTTGCACATATGTGATGGCATTATGGCCAGGTGGCATGAATTCGTACAGTTCCCCTGATGTTTGGACCTACTCTTTGCTTCAGCACAGTCTCAGTCTGCCATGAAGGCCAGAATGCTGTCATTACACCAGTGACATGAATAGAGCAAAGTCCTAACTGTGGCATGTTTCTGCACACAAAAAAAGTTAACTCAGATAATAAAAAGTAAAATTCTATTAATGATGATGAAATGTTCTCACCTGATGGATTTTCTTGCCTCAAGGCCAACATTAATTGGCAGTGTGCTCACATACCTTTTAATTAGCATGACACATTAATACTACCAGTCATTTAACTATTCTTTCTCACTTTAGAGCCAAGAAAGTGAGTGGAAAAATAAAGCACATACGAATTTGAAAAATTCTGGAATATTTTCTTACTTTAGCCTATTTGCTCACACAGTCTTTCTGAGATCATGCTCACTTAACCACTTGAAGAATTCTTAAAATGATTTAAAGTGGTATATGGCAAACAAAACCCCCTAAAAATACTAACTTGTACCTTGTAATATATTCTGATTCATTTAGAAGGTATGGAAATATAAACACATAGACACAATCAAATATTACACTGTGCATATCTATTTTTCTCACAGGGTAAATTAAACAAATAAATATTGGAGGAAAAGTGTATTTTAAACAGAAGATACATATATACTCTGTAGTTGAAGTCTCTAGTTTGGAGCAAATGGTTGCAAATCTCTGTACCATGAATGATAAAATGTAATTTGTTACTGCTCTGAGTTCCTTATGTTTCTGTGTTTATTCATGTATTTTCAGAGATGGAGGCAGATACTTGCAATAGTACTATATAAAATTCATTTGTAAAGAAAAAGTATATTATTAGAGTAAAAAGGAAAAAACATTAAAGTATTTTAATTAAATCTGCTTATTCTGATAATTCAAAGTATTTCTGTGAGAGAAGTAAAACGTGCTCAGTTTTGATCTTTGTAACACTTTCAACTTTATTTTTACACTGTGATCAATAAGAACTCATAAAAACTTTTAATAGTGACACTGGAAGTGATATAAGTAGTAATGACTGGAAATATCATATTCTAATGCCACAGGCTGGTAACTGTACAGAGAAGTTAACATCTTCCAAAATGACCAAGTATTCCCTACACACGACATGGGAAGGTCTGATGGGGGGGTCACTCGAAGGTTGTAGAGATATTCACCCACAGTAAACTAAACCAAACCAAACTAAACTAAACGGAACAAGCGTGCTGCAAGGTGGCACTGATACTTGCAAAACCTACTTCAACAGTAAGCAGACCTTTTCACATTGCTCCTTTGATTTACATTTATATGTCATATTCTTGGCTCTTAAAGTAAATTGCTGAATTAAAATGTTGTGTTTATTGTCTGTACCAAAAGAGCATGATTTTTCAGTATTATTCTTGTGATCAAGAATAAGTTGGAAGCTGTCACCCTGTGGGCCAGTGATTATATACAGAGACCTATTCTAGCCCCACACCATGTCTTCTGAGAGACCCTATTACAACTCCACATTACCATCAGTGCAATTCAAAGCCATACCTGCTTTGCTGACACACTGAGCCAGATTAGAAAGCCAGAAGGGTCGATTGTTATCATGTGGTCTGAACTGCCGAACTACAAAGGGCTTGGAAATTCCCAGAAGACATTCCTATTTGTGGCAGAGATTCTGTCTTAGAAAATCACGACTTTGATTTATAAACTTACTGTCTCAAAGAATTCATCACTGCTGTGTTCAAGTGTTACCACGGTTCTTTATTTATGGTATGAATCCACCTACTTCCAATTGCTAATGTGTTAACAGCTTTGTCTGCTAGGTTTTAAGCCTCTTGTTTTCAGTTTTCTATTCCCCATGTATAATACAATTATAGACTAATATCAAGTCTTTCTTGTAATGATTTTGGTTTCTAAATGAATTGAATAAAACTCATCAATGTATCACTATACAGAACATTTTCTAAGAAGTTTTATGATTCTTCAAGACTTCTTCATGTTTCCAACATCCTTGCTAAACAGTGGGAAATAGGATTGGGTTTTGGTAGTTCTCTAGCTGCGCAGAGCAGAGAGATAAAATGATCACCTTAGTTTTATTCTATATTGCCCTGTTTTTATGTTCCATTATTACATTAACTTTTGTTGGCTACTATTCTGGATGAAAAACTTCAGTTATATCCATTATTATTACCCATTAAGGCACCTAAATGCTTTTCCTGGGTAGCATCCCTCCTTCCGAAACTTGAGCTGCCTCTCCTAATGTATCATAACAGCTGTGTTTATAACACATATTGTTTGCCTCAGCAGAGTTCAATCCTTTGTTATTCAAGGCCCACACCTACATTTCCATTATTTTGCTTGAGACTGATGTCAGACTGACAAGCTTGTAATTACCTAGGTTATCTCACCCATTTAAAACAGATGTTAGCATGCCTTTAATTCCCACAAGCTTCTGGAACATCCCCAGTGCTCCAGGCTGTAATGGAAATCGATATTAAAATTCCAGAGAGTTTTTCTGCCAATCCTATGAAAATATTTAGATCCTGTTACCTCACTGTACTGACTTAAAATTTCTGGCATTAGTAGCCTTAATGACTGTTGGAGTAGGAAGAATTTCATAATCACAACACGTTACGAGTATGGCAGCCTGCCTTTTCCTACATATAGAACAGAAGTATTTTCAAACACTCCTGGCTTCAGTTCCAATTTAACTGCTGCACTCATTATTCATTCAATCAGAGCCACTATTCTATAAAGCTTGCTGAATCATTGTTGCTTAGTATCCTTTAGAAATAGGGCCAAAGCAGATCAAACTTAGGAAACTCTAAACCTGTATGTGAACATACATGTGTAAGTGATAACATGCAAGTGGCAGGGGTTAGCCATAACTAAAGATATTTTCAAGAGAGAAGGAAGATTGTAATAGGAAGAATCATTGTGACAAAAAATCAGCATCCAAGAAGCTTTTCCTCAAAAACTCTGAAGTTCAGACAGTTCACTGCTCATGCTTTATGTTTGCAAAATATTACACTCTTCTTTCCCAAGAGCTGAATCTCCTGCCTAATTATCTGTGACAGCAAAAAGAGCAAATACTTTGAAATTCCACCTAGAAGAACAGTAGTAAATTTATTGCAAAGTTATAGCCGAGTAAAGTGAATTTCATAGAAGGTTTAAAATACCTTATATTGGGCCTTTAACATTGTGAAATGGTAAGTAAAGATGTCCCAGAGGCACTTCCAAACTCAACAAATTCTTGTCAATACACAGTTGGAAAGAATAACGATCACTCTTTACATAAAAATCCATTCATCTTTCCTGTTTGTAAATTCAAAATGCATGAACAGTCAGGATAAAGATTTTATAACAGACATGTGGCACAATTAACTAAAAAGGAATTAACTACCTTTGTATGGAATTGATGACATTCACAAGTGGTAGGGATGTTTAATAGGTAGATCTTTGGACTAATACCAGGCCAGGATGTACAGCAAGAATGGAAAGGTTATCAACCATGTTTTTAATTTTTTAATACAAATTGTGTATGATGTATTAAAATTGGGGGGGAAATAAACAATCATTCTACAGAAAAAGTTGTTGTAATAGGCTGATTCTGTGGCGTTCAAAAATGTTTTTAACGGAGCCTGAGATCCCTCTATTTTCACTGAAAGTTTCAGCAAAAAAGATCCCTATCCTGGTTGCAACATTGGACCCATGCATGCAAGTGCAAAGCCCTAACTTTAAGAACAAGGCACTATTCTGCTACAGATACTTTCAAGCACCCTACCTCAGTATTCCCCAGAAATCAAACACAGAGCACGTGCAACCTCTACATACCAACTCAGTCATATTCACTGACATTATTTTATAACTATTTCCTTGATATTCCATTTGAATACAAAAATATTTAAACTGCTTGAATTAACTATTTCTTTACTACCTGCAGTTCTGGCAATATTAAGACATGATACGGCCTGCCTTTAAATTTTGTCCCCTCAGTTACTACGTAGTAACAGACCACTAACAACCAGCAAACTTGCTGATATAATTATCAGCATCAGTAAGAATATAAAGATTTAGAGAACTATTCCAGTCCCCAGTCTATTCATCTGATGATGCGTTCTTTTTGATCTTTAGGCTGCTAACCTTTTAATCTCACACGAAGAGGGAGGGTCAGCTGCGAGTGATGAGGCAGACACATGAGTAAACAACTTTTTCTAGGTGCACCTGCATGCACCTGGCTTTGACTGACACATTATTCCTTTGAAGGGATGTTGTGCACAAAGGTGTTCCCAAACACAAACACTCTCAGAAGATGCCACAGATAGCAGTGGCTGAAAGCAAATCAGGACAGACGGGGGAGGATTTTACATTGACTAATGTCATGAAGAAAAAAAGTAAAAAAGTATTATCACCAGGAGATTAAAAAACTGTCACTCAAAAAGATGACAGCTTCCTCCTTTTATATTTTAGCTTGATTTACTCTTACACTAATTGATTGGCTTAAAATATTCCAAACTTAATTTTCTTTTTGCATAGGAAAAACCAGGAATTTACAAAAAAAAATAACTGGGTGTTACAATGTCTTCAAGGAAATTAGGTTTTTCATTCATTTGAAGGAAAGAAGTAGAGAACCCCCAAATATTTTTTTTAAATGAAAGAGTTTAAACCTTGAATTAGATTCCATCCCATTTTGTTAACCCCAAATACTTTTATGCAAATATTTACACTTGAATTACCAAATTGAAAAAGCATTTAGCTAATGCATCCATAAGAATGCACTGACCGAATGGGTGAGTCTGAGGAACGTAGAAAAACACTTGGACAGAGCTGGCCCACATTGACTATGCTAAGAACTGCTGGAGAAGAGAAATACCAGGGTAAGACTCAACCTAAAGAGGTGGGCAAAAGTATATATATATATACATTTACTGAGTGTATCTCAGTAAACGACTTGTATGAACATGCAGCTGCAAGTGAATGTTGGGGAGACAGCGAAGACCGTGCTGCAGTAGAAAATGGATGTGAGATCTGGCTCCTCAACTGGATTGGAAGTGCTGAATATATACAATGTTGTTTTCTATTGTCCTGAAAAATTAAAAGGGTATTTTCATTTCCCACTAGTTTTAAGTTTCACTAATAGCAACAAAAAAGGTTTTATCACTACTTCTGGATATATTTCCTCTGAATAATTACTCTAACTTTTTATAGGCTACACTGAGACATAAGTTAGCAAAAAGAAATTCCCCAGTATTCAACATACAACATATGCACCTTGACCTGAATCAGATTTTTAATCACGTGAAATGAGTTTTCGTTTTGCATTACACCAGCAGGTTATATACTTTCTAGTCACACTTGAGTCTTTGATAGGATTATTTTTCTATGTAGATAAAATCTTAAAACATATCTTTTGTAGTATTTGAGCTACGTTTCATTGCTGGGTATTGAAAGCATAAGTAAGCACATAAAAATAAAATAGTAAGCAAAGGAGGACAAGATATGCATAGGAAAAATCAATTCAATTTCTTAAATTTTGCACATGCCACACAGAAGAAATCTATCTATATTCTTTACACCAAATATACACTGCTTGAGAAACACAGATCCTGCTGAAGTCACTGTCAAAGCCCCTGATGAATTCAAGGGCACAATATGCAATATGTTGACAAATTTACAAAGAATATTTAATGGTATCTGCATTGCTATTCCTTAAAAGAAAGTGCTTCCTGTGACAGCCTCATGACAGAGGACTGAACATAGGTCAGACTCCCTGTTTAGCATCTCATGTTTTTAAAAGTATTCTCTAATCATTAATACCTTCAAAGCCAAATACTGCTTAAAAGAGGGATGTGTTTCCTCTCATGATCTGGAAAGAAAAGTAATTGCTTTCTATTTGATGTGAGCTATCAGATTATTGCCAGAGACATGGAAGCAACAACAGTTAATGAAAGGTTTTCCACATTGGACAAGTCATCTAAAAATGATGAATAAGTGTAAAAACAACAGGACTTAGATGAAAAGAGAAGATTTCATTCCTGGATATTTTAGCTTGTCCACTATCTTTGTCAATTCCCTCTCTTCTCAAGTGCTAAGAGTTCTTTAACAATCAAAAATATTTAAATAACTTTTCATATCAAAAAAGATTCTTTATCACTTCAAAATTTCCTCTCTTACACAGAAGATGAAGTTTTCTGTAAAGGTTTTGGATGAGCATGCCCTAGTTATTTATATACACACACATCTACCCAGGGAAGAACATAAATGTATTTTGCAAGTTACAGTGTGATAAATGGTAGATTTATAGGAACTGCTGCATTGCAAACCAGCTGAGTGCTGTGAACATAAAAGTGAGAGACATCATTATTGTTGCTATAAATACTTTCTGCCATAAAATCATACTGTACTTTATGTGGCAATACAGAACAAATAATACAAAAATTGTCTCTGTTTCTGGCCTAACCTAAAATGTAATAACATCCGAATGATCCCAACAGAAGCAGAACTGAAAAGGCACAAGCATCGCTTCCAGTTTTTATAGGACCCCAAATCCATTGCATCATCAGAGCTGCAATAGAGAAAACACCATTATCTAAATTCCTAATTAAATCATCCAGACCTCTTTCTTGAAAAGTGAAATGTTTAAGGCTCAGATATAAGCCATATTCTTTCTCTCATCCATCAAACTCTACAAGATGCTTTGTACTTTATGCCTTTAAAGAGAAATAGGAATGCAGCTCCTCTGTGCCTGAGTTCTCTGGGACCTGAGGAAAACTGCTCCGGTGAAGACTTTAAAAGGTAAGGGTCTGAAATATTGTAATGTCACAGTTGAGCATCTGAGGGTACCAGTACCCTCAGAAAAATTAGCTGGTAAGAAATGTATACAACAGGGAGATAAAGACTTCTGGTCTATTGAGTTCATCTGTTCATTCCATAAATGTGTAATTGTTCTCTACTTATCCTTTTTTTTCCTGTTGTTTAGGCATACTGAGTTCCCACAGCTCTTAGCAGGTTCAGAGAGAGCTTCCGGTAGTTACTTTGGTAAAGCTCAACCTAGAATTTGAGTGCCTCAAGGGCTTAGAACTCTACTTCAAAGGTATTTTTCAAAAAGCATGGTTAAATTTATCTGTTCCACTTTTTCCTATTATTTGTTGAACAATAATAATACTGACTCACATTTACAAAGGACTTTGGGATCTCTAGATGAAAGATGCTATTCAATTACTCTCATGAAATCATTGTTAAAAAAGAGATTCCCTCATGCCCATTTTCCAATCAGATGAAGAAAACCAAGTTCAAAAGTTCACCTTGATTCATAATCTATTTAGGAAATTTAAAACAGAAGGCAGAAACAGGGCAGGAGAAATATGTCCAGAAAAAAAATCCATTGATAACTGAACAAAGGGAGAAGAGCAAGAAAATTAAAGAGACTGTAAAATGACTCTGAGAAGACAAGAGAAAAAAAAAATCAAATTATAAGTATGATTGATTTCACAGGGTACTAGCAACATTGGCTTTCTCTTCATTCCCACTATCATACATCATACAAAATTTCTAATAGTTTTTTTAATTATTTAATGGATTTCCCTTATCAAAATTCCACAGAGAAGAAAAGGTTGAGAAACAAAATGATTTGTGAACCCTGGCTGCTCACAAAATACTTTGAAAGGTTAATTTAAGATATGTCATATTGTAGAAGGATTTTTTCTCTAATTATGATATTGATCTGATATAAAGCCATCCCTTCTGGCTCACAGCTTTGCAGTAACCAGTGCAATCACTTCCAGGAAACAACAGGAATAAGGTCATGTTGCACACACCAAGGAGCTGGACTTCTTGCTGATACCAAAATCTGTATAATAATGTTTAAGAGATAATTTTAATTGCCTTTATTTGAAATTTCCACTACAAAACACATTACATGGATATGATTTAAAGAAATTCTTAGGCACCAGTTTTTAGGAAATTGATTACTGGGATCTAAGTGCTAATCTTCATCACACACTCGATGAAATTTTTAAGAATATTTGCTTCTAAGACTTATTTTTTTAAAGTAACACCTCCACTTGGTTTGGTCAAAAACCCAAGGAGTTAATGTCAACACTGGATGAGGGTGTCATATTGTCAGGATCAGGCAAAATAATTTTGTACTTTTCAGCTAGTTTCCCATATTTTTTGTCCAAAATAACATGCAACCACGGGGCAAAAGTGTGTCTGACCATTCATCGAACCATCTGCTCAACTGAGGACAAATATCCTCGCTTCTTCCTGATAAAAACCCCATACATTGCTTATTGGGGAACAACTGGTAACTCTAAAAAATAAAATCTTTAACTATAAACAGTTTCCATTCACTACCAATGCACACACAACTCCACCAAAGGATTTCCTATTTCCACTTCTGTGAACTACTTGTGCATTTCCCTTAAGCATTTGGAGTTTCAGATATGCCTTACATATCTAAGAGATGTACACAGCCAGCTGCATGGTAGGCTCATCTGCCCTAATTTAATTGACAGACACTATGTTCCTTCATAGTCAACAGCAAGAAACAGCTCCCTCAGAAGATGACTCATCCTATCCCATAATACAGGTTGAATTAAAGTAAGATTAATTGCCTAGCCACAGGCTGTAAAACCAGCTCAGGTCTTTTCTGTAAACTCCCACACCCAACTAATAGGTATCTACAACTGAACAAAATGAATCCCAGTCCTTAGTTCTCAAATCATTAAAATTAAGAGAGTTCAATAATTTAAAAAATATACTGCAAATGATCAGTTCAACCTGCCCTAGTAATTTTTTTTCCAGTTTCAGCAACAGTATTAATCTGGCACTGCTGACTGCAGTTTTCACCTTCACGCTTCACATATTAAAATAAGTCAAGCCAGCCCTGCTGTCTGATCTCTTCTGTGCTCCACAAGTGGGATGTGATGCAACAGAAGCTAATCTATGGAAACACAATGGCTGAAAACACATTGAAAAAGCAATGCAAAGGTGCATGAGTGTTCTAGAAAGCGATGCTGTTGAAGAAGGGGCAGAATATTCTTGTAACATTGTAACATTGCACTGACAATGTAACTTTCAGATCTCTCAGAATTACACAACAGTAATTAATACTGCTTCTAAAAGAACTTAGTCGTATCAGGTGAGCTGACACTACATCCAGGCAAGATAAATCGAGGACCCATAATAGAGTCACACAACACAGTACGCTCACACTTAGCTATTTTACACATAATGCCTATCTGGGGCACTGACAACTGCATGCAATTAAAGATGCAGATTTGGCAGACAAAGCATAATTATCTGTTCTAATAATCTAGCCCTCTGTGTGCTTTAAATCAGGAAGTAAAAAGTGAAAACTGCAGCAAAATACGCTGGAATTTTGTCTAAGGAAAGTGAAGCAAACCTCTTAGATTTTGACCTTTACATGTTAGCCTTTTTCAAGTTTTTGCAAGTATTTTTAATTGCTTATCATGCAATATTGCTTGCATTGTGCAATTACATTTGCAGTGCAATTCAACAGGAGAAGAATTACGGTTCTTTTTTAAAATAAAATGGGTAAAAATATTTTGTATATAAACAGCCAATCTACCACTATATTGCAAATATCTGGCAGGGAAAAAAAGCTGCTTATTTCAGTGCAAAGTTCTTCAGCAAAACTGATCCAATTGCTAATTCTTTTTATTTCACTCTTCTTAGGAAGCAGTAATTGTTTAGCAGTGTGATAATATTTAATCTTATCAGGCTGTTTTACGTTTGCTCTGATGATACAGCAGATGAGAATACAAGGAGTACAATTTGATGATACAAATATGGAGTAAAATGGATTGATGGAGTATCTTTTTAAACAAGTTGTATGAATAGAAAAAGTCAGAACCAGACTTAACCATCATGTTGATTCCAAGTTGTAGAACTTCACAGAAACTTTGGATAATTCTTCTTTGAGGCTGTACTATCCTTTGAGTTTCACAGATACATGTTTAAGGCTAAAAACTGACTGATGGATTGGAATTTGCCTAGTAAAGTTAATTGCTGAGACCTCTTCCACTGTCACTAGGCTGTGAAGTGGTAACAAACATACTTTTGAATCATTTCATCCACATTTTCCACTTCCCATCCTTCTGAAAACAGAAGTAGTACTGCACATTCAAGAAATACATTCCTTACTTCACTTTCTATGCCCTACCTGCAGAATCTCCTACAACCTGGGACATGGACACCCCCTGACGAGCTCATCCAGAGCTGTGTGTGGAGGGGTCTGCTCAGAGGCAAGTGCATGCACCTTAGCTGTGCTGAGCTGTAAACATGCAGAACTAACCCTACTGTGGTGTGCAGCTGGTGGAAAGAAATTACTTGTTTGCCTCAAGTCTGATAGTAGCAGAGACTGAAGAGTAACATGAGAAGTAAAATGTGCCTGGAGACCACTACTCAGAATTAATGTGAGGAAGAAAGTGGCAGTAGGAAATTAAAGTCATAATTATCGGATACTTGATTCAGCAAACCATGACATGGTTTCTATCACCAGGAGGCTGGTGATAGAAACACAGCATTGTGAAAGGAAATAGTATGTGCATGGGACCATGTGATACGCGAAAAATAAAATCTGAAGACCAAAGTAACTGCCTTCCAACAGGTGTGACAACTGTTTGGAGGAACAGCCTCACGGGAGAAAGCGTGGAGACTCATCTGTTGAGATAGGTCCATGGCTTCCCTGATTATGGCCATGGTGTGATTACAGAAACCTGTAGCAAGCTTTTAGAGGCGTCCTTTTGTGTGCTGTGTCATTATTTGTAATTCTTGTTGTTTAGGTAAGAGTCTCTTTCAGTATTACTGTTTATTTACATCCTTCGCATCAAGACAAGACCAGCCCTCAGGAGTCTCTGACCCAGGAGACCAGCATAAAGAAATGTTGGAAAGAACCCTTTCTCTTAGTCGAAGAGGACTGTGTTAGAGAACACCTAGGCAAACCTGACATCCACAAGTCCATGGGCCTTGATGGGATGCATCCATGAGTATTGAGAGAGTTGGCAAACACTGCAGCTAGGCTGCTCATGATCATCTTGGAAAGATCATGACAATCAGCCTGATAACTGTAAGAAAGCAATGTCACTCCAATCTTCAAAAAGGGCAAGACAGAGGACCCAGGGAACTACCATCCAGTCAGCCTCACCTCAATCTCTGGAAAGGTGATGGAACACCTCATTCTGGAGGTCATGTCTATGACAAGATGGTGATCAGGAGTTGTCAGCATGAATTCACTCAGAGTAAATCATGCTTGAACACCCTGATTGCCTTCTATGATGAAACAACTACCTGGATGGATGAGGAGAGAGCAGTGGATATTGTCTACCTGGACTTCAGCAAGGTTCCCTGTCTCTAACAACAACCTCAGCAAGCTGGGACTGAATGAGTGGACAGTGAGGTGGAGTGAGAAGTGGCTGAACATCAGATCTCAGAGGGTTGAAACCACTGGCACAGCATCTAGTTGGAGGCCTGTCACTAGTGGTGTCCCCCAAGATTCAATATTGGGCTCAGTATTATTTAACTTATCCATCAATGACTTGGACGAACCCTCCTCAGTAAGTTCACTGATGGGAGTTGGGAAGAGTGGCCAATACCCCAGAGGGCTGTGCAGCCCTTCAGAAGGACCTCAACAGGCTGGAGAGATGGGCAGAGAAGAACATTCTGAAATTCAACAAAGGCAAGTGCAGGGTCCTGCACCTGGCCCTAGTGAAGCCAAATCTGAAGTACTGTGTCCAGTTCTGGACTCAGTACAGGAGACATGGAGCTTCTGGAGCAGGTTCAGCAGAGGGGGACAAAGGTAATTATGGGATTGGAGCATCTCTCTTACAAGGACAGGCTGAGGGAGTTGGGCCTGTTCAGCCTCAAGAAGAGATGACTGAGAGGTGACCTCATCAATGTCTATCAGTATCTGAAGGAAGGGTGTCAAGAAGATGGAGTCAGGCTCTGCTTGGTGGTGCCAAGCAATAGGACAAGAAGCAACAGGCAGAAACTGATGCATAGGAAGTTTCACCTCAATAGGAGGAAGAACTCCTTTACTCTGAGGGTGACCACACATTGAACAGATTGCCCAGAGAGGTTGCAGAGTCTCCCTCACTGGAGATATTTAAAAACCATCTGGACACAATCCTGTGCCAAGTTCTCTGGGATGACCCTTTTTGAGCAGGGAGGTTGGACCAGATGACCCACTGTGGTTTACTACGACCCTTCTGTGATTTACTACTTTGGGACATAATTCTCTTATTGATACTAGTTAATAAAACAAATATTGCAATTCAGGAAGAGTTTGTCTGTCACTGGCATGGCCTCATCCACAGAGTTTACCATGACAGCGTAAGGTGTATGGCGTGCAGGTAGAAGACACTGAAGACGACACAGAGCTGCAAAACAACACGTGTTCCAGGCCCACAAGTGCCCCATGAGGCAGTGACAGTGACGGCCAGCAGACTGTGGCTGCCCTGGGACACTGTCAGGGGCAGGTTATGTGATGCCACACCTCATACTTCTCGCCCTACTGCTAGTACTGTGAAACTTTCAGGTTCACCTGTGAAAAATTTATCATCCTGTGCTTTACAAAGAGCAGTTGCAATTTAAATTAACATTTTGAAGTACTGCCATGACAGTAAACAAAGTTACTTGTCCTTTTGTTTGGAAAAATGCTTGCATTTGAGAAAAGGGGGAAGGGACACTACTGCAGAAAGACAGACAATGCTTCAACCTGTGATAAAATAACTCCTGTATCACACTTGTAATGGGGGCACTTTCCTACTTTCTGGGACACTATTTCTTCCTTGTCTTGGTCTGACACACTGAAAAGTAAAACTTTTTCAGAAACTAGCAGGGAGCTAAACTAGAGAGATGAGGGTGATTGCTTCTGTATATACTAAGGATAGGTAAAAAAATATAACTATATATGATAAATTCCTTTATAACCTCTTGCAGGATGCAGAAGTCAATCAGGGTAGAAGGATCTTTGAAAATGTGACTACTGTACCAGTTCAGTACATGAAGATCGTGTGCCTCACCTAATACAAGTTAACAAAGTGAGGAAAAATCCTCTTCTTCATTACAATGAAGAAAATGAATGACAAAGCCATTGACTAGTTTGTACAATCGATTTGTGGTTTAATGACACATTTGTATCAAAAGGTGTTTGTGCTACAGAAGCCTCATTTCAGTTACAAGTACACAGTTTAAAGAAATTGGAAAACAGCACTGACAGTATGTAAACTAACCATTGCCCAGTTTTTCCAAGAGTCCTCTATTGTGGCAGTCGGACTTTAGCCCAAAAGGTGCCAAGTGAAACTATCATGCAATGGCAAAAAGTAGTTCTTAGTACCCAATGAACGTTTAATCTCATATTACTGAAACTTAAGGTGGCAGGAAATTCAGAGTTTTTTAGAATATCCACAGAACTGAAAGATTCAGCCCACTAAGAAAAATTTCCTTGAATTGGTTGTTAGTAATCTCATTCTTTTCAACATGAAAAATGACTGTGATATGCACATGATATTAGGAACTACAGCAGGTTTGTATAGATTTTCCTTGAATGTCATATTTGCTTTTTGACTTACTACAGGAAAAAGATGCCAAACCACTCTTCTCTCCAGTAAAGTTGTTTTGTTTTGTTTTATTTTGGCATTGAAATATAACCAGGTAAAGATGATGATGTTCATTCACACATCCCACTGAAGTTCATTCCTTTTCTTACTTTCGCTGGTGCTTTTGAAAAAGTCTGAAGAAATTATTTTTGTCTAATTTATATGCCCTTCCTATGCCTGCATACTGCCAGTTTAGATATGTCACCTGTAATAACAATGAAGAATTACTGTGTGCCTCATGCTCCGTGTTCTTCATCTGCTTTAGAAGCTCACTCCAGCTACTGCAAGGGAGTTTGGTTGTGAGTAGTAACAAATCTAATTTAACCTTACTAAGTCACAGTTTTTTCATCTTAATAGCTATTCTGCACAGCCCAGAAAACTCATTAATGGAAAGGCTCTCAAGTCTAGCTCATGTCTTTTATGGGAATGAACTACATTACCAAAGAGAACACATTTCTTAAAAAGAGAGATAGCTTAAAGACATCCTCAACTACAATTGTCAGTACTATACAATTACTGACGCAAGCAGTACCTTCGTGCTTCTTCTTGTAGTATCCTGAAGAATCAAATGTGCTTAACAATGACACAGAGAAATTCAAACCAAAGACAACCAGTAATGCTCAGTTTGGAGGTCACCTCAGGTATTCATATTCCTCGAGAGGCAGCAGCATATTCTTGCATTTATCATTCTGACAAGTGATACTAGCTAGACTGACATCCAGAAGGCATGAGCCAACTTAATGTGTCCTCATTTAAATTCTAAGTTAACTAAGGAAGCAGCAGCTCCTGCTTCCATCCATCCTGAGACAAAAATTGTGCTTCACTAATGTGGACCTTAGTACAGCACGCAGCAAAAGCTGGAGAGCTAGGTCTAGCCTCTGAGGTCAAAGTTACCTGTCTATGTCAAAAATAACAATTGAATACCTGAGCCCTTTAATTGTAGAATTCTTCTGGGAAAGGAAAAAGGAAAGATGAGAAGAGTATAGCCAGATGTGGAGGAAAGGAGGTGATCACCAGAGGAAACATGTTTTCTGGGGGTGACTAAAGAGAACCAATGCTTTATGATTTTTTCCCTCTCATCTTTGCTGAAGACAAAAAGTAGAAATACACTCTGAATATGCTAGGGAATGAGACAATTTATTTCACTATAATCTTCCTGACACCTGCCCACTTCCAAAGCATATCCACTCCTGGTATGGTAGAAGCAACACTTTAAAAGCAAATCAGTGCTGGACGTAGCACAACAGCTTATGTTACTGAAGCAGCACCAAGACAAGCCAAGGACAAAGTAATCTTGCCTAGAAGGGAGTTAGGACTGTGGATATACAGCAGTATACATAAACACAAAAACTCTACCTCCACATTACGAACTATCAGTGGCTACAATAGCCACAGAATTTTGTAATGGGTGAAGACAAATAACCTAAATCTTAATCTTATAAAGCACTACTGTAAATAAATTACTATTTACAAAGAAGCCAAAAGGACTTAAATATACAATAGAAAAATCAACAATTCATCTTTCTCAATTTTGGATGATGAGTCAACCAAGGGATCTTTACAGTCAATGGACTACAGAGTTGGTATTGACTGTATTGGATGAAACCTGCTGAGTTCTAGAGCAAAGCCTTCTCTTCTTAAAGCAGATAGCAAAAGCAGACATGCTATCGAAATGCCAAATTCTCTCCACTGTGAAAGGAACTCTAGGTGACTAAATCAGAATGTATACCATGTACTGAAAAACGTATGCCTTACAGTCCAAAACTGTG
Source organism: Myrmophylax atrothorax (assembly GCA_026770055.1). Lineage (NCBI taxonomy): Eukaryota > Metazoa > Chordata > Aves > Passeriformes > Thamnophilidae > Myrmophylax > Myrmophylax atrothorax. Next base: position 38,608,174 of record JAOXXN010000265.1, on the reverse strand, counting down.
ATCCCTCATGAAGTTCTACCCCATTGCTTCTGTACAGACACCAAGTTTTAGTATGGAGTAAACTCCTGTTTTCCATTCAACACAAACTGAGCGATAGGCCGGAACTTTTTAAATACTTTTGATCCTGTAAATTTTCATTTTCATTTTCCAGCATTCTGACCATAGGAAAAAAAGTAATAAGAGAATGATAATTCTAATTTTGTTTCAAAATTTTAAATGAAATCTTCCTTTCTACTCTGAAATTGAGACTGTACCTTAGGAAGAAAGTTTATAGTTTTAGTTTGTGACAGAAACAATTATTAATGAGATTCCTCACAGCTGTTAAGGGGTGAGGCATCATCAATCAACTACAACTTCCAGTAGTGCAGTGAGGAAAAGCTTCCTAATGACAGCATTAAATACTATCACCACATAGTAACCGAGGTCTCGCTGTTTTCAATCCAGCACTGATAATAATTTATTAAGTTAATGATCTAGTAATCCAAAAAATGATTCAGGTGCTGAATCCTTCCTTACAGATAGGCATAATCCTCCCCAAGTAGAAATGGCCTACTGTGATAGACATAGATCTGATTGCTACTCCATAGACGCAAGCACTACTGTGATGAATACAGATCATGGTCATGTTTGCTATGAGCAGACACGTAACTACACAACACACAATAGGAAACCCTTTTAAGGCAAAAGCTTCTTATGAGGATATGCTTTAACAAGCAGTTTGAGTACTCTCCTGATTTCTGCTTAAACTGAGAATGATGAAGTAATGTTAAGAACAGAAAGACTACCCTGTACTGTTATCCCCATGTATTCAGAAGCTACGAATGCTAAAATCATAAGACTGGCATAATGCCTTTTTTTTTCCCTTAAACTATGTGGTAATTCTCTATGTATTAGGATTTTGATCTGTAAAAAAAACAGACTAAAATTCTTGTTTTGTTTTTTTCCCCAGAAAGAATTAGAAAAATCACATTAAAGAGATAAGTGATTCTCATGTAAGCTATTTCATTCTAGAAGGGGAGGCTTTAAAAACCTTCTCACCTCGAATATTGAGAGGTTTGCAACAAACCACAGATGCTTGGTTTCTTCAAACAATGACCATTTTAAGTTGTTCTGCATTTGATAGTATCTTCTCTTTCTCTGTTTACCTGTGATTAAGCACCAGTTTTATCTTTCTCTCCTGTGTTAACTAAACTCTAATTGCAAAAGCAGGAGTTCTTCAATACCATATCTGGAGAAATGGTTTTGGATGAGTTTTTTTAGAACAGTCAAAAAGTAAAGCAAAAACCCTTCAAATTCTGCAGACAGAGGAAACGACTTTTTTCTTAAGCATCAAAACATGTATTTCTGTAGCAAAACAATAAAAATCCTCCATGTGCAAGTATGATTTTTTACAACCTATCCAGAGAGAAATATCATCTCTGCTTGCCAGAATCAACCTTGAATACTCTGCAGATTTAATTCTGGCTATAGCCATGGATCAATCCCAGACTTGTAATTTTGACTTCAACATAGTACCAACACTTTTCATCACAAAGGGCTATCTAAGTAAGTGCTATTGTCAAGAAGTAACAGTTCTTTCCCACAGTTCTAGGTATACGCACTTTTTCATGATTTTTGTGGTCATTACTAACTACTTTCCACCCACCGGAGAATCCACACTGGGGAGAGGCCTTATGAGTGTTCCGAGTGTGGGAAGAGGTTTCAGACCAGCTCAGCTCTCCTCAGGCATCAGCGCACACACACGGGGAGAGGCCCTTCTGCTGCACTGACTGTGGGAAGAGATTCAACCGGAAATCGCACCTCATCAGGCACAGGCTCATCCACACTGGAGAGAGGCCTTACAAGTGTGAGGTTTGTGGGAAGAGCTTCACCCAGAGCTCTCACTTGACCACACACCAACGGACCCACCAGTAAGGGAAGCCCCACCAGTGCCCCAGCTGCAGAAAGAGCTTCTTCCTCTGCTCAAACTTCATAACATTTCAAATTCTCTTCGTCCCTGCCTCTCTACAGGCCACCTAACCCAAATGTATGCACACTCAAATATTTAATTTTTATGTCCTTAATATTCTTTTGATCCATTTCATCCTTTAAAATCACCCAATGTTGGAGTAAAAATAAAGAAATTAAACAAAGATACCTAATTCCCCAACATTTCACTGGGATTTTTGGGAGGAATTTGGATGGCATAAGATAAGATCTGGAATGACTGAGGAAGTTTCTAGGGTGCCCTTCTATCCTGAGGGGAGAACTGTGAGAGAGTGTGGGGGACATGTGGCTCCAGCACTTGGAGTGGGGCAACACAGGGAGGGACACAGGGAACTTGTTCTGCTGCTTTCTACAATTTCTTTGGGGCTAAAATCACCTTTTGGGGGTCTCCCTCCTCTTTTTCATGGGCTGAGGTGAACACCTTGCATTTTGGTGTTAGTGGCATGGTTCTATTGGAGGGAAAATCCTCCTATTTTCAGCCAATTTTTAGGGGTTCTAAATGGCTCTTGTGAGTCCCTCCCCCTTCTCTCTGGGAGTTGCACTGACCCCCTGGCTCTGCTGGTGGCGGAGGGGCCTTATAATCCTTAGCTCTGAGGTGTTACAAGTGTCTTGTGTGGGACAGTGATGCACATCCCACCTGCAGGAGGGTGTTCCCC
>JAOXXN010000265.1:38576177-38605432 GCA_026770055.1 Myrmophylax atrothorax | reverse complement strand
ATGTTTAGATGCAAGTCTTACAGAAATAATCCAGATACTGCATTATATTGCAATAAAGGTACAATGAAATAAGTACATGTAGCATACACAATTTAAAAACACTTCTGCATTCATATATGTATAATGCACCGAACACTAAACCACAAAGTTGTGTTACAGGAATCAATTTGTACTCATAGCATGTCTGTATCAAGCTAAGGGGAAAAAACAACTGCAGATTAAGACCTATGGTTTTCTTGATAGACAGTTCCAGGTATCCTCAATAACTCAAGTTTAACTATCTAGCTCTGATTTCCTTACGTTACACTGCATCCATCAACATGGACTATGTGTGTTGATCCTGGCTAAGGCTTTTAAGAGGTACAGTGAATCAAACAATATTAATAGTCAAGAGTATTACATTGCTACTGCAGAGAGAGGCAAAAAATGGGTCCACAGTGTGTACCTTAAATCTGTCACTGGACAGCAAGAGTATTCATAATGGAAAAAAGAGGACTCTGATTCTTGGGAAAATCTGTGAGAGAACTCTGGTATTTCATTTTCATTACCAGAAATCATTCAGGTACTATATTTCTATTATAAGTGTAATGCTACTTCCTTATTTGCCAAATGGTTGAGAAACTTAAAAAAATCTAGTGAAAAACACAACCTAGAAAAGCTCAGAAAGAACCATCAGAAAAAAAAAGCCATAAAAAGCAAAACACTCTCAAAAATTATCACAGTAATACATGCTGAAAAATTTTATATCACAGCTCTGTCTCAAGTTACACTGGTGCCTACTTTGATTTCAATAATGCACTCAATATGCAAGGCTGCAGGCTTGCGTGTTCAGTTTTAATTGAAGGAAATTCCACTAATTACTTATTAATCCAGTACAGTTATTTTTCATATGCTTTGTTCATACAGAATAAAATCTGTGCCTTTAAAATTTTAACAGATGAAAGCTAGACTGAGGAGATTGGTGAATATGAACAGATCCTTTCACACTCGTATCAGCAGTTCAAATCTATATTATTTTTCTGGAGATCGAGAGAAACCATCTGTTTAGAAGCCTACGTGAAATGAGTTGATGATCTTAAATATAACCCCTAACAGGCACATATTCATCAGCTGCATGATTGACATACATACTGATAGATAGGAGAGAAAAAAATATCTATTTTCACATCAAGGGCTGAACCTAGAGTGCAAAGATGAACTATATTTCTATGACAATCAGCAGATGCTTGTATTAATACTGTTTATAGTGAAATTGTTCTAGAAATAAGAGATCATTTCGGTTGTCATCAGTTGTGGTTATATACTAAATTACATAACAGAATTGGAATAAGGGACAGTCTGTTATTCCAAATGCCCGTGCACTGTTTTTCGCAAGTGTTTTTCAATCCATGTAACCAAAACTATTTGTTTAGCTCAGAATAGTCAAATTCAAAAATTTATTACAGTGGGTAAAAGCTGGTTGAATTTTAACACAAGGCTAAAGCTATAATAGGCTGACCTAAAGGCAGAGTGTTCACTTTTTGTGATGGGTATCTTTCTTGTAGTTCCAATTATTTGCCTCCCCATTTACATTTTTCCCAACTCTATTTCCCTTCTAAAAAGGGAAATCTACCCTCTGAACAAACCAGATTTTACTTCTGCCACAAAATTAATTTCAAGTTAGCGCTTATGTTTAATTTTTATTAATCCAGACAGACAAAACCACATTATGCAAATAGTTCTGAAAGCAATACAGTAGCTGGAGAAAAATGGCTAATCTGGGAAAAAAGTTTTTAGAATTCACCTCATATTCTTTCTCTCTCACATTCTAACATTATGTGCACTGCAGAGTCTATGCACTCAAAAATGGTTTGCTACCACCAGTGCCCTTTGATGAGAAGTCACGCTGTCACAGAGAATACTTTATAGATTTTTCCACTTCATCTATCTTCTCACCAAGGAAAGAAACCGTCTTCAGCAGCAAACAGGCATTGGAACAGTGACAAAGTCTAAGACATTCCACCTCACACCTTCACCTTTAAGCCGCCATCATTTGCAAAAGTGACTGTGAAGTCTCTAGGCAATTTTTCGCCTGGACAGTTAAAACAAATAATTGCTAAAGGCAATGGCAGCCTGTGGCTTTCTTGTACTTACTTCTCTTTTATTACAGAAAGGTAGATTTCAGCAATCTTACTAACTTTGCCACATGGCAACAGTCCTGTAGAAAAAACTGTAACTAAGCTTAAAATTGATTGCTGTCTCCTAAAGTAACAAAAAATAACAAAGATCCTAAAGATGGACTGGCAACAATGCAACCACATCCTGTTACATGTTAAATCTATGTGTCTAGATCATGACATTACACAGCCATTCTGGCACTGTAATTGCGGCTGCCAAAAGTGCCAGCAAGCCAGGCTTGATCCCTATGATGGCCAGTTTTTCTGCCCATGACTTTACAAAGTGCTGCAGAAATGTGGCAGAACTGAAGTCATCCTCGCGTTTATGGTGCCACCTGCAATCTGGGAACCGTCATGGAGGAATCAGTTCACAGTCCCCCTACACCCCTGTGGCAAGGCTTAATACGGCATTTGTCTGGAACATGCATACTTCACTATGGGAGTATTTCAGAAGGGAAAGCAATTTTTGTTTTAAGCTTCTATAATGTTTGAACAAGTTGACTCTTCATCTGTCATCAAACTCCATTAAGCAGTAGCTGAGCTAAAATTCAGCCCAACTACTGAATTTATCCTGAAAACAGAATGCTGGTTTTACAACAGGCTCAAAACAAAGAGAAAGTACAGCATTATCAGAAAATTCTGATTCACTTTCACTCTAATTTTCAGTAAAGAATGAAGACCACAGACTATTCACTCAGGAGAAAACTTACCTATTCATAGGTAACAAAGAAAAGAATTCTGTATTCCTATGACCTTGGAGCAATAAATGTATGAAATGTGATGCCTCCAAATTAAAGCCTTGGTTGGAGTTCCAAAATGCAAATGTTCTCCAAAGATGATCCTCGTTTTCAATGCCGATTGAAGAAAACTGCCAGCAGTGATTTCCTTCTACATTCACTCTGTCCATGACCTTTTTACTCTGCTTACAACGAAGACAAGATGTTTACTTCCTTCTAATAATTCCTTAAAATATCACCATTATCTTATTGGCAAACATGATTTAAAATTGCACTTTTTGCCCTGCCATGAACTGAGTAAGACCAAGAATAAAATGAAGTCCACCTTCATCCTTTGAGTAAGGCAGTAGCAGAACGGCAGATTAGTCATAGCAAAAGCACCCTCTCCATGCTGCTAGCAACGGTAACCCTGCTTGGAGACTGTTTTCATCTCAGAGGGTCTTTCTGATTACTTGACCATATCCACACAAAGAATACTTCGCTGGAATAAGTGTTTTCTCTGCCCGTGACTCCTGATTGGCCTTGACAGGCAATCAAAGTCTCCCACTAGGTGATCTGTTATTTAGTTATCAACTTCCAACTTTTTGTAGTGGGGGTTCCACATAAATAAAGGAGCATCACGTTTTATGAGAGCTCAGTATCACACACACCTGTAGCTCACTTCAAAAGGAAAGCACAAGGACAAATCTAGAAAGATCCCTGTTCTGAATGGATTTTACAATGTGAAAGACACACAGAACACTCTCAACATACAGGGAAACTGCCACCATATTGTGGATTACAGCAATTTATTAGAAAGCACATTTTCCACTATACCTAGCATCTTGTTTAAATCTAACAGTCCAATTAACACCCTTGAATAATGAAAGGAAAGAGAAGCCTCTCTATGTGGCTTCAATAAACTCAGTTCTCTTCAGAACTGTAATGGTATAGCACAATTTCATCTGAGCTTCCTTAAAAGATCCAGGGCGGACCAACTTTTGGACTTGAACTAACATAATTTTCTGTTGAACTACTACATAGTTGCAACCTTAGTCCTTCACCCAACTCTTATTATGAAATGGAATATAATTTACAAAAGTAATAATGGTCAATGTCATCATATGGCTTAACATAAGCTACGGATTCTTTCAGACATTTTTTTTTGCCAGCTTTGCATTTGCTTCTTATTAAATGTTAGATTGTTTTCTTCCATCAGCAATGTTTCAAACTCCTTCGCTATCCTACTGTTTAATTACAGTTTACTTTAAGTGGTGTTTTATAGTATGCAATACCATCAGAAAAGTTAAAAAAATCTGTTCTGAGCAATTTAAATCAAAGCAGTTTCCTATATTTCAAATCAATTAAAGAGTGTTTCTCAGTCTTTAATATGCACCCCTCAAATCCTTTATTAGTGACTATTTAGTGTTTCTGTAATAATCTTATGGGCAGTTCCATTAGTATTTGATTTTTAAGTCTGGAAAATAAAAATTACTTTAAATTTGAATGGAATTCCTGAGCAATATGGCTATAAATATATGTACTGAATTATTAAACCAGGCTTAACTTAATGATTTGGATAAGATACTGCAATTTAGTGTTTATACATGTTTGAGGATTTAAATATCTTTAAATGATTAACTGACAGAGTACTTTATGAGTCAACTTGCCCTTAGTCTCTTTACAAATCCACCTACTGTCCAAACAGTAAAATTTCAATATTCTGTGGGGCTATTTTCTCTTCAGGCTGCTCATTTCTTTTCCCCAAGAAAATTTAAGCCTAATCATCACACAACAAGTACAAGGTGCAGTATAAAATATTTCCAACTTAACAAGAATTAGTCCTATAAAATCCGTCTTTAACCCTTTCTCTTATTATCTTTTCTTACTGTTGTCAATCATGGTTCCCCTTTTTAGTTCGTTACTGGATGCAGCATTTATTATGAGACAGGTAACAAACTAGATTTATTTCTAGAACATAACATTATGGATCCACTTACTCCGAAAGAAATTCCTGTCACAAAAGTATTTCCCTGGTACTTGCAGACACCCAAGAGAACCCCAAAACCCATGAAGAGGATTAGGAACTGAAAAAATATGAGTGATGGAATCATCTGTTAATCAATAGAGAAGATAAATGTAATTATTTGAAAGGAGATCACTAGACAGTCTGTCTTTTCTCAGAGCACTTCTGAGTCATGGTCAAACAATGAACTTCACACAAGTAAAGGCCTTACAAGCCAGCTAATCTTAAAATTAAGGGGAGCTTTTCCTTTTCGTTTCTAAGATTCACAAATTTTAATATGATCTATGAACTATAGAGATGCACACTCAGATCTTTAACACTAATCAATATTCAATCCCCTGATGCATCCTTTTTAGGGATAAAAAGTCTTAAGGAGTATGAAAACCTCCCCAATGAACGAACGAGACACCTCTAAAGTCCTCCAAGTTCTCCACCTGCTCACATTCATAGCCCCTGAAGCATTGCAACTGCAGGAAGCTCAGAGGCCTTTCCAGCATCCAAGTCAATCCTGAATGGAAAGAACAACAAACAAGGTATTTCAACTATTTCTTTTACAAAAAGAATTGCATGCCCTCATTGTCTGATTTCTACACTCTTTCCACACTCATATATGTATTTCAATCGCAGAAAATACTAAATATTACCATAAGTCTATTTCAAGTAGCCACATTGCATTTTTTTATATTTTACTTCAGAGTGATGTATAAAAGGGAAGTATAAGCTTGGAAAATCCATGCAGAGATAGAAAAACTTTGCAATATTCAGATATAATGGAGATGAATTATGCATTTTAAAATTTCACAACTGCTAAAATTATTTCAGTGGTGATAAAAAGAATTATCTTTACCCAATTTTGTTTGGTCTGAGTTATTATAGCAGACCTGAAATTTAATCATAAAAGTTCATTTCTTCCTGAAGTATTCCACATTTATGATGTATTTCTCTAAGGTATTTCATAAAAGGTGTTCTAGAATCATCATAAATTTGATGAATGAAATTAAATTAGAAAAAATAAAGTCACTCCAAACCTACTGCTCAGACACAAGATTATTTACTATAATAAATATATAATCTATTATTCCGATTAAGTGCAGTATTGGGCAAATGATTACTTAAATTTCCATGCATTTACAAGGGCAAGACTACAAGGAGTCTCCAAACTTGAAAATCACACACTTAAACTCTTTTTCCTAGAGAAGAAAAAAAAATCATTGTCTCCATATATTCTTTTAAGTCTCAAAATGGCATATTTCTGGCAAATTTTCAATTTTTAGTAAATGCACATATAAGGATTTGGATGGGAGGCAGCATTTGAATGAGGTTGTAGAGAATTTCCCATTATATGTCATATAAGGTACACCGTTTCCATGAAATTAAAGAAAAAATGTTTCCACTGTTAAAGCAAGCAATTTTCAAAACTATGGACATATTTGACAGCCTGAAATCAATGGAATTTCCTGACTACCCTGCTTTGAGCTGGACTGAATACTTACCCTGATTTAATCTTACTGCTGTCTGGATATCAAGCCACTACTAAACATAAGCAGACCATTGCTAGACAGTGGCTTCTGGTTTGTGCTTCATAGAGCTATTTCCCCATTTATTCAGGGAATCTTGAAAGGACAAAAAAAAAATCAATACTAATATAGAGAACCAATTCAAAATTGTTCTCCAGAATACCTTGTTTAATGTGCTGCTCATATACTCTGAAATGGTATGTGCAAAACCATCAGTTTTGAGATAATGAAAAGTCTTGATTTTCTTAGTTCAGATCCATCTAAGAAAAATGCCTATCAGCTCAGAAAATAAAAGAACTTAACAGAATTGCTAGATCTTTAGGAAGCTACCACTGACAAGCTGTAGTTCTCCACCTGGATGATAAAAATGTGCTTGGTACTTGCAGACCAAACCCACAACTTTGTCAACTCAAGACTGTTAGCACCATTTAGCTCCTGTAAACTAACTGCTACTTATCACAGAACAATATTCAGTGTGCACTGACAACCAACCTCCTTTACACCCTCAGAAGTAAGGTGTTCACACACCACTACATTTTCTGAACATGCTGGCAAGCATGCCTGACCCTGAAGGGATTAGAAAACAAAGAAAATGGAATAACCTCTTGGTAGAGACACCTCCATAATGGTTTGAAGGCAAGTAGATAAAGGGAGGAATGGAGTAAGGAGAGAAATTTAAAACTAAGAAAATAATGCCATACTTTTTGAAAATACAATTTCATAGAATAATGGGAACAGTGGTAGCTTATAAAAATTATGTCAATTCTCATGCATAAGTCGACACTTACAACAACAGTAACAGAGTATGTCCAGTGGAAACATCTACTATTTTGGAAGCTCAATGAAAAGAAGTAAAATTTTGAAGCTTGAATTTAATGTGAACCAGTCAATTTTAGAAGTTGGAAAGGTTAAATTATGAAAATAAAACATCTATCACCTGGAAAAGAAAAAGTAACTTCCAGTAAGAGGATGTATTTAGAAAACATGATTTTCTGTTAAAATAAGAGTGGAAAACAGACACCATTCTTAGAATAAGGATTGCCTGGAAATCCTGCTATCTTCTTGAAGGGATAATGCACTGCCTCTTCTTTAGCCCAACACTGTATGTAAAACTTGAGCAGTGGCACTGTTTGTATGTGCTCCCTTTAAAAAACAGCGAACCGCAGTAAGTTCAAACTACAGAATAATTATTTCTATTTCAATACTTACCAGGATATAAAATGTTTTCAAGAGAATACTAAGCTCGTGTCTGAAATATTTTTAACTCACTCTAGAACTTATATTCCAATATTGCTGTAACTGGAAAAGATTGAAGGTTTCTTCTCTGGCTTCTGATCCAGTTGGTTTGCTTGGTGCATTTTACAACAGCTGATGAATAGTTTCTCTGCCATATACTATTCCCCCTCTCCTACTCTTCCCTCCTCTCCCTATCTTTTACCTTTCACTCTTCAGGGGAAGATAAGGAACACTGCAACAATGAATTATTTTTGCCTAAATTAGGAGAGAAACTAAAGAAGCAGTGGTGTTCTTGAAACTGCTTTAAAAATAGAAATCATTATATTTGCAATGTATTATATACTAATGGTGCACTTACAATTACCAACTTGTAATTCAGTTGAGCTAACAGGTGAAAAGATGATTAATCCTAAACAGTCTGACAAGATATCCTCACTAAACTTAATTCCTAGCTTGTAAAAAAATTGATTACAATAATTCTTTCCTTGATATTTGATTTGGGAAGAATTAACACAAATAGTCTAAGTTGTTGTATGACTTAAAAGATAATGCAGAGGTTTTTCTTACCAAGTTAACATAATGCAGAGGCTTTAATAAAATTGTGATTTCATATGCTAGGGCTAAAAAAACCCCTCCATGTTTGCTGCTAGCAGGAGGCATAGTGAACAAAATCTTACTGAAAAGACAAGTCTAGGGCAAAGTAGCAGTGAGCCTTTGACCATTTTGTCCTCCTCCATAGGGAGTTAACCCACAGAAGACTAGACAGAGAGATCATTTTCACCCCCAAGTCGTTACACAGTCATTACTGGGATAGTCCCTGCAGGCAGCAATCAATGAAACACAAACGTTTCAATATGGATTGGCAGGTGGCTTTGGTCTCCATCTAAAGCGAACAGAAAAATAAAAGCAGCATGCAGAAAAGATGCCACTATTATTTAGTCCAGGCTAGTTGAAATTCAGCTACAATAGAAATACATGGTGAATTCGTCACACCTTTACCAGATGTCTGTTCTCACTGCTGACACCTATTCTTCACATCATTCACTGGGATAGAAGGAGACTTGTACAGAAAGTAAAACATGAGAAGCAAACATCTATTTCATTTTAAATTTGCACATCTAAGGCATCTAAGTTACTATGCCTCTGAACTACCGGTTTTTTGAATTCCAAAAGGAATATTTAAAAGAAGAATCCTAAGAAGAAAAGAAAGTAATATAAAAAAGCATCAACTTGTTCAAAAATAGTGCTGCTTGGCTACACTGTGGCATTTCCCAACGATTTCTGTGTACACTCTGTTACATAATAGAGCTGGATTTCTATTTGCATTGAGGGCAGAGACAGTGAATGCTGTTTACATTTCCTCATAATTATGCCTAACAAAGAGTTTGGTGCTTCATAAAAACCTCAAAACTTACAGGTCTGAATGTCTTTATCCAAGAAGTAATTGAGGTAAAAACCCCAAACCAACCCCAAATGCGCTTGTATACTTTAAAAGCTGCTCAATCACTAGTTTTAGGCCTTTTTTACTACTTCAGGAAACATATGGGTGACTGCTGTATATCATAGTGAGATGCACTGAGACTTCTTTAACTGAAGAATACTATTTTGGGAATGTTTTTTTCCCAGTGGCTTATTAATATAAAATGAAAAAAATAAGTAGGGTAGGTGGGAGAATATTTTACAAATTCATGCAAATCACCCCAATGGATTATAAACACAATGTATGTATGGCTGTGTATAAACACAAAATATAAGAATTATTTAACAGAGTCTGCTGTATGCAGGAAGTTATGGCCTTGGGGAAGAACCACATCAAATGCTATTTGATGCTGCTCAGCCAGGCACATATAAAGGCACATTGCACCAATAATATTTGACAACACTGGCTGTGCTTTTTCTGCTTCAGTGGTTAGCTTGTCCAAATTCTGAGCAAAGCAACACACAAATAGTTTATAAGCAGCTACACTGTCAGCATCATCCTTTCAAAGCAATGACCACACTGGTTTCCTAATAAACATACTTCAAATTTCAGGTTTGAACTGATAAAATAACAAGAGGTAAAAGAGAAATTTACTAGCCCCAGGCCACCAAAACGATGTCATTTGAAAACAAAGTTAACCAGCAGTTAGCTTGACATTCAACTTCAACGTCCAGTAAGCACTTATTTTTCTTCAGTGGTGCTTCCAATGGACCTTTTTGTTCCCCCAGCAACTACTGAGCATAGTTCCTCTATCTGGACAGCAGCTTGAATTAAAATGTCTTACACTGGACAATTAAAAGCAGATACATCTCAACGCACTGAGTTTGGTAGCTCCTTTTCCCTAACTATTGGTAGGAATCAATATGCACTCTGAGAATTATGTATGTGGGAGTCAAGAAGGGCCAGGCTTCTTCCACAATTTTGATAGCCAAAACCAAATCACTTTGGTTTCTTTTCAACAAAAGTACTTGTTTTCTTGGGCTGCAGCATCAGCACAGTTTGGTTTCCATATCTTATTTCACATTTTCTTTCTTCTGAAGTCAGGGGAGGAGCATGAAGACAGCAGATGTTTGACCACAAGTTCAGCCCAGAGGCACCCTCTCTCCCCATACCAAACTGTTTGTCCTGAGCCGTTAAATATTTTTTAGCCCAACCAGGAAAGGCAAGCCATCAGGAGAGCACAATAGTACTGCTCTTTGCAACAGCAGATCAAGAAAGAGATGCAGCAGCTTCTGTGGTTCTCTGAGAAACAAGGGTTGAACTTTAAAAGGTTATCATGCCTCTGTTATTGTGTGAGGATAGTGAGGATATGTAAGATCTCCTATATGACTCCTGAGCAAATCAAAGACAGCCCTAAATTGCTCTCAGCACAGAAATTTCTTTCCAAAATCTTTATCCATCTTCAGTCTCATATCCACACTCATACCCTGGGAAAGCCTCCACAATCACAAGTCCTTCTTCAACTGTGGAGGAGCACTGACACGCAGCTCCCGGTGTGGCATGGGAGCTCTCCAGCTTGAATTTTAGTTAGCCCAGACTTGCACAGTAGTCAAGCTCAAAGAATTCACATACAGCTCACATGTGGCTTTCATGACCCTGACAATCAAAACCAATGGCAATGCTATGTGATCAACCCTTCAGCTGAAGCAGTAAAGGATTCAAAAGCCTGTATCTGGTGTAAGCCATTACACAACACAGTCCACCATGACTCACAATGTTCATACAGTGCTCAAGGCTCTCCCTGTTCAGACAGTACAATTTATTTCTAGATATCCTACAAATCAGTCCTTTCTCATCTCTGTTCTCTGTTCCCCTTTCCACCCTTAGCAGTAACTATTATCCTCCTGAAGCGTGAGGGGAGAGAGAAGCTTTTTTTCTAGTGACACATCAGGATAGAGCTTCTTCCCAACTTTTCTGCTTCAGCCTCCTGGGAATCCTACTCGGTTGCTCACAACCTACAACTCCAGAGTAACAGTGGCTCCCAAATGCAATCAATACTCTTGTACTAGATATTCTTAACACATATTGAGTGGAAGAGGACCCAGCTATATTTTAAGTCAAATTTCAGATCTGATCTCCCTTTTCCTTCCTGCTCATCCTCACTCCGTCACACACGGCCACAAAACAGCACTGTACCACGTGCAGTCCCTTCAAACCTGTGTGCTAATAACTAATAATCACTGTTAAGCTACCACACTGTATCCTTTCAGATCACCCCATGCAAATTAAAATAATGATTGTGTTTACTTATAATCAAAATTGCATCATGCAGTTATTACTACTCCTACAAAATCACAAAAAATTAACAGCCACTCAGATAACATTTTCATGGAAATGGAGCTCTCATTCTAGGAATGCTGAATCCTGCATGAGAAGCATAACTACAGAAGTTTTTCCTCTGAGAGCTATCCAACTTAACCATGGTCAGAAGCAGTCCAAAAGAATTACTTTTAGATTTTCACTACATACATGGGTTGATGACAGAGACCAAAGGTTCACAGTATTTGTGAAGACAGACCTTTTCATAAATTCATCCAGCTAGAGTGATGCACAGACTGATTAAGTGTAACTCTACAATTATTTGAGTTCATGGAAGGGTAAGATTCTTTCTTTTGTTCAGCTTCCCCTATTGAAATGGCACAAAAGGCTATATGGGAGAAGGGAGTAGCAAGTGAGAGAGAAGGAGAAGGAGGAACCCACAAAGTGTGCCTGGAACCTCAAAACATGCATTATTTGTGGTGGAAGAAGGAAAATATATCCGACCTGTGCCTAAGTAATTTTGTTCTCCATATTGGCTGAAATTATTCTGTCTCTAACTCAAACTGTATCCTGCCTGACAGCTCAGCCTCATTCAGTCTGATGGCTGGGGACAGTCTGTACTTTCACACACTCATTACAAGGATGCTCTCACACAGTTCTCCCAGTTTTAGTGTCACATATGGCAAAGGATGCAGGGTTTAAATGAATATGAGGTAAAAATGAAAGCAATGCACTGATTAACTCTTGATTTTTGTGGAGCTGTTCATCTTCCTTAGTTTCAGAGCCCAGAACCACTGACAACCTAAGATCACTACAGCAAATGGCTAAATCAGAGTTGTAGGTTTTCATTTGTTTAAAAATTTTTTTGACAAGTCAAACAGCTCATGATATTTAATATTTTCCCCCCAGAAATACAAGTACAAAAGAGAGCAAGAGAGGCCAATATAAGGAGGAAAATGTCAGCTTTGTTCAATCTCTGATATCAAGTCTCTTAACTTCTAACATCTCACTGTTCTGCAGCGCATGGATCATCAGTTTTTTCACTTCCTGCTATCCTACATCCAGCCCTTGTATTGCTAGAAGGATTTAGATCAGTACATTGCAAAAAGAATTTTTGCTAAATCAATCCCAAGCTCATTTCTGTTTACATTTACTCACACATCTCCTTCAACATTATACTGTCCAAGTTCTCAACACAATTATCTCTGTAGGGTAACATATTGCAAGAAACTTTCTAACTAATATTGCGAGTTTGTGTTTAAAATTTAGCCAAGGAAAACATCTTGGTTCTGCATTAGTTTCATAATTTTAATATATAAAGACACCATAATACTATTTCCTTGAGACACCAAATAATTAACCACACATTTTATTTAACTTGAATCTTCAAATACAGAAAGGATAAAAAACTCACAGACATGAACCCAAACACTTTTACTTCAGGAGAACTGACATTCTTAACCAAAACATGATGGGGGTGGGGGGTGAAGAGAGAAAAGGTCTTTTACAACACAGTTCTACAGAATGCTCGATTTTCCAGAGAAGATTTGGAGAAAAAAAGGAAAAAAGAAGCTTTTTCTTAGAGCAAGTTATCAGACCTAGTATCTAACCTTATTTTTCTTTCTAATCTCAGCCTTATCAAAACACACATTAGTCAGTGTTATGACCAGTATTAAGTTACGATTCACTTGCTCTCTTCATTTGCTAAGATATTCCTATGATGTTCAGTGAATTGTACCATCTGTTGAGTCAACACTGGACTAGAAATGTTAAATATTAGTTTGGTTGATAATTTTTTTCCAGTTTTGGACTGAATTATATTGGCAGAGTTGTGTGAGAAAGCCTGCATATCACCCAAGTAAAGAATTCCAACTCCAAGTAATAACACTAAGCTATCATTTTCAGCTCATCAAATTCACTCCTCTCTTTTACAATTAAAAGATTATAAGTATAAAAATAGGAACATTTGAGTAGATCATCTATCAGTATATTAAACACACTTTTGCATTAATTTGCAATTCTATGTTTGACCTTGATATTTTCCAAGGTTCTGACAATCAAAAAAGCAAAACAGCTTGCTGTAAACACATACTAACTAGATTTCTTGAGAAAGGAAGAAGGCACAGTATTAAATGAGTTTATTAAAATAAGCTTAAGTTCTCAATAGAAGTAAACTCTGACTTATTGACAGTCTCAAAAATACTTCATTTATCCATTCATGGCAGTCAGTTAAATCTCAACACAATGCTCTATTAGACCCTATAATTGATTTTTTTCTTGCTTTGTGCTCCAGCTTAATAAGCATGATTTACACACCATTTTAAAGAAGTAAATTCAGCAGTTTACTGTAAAAGATGCCTGTCTTCAATCTAAAGCTTATGAATTTTGTCATATGGAGCAATATACAAAAAACTATTTTAAACACTATGTGATAGGCAAAAAGGATTAGGCTTGTTCTTGTAATCTGTCAGTAGTTCTGATTATTTTTTGAGTCTCTGTACTGTGCCAGATCTGTTGGTCATTGAAATTCACACAAACATGCATCTTCCTTGACTAAAAATATAATACTAGGGGAAAAACAACATTTTGAGAAAAAACTCACAAATCTTCCAAGAAGAAGTTTTACTACCCCACCTGTTTCCAGTCTAGCAGAAGGTTCACCCTGGCACCAGAAATGTATTGATTTCTGCAAAGTGTCTAAATCCATCTAATCAACAGGCCTTTAGAAAAAAGTCCTTGGTTTGTCTATTTGCAGTAGAGACTAAACATCAGCAGCTACATCCCTATCAACAAATTTCCATCTGCAATCAACTTGTTACAGTGAAGAACTGGAAGAACCACAGATTTATACTGTGGAGCAGGAGGAAATGTAGGAATATTGCTACAGTGCTATGTACAGAAATTCAGAATAAAAGCAACACCTTTTCTCATTAAGTCTTACAGACAACCAGACAGTACAAAGAAGCATGAAAGATGAAGACTTGACTGGCTTTCAGTCACACAGAAAGGAACAGATGAAGCTAAGAATCATCTTCCAAGAGGATGGCTGGTCAGAAGGTACTGGCTTGTATGCCTTGGTATACAAGTATGGGGGACGTACACTGGACAAGGAGACCGCATAGAGAGAAGAGATGGAAACTAAAGGCCTATCCAACAGCCCAGGGAGGAATGTGAGTCAGAGAAGGGAGTGAAGAGAGACAGGGCAGGAAGGGACTTGGGACAGAAGCACAAAGGAGCAGATGGATGTGTACAGTACAGAAAGGAGCACACAAGCATGTGGCAAGCTAGTACAAAGTACTCAGAGCAGACTCCATGTGTGAAGACAAGAACCATTATAGGTGGAAGAAACCCAGAGAAAAGCAGTTGTGGAAATAGAAGCAAAGAGCTGTGCCACAGAGAAGCGCTCTCCCACCAGTATCTGCCTTTGAACTCAGTTTCTCGGTCCTTTTCTGCTCTCTGTAAATAACTATGAAATCTACTAACAGTCTGCCTCGCTTCCTTTCAACTTTAAGTCCCTTCGAGGGAGGCTTTTAACACATTAAATGTGACAAAAATGTAGCATTCTAGAATAATCAAGATGTTAAAGGTCTTGGCCTAATTGGATACACAAAACAAACAGACACTCCTTGTGCATTATGTCCATACTGACCCATTTGTAAAATGGAACTAAAACCTTTTCCTCTTTTCACATGGCTGCTGCCAGTTTCTTAGTATCCAAAAATGTATTATTATCCTTACAAGATAATAATGTTATGTGTCACAGAAAAGCTCAGAGAAAATAACAGAGAAAGATGCCAATAGAACATGTGAATATCCCACTAAACAATAAGGATGAAGCAAAAGTATGAGCATCGGCTGTTTCCCTGAGCATTCTGCATTTTCCTTATGTTCTGGAACCTTCTGCCTCAGTTACTTTAGGATATGATCATGCAAATAAAATTACATAAGCTGAAGCCAATGGAAATACTTGTTTATTATCAGCAATTCACATTTCCCAATGTTTGATTTAAAAACTGTAATTTTTAGTCTACCATATGTAGTGCTATTTACAATGCATTCACAATTACACTATGGTTGTGGTTTAGGAGTGGTATTCTACAATTTAGTAGTCCTGCTATGATCATGCTGCTCCTTGCTTCCCCCTCCTCCTCCAACTGGAAGCCCAAAAAACAAAGATCACGGGTTGAGATAAGACCAATTTACTGGAAACTGCAATGAGATAAGCAAACTAACAGTAACAGCAACACTATTTATAACAGAAGTATAAGACAAGGAAATGATTTACATGGAAAGCCCATAACAATAAAGAAATACTGACTGGCTCTTCTCCACCACATTTTCTCCTCACCAGAAGAAACATCCTTGTCCTGAAACACTTTTCGGAAGTTAGAGTCCCTTACTCTGACTCCTGGCAATCATGTGAGGCATTATTAAATAACCTCCTAACCACACTCCCTCAGCCATGTTCCATCCCAACTACTGCCAAAAAATTAACTCTGCCCCGGCAGAACCAGGACAACTACATTATGATGAGATTGCATTAATTATATGAAACCTTACATTTACACAAAATGACAATTAAGCATTGGTGCAGGTTGCTTGAAAGGGTTGAAGAAACTCCATCCTTGGAGGCTTTCAAGACTTGCCTGGAGAAAGTGCCAAGCAATCTGGTCTAAACTCAAACGCTGTTCCTGCTTTGAGCAGGAAGCTCTCTTTGAGCAGGGAAGAGCTCTCAAGATCCCTACCAAAATGAATGATTATATCATTCTAAGGTTTCAGGGCCAAGCAAATTGTTTTTTGTTTCCTTCACCAGATACCTGCTGATAACAGCCTTCTTCTCAATGTGTAAAATGAGGAATAAGTATTTTGATCAAGTTTTACTTCCTTATCCTCATTGTTTTTATGATTTATCATCTTAGAAACATCATCACAACTCATGGTAATGAGAAAGTATGATACTAAGACCCTGAATCAGAAAATGAAATAACCAAAGTGCTATGCAACCAATTACTGTATTGCAGACCTCTGTGTTATGCTGAAAAAGAGCAATTAATCTAATTAGAAACTGAGTGCTTATCATACTTTAAAAATAAAATTATACAAAAAGGTGAAATAGAGTATGTTATCACAGATAATAATTACAAAAATTGTGATTTATTGTCCCACTACCAAAATGCCTTGATGAAAAAATGACAAGAAAGACAAAACAAAAAAGCAGTAGGGCTGATATGACATACCTTGTTATGCCAATTTCTGACAAATCACAAAAATAATGCCGCAAACATGAAAAAAATTCACACATCTAAACAGAAAGAATTATCTGAATATTCTTCATACACAAGTGTCAAAATCTTTTCACTACAGAAGTTCAGAATTATGATCATGGTAAGTTTTGAGCTATCTGCTGTGCTTTCCTAATTCTGCCATGACACATACTGTGCAGCTCCAAGGCAGGCAATGTAGGGCAGCTACACAAACAAAACAGGGGCACAGTGTTCGTTACTTTAGAAAAACCTGGACAGTTCAGCCTAATTGTTTATTTTTCACATCATGCTACTATGGTATTACAAACACAATAATCGTATTACTGCTATTATTAATAAGATAAACTTGTATTTGTTATTAATGAAGTGCAAAAGAAAAGCAGTCTCTTACAACCAACCTTCATGGAAAGATGCATTTTCATCGTTGTGGTTTCCCTGGTAGGAATGGTTTTAATAAAATTAGGTACACAATAAAAAAAGGCCCTGAGAGAAAAGAGCAAAACTCTTAAATACAAGATAAATGCCATTTTAAAAAATACTATTTTTTCTGTAAAGACTTTAACAGCCTATTGCAAAACTTATGGAGGTAAAAACAAACTATGATATTGACCTGATGAGATTATTCAACAGACAGAATTGCCTAACCTCAAATGCAATCACAGTAAAGCCAACAGAAGTGCAGCGTGCACAGGTGCAACATATGTAGGCTAAGAAGAATTTCGAAGATCAAGGTCAACAATTTACTTCTTATATAGCTCATTATAACTACCTGCTGGACACTCACCTGCCTAGAAGTAAGACTGCAAAAAGTTTTGTGTTTTTAAAACTGCATAGTTATTTGCAAGTAAGCATGGGAACCAGCAATAACCAAAATGTCTTTTTCAGTGCAGCTTTCCATTATACATATAAACTTCCTCTCTTTCTTCCCAAAGCCCTTTCTTTGTTCCTCAGGCTTTGACAAAAAAATATTGATTTAGGTTTAAAGAATGAATTTTAATTTTACTGTGAAACTGAAAATAACAGCACAGGCCACAAGAATTG
The DNA here is from genome assembly GCA_026770055.1 of Myrmophylax atrothorax. Taxonomy (NCBI): domain Eukaryota; kingdom Metazoa; phylum Chordata; class Aves; order Passeriformes; family Thamnophilidae; genus Myrmophylax; species Myrmophylax atrothorax. Next base: position 38,587,737 of record JAOXXN010000265.1, on the reverse strand, counting down.
ATCCGTTTCACAGCTGCCTGTTATCCCCCTCTGAAACTGGGATAATTATACACAGGCCAGAAAAAACCTGCACTTGGGACTTTTGATATAAGGCTATTACATATTATTCCCAATCCTGTTAAGACCATAATTCACTCCCCTTTATGTACTGAGGTTTCAAGAGAACTTGATCATCCCCTACAGAAAATTTAAAAAATAAACCCACAACTTTTCAAGTGTGACTTGCAGAAGACTACAGAATTACAGAATTTAATTCCTTTATATGGAAAAAAATGGGTAACTTTTTTGATTCTCAGTCAGTAGCTGAAACTTCATATTGGGACAAAATTCAAAGTTTCAAATATCCATATGTGAGCTGTTTTGAATTCCTTCAATATTTTTGTTTAAGCTGCACTGTGACATGCGAAGTCCAAAGAGATACGGTAAGAGACACAGAAATTAACTCATCTCTTCTTCTGTAACTATATATCTATATCACCCACATACAGAAATAAGGCTTAAAACCCCCAAATATTTACTAATCACCAGCAACAGACAGAATGGTGAACTAGAGGGACTTCATTAGGCAAACACTTTTTACTAGGTTACCTCAGATATGCATCTTTAATTAAAAAGCTAAAAAATGTACCTGTGTATCTTAAGGCTCTACTGGAATAAACAGGTGGCATTTTAATAATTTTATTTCAAAGGCATCACACAGTGCTTTGAATTGGATAGGCTCAGTCTCTGGGGAAGGGCCACCTAATGGGCTTGCCCTAAGGAACACTCAGCTTCTGGTTTAAAAAGTAGCACTACTGTAACCTGAAGGTGAAGTGATTGCTTGTCCTGATAGCAAGTGCTGTTCACTTTAAGCACGAGAGAAAACGCTGAGTTTCCACATCCAGGCATAAAGACGAATCGCCTACGTGGGATAAGAGTGCACAGCTACACACAAATAGACCATGTTATCAAAATAGTCATGTTATCTGCCTTTCTGCTCTGTATATGACAGCTTTGGCAAATGCCCATCTTTACAGCGGTGACTGACAACTGGAAAGACAACTTTCTTTAAGTACAGGGTCTTCTGTTTCTGTAGCTGTTTTCAACATGTCAAGTTATAACAAATACTTACTAGCCATGTGCATATCTGAAGGCAATAAACACTAAATGTAAAAACGCAAATAGTAACACCAAAAAATAGCAAAAAGGACCAAAACAACCACAGAGGAAAAACCCCACATATCATACTAGCAGAGTGTAAGATCCTTTAGAATTGACTCATCTGTATTAGCAAGGCTTACCCACCTAGAAGTCACATCCTACCTAGCACTAACAACTACAGTAGAAACATACTTAATTCTCCAATGAAGAAGAGAAACAACTTCTCTTGGAAAATTAAATGAGGTTTGTAAAAATAGAATTTTAATGTTTCATCACAAAACTTCTTACTAGCCGGATTTTTTTTCCCCACTGCATTGTAAGCTATGCCAGCAGGCATGCCCTGTGTAGGATCACTCCCTTGCCACAGATCCCACTATTTTAATGGCAGGGCATCTGCTAGGCACTCGTCCATACACAAGAAGTACAGCTGAGCACCACTCAAAGCATTCACCTTTTCTATATGATATTGTAATTGATTAACTTTTAGAACTACTAATGTGAAGACTACCTAATTTATATGACTTAGCAAGGCACTAGGGACACATGACCATGGAAAGGGAATGAATCAAAGCAGAGGGCATAAGTCTACAGTAACTATGTAAATCCTTTTAAATTTTATATGGATTATACAGTACCTTACACAATCACAAGGTGATTAGCAGTACTGACATACGAAACTCCATCCAAAAGCAAAGCACTAAAACTCACTTCAGGTTCCTTCTGTGGAAAGTCTTATATTGCAACTCATTGTTCCAAGGGGGAAAAAAGTGATGTCAGTAAGTTTCATGCAGCAGGGAAACATCACTCCCCAACAACATCAGCAAATGACAAGGCAACCAAGCCATGGATAAGCTTTTATCGAAAAACCTTAAAAGGGATAAAAGATTGTGCTTACCCAAGGAATAGATATTTGTGAAAAATAGACAGTCAAGGCTTAATCCACAGAAGTGCATACACTCTCTTTACGTAGTCAAGCTGCTTCAGCATGCTCTCCAGAAAGGTACTGAAATTGAGTGATGTGCATGTACCATTATTAGTTTTCCTAAACCCCAACCAAATTAAAATTGTGCATTAGCAGTGTGCAAAGCCTGCACATCCAAAACACACTTAACACCACTTAAGTCTGGGAACATGCACAATATAAAGCACACACACCTAACTGTGAAAACATCTGGGACAGCACTCAGCATCATTTAACAGTACAGTAACTGTTGCCTAGAGACCAGATGCCATTTGTCACTGACAAATATTTCCACTTCTTTTAAGCAGGCACACACTAGAAGAAAAATGTAAAACTTTCTGAATGACTACTCATACTTTGGGTGAAAATGACAGAAGTTCTACAGAAAATATACTGAAGGTCAAGACAACGACAAGAGAACCAACTAGTGGCAATTTTTCATCAGGGTATCTAGAGGAGCTTAGTAGTATTTTGACAAAATCTGTACCTTCATTCTTCCAGATCTGAGTTGTCATTTCTCTTGTTTACAAATAAAGCTAACATATCAGTAATAAATATCTTTTTCATTATACCTTTTTTATATCTTTCAGATGTAAATAAATAAATATTCACCCTTCAGAATGTCATTCTTGGGCCTCCTCTTGCATACACTATTACCTCTTAACTTTACCAAAGAACATCACCCTGCTCACCCTTATTTAATTTCAATCTACAGCCCTTTCTGAGATAAACTGCTGACACAAGTCACATCAAATTGTAGGCAACCAAATAAATTTCACACAATCAAAGAAGAGAAGTATGAATTAATAAATAATACATGTATTAAGTATCTTAAATGAATGCCTGTGGGGAATTTTTTTAAATCTAAATAACTGATCTTTCATCCTTCCTCTTCTGTATTATCACTACAAGTGCATAATTCATTCTTTTCTGTTCGGTACACCTAGCATATTTTCTAAATATTTGTATATGTGGCCTAAAAAATAATCTGACCCCATAAAAACAAATGAGCAAATCCTTTTTACTGGCTTCACACCAAGCCCAAACATAATACCTGAACTTAAAAAGTCAGCAACATGACAGTTGATGAGTGCTTCTATTTAGAAACATTCCGACATGTCCTGTTCTCTAATTTTGGTGGTTTTTTCTTGGATTAGTCAGGTGTTTGATTGTTTGTGACATCTACAATTGTGACTGAAACCCTGGGTTCAACATCTGCTTCTCCTGCTTATTCCCATAAGGACTACTAACTGTATTTCAATTACTGTAAAAAACTTACATATAAATATTATCTCCCTAGAAGAGTTTCTGAATTCCTATATTGAGATAACTTTCATAAGGCAGGTTGCACCATAGTATAAAATAAACTCACACAGCTCTAGCCTTTCTAAATCAATGAGTTCTGAGTTGCTACATGAATTATCCAACTACCCTGTCACAACTTCCTACTAAAGAAGTTGTGACAGAACTCATACTGTACTTCTAAGCTAAAAAAACTGAGGAAGCAACGTTTTGGTAACCAAATATACATCCAGGAATAGGCAAGGCTAAACAGTCATGGATTAGTCTACAATGAGTCACCTTCTGAAATCCACACATTAAGTGAGGCAACACAGTGGGGTCGAGTATTATGGAAATGCCTTTACTTATATCTCACTCATTAACTATGTAGAGAATCATCAGAAGGCTTCAATGCATGTTCATAGCCATGGTGTTTTTAAATAGCAATGATTCACAGCTGTCATACAGTTCCAGGGTTAACTGCTTTCCTTCTACCATGCAATTCATGATAATGTATAGCTCATAACCTGCCTCCTTCTCTTTTACTGATCAATAGATTAACTCACAAAACCAGTTTATCTGTTAGTAAATAGATTGCTCAACAGTTTCTTGAACCCTGTACACAATTTTTAAACTCTCCTATTGATACTAAACAGAAGAGGATGTGCTGTTTCTGAAAAATAACACCTTGCTTAATCATCATATTTATTTTCAGGTTGTATCTGTAGCATGAGCTGACTGATACTTGCACTTCGGTAATGTTACTGGGAAGCTAATGTTAAAGAGCTACTGTAAACCCAATATAATACACTGCAACAAATAAAAGGACAATTAAAATTGGTAAAACAGGGCTTTATTTATTCTGTAGCAACAAGTTGATCATTCCCTCAAGATTTCATAACCTTATGACAACATTTCCTTTTTTACATGCTAAATATTCGAGATTCCTTTTCACAAGTTAATACTATGTTTTTTTCAACAGTAATTTTTTTTTCATGTAAGATCCATAAAATTCAGTTTCATTGTAGAAATCAATAATTTTCCAGAGTTACTGGTTTGATTTCTCTCAATTCAGCTTTGGAATTTCAGCTGAGAGAAAACAATTTGACAGCTGAGGACATAATATTCCAGCAAAGCAGAGAAAAGAAGCAGAGAAAAAAAGCAAAAGCATGAGAGCACACACACATGCATCCAAGAAGAAAAGAAACACAAACATGGGGGGTTTTGGCACTCTTAGTAAAATATCTAATCAGCAGAAAACAGAGGCTCTTGAAACAGATCAGACATAGTGTGCTATAAGCAGATAATGTAGAGAAAGCACTATATGCTAAAGCTAAGGGTTTAACAACAAAAAAAGGCATGGAGATAAAGTATTCAAATATAATTTATAAGCAAATTCACTGTGTTCTATCTGAAGTAAGGCAACATTACAGTTCCATACCCACTGTAGGTAGAAAAGGAAGAAAAAGTAGAAGCAAAACTACAATGACGGTTTGCTGACTGGAAAGAGGTGCCCAAAGAGCTCGGAATGTATGTTAAAGGAAGAAATGCTTACAGAGAGAAAAGGTACAGCTCTCAAGTTTACTCACTGTTCTACAACACAACAGTAAGATATCTGGGCATGGGGAGGAAGAACAGACAGATAAAAACAAGTACTTTATGTCTAGACACATTGTTGATTCCACAAATGGGTACCATCCCACCTTGAGGCACTCTTTGCAAAGTCAGCCACAACCTCATTACAGCACTCCAGAACATGTAAGATGATGTCGTTTATCTCTGTTGGTTTGTTGGTTTTTTGTTGGTTTTTTTTTTTTTTTTACAGCCCTGTTATGAAGAAGATCAAGAACAATGGGAACTAGAAAAAACCAAATTAGGAACTGGGTAATGAGAGATCTTCTCCAGATGAGTATGATCACGGTAGCTCTAGAGGGAAGCTCAGACTTAATAAGCAAATCCAGAGGCAGGCCACAAAGATCATCAGAGGGCTGGATCACCTCTTCTGTGAGGACAGGCTGAGAGAACTGGGGTTGGTCAGCCTGGAGAAGAAAAGGCTCTGAGGAGACCTTACAGCACCTTCCAGTATCTAAAGAGAGCCTAAAAGAGAGCTGCAGAGGGACTTTTTATAAGGGCATGTTGTGATAGGATGAGGAGGAACAGCCTTCAGCAGAAAGAGGGGAGGTTTAGATCCTGTATCAGGAAGAAATTCTTCAATGTGAGGGTGGGTGAGACACTGGAACAGGTTAGGCAGAGGAGCTGTGGACTCCCCATTCAGAGTTCATCCTTGAAGAGTTCAAGGTCAGGATGGATAGAGTTTTGGAGCAACCTGATCTAGTGAAAGGTGTCCCTGCCCATGATGGGGAGATTGGACTAGATGATTTCAAGGTTCATTCCAACCCACATCAGTCTATGATAATATGAGTCAGGTAAAGCTGACAATAAGACAATAGTAAAGGGAGAAACATGAGAACATGAATAAAAAAATGAAAGGAGAAAGGAAAATCAGAAACAAAAACAATATGGGGCTGTATGTCACAGCAGTATGCAGAAGATTAGTGAAATTATTCCAGAGCTTTCCTTTTCCCTAGCCCCATCTCATTATTCAGGCTTGTAAAGACTACTGCTTTTTTCCCCAGGAGAATGAATAGGGGAGGCAAGGAGAGTTTATATTGGTAAAAAAATGCAGCAAGAAAGTCTAATATTTTTAGGACCTAGTCTTCTAAGAGTATTTTAAAGGTTCGGAAACACTGACCAAGCCATTTTTTTTTAAACCAGTTCCTTAACAACGGATTCATAATCTCAGTTTCTTTTTACATTTACCAAAAATAATTAGCTACTGACGAACAGATATCTCCAACACACGAGCACCTTCTAAGAAGTATGAGCTGCTGAAGAAATCATTATTTAGAACAATCTCAGAGTCTGAAAGAATAACAATAAGTAACAGCAGTACATAGTCCTGTAGTTCTTCAAGGTCCTTGTAATACTGAGATGGTATGAGCTTATTCTTTTCATGCCAGTAACAATGTTATCAATTTCACCACAGGAGTGAATGCCAAAGTCCATGGAAAGTTACTATATGCCACCATATCAATTTTTTTAAATAAAAGCTACTCAAGAGGGTTTAAGCAATCACTTATGTCCACTAACAAATCTTTGGAAAATTTCTGTATCAAATCTACTGATTCTATTCTCTTTAAGAAATGTCTAAGCACAAAATTAGAGTTTAAATGTAACTGCCCCTTTTAAAACCTACCTAAGTGCATATGTGCCCAATTGACCATAAATCAAAAGGAATCACTGTTACCTACAGGATAAACAATTACTAGTTTAACATCTAGTGGTTTATTAACTCCTTGCTTAATAGAGTCTAAATTTTTAAAAATTACTATGCTTCAAGCAAAATTAGATCTTTAAATAACCCCTGTCAGTATTATGATAATAATTTCATTTAAACTGAAAATTCAAACACTGAGACATGCTATTAAGAGCAAAACCCCATCAAAAATGGCTAAGGATGCACAGTCTAAAAGACATCTTACTCCCCTTTTCTCACCCTTCTTCCTAAAACCAATGTTCTCACTTGGCATCACAACTTATAAGGATGAGTGAAATAGGCTTATAGTAGAAGAGCAGCCTGGGCACTATTTCTGTTAGAAATGAAAAGGTATTGGGAGACCTGTTATGTGAAAGATCAAAGTGTACTGCTGTACAGTACTAGCAGAGACCTCCAGGCTATCGTGCATTTTACACAGTATCACCAGACTTTGCAATAAATGTTTGGGAGTTAGCCTTCGAAGCTCCAGCTCCTGGATCCATGTGACTGAATGAAAATCTCATCTTTCAATCCATCTTAAGATTTTAGAGGGACTGACACAGTCATGGAAATGGGGCACTAATGAGAAAAAACTCCCAAATACATGGCTCATGACAAAAAATAGAATTTTATTATCTTTACTGGCTTAACTAAAGGTTTTTAATTGGTGAGACTGGAAACCTGGCCTAATGTTAGGCACTTTATGAACACCATGTTCAAAAACCTGTGTCTTCAGCTGAAAGCACTGCTGTTCCATGTATTAGCATAGCTACAAGTCACGAGTGTGATACATGTCAATCAATATTGCTCTAAGGCCCTTGTGCAGAGGCTCCTCTCACAGCAAAACCACATCTTTGCCTCTTTAGCTTAAAGAATAAAACTAAAGATATAGCAGCAGCACATTGCAGACATACTGCAAATATATTCAATACATTCCAGAGCACTCCTAATCACTCCTGCTTTCTAGCTGTTCCGATGTATACACCCCCTGCCCAAAACTCCTAATCCAAGGAATCATGCTTTTCCAAATATACTTAATTTTAAATTTTGTATTTACAAAATCACTTACTGCAAGAAAAAATCTACAGTGCCCATTTTCATGTACTTCACATATCAATACAAATACAGAAGACTGATATCAGAAAACACATGCCTTCATAAACCATTTTTGTATACATGGGAAAATAACTGAATTTCCTTTTATCTTTGTATTTTCAGAAGTAAATGTCAACATAGTTGTAACCTATAACTGGAAACAAGTCTAGGATGCATATTTTCTGATTTCTGAATTAACTCTCCTGAATGAGTTTCATTCACATAATAAAAGCTGTCAAAACGTGATGTTTATGATGGCTATATGTCTTCAAAATAAGATTCATAGTATGAAACTTTGAAAGAAGGAAACAAAAATATCATCATTGAAGAGCAAAGTCATACTTGGAGAGGATCAAAAACTATCAAATAATATCCCTTAGAGATCACCAACTCCACACTGGGGAGCCATCCTAGCCTGTATGTATATAATCGCTTCTATCATATTAGTTATTTTTTGAGTTAAACTTCCTGTACTTTAAATGCAAAACAACAGAGTTGACAAGAAAGTCTATCCTCTTAGTTCCTAATCAATGCAAAGTCACTACAAAAACAGTGACAGAACAAGCTATCTCCAATTCTGTAAGTAAATCCAGGCAGGAAGTGACCTACTAGGAATCACTAAAATACATATCCAAAGCTAACCTGACAGTCTTTAAAAGCAGATTGTGCAAAAGATTAAGAATTACAAACAAAAGGTAAATACTGATTAAAGCTTGCTCTCACAAAAAAAAGAGACCAATTTATGCCCAAAAAGCATGCAACACTGTAGGTGCCTACTAATTTTGTTTGAATGTATTTAGAACCAGGACTACAATAGCAGTTATCAATGTCTGCAAAGCTGCATTATGATGACACTATAATTCTTCTTCCTGAGAGATTTTAATCTGGATTATTAAAGACAGTATCTAGAAGTAAAAAAAGACAAATAACCCAACCAAAACAAATTATCAACACACCCATTCAAAAATATGCAGAGCCATAATAAAAACTGCAGTAGCAAAGAAAGTGTGGCCTTAAAACTTCCTTGACATGTGGGTCATCGAAGTAGTTCATCATAGTAGCTTCTAGAGAGTTGCCCCAGTAACAGTGTAAAAGTGCTTATTGATCTAGAGTGACGGAATCTGTTTTCAGTGGGAAGTAGAAAATTGTTGTTATATCTAACTTGTGTGTGTGTGTTCTATTGTAGTTTCTTTTAATTTTTTCTTTTCTGTACAAATATATATAGTTAGTTTAAGTTTAAACAAGTTTCTAGGGTTTTTTACCTTCTCCCTTTTATCAGCCGGAGAGAGGGAGGCTGATTCTGTATTGCACAGTTGGCATTTTGCCAGCTCAACCCAAGCCAAATGTGTACAATGCCAAAAAAACCAACCCTTTTTAAAATAGAAACAACGTTACTTTGAAAGAATCTGATTTGAAATCAGCCACTCTGCTATTCAAGGTGGTGTTTCAAAATAGCAAATGACAGTACAGGGACACAGTATACAACACAAGAGAATACGCGTGTTCACCCTGCTGACTGAAGCTCGTTTCTGAAACTCCAACAAAGACATAACAATAATGTGCAAAGGTGGTTAAAATCTACGGCGGCAGCAGCGATGCATTTGGCTCTTACACTTAAGAAAAGTGCTAATTTCTTTTATTGTTTTTTTTGGTAGTCAGTTGGTAAATACATTTGTATTTCAGAATGAAAACACAAGATAACATTGAAAAATAGAAAATACAACACAGATTTCCAGTTCAAAATTTTCAAGTAATAGACAAAGTATTGGCCAATAATTTATGAAAGCCATTAAATCGTTCAAATGGTTAAATTCTAACTGAGAAAAATATCATTACATGAATTCTGAGGCACATAGAAAACACATCATTTGCAAATGTGTCTCGAAAGTATGTGTTTACCAATTGAAGAAAAAGCTTAGAAGCTACAGCAGATAAATTAAATAGTAGAGAGTAATCAATCACGGTGCTAAAATGATAGATGACAACTAAACCGAAGCCCCAGGGAACTACAAACACTGAGCTATTTTGCAAAATTACATTGCATAACTAGCATACCTCAAAGCAGCACAGAATTGAAATCCATGTCAGATATTTCACGTTAAAAAACACAAAGCTGTGTCTGTATTACAGGAATAGTAAAGAAAAAAACAAAACATGAAGTTTTGAGGCACAAAATTTTGCAAGCACATCAGCCATAGAGAATATACTCCTCTGAACAGTCTTAACATGATAACCAAAACAGAGCCAATATAAACAACCTTGATTTTCAAGAAGGGAAAGGATGACCCCAGAAGCCACAGGCCTGTCAGTCTCACTTCAGTGTTTGGTAAAGATATGGAGAGGATTATTCTGGGAAGTACTGAAAAACACCTGAAATACATCACTGTCACTGATCACAGCCATCAGGGGCTTCATGAGAGGAAAGTCCTGCTTATCAAACCTGATTTCCTTCTATGACAAGGTAACCCACCCAGCTGATCAAGGAAAACCAGTTGATGTCATCTTTTTGGATTTCAGGAAAGCTTTCAATACTGTCTCTCACAGGATCCTTGTGGACAAAATGTCCAGCACAGCTGGATAAACACATCATGTGGTGGGTGAGCAATTGGCTCACAGGTCGAGCACAGAGGGTAATAGTGAATGGGGTGACATCAGACTGGAGACCTGTCACTAGTGGGGTTCCACAGGGCTCCATCCTGGGCCTTGTGCTCCTCAACACAAAGTGGCCTGGGTGTCCTTTTCAATGGCAAGTTGAATATGAGTCAGCAATGCCCTGGCAGCCAGGAGGGCCAACTGTGCCCCGGGGTGTTGTGACGCCTGTTTCTCCACAGACACGGTTACAGTGTGCCTTTTAGTGAGGCCGTAAGAGGCTTCTGCCTCTATCGTTAAATAAAGCACTTGGCTGCATCTTATCTTTAGGTTTTCCTGGTAGTTTATTTCGTGGTCCTCTTCACCATGGGGTACAGCTACTTGAGGAATCATAGAAGAAGGGTGGGCAGAAGGGCCCACTATGTTTACATTAACACTTTTCTTCTTCTGCGCAGGAATATACTAAATACAAGAAGAGCTTTACATAGGACTGTATTTCCACACAACTGCACACAAATCTAAAACTTATACACACCATGCAAACTATATCACATCACATGGCTATAGCTAAATATTAAGTAACATATATTTCTCAAAATTGCTGGATCTAAGCAGTCACTATGTGACTTTTTTTAACTTTACAAAAGAGCTCTTTAGATGTGTCCTTCTGCAGAGTTTAACATGCTTCTTCTCTCACTTCTTCATGACCTCAAGGTCTCCAGATAGATTCCATTCTTATCTCAGAAGCTGGCACCTGCAAATTTGTCCTTGGCTCACTAGCCTGTTCTCCAACACTGGGGGGCATCAGGCAAAGCATCATAAACCAGCTTAGGGAGAGGGTTGTCCCACTCTGCTCTGCTCTGGGGCAGCTGCACCTTGAATATTGTGTGCAGGTTGGGGAGCCATAATCTAAGATACTAAGGCATTAGAGAGCGTCCAAAGGAGGGCAACAAAGATGATGAAGGGCCTTGTGGAGAAGCCATAGGAGGAGGAGCAGAAAAGGTATACAATTAGTCTGTTGAGCCTAGACAAAAGGAGACTGAAGGGAACCCTCACTGCAGTCTGCAACTTCCTTTCGAGACGAAGAGGAAGGGTAGACACTGATCTCTTCTCTGTGGTGACTAGTGACAGGATCCAAGGGAATAACCTGAAGTTGTGTCAGGGGAGGTTTAGGTTGG
>JAOXXN010000265.1:38554144-38576077 GCA_026770055.1 Myrmophylax atrothorax | reverse complement strand
TCTCTCTGTAACACAAAACAAAAGGAAAGAGCAGAGCTGCTTCTTATCAACACACATGTTGAAAAAAGAAACTGCACATTGAAAGTAAAGCAAGTTACTGTAGTTGCAAAACAGAGCTGGTCTTTTAAACTAACTTTAGCAAGAAGCAATAACCAATATAAAATAACAGAGTGTGCAACAAGTTACTGTTATTAGTATTAAGGTAGCAAAACACAGTTAGTAAAGGAGATAATTATAAAGTAAGATTCAAAGTAGCTGTTAAGAAAGTAAAGTGTAGAAAAGTAGAAAGCACATGGTCTTCTTACCCCTACATTGTTCCAGGAGGTAGGAGGAGGCAGGACAAACCCGCCAGTAGCTACCTCTACAGAGACAGTGGCCTTTTTCCCTCTCTGCTGGAGTTTAAACTCCACACACTTTTTATACCTTTTTTTTTCTTTTATGTGTTTTTGTGTGACTAAAAGTCAATCTTTTGGTGGGGTGATACAGATGCCCAAGGGGGCTAGCTCTTTTGAGTGGTCATAGAAGGTATCACAAAGGGAGGCTGTGTCATTTTTTAACACTCCACCCTTTGTTAATCTCATCAGTTTGAAAGCTTTGTCCTTTGCTGGAGCATCCCTCCAGGGGGCTGAGGAGTCTCCCTCAACCAATCAGGGCTTATCAGGGGCCATCACCCCACAAGTCCTTTAGCTGAAACAGTGTCTCTCTGAAGACTGAATTTTTCTTCTTTTGACTGTATATCAAATGCTGATATATTGTTTACAAGTTTGCTATTAAAACTCTGTATTTTCAGTCACAAAAAGGATGCGTAATAAAACACTGATGCAATTCTCCTGAAAGAATATTTATTAAAAATGTAAAAATGCAACAATACTAATGGAATTTCCCGTCCTCTTCAGCCTCCCTAAAAAATTATGCAGCTGAAGTCCAACAATAACCAAATTTATGCCTGATGTGATAGGAATATTCAGTGGAGATTTTTTCTTTAATTTCTGTAATAAGCAACCCAATCTCTATTTAAACATTCAAAGTGATGATGAGTGGACAGCTTCTTTTGCTAACACCTTCTCACAATTATGTACTATTAATTGTGTTATAGTTTTTCCAGTGTAAATGTTTGCAGGTCTAGTTTCTAGTCATTGGAATTGAGAGGCTACTCAAGTTATCTCTAAATGCATAAACAGAAATAGAATCATAGAACATCCTGAGCTGAAAGGGATCCAAAAGGATTATTGAGTCCAGCTTCTGACTCTACCCAGTGCAACCTATGAGTTAAACCTTGTATCTGAGAGCATTACCTAAATGCTTTTTGAACACTGACAGGCTTGGTGCCATGACCAATTCTCTGAGAAGTTTCTTCACTACCCTCTCAGTGAAGAACATTTTCCCAATACTCAGGCTGAACGCTCCCTGATGCATCTTCACACCATTTCCGTGTGCCCTATCACTGTCCACCAGAGATCAGCCCCTTCCCCTCCTCTCCCTCTCAGGAGGAAGTTGTAGAAAGCTATGAGGTCAGTTTGTCATCAGCTGCAAATTTTATTGCAACTCTGGCATATTAAACAAAGAGTCTTGAAGAGCTTCCCTGGTGATTTCCCTTTCACCAAGGTTGCCAGGTCAGCATCATTTTTGGTGTCCTTTTTGCAATTTGATCTTTATGTGACTTAAAGTTTCTATAACTTTCTGTATTTTTTATGACACTTTACAAAGCAAATGCAGTGGAGCTAGATTCCTTGAAATCAGTTCACAGAAAAATTCATTCATAAAAAAGAACAAAATTTTTAAGTTTTTCAATAACCAGGATAATCTTTTCCATAATTTTGCCAGGCATCACAGTAACGATGAGCTATAACCCTCTGCAGGGTGCTATGTACAATTATAAATTGTCTTTGTTGCTCCACACTTGAAATCTTTTTTCTCTGATACTCTTGTAAAAGGTTGTGATCCAAATTGGATATCACCTTCAAGTACTATTCTTATACATGCCTGGTTTTGGTTTATGTGGCAAGGTTTTGGTAGTGGGAGAGGCTGCAGAGATGGCCTCTGTAACAAGAGATAAGGAACTGCCCCCATATCAAACAGAGCATGTCCTAGCTGGCTCCAAAATGGACCTGCTTCTGGCCAAAACAGAGCCCATCAGTCCAGCTGGTTGTTCCTCTGCTATAATGTATTGAAGACAGGGTGAAAAATGCAGTGCAAGAGCTGAGAGAGACATGGAGTGAGAAAAAAAAGAGAAAACAACTATTCAGACACCAGTGTCAGTGGAGAAGGAGATTCTCTAGGTGCCAGAGAAATGTCATGACCTCTTCATTTTCACTTCCCCTGTGGAGAAGACCATGGAAAATGGGTTGTTCCCCAGAAGCTCATGGAAGAACAGGCAGGAGCAGATATGCACCCTGTGGCCCATGAAGGACCTCATGCCAGAGCAGGTAGACATTCCCTGAAGGAAGATGCAGCTTGTGGAAGGCCTATGATGGAGAAGGCTCTAGAAGTATCTATGGCCCATGGAAAGAAACCTCCTGTAGAAGAGTTAGTCAGGAAGGTACTTCAGATAACACTGAAAATGCGACTTTTAGCTGATGTTTGGAGAGACCACATAAATGGAAATTCCTGTATTTCCATTTGTACTTACTGCCTCTTTTGTTTGACTGACTACAGGTGAGAAAAGCTTAGATCCACCTTCTTAACTGTCTCTCATCAGGTATTTGTATACACTGATCAGATCTTCCCTGAGCCTTCTCCATACTAAATAATGCCAGCTCACTCAGACCCCTTTTGTATGGCACCTGTTCCAGTCCCTTAGCCATTTTATTGTCAACAGCTTCTGGCTCTGGGCTGGACCAGACACAAGCCTATGTGCATTATGTCTCTTGTCCAACCTGTTCCTCCAAACAGCAACAGAGGCAGTTCTGGAGTCAGTGCTGAGTACATGAGGTATTTGACTGTCTGCAGAAGTGGTTTTCTAGATGGACTTGGAAAAAAAGTGATCATTTCGGAAATGGTTTGTATGTGCAATAGTAACAAAGAGATATTTGGCAAGGTGGGTTGAACCTGGCTGGCAGAAGTTTACCCCCATCCAGTCACTTATTCACTCTTTCCCAAGGGAATGGGGGAATGAGTGGGAAGAAGAAAGGCAAGGACAAAAATTATGTGTTGAAATAAAGATGGTTAAAAAAGTAAAGAGGAAGAAAGAAAGAAAGCAAAAAGCTAAGCAGGTGCTACACAGGCAATTGCAATTGCTCACTATCTCCCACAAGTAAAATGATGCCCAGTCTTAATGCAATGACTCTCTACCCAAACATTACCACCTCACACTCTGTGTTTATTGCTGAGTATGGCATTAAATGGCATGGAATATCTATTTAGATTGACTACACTAGTGGCATCAGCTTCCAACTTCTTGAATATCCCCAATATTCTCACTCTGTGAAAACAGAGTAAAATAGAGAAGGCCCTGACACTATGCAATATTTAAAATCCAGTTCAGGGAGCCTCTGTGCTTTGAACACAAAGCTTGAGTCCACACCTGGATGTTCAAGAAATGCTAATATCTTTGGGCGCTCACTCAGAGACCTTTTTTCCAGGGAGCTGTGTTCCAATAAATAAATTCTCACAGCCTTCTGACAAAGAATTTCTTTGAAGTTTTCTCAAATGTTATACCAGAATCTCTTTTTCCTTTCAAAAAAACCTCAAAAAATACACTATCCAAAAATATTAGCTGCTTTTAAAAATTTGACCCTCATTTCATCCCCCAGGTTCTTAGCTATGCCAGCAAACTCAGGAAAGCTTGCAAAACCTAGCATATCAAAATAAAATAATTAAATTTATTGTTAATCAAATTCTTCCTTATCAAAGAACCATCAGAGGCTAATAACCTACATACATCTTACTTTGGCCTCATGCTGCCATTCTGCACAAGATAAATTCCACCCATCAATGCAATTTTATCAGTGACTCTTAATAATCAAATCAGGACATTACAGAATTAAACATGTGAGCCAAAAATAAGAGCATAAAAGCCAGCTTGCCTGTAATACTGAGCATGACGCAATATTGTGCTGTCTTTATGGAAGACTCAGAGGATCTTGGTCATTGGAAGGCAATAATGGACGGGTCTCCCAAAGAGCATATTTTCATACTCAAATTATTACAAAATTATTGAAAGAATATTCAATTCCTCTAAGAGGGCTATAATCCAGGAATTCTTTTGCTAAATAGCCAAGCTTGAGCATTCCATCAAGTCAAACATCTTAGAAAGCTTTATCCCTCCCTACAATACTATAAACCTTGGCATTGCTAAAAGAAAAATGAAAAATAGAGACCCCCATAAGCAGCCTTTCATAAACATCTCTAGTAGATCTAGCAGTGGTGCATACATTCATCCTCTTCCTAGGGGACTGCTTCCTCAAGCATGCCCCTATTACCCTTTTCCACTCACATGCTCAGTCAGTGAGCTTCATTCTCTAGTTTTAGTTTTACAGCCCTGCTCTCATTCACAAAGGAGTTGTTTGCATAATCTTCCTGGAATTTGTTACTACTGAGTCCACTAAGATCTGCTACATTAAAAATTACTTTTTACCAGCTTCTAAAAGCAAGAGAAAAAAACCACACTGCAGACTACACAATTAGATATTTATATTTTTCACTAATGTTGGTTTTGACATATTCTAAGAATCCCTTTCAGTTGGGATTTTGTTAATATCTTATTATATTATCTTATTAATATATTTTTTCTTTTTTTTTCTTTTGCTATAATAACATTCAATAAACAAGATGAGCAACCTCAGGAAAAAGGGGACACTTTTTCTCCTTTTCTGTCTTATTTCTGGGGGGAAACCACTTCTCTGAAATCCAAGTTTAATTGTAGTCAGGGTAAATACTCAGATACCATCACAAAATCAGACTTTGAAGATAATGACAGAAATTATTCCTTTGCATCAAACTATGGCATATTGTTCTCCCTGGTGAGGCATTTAGGGAAGACTAATGACAAAGAAATCAGCAGGTCATGTCTTTGTAGTATCTAGATGGGGTTTTTTCTAGACAGAAGACTTTTGTAGATCTCTTCCCAAAGTTTTATTCCAGATAAGATACCTTCAAGATGAGCTGAAATTTCATCACAATATAAGTCAGACAAGACTCAGTTTCTCTAGCAGGAAGCATTTTCATTGTTTACAGATAAATAAAATTTTTTAAATTACTTTCAGGTTCAGAATCCTTTTTGAAAATATTTTTTTCATTCCATTGTCTTCAAAAATGATCATGTGGGAGTAGGAATTTTGCTTGTACCTTTTCTAATCAAATAATATGCACACTTCCTGACCTCTTCAGGTCACAGTTAATTTGTTATCACTATGAATGCAGACAGCGTTGCCTTCCTTCTTGCACACTCCTGAGATTTACCACATGAGGTATTTTTAAGTATAAATCCCTTAACATCTGCCTTAATTTAGTAGATAAGATCATTAACAGCCATTATATCTAATCAACATCTAATCCTTGTAGAAGGGATTCATTAGCAGGATGAAATGGGAGCAGAAGCCCACTAATGATAAATGTTTATTTTATTTGAATAAATTTTCACTAGGGAAGAACTAGCAACACTTTAAAAACCTCTTCCAGAAAAATGTTGCAGTGCATATTGAAGGATCGCCCTCAAGCAGTAGGTCATTTAGAATGTGGTGCTTGCTTTTATATCTGTAAACACAAAACAGATTCTTTACAAAATGGAGAAAAGGAACTTTCAGACAATTTACATACAGGTATAACAACTCCTGGAGCACTGTGTTCAGCTTTGGGTGTCACAATATAAGAAGGCTATAATGCTACTAGAGAGTGTCCAAAGGAGGGCAATGAAGATGGTGAAGGGCCTTGAGGGGAAGGCATGTGAGGAGTGGCTGAGGGCACTTGGTCTGTTCAGCCTGGAGAAGAGGAGACTGAGGGGAGACCTCACACAGCCTACAACTTCCTTGTGAGGGAAGTAGAGGGGCAGGCACTGATCTCTTCTCCTTTGTGACCAGTGACAGAACCCAAAAGAAGGGCCTGAAGCTGTGTGGGAGGAGGTTAAAGCTGGATATTAGGAAAAGGTTCTTCACCCAGAGGGTGGCTGGGCACTGGAACAGGCTCCCCAGGGAAGTGGTCACAGCACCAAGCCTGACCGAGTTCCAGAAGCATTTGGATGATACTCTCAGGCAGTTGGTGTGCCTCTAGGGGATGGTCCTGTACAGGGCTAAGGGCTGGACTTAGCTGGATTCTTGTGGGTCCCTTTCAAGTCAGCATATCCTGTGATTCCGTGAACCTTTACATTATGCAAATGCTACTAAAACATTTACCAGAAGCTCATACTTCTACTATGGGAGAAAAAAAAAATACAACTGAAGCAAATTTAAGGGAAGATCTCATTAAAAATTGAGGTAGTGAGAACACTCCAATGAACAGCTTTTTCCAAACCTGCAATATATGCAGATGAATTTTAATTTGCAATGACAAAATCTGGGAGGGAATGGCAAAAACAAGGAATGAGGGCACTTCCAGGCTGCTTCTTGATTAGTATATTGAATGAAAGATTGAAATCATACAGGAAGGATATTGTGATTAGTACAGAACACTGGGGAACCACAGGCTCATTTCTTAATGAATGCTCATAATTCCAACTTTTAAAAAAACTGACACATCCCAAATCAACAAACCTTTCATTTAGCTACTTTATGTCTGGTGCATTACATACTGGCAGATGTAATACGGTAAATAGTAAAATATAAAAGATGGTAACTTTTGAAATAGATATTAAACAATGGCAATATTTCATACTCAGGAGCTAATGGTAAGTCTAACATGAACTTAGTTCTTCTACACCGAATGGGAGTTGGCCATTTCAATCCTGTATTGGCACTTCCCTTGTGCAGTCTCCTAATTTATGTCACATTACCTGAACTTGTCTTTAACAAACAAGAATAATTAAAAAACTGTTAATAACCAGCCACCAAAGATACTAATTATTTGATAAACCAAAGTTTTTGGCAGATGAAATCTGATTGCTGTTGACTATGTGAGGAGAACAGACTTTTTTTTTGGAACAGGTTGCAAGATGTTTTCCCTGCTCCACAAAGGATAACTGCAACCTTTTGCAATATCAAAGACAAATGACAAAGGCCCTTGCATTTAAAACAAAGTTGAGAAACAAAACCCACAAAACAAAGCCTACACTGACTTTTATTTTAACCTTTTTAAAATAAGAACAGTATTAATTTTATTTTCTCCCTCTATGTGGAATGCAATGTGTTTTTTGCCTCACAGCACTGGAGATTTTAGATTTTAGTTCAGGTTGAGGGGAAAAAAGGTATTTTAAAACAAAACCACAATGCCAATCTATCAATTCCAGTGTCAGAAGAATGACTGATTGTTTAGTGTACGAATAACATACAGTTCTCAAGGATGTGTTAAAAGAAGACCCAAAAGTAGCATACATGAATTTCCCTACATGGCCAAATGTATAGCCTGATCAAGCCGGTAACATTGCTCCTCACTGATGATGGATGAGAGGCAAGTGTAATTTTATTTCTGTCTTATTATTCTAATTTCCCATGTATATTCCAGAGAGTGTTAAATAAATTACACATTACAAATGTCAAACAACCACTATAGAGTTTCATTTTTGTAATTATATATTCATTGTTAGATCACTTGTAGTTTATAATCATAATACCATGACTGATAAAATTAACTGATGGATACAATGAAAAGGTTCTGTCAACCTATTCTGCCAGTGGGACAGAGAGAATTTGAACATGAAGGAGCACCAATAATATTTGATTAATTTTTTTCTCACTATATACAAATAAATCCATGCTATTCTGAAACAGCTGCCGGTGAATTCTGGCCACTTGACACAGGAATAGAAGTGGGAAGAAGATCTTCAAGTGTCTGCAGTAGTGAAATTTACTTTCTACAAGGAGGTCTAGAGCATATTTTGTATATGTGTATCAGTTGAATCATACACATTGCTTGGAATTGCTAATATTTATGCATGTAACATCTTGTCAAAAACTAATATTCAGGAGGATTTAGGCATAATTGATTAGGCTGAAGGTATGTCATGTTAAATAACAGCTCCCTAAGTTCTACCACATGTCAAATAGAAATTGCAAGAGCTGACCCATATTTACAGTATGTTGTGACTCTTTGCGAATTCCTTAGATAAAGGTATATGGCACTATTCTGTGCACTATGACCCAGTAGGGGCGGTCGTGTGGTGTAAAGGAGAGCACTCTGGACTCTGAATCCCAAGGACCTGAGTTCAAGTCTCAGTGGGGACCATCCCCTGGCAGTTCAATGCCTCCCTGCCATCTAATCCCATCAGATCTCGGATGCTCAGCAGGGTCAGCCCCAGTTAGTACCAGGTGCTGTGACAGTCCCGAGGACTTCACTGTCACCGTCCAAGCTCGCTCGGCCGTGGCCAATGGACCTTAGGACTTAAACAGTGGGGCCAGTTCTGCATACGCTGTGCCTCACCTAAAAAATCTGCTGTGCAGGCTGGAAGGGCACACCCACGTAGGGAGAGCCCTGCCCAAATCTTCGTTCGCAAAGTCTGGCCATACCAGTTCTTGACCCAGTAATTGTAATAACACTCTTAGTCTGCATAGTATCTATTTGGTCATACAAATAGCAAGCTCAAAGTTTGCCCAAGATCAGAAACATTCTGCAATGCAGCTCTGTTAAGAGGAAGAGGAAATAGCCCTGTGTGGGAGATGTGAGCAGAAAATAAGAAGCTTGAAAAGACTGACAATGTGGCAAAAAAAAAGGAAAGACAAAGGATGAAACGAGGTGTACAGAATAAACAACAGGAATCACAGGGGAGAGAAGAGAAAACAGAAGGAAAATATGACTGATAGAAGAATCAGTGGAAAAATATAAGGAATAGATAACCAGGAGTTTTGAAAAGTTTTTTTAAACTGTTTTATCGTCCTAATGATCCTCTGCAACATATGTACCATTTGCTATATACCTAGGAGATGCCTACTGATAGCACTGTTTAGTACACTGCACAAAAAACCACACAGGTTTTCAAACAAGCATCATGTTGTCCTTGGCTTCAGTGAAATGTGACACATTTCCTTTCATGTTAAAACCCATCATCAGACTTGGCTGCCCAGAGATATAATGGGCATTTTTTTGCTACTGAGGTTTATACACATTCTTTTCCAACTAAGAGTGTTATTTTTATTACTTGCCAAAAAAATAGTCAAGATTTATTTCTATGCAAAACTCATCTGCTCCATACCCTGGTTTGGCTACATGAACCGACGTTTCATGTATGACAACAAAATTCTTTAAATTCTACTGCATGATATGCTGTCAAATGTATATTCTATAAGCAGAATAGTGCTAAAGAACACATATTCTCTGCACATTACTTACCATCCACAATCTTCTACCACAAAAATAGGCAGAGTCTATTGGCATCTAGCAGAGAGGAACTGTTTTGCTGAAACCATCAATGGAAATGCCTTAACACCTTAACACATACCCATCCATATATACACCCATATAACCAGCTACATTTCCCAAGGCATATTACTTTGGATTGGCAACAAAAGCAGCTTGTCTCCTCTCTATTTTGTCATGACTGGTACTTCACCAGCAGATTAAGTTTTTTTCCTAAGGACAACACTAATAATATCATCCACATCAGAAACACGGGTCATTTTCTTGTCTCAGCAAGGAGTCTTAATTTCTCGATGTTTTGTAACGCTGTAGTTGTCAAATGCCAGTGCACTGTGATTGGCTGTACTGTGCCAAGAACAGCACAGCTATGACCAGGGCAGTTCAGAACAATTAGTCAGTCATTATGTGGTTACCACAAACCCATAAAACTCTCCTATTCCTGCACTGATCCACCAAGATCTGACTACAGTGATAAATCTGATTTTTTTGCAGAATTTCAGATGTGAGCAAACATTAGTGTACTACGGCTTTTAGCTTCATATTTTCTATTACAATTTGTGTTACAATGCACTTTTACTGAGAAGAAAAAGGCAGTATTTTCAGTATAGGCAGCGATGAAGACATATCCTAGGGATTATGTGGGCCTCTTACCTAAGATGATTATAGGATTAATAAAAGTCTACACCTGTGAAATGAAACTACATTGGATAAAAGGCAGATATGTTCACTAAACTAACTTCTTGTTAAAAGAACTGCAAACAAGAAACGATGAAAAACTTTAAAGAAGGAAGTGCAAGTAGTGTTTAGCTTCAGGGTATGAAATGTGGTCACTTACTGTTCACAATGGAGAATGTGTGCTTAACTCTCTTCTCTTTGTTTATTCAGGACTCCACGCTTCTGCAAGAAAAACAAATATATGCATTTATCATCTACATAAAATTAATTACCTAGTTTACTTTGTCACATAGAAGTTTGCCATTTTCACATATAGTTTTGGCTTACTCCAAGATTTAAAGGCTGAAGCTTCTATGAAAGCATCCAACAGAGAAACTTCACATTGCTCCATTTCCTTAAAAGACAGTTTCCAGTCTCAGACACTACAATAGCAGCAGAGAAGGGAAATCCACAGGTTCAGGGAACAAACCTCTTTTGAAACCTCAGACTCAATGCTGGGCATCTGAATTTCATCTGAGCACCTGCAGCTCTCTCCAGTTCTGGGAAGGTGACAGGCTTTCACACCTCTGAGGCTGGCAATCCTCTGGTCAAAATTAAATTCTCATGCTGTATTAGACCTTGGCTGGATTACCCCATTACACTGAGGAGTTAAGAAAGAAAGAACATGTACCTTCAATGACAGCCACACCCTCCCCCGCTGATTTTGGAGGAGAGTGGGACATGTTGCAGAGGGGTGTTTGATGCCTCACTCTCACTGTTTCATGCAGACAATTAGCATAATAAGCAGAGAACACAGCACACCAGCTGTTTTAGGCTTTCTTGGGCAGTTTACAGCCATCTCAACAGAGGTGAGCTTTAAGGCAGGATTTGAAGGAACACAGCACACTGGCTTTGCAGATTTTTACTATTAACACTTTTCATGAATAAAGGCTGCATGAGAGAAGGGAGAAAATTGGGACTGATGGGCAATAAGGGTTACAGTAATAGCAACAGTGATGTGAAAGAGTAAGCAGGATCAAGGTGTGAAGGCACTAAATGCAAAGATGACCAATTTTAGTGTAGTTAAAAACTGGAGCCAAATACATAGTTACCAAGATAGGCAAATGTATTTTTAATTTTAAATCAACTTTGTCAGAGGAAAATGAAATTGCTGCTTTCTAAAACTCTCAAACTATACCACACCAGTTCTTACTCTCATATTTAAAAAAGGCAAATCATGATTCTATCCACCATCTCACTCTACTCATGCTACCACCTTTCATGACTCAAAAAATAAAGAATTCAGAACACAGCTGATCAAAAAAAAAAACTAGTTTTCTCTTCTTTTTTAGTAAAAAATTAATATTGCTTTCAGCATAGTTCTACCAATCTATGATATTCCAGAAATTCCTCACTTGCATAACAGGTTACTGAAAAAACCTGTTAAGCAACAAGTATAAGATGTTTGGACCTAAGGTGCTATGCAATCTGTGAGCCAGAAGGATACAACATTATGTTCTTATTCAGTTTTAAACTTTTTTGAACCCTAGGGATCAGCTCCTCTAACAGCCCATTTTGTTCTGTCCGAAACAACAGCGAGAGGCTGAGCAATGCAAGGTTAGCTAGACAACAATTTGAAATCTTACTCCAAAGAGTTTAGAATAATTCAGATGCTGGTGTAAAACACAGTTAATTTCATTCCCACAGTTTGTAATTAATCTGTCAATAGCCTTAGCAGGCCTGATGTGACTCGATGTTTCATACTAGCTGTATAAAATGTCCTGGTACAGGCCATAACAGATCTACTCTGAACTACTGCACTCAAGTATCTCTTGAATGGATTCAACCAAAACTTCACCTCTTGCTGTCAAGTTAAGCCTTCCCAAACTCAGGGATCTGAAATTCAGACACACTCAAAAAGAGGGTTCAGTAAAAACCTCTGTAATCTCCAGCTTCTCCTGGGGTTCAGAGCTAGGGTTTTAGTTCGGGTCCCTGCGTACATCTTGCATTTGAGCAGAGATAGCTGCAAGTGCCTTAGAGAAATTAACACCCAGAGTCACACCTCCTCTGTGGCACACTTGTCTCAATCTTGCCCTGTTTCTATAAGCTTCCTGTGTCAAGCTGTGTCATAGTATTACTGAGCCTTTCAGAAGATTCACTATTTCCTTCTGCTGCAGACAGAAAATGGAAAGGAAGGACAAATATTTACTTGAATATTAATTGTAAATAACTGAATAAAAATACAGGTTATGGGCTAGAGAAGCAAATTTAAGCCAAAAGATATGAAAAATGTAATGCAGATCTTGAATAAATAAAACCCAATCAATAAAAATCAACAGTTATCAAGGAGTCTAAACAGCATCACTCCTTGTAGGATTTGCAGAGCTAAAATACCTGAAGAGAAATAAACTGCAAAGACTTGCATTTCTAAAGAAAGATTAAAAAAATTACCAGAGACATTCAACTGTGTTTCTATTGCTCACTATTAAACACAGGCTATTTTTGATTAGATGTGTCAGAAGATTAATTCATTCACCCTTGGTTATGGACTCCTGTGAGTCTTCATTGCAGGAGATCCCCTGCAGTGACAACTATATTTTCAGAGCTACAAATAGCATCTGTCATACCGCTAGTATCTTCCAAGACTCCATTTTCATTTCAATAGTATTTGCAAGGGAAGATGTTTCCTAATGAAATCATTGGAAATATCAACAGAAACACATTTTGATATATATGAATATATCTGGTAATATCCCTTTGAAGCACAATCTATATTTAAAAATGGTACCTACAGAAGATACTTTAAGGCATTTAATTTTAGGGTAAGTACTCATTTAAATGATCTGCAAGTTTTACTTCAGTTAGCACACAGATACACAAAAGTAAACAAAACAAAGCCTTTTTTCGTTAATTCTAAACTCTCTATTCCCAGTTGCCTTTATGGCAACCAATTATGGGTACGGCACCAATAAACTGGGGCAGAACTGGACCTCTAAAATAAAAGCAGTTCAGTCAGCACTGCTTAATTTAATATTATACAAGCATATCTGTTCATGAAATGAAACCCTACTCCACTTTACAGTTTTTCTCAGGAAACTCTTGTTTAGCTCATGGAGAAAGAGAGTAGATTTACACTTATTATGGGTGACAAAGAACATTTTTAGCATCACAGAATCATGGCAAAAATAAGCCCCTTCTATTCTAAGCGTCTCAATTCATTGTGAACTGTGATACAAAAAGATGAAAGGGACATTGCATGGCAATTTAAAGATTTTTCAAGATATCTTGGGCCATCTGCAGTTTCTTTATTCCATTACTATTTTTAAAGCCAGGAAGAACTATGTGATCAATTACAAACTCCATAAAGAAACACTTTTTGTCTATTTCAGATTATGGGTTAAATACTCATTAGTAGAGCATATGGCTGTTACTTGAGTATTCTTCTTTCCTTTGAAACCTTGAGGAATAATTTTGCAAACTGAATCTCTATACTCCAGAGCAATAAACAGTTGCTAATACATCATCATTATGGCTTAGTGACAGGTCCAGAGCACAACTGGGCAACATTTTGTTATGAAGGAATAAAAACTCTGGAAACCAGGAGGGTTCTGTTTTTGACAGAGCTGACACTTAGCCCAGGTTTGCTCAGTTTATTGACCATCTTTCAAACTTGAGGACTTCCACTTACGTGGCATAGCTGTGAGGTTTTGAATAAACCACTTTAAATTTTGGGTGGCAAAACAAGAAAATATAAACTCAACCTCAAACAAAAAGCTGCTGGTGTTTAGCCTACTGAATTTAGCAGCACAGCCTCAAACCCCAAGTCTGGTAGTCTTAGAAGTGAAAATGGGAATTTCAATTTTTATTCTCTGCCTTAGAATTATTTATAAGAGAGAAAATCAGATTAACTGAAAGTGGAAGTTACACAGTATTATGAGTAGACTGACATCCTGTAAAACACAGAACTGACAACTAGGAAAATGAGGCTAGCATTCCATTATGAAGTTTAAATTAGCTAATAGCCAGTAAAGAGCCTGGATAATTTCTAGTTGCATAATGTGCAACAAATTAAATGTATAAAAAAAAAAAGAAAAAAAAAAGGAGTTGTGGGCATTTATTAATCATTTCACATATTGAAATAGAAATTGTTATACATTATGAAATTTACAGTCCTTAATCATATGTATATTCCAATATTTTAAGAGCCTAATTTGCTCAGCATCAACTTTTACTGTGAGTAACATTGATTTTGTGGAAACCTCAAATAAGTCACAGAACAGATCTGAGGATTAGTTTAGAAGGGATTTAAAGCACACACTGTGAGTCTCTATACAACCATCACTTAAAACACTATCCGTTCAGGCCCAGATGGATTGCTATGGCAACAGAATCCCAAATACCAGGTTTGTAACTAACAAAAATGTAAATTATTGATGAACTCAAGAGTTCTCTCTATTGGATACCCTCCTATTCAAATATCAAGCCGTATGGTTAGAGTACAAAGAAAAGGTTGATATGCAATTTCCCCAGCCCAGTGAGCACTAATCCCAAAGGATTTCATTAAATCTTTTGGCTTAAATTTTTATTCTTGGAACAGCAGTCAGCAAGCAGGGATTACATTAAAACAGGCACTATTGAGGTCATTACTGACTGAATTCAGGCCTTAATAAAACAAAGCAGAAACTAATTGTAAATACACCTCCACATGCCAAAAAATACCCACAAAATAGCAGTACTCTGAGTTACTATGTATTCTGTGACAGCACTCCCCCCTTCACACCATCAGCCTGTGTCACTACCCACAGGAAATGATGGAGAAAAGTACAAAAGCGTAAAAAACAACATACATATTATTTGATAAAGAGGTACATATCTCATGGTAGAGGTGACTGTGCATAAACAACTGCATTGAAGAACAATGAACGAAGAGGATCAGCAGTCTTTGATATTATGTAAATCAAAACCCAGAATAAAAACTTCTCTAGCAAATAAGCAAACCAGAGGAAAAAAAAAGTACTTACTGGCATTTTCATTGCCAATTTCATGAAGATCTGATAAAGGAACAAATAGTGGCAGGAAAGCCAAGCACTTCTATGGACCCCTTTACTGAAAAGCTTCTCAGACTTTATACAGAATGTGAGTAACACAGTAAATGTCACACAAAAAAAGACCCATCAGCCCTCACATTTTGGACTGCAACAGTCCAGCTGGTTTTAAAACAAACTACAGCTTTAAGAAAATCAGGTGTCAGTGCACAGAGAAGAGAGATGGCAAACTGACTAAGTCTGTTAGATTCAATGTCCACTCAAACTAGAAGAAAAAACCAGGACAGGGACTAAGTTTGTGGAGATGGGTAAATAAGGAAGGTCTTCTGCTAACAGATAGGAAACAACTATTGAAACATGAAATTAAAGAGAGAAACCACAAGAAGGAGTAAGACAAGGGAGAAATTTGGAGCAACAGAATGAAAAGGAAGATCATGGTTGTACCACACATTTTCTGGTGGGACAGCAGAAATTCTCACCCTCATTCATACAGATAAGCATTTATTCAGCACAGTATGCAAGGACAGAGCACCTATAAAGGGGAGCTGACATTTGGATAGCCATGTAAGTTTACAGATAATAACTAGACCACAAGCTTTTTTTAGGTCTTTACATACAATATTTAAATATTTCAGACTACAGTTTAGCAGAATACATGTGCAGCATCAATGTGGCCACTAGAGACAAAACTAGTATTTAGGCCCTGCTTTCTCTGCCCATTCAGTCTGTGGCTAGGCCATTCCTACCCTGTGACCCATATATTTTAAAGCTAAACAGAGTTTTCAGCTCCAGGAATTTCTCTGCCTAGCAAAGAACTCTGTTTATTGCAGAATTTGTCTCTGTGAGTAGTGTTTTTACAATACTAGCAATGAAGCTGATTTTTCGGCCTCTTTTCACTTGGACTTAGTTACCTGCTGCCTAATGTTCAAAGATGAAGCTCACCTACACCTTCCTCAAAATTTCAGTTCTTAGCAAAACTAAGGCTTTCAGCTCCATGGAGGCTTCATGGTCCTTTTTCCACAGGAATCTGACCAGTCTTTCCTTGTTTACATCATGCTCCTCCATCTGACGTACTAGGTTTCTGTTACACACAACTCACACACAGGCAAGTGCAGCTACTAACCCTCAGGTAAGTGCTATCTGGTGCTCAAATGCCCTTTCATGTCTCTCCCAGTTGCACGATTCATTCACAGATTCCATTTCTCCTACTAGCACTGCCCAGAACATAGCTTCCTGCCCTTTTTGGTTCCCAGTACTGGTAAATACAGATGTCCTGATGCCCACCAACAGCCTCTTCCAGCTTCTGCTTTATCCTCACGCTTAGCTTGGTGTTAAAAGAGCCATCCACTCTGCTAACTTCCATTAACCACACTTAGGCCAGCATCAGAACTTCATGATCAATTAACAATCATATGACTCAGTAGGCACTAAAACATTCTCTTTTCAAGAAAGAAAACCTATTAAAATGGTACTGGTATGGCCAGTCACAAATGGATATCTGAATCAATCCTTAGGTGTAATAAGAATCTTATGTTCTTATGACAACTCTTGGCCATAACACAGGAATGCCAAAGGATCATCGGAATTGTGGGCAGCAAGAGCATCCCCCTCCCCACCTCCAGTATCTATCCAGGACAATACATGTTCCTTCTACTAATGTTCATTTCACAGTGGAACTACTGTAGTCCTCCTGTATAAATGGGCTGGCAGATGTACCAGAAATACACATGTATACTAAATATGGCACGGATTCCCAGGAAATCTTTGCATACGACAGACCATTAAAGTAGATAAATTGAATGTGGTCGCACTATGTAGGGACACTTCAAACACTTTGCTACATCTTCCATGTACTAACTCTGGAGCTGCTCTGGGAAGAATCTTCACTTTGCATAGCTTGCCATTCCTCCTCTGTGATTGCTGCATTTTTAGCCATTTTTTTAGAAAAGAGCAGAATTTTCAAACTTCACATGACACTTCTATTTTTCCATTTGCAAATATGAACACATGAGACTACTATTAACATTTACTAGAAATAAAAAGCCCTAAAAACTTTATGCATCAGAATGACACTTCATTTTCCTAAGTGAAAGTTTTCAAGACTTCAGCTGAAACAACCAGCACTTCTGACATGGCAATTCACCAAATTTAATATCAGATACTTTCACACTTTTCTAGACAATAAGATACAGACCTATGATTATTTTATCATTATAGAAAAAAAGAAATACAGATCTTCATGAGATGCTTCTAACACTATTTAGATTAGATATCTTGGATCATATGAAACGATAAGAAAATAGTTCCTACTAAAATTGGTTTCAGATGTCATATTTAGGTTGCTTGTTAGAGCTATAGGTCTAGACTTGTTTAGAAGCACAATGAAGGTTTTCAATCAGTCTCCCAAATACTTCCTAGAAAGATAACAAAGATCTTTACATTACTGGATACACACTCAGCTGCATTTTGGTGTTTGGCGATTCAAAATGTAATTGTTTTTATTACAGGATGAAAGAACCTGCTGCACTATCCACTGCAGGAAGTGATTATATGTTACATAACTCTGCTGATCTTTTTGTTCTGGAAGTCTGGTGTGAGGGGATTTAGTTAGTTATTTATTTATCAATTCTGCTTTGTAAAAATGCACTAATGTGGGCAAGCAATTCATCCATAAAAACTGATGGTGAGTACCAACCCCTCAGCAGATTAAGCAATGTAACTATCAATGAGCTTCCAATAACCTTTCTTTAGTACCCTAGTGGGGTGTATTACCAACAGTAGCATAAACTTCACTATTTGCTGGCTATTTAAATGCATCCATCCCCTTAAAGATAACTTTTTAGAGTAAGAGAAAATTCTAAGCAGACCTATTCTGAGGTTCACCTGGATATATAATCGAAATGTACACATGTGATAGTTCACCATTGCTAGAATGTCAGCCTGCATTTCCTCTCCTATAAAGTAAGTTTTATTCATGCTGCTGTTCTCCTAAAGGAAATTATTAAAAGAAAATTTGGAAGTCTACGACGTCCAAATGGAGACAAAAATCAAATTACTGCCTACCCTCTCCTTTTCTAATCCAAGAAGCAACAGCCTACATGCTGCCCAGATTTCTGGTCAGCAGCAAAAGAAATCCTGTTAAAATAGGCACACCCCTTTCCAAAGGTGGTACCCATGATCTCTCACATTAATTTTAACATTACTTGCTCTGCGCCCACCATGCTCTCCACATTGTTCTCCAGCAGCTGCTCTCTGCTCCCTTTCACCTTTCTGCAATTGTTTGGGGCTTTATAATCCAAGACTACTATTTTGAGCCTTCATGTGCAATCACTACTCTCATGGTCACAGCTGGCATTTCTTTTTTCTTGAACTACACTTTAGTAAGAGAATGAAAAGACATCCAATAATATGAAGAGTTACTTTGAACAAGAAATTATGTTTTGCACATTTTTGTGGTCAGTAGAAGCAAAGAATGAAACACTCAAAATTAATAATGAAACTGGAAAGCACTGACCCTTTGCACCAGTACTACTGATAACAGGATTGCTCAATAAAGTAAGCATACATGAAGATGTTAAATGTTTCTTTTCAGTTACAACATATAGTATTTCATTGTTTCATTTACCAAAAAATGTTTCTAATCATTCTACTATGTTTGAGTATTAAAATAGCTTCATTGTAACACCGTAAGAGCAAGCAGTTATACCATCACTGCTGGAAATACTTTACAACCTTATGGCTAGACAATTAGGACAACACAATCATAAGCAATTAGTTAAAAATAAAAAAGTGATTCAGCCTTCAAATTTTTATGCTGAAAAAGTAACTGTGGTATTTCTGTCTTTGAAACATTTATCACAAGAATGGATTACTATTACAAGCCTGTTGTATAAACATCACAAAACTAGTTGGAAAAAACCAATTTCTGTTTGTACTATGTTCTCTGTCTTTCTCAGCTTGTAAGAATATTAGTCTTCCTTATGGTTAGTAAAAAAAAAAACCAACTTGAGAAATTGTTAAAAATTGCATTTTGCAAAGTTAAGTTCTATGGTACAACAGGATCTGTGGAGAAGCTGCTGATAATTGCAGACCTGAACAGACCAGTTTTTGCAAAACTGTTACATTCACATTTGTCACAGTCTTGTCCAAACACTGTCAAGAGTCTTTCTTATTTAGTAGAGTTCAGAACATTAGTTTTTCAGTGACTGTTGTTGTAGCAGACAGCAGTGTCTCCTGGAAAGGGCAGTATATAGCACCAATACAGAACCAAAAAGAGATGCACTGATCAGTATCACTGCTCCTCAAACACAAGTTGACCAGTCAGTAGATCCTTCTGGTTCTTCAGCAGTTTAATTTTTGCCTACACACAGAAGCCAACAAATAAACTAAACCAAACAAAAAGAAACATAACCTAAATGACAAGAGTGGACCTTGAGTGACACATGACAACAGCCTGTGCAAAGGACTAGGTGGGTATGTAAGTGGCCATCGTCGCACATGCTACTTTGATACCCAGAAGCTGCAAGCCAACTCAGCAGTAACTGCACAGTTCAGCAGGAATGTCCCATACCCCTGAAATAAATGGCTGTCAGCCTGCTGGCTGTGCCAGGAAGAGAATTTAGTCATCAGAGCTCTTACACAAGTGCAGGTGATGTTTCAGTGTAGTGCATCCAAGTTATGCTACTTCCCATGGTCAGTGGCACATAGCAACATCCTACCTGGCCACCTTAGCTTGCTTCCCTGGTCAACTAACTGGGTCGGGCTGGTATCTACAGTAATTTCATTTCCATGCTTATGGAAGAACAGTTCAAGTTTTAACTAGCCTATGGCTGCCAGGATCTGGGTCTAAATTCATCATTATGTAACATCATATAGAGATATTAATCTCAGGACCTTAAAGTATTTCTTGACACAGTATGTGCACATGACTGACAAAACTAGAGATGAAGCTTTGAAGCATCATGGCTTTTTTCATCTTGAAACTACAAGCAGAAACCTAGAGACTGTGAAATTCAAGCAGACCTTTTAATTACAGGTGTCACTCTGGGCTGCGACAGAAGAGCTTAACTGCCAGTCTTTGCAGATTACATGCAAAGATATTATTACAAAAAGCAGGATAAAAGACAAGTGGTGGTTTTTCAAGTCTACATGAAAGGAATAAAAAGGAAGCATCAAGTCCACATTCAGCAAATCTGACAGCCTAATCAAAAAGCAGTACATCAGACATTGCAAAGTGTCAAGGTACAGATGGCTAGGAACATTAAAAGAGGTAGTTATCATTATTGTTCTTTACGTATTTGAGTAAAGAAAGACATCATGATATTGTATTTGGCTATAAAATCAACTTCCCCAGCAAGATATTGCCATAAGGAATCTAACGGAAATATCTAGTGAAAATCAAATAATTACCTTGTAATTACCAACTCATGTGTCACATTCAATGTTAGCATCCCTGAATCAAAGAAAATTCAAGAAAGGTCTATTTGAAATCCTTTAAAAAACCCATATGGCAAATATTTTAATGGGGCTACTTTTGCTAATGAAGCTAAGCATTCCACATGGCAATATTTCTCCTTTGTAGAGCCAAATGTTAACATCTACCATGCTTTAATTTAATCTTCCTATCCATCTTGAGGAAACCTGCTTAGTTTTTGATTATTAGATTCTCTGAAATATAGCCTATTCAGACCAAACTTTAGCCACTCCATAAAAACTACTGATTTGCACTCAAATAGAAAACTGGAGCAGTCTGAAGGGGAAAAACCATTTGTTCTGTCTCTGCTGATGTATAGCGTAATTTTCTGAGATTCTTTCATTGCAATTTGCAAACACATTAGCTAAGACTATAAAACAAAAGCAATCTGTACTACCCATTGCTCAGAAGAGGCAGAAGCAGAAAGTTAGAAAACATAACAAATGTCTGACTCATCTTGAGGCAGGGACACACACTACCTCAACACAGAACATTATTATCCAAAATGTGTCTCATCTGTTTTTCTGACAAAGCAAGTCTGGCCACTGAACACCTAACACTGAAATATCGTCTTAAGACGGGCTGTATCGCACATTTAAGGAAGGGCCCAGAGAAGGTAAATGTAACCTAAAATAATTCAGGGGAGCAACACTGCAGTTAGGTTATGAGACTTCTAGTCCCTTTATCCAGTTCCTGCAGTTCCATCCTCAATTATGTAGTCACTCTAGCTCTGGAAGGGGTATTCCCCTTTCTTCTTTCTGTATCTAACTGCTAAAACACAACAGATCTCACAGGAATCCAAAAAGAGGAAGCCCCTTAACACTGAAACACTGGACTTCTCTGCTGAATTATCCAATGCAGAATTCAGCAGGTGCCAGCCACTAAATATGTTTCAAGATTATTGCTTTTTAAACAAAACAGATATAAGGGAATACACTGTAAGTAGGAAGGTGCATGTCAATGCTGCTTTGATAAAAAGCCAGACGAGAGCTTAATTGCATTTGCGGATAGGAAGGGACAGCATAACAGACACCACTATACAGAATTATTGTTTCAGCATCTCTCAGTATTGATTTTAAACAAATCAAGAAAACACCAAATGATGTATCTAAAATTTCATTTCAGCATCTTGCAAAAAGAAAATATCTGTTAAAGATCAACTCGTTCACAGAAGCCCTTAATATGAGTTTCTGTAAAAAGAGAACTTGAGATTGCCTGTCAACAAATCAGCAGATGCCCTTTCTGAAGCTGACAGGTGCTTTTTGGCATTAATGTAATGACCATAAATACTTCATTGCACAGGGTAGAATCAATTGCTTT
>JAOXXN010000265.1:38540460-38552080 GCA_026770055.1 Myrmophylax atrothorax | reverse complement strand
TTTAACTCTCAGTATTACAAAGAAACAACATGTCTCATAATACATTTAATGTGACTAAGTTGCCACTGCTAATAACACTGTTTATCCTACTAAATTGCAAAGTATCATTTCACCAGCACAGGAATTATTCAGCCAAAGTACTCTTAAATGGAGTGATTTAAACAAAGATGAAGGTACAAAGGACTGCAAGACTTCATAGTATTTTCTGAATTGCTTAAATGTAATAAAGTGAATTCAGTAATAATTCTAAATGCTTTAGTATTCCTTGTTTCACTCTCATAATGAATATCTTTCTGCTGTTTTTTTTCCTGTTGCCCTTACAGTGTTACATATTTAAAATACTCAGACATGGAATTTTTATGTTCTGTAGCCCTAAATGAAATCACACTTAACTGTACCTTATGTATAGGCACATATCTGTGTTTGCAGGCATGTATGCCGTTGCCAAGCTGTATCCACTCACACATACATCCCCCCCTTTACTCACCCAGGTTCCCCAAAAATCAAGCTCCAGCTCTGTTGTGTGTAGCTGTTTTGGATTTGTTTGAGAGTTTTTGGTTACAAACCACAGAAAACCAAACAATAACTGGATGAAGTCCATATACATGTTTATGTCAAACAAATTACATTTTCTGTATGATTAAAAGATTGAAATAGAAATACTTATTTTTGATAACAAGGTGCAGTCATACCAGTATGGGCATAAAACTGAATGTGTGAATAAACAACATAAACGTAACTGATTAAGTTTCTAAATATGTATGAAGGTATAGCATGTACAATACAATGGCACATGATGTTACATCACAAAAAGATGTATCATCCTATATTGGATCACCCATATCTAAGATACTGCACTAGATAGTCCTGAATTACAAGAGGGAAGACAGGAGATGATCCCAATTTAGATTCCTCCCTGGTAGCAGTTAAAGATAACACTGTGCAAAAGCAGTAAGGCCTTCGACATCCAGGTGTGTAAAAATGTTCAGTTTGATGAGTGTATCATTCTGAGATAACAAATAATATATAATTTATTGTAGAAGAATAGTGAAGGAAGGCGGTGTGCTTCAGCCTGGATAAAGCACATGGAGACTGAGTGACATTCTTAAACACAGTAACTAAAATAGATGCCAAAAGATGCAGTAATTGGTAGTGATAAGTACTTTGGTAGGAGGCAAAAGGCTGTGCTGCAGGAATACAGGAACATCTCTTTTGGAAATCTCTTAAATGTATTGATTTTGCATATTTGGCATACATACAAGTCTGTTTATTAAAACTACAACTTTACCTATACTAGTCTTCCAAAGATCAATAGAAAATTTTATGCATGAGTCTTCTGACTGTACACAATAAATACAAATAATATCTTCCTATCTTTGTCTATCTAAAATGAAATAGCTAACTCATTTCATATAATGAAGGAGCCAGAAGCAAATTAAATTATCAGCTGTCAGTTATTGATTAGGCATCAAAAGTGTATCCAGAAGGCAATATTATCCAGAGAAACATGAATTAGATCTACTCAAACTTAGCTGGCGCATAGCAGAGTTTTCTGCTTGAAGGTAACTGGAAGCCCTTGCACTGGAGGTAGCAGTCCTACTAAACCTATTACAGGTGTTGGGATTTCCTCTTGAAGCAGGGTGGCTAAGAGCATGTACCATGTCAAAATGAAAAAGACAATACAAAACAGAGTCAAGATCAGCTGGGTCAAGAACCTTGCAGAAAGGATTTCAACCTCTGTGGGCTCCAGGGATAACACTGAGATGGCCAGATTGCTGGCCTTAGCAGGTCCTTGGTCATGGAGACTGACCTGGCCTGAAATTTTTGGTAGAATATGGAAAAAAACTTCTCCCCAAGAACTCAAGTAGTAGTACTGCTACAAAAAATAGAGGATTTGACTATTTTTTCCTACTGGGACAGTCTAATTGATCTTCCCACCTAGTTTAAGCTATCCTCTTCAAAGCAAAAGCCAAAATTCTGTGTAATTTTACAGCTCCCTGAATAACCAACCCTAAGACATCAATACTGTTTTGAAATGACAAAGAATGACATGAAGAAAGTCCCAGGACTTCCTGTACTTACCAAGGAACTGTATCAGAAAAAGGAAATTAATTCCCCCAGAGCATAGGCACCAATGTGCAGTCCTCTGTGATCACAAACAACCCTGGAACAATCCTTAGGCTAAAGTGCCCTTGAATATTCTGCACACTGCCAAGACAACAAGTTGTAGAACATACCCTACTACTCTGAAACATCCTGACACTTTCCACGCAAGGAGCCAAAAGCTACATAAATCTCAAAGTCACTGAAAAGATGCAGAAGAGCTGAAGAACACTCATATGTTATTGGAAGTAAGGATTGTCTTTTTGGTTTGGGTTTGTACACTCTCCTTATACAAGCAAGGTTGGTTCATAATGCTGAGTCTTAGTCACTGCCATAACAGGAACACATTCTATGAGATAAGTGTCCTCCTCATTGCTATCAATTGCCCAAAGACATTTCATTTTCCTTGTATGCTTAGCCTTGCACATTATACAGTTTCATGATAGAAAAAATTTGAAATATCTATGCTCTCTTTAGCTATTGCTTTCTTTGATTTTTAAGATCAAGGATTTTGCATAGTGTCATTGAAAAAAACATTGTTTTGATTTTCATTTAGCTAATTTTGATTTTTTTGGCACGTGATTTCTATTTTGATTTTATTATTTGAAAATAAACATTTTTAAATAGATGTGTTAAAAGCACTGACAACACTGAAAGGACATCTTGTACTCTGCAAAAAGTAAATTGCCTGCTAGTTCTCTGTTAGGTCTGTTTTTACATGAGATTTATGTTTTGAGGTCAGGATGAACCTGATGAATTTCATGAAATATGAGATTCCTTTTAAAACAATACAGAGCTATTTTCAGCTCAATGAACACATATTTTGCAATTCCTCCTCCTCCTCCATTCTTCTACTGATCTATAACCTCCAAATTCCACTTCCTATTTCTGATCAGTCTGACTGCCCTTGGGTAAAAAGCTAGGGCCAAATAAATTTCTTTCACTACAAATCTGATCTGCCTTCTTTCAGCTCAGTTCCTGTACTGGCTAAGAAGCAATTAGTTTCTGGGCCTAATGAATATCACACCTTCTACTTATATATGGTGTTCACTTCATCTTCACCTCTTCTGCTGTCATGTGATATATCAACTACTTCTACCAGGTCAAAAGGTGTCACCCTTCCCTTTGAGTCCTTTATATCGCCTTCCTATCTTCTCTTCACTTTTCTTCTTTTATTTGCCTTCCTTCTCTTGTCCCAAGTCAGTCTTTAAACTCTTAATCCTTTACCTATTCCATAACACTTTGTTTCTAACTTTCATCTCCTGACAATGCTGCAAAATGTAGTTCTTTTTGACTCTTCTGTCCAATTTTCAACCACTCCACCTTTAGCTTAATTCTCTTGGTTTTTGACCTCCTGTCCTCTTCTGGTTTTCTGACTCATTGTTTTCATACTAAGCAAGAATGAGGCAATTTCTAGCTCATGTATCTTTTCCTAAGATTGTACTACTAAAAATATGTCTCAGCTACTGCACTGCAAAAGTGCAGATGCTTCAACATCCTAGTTCACCACTGGTCAGTGGTATCAATCTGCAAAACCAGAAGTGTTTGTAGCTCATACTTACTTTTAATCCCTGCAACTGGTTCAATTCTCCATGCAGTAACCACAAGTTAAGTGATTTTGAATTTCTCACAGTTTGGTAGAAATACCTTTAAAATTGCTGATTTCAGAATATTAAGCATCCCTTCTGCAACAGAAAAAAAACCCTGGTTTAAATTTGGACATGAAGAAGACCGTCATTTTGCATCCCTAGTCATTTTGAAAATCACAGATATTAATATGTGGTTGTTTCTTTGTTTTGTGGTTTGTTTTTTGTTTGTTTTTGGTTTTTTTAATCAAGCAATAGATTTTAGTATGGACAGTAAGTTTTTATCATCCTGATGGCACAACCACCTGAAAGCATGATATTCCTTTAGAAGACATGACACTTTCAGACTGATGTTGTTTAGGTCCATCTAACTATTGTATAAAATGAAAGCAAAGTTTATAACCAACCTGCAATTTTGTATGACCAGAGCAGGCCAACAGGCTGTAGAGGTATACTACAAGGGGATGTGGGAGGCAGAATTAACAGGATGGAGCCTTTTTTAGTGTGCAAACATCCCTAGTTAGAGGTCATGTTCTCATTAATCTGATCTTCTGTAACAGTGACAACACAAACATTTCTCTCCTTTTTTGTGATATGTAGTATGTGGTAGGAAACTGAGTCAAACCCACCAAGGTATACATCTGATTTTTTGGGACCTTCAAAATGAAAAGTGAACATCCCAAATCAGGCTGCACATTAATCTGTCTTTCACTGAAGGCCACAGCAGGATCATAACATCACATCTTAAAATCAAGTACAGTTCATATTCATTAGTTTTAAGGCATCCTGACATCTCACTCAATTTTCTTTGCTTAAGAGCACTTGCATTTATATCCGTTCTTGCTTCCCATGTAGGGGCCTTACAGCAGTCTTCCTCAAGAATTTGCTTTATACAAGGACATGAATCAAAAATGTATTCAAAACACATAAGTAATAGTTTAGCCTATCCTTTCAGATATTGATTTCCATTTCTAAGCTTGCTAAAATTGATGCACATTTTATCGAAAAATTAGTGGACTCAAGAAGAAACTGCTCCCTTGAGCATACAGTTAAGAAGGCAGATCTTGCAATACATAACCTCCAATTTTTGGAAACAATGGATTACAAAAAAAGTAAAAGCAATTTTTTGCTAGGCATTTTTGCACCTAGAAAATATTTTGCTGTTATGTATGTACTGTAGTGTACATAAGAAAAGCTTGATTTACAAAGCCAAACACAGAAATTGCAATGCTTTTTCGGGCCAGGATTCCAGCTCATTGCCATGAAAGATGGAACAGAACAAGGTAAAGACATGAATAATTTTCTTAATTGAAAGTCTAAAATCTCTTTAGAAGAAGTGCTGACTACATTCCATCTCAGAATTACTGAATCCCTTTCAACTTGCCCTGTGTAGAGAAAAGCAGTGAGAACAGATATAATAGTTTGCCTGTACTAACTTCATGTAATGGTGTTTCTTATTCTGTTAGTGACCAAAGAACAGTTCTTTAGCTTGCCAACTTTTATTTCTACAATTACCTACGTTTCATAATTTGGGTTACTCCTGTTATTACAAAGTAGCACTATAGCAGAAATAAAGAATCTCTTGGGGTTAAAGAATTATTGGAAGGAACTGTCCCAGTAGTTTTGGGTACAAAAAATGGCAGAATCTCCCTTAAATGAGATCTTTTTCATGCATTGGATCCCACACTTGGACATTGGCTGCTGTGGAAACACCATCAGCTGGAAACACCAGCACACAAATCTATCATTATGTCTTCCTTCAGTAATGCTACCCACTAGCATAAAGCAAATGAGTCACATCCTAGCTAGCCTTGCCCCTTATCAAATTGATCTAGGTAGATCAAAATTACACATTTGAAAATAACCAGAGTTCATAAATAGGTAAATTAAAAAGCTGTTAATTTATTTTGATGGAGAAGGACCTTGGAAACATGTTTCATTTACATTCCAGGGCACAAACACTAACATCAAGGTCAAAGACGAAGAAAGCTGACCTTTGAAGTAATTTCGTTTAGTTTTGAACTGTCAGATTCCATATGAGCTATGAATGTAGTATTCACTATCTTGCTATGTAAAGTGACGTGGGGTTTGTTTCAGAAAATGAGGTTTTGCAGCAGCTTAGAGTGCAAGTGTCACTACACAGTGAAGTGTGGCATCCTAAAGCAATTTCTAAGTCATTGGTAGAAAATATTATTCTATTTATGCCAGTGTGGAATAGCTGCTCGTAAAACAAGGCATGAAAAAGGAAAATATTTATACAAATAAAGAGAGTCAAATAACCTCTCTGTATTGTTTAATACATTCTGTGTCTGCTGCAATGCTAGGAAAAAGTTGTTTAAGGGAAGTTGTTTGAGGTAGACTTGCAGACAGCAAGACAGCATTCTGTAAGTATTCATCAAGTTGTTTATGCAGATACAGCGCTTCTGTCAGACACCGGTAACACGCTTTGATTTGTAATGTTTACTGTGATAAACTACGTTACTGCAGGCTCTTTTACCCATCCATCTAATAAACAACTGGACTTAACTACTTGTTCAACTAAAGTAATTTATCAGTTACCTTAAAGAGACTATACTTTACAGATCAAGTAAGAGCAATACAAAGCTCTTAGTCTAATACGTAGGTTAATCAACATGCAGAATAGTTTACAGACTCACATGACCCAATATTCAGCAATGGCCTTATCAAAGCTGCAAAGTCAGTTAATTCTAGTACGACCAGTTAATTCCCTAGAAACGTTCTGCCCCCTATTTAATCCGTCACACTAAATTATTAATATGGCAAATTTCATACCCACAATCAAGAACATGAATTTTTTGGAGAACATGTTTGCATGGTAAAAATAAGTTAATAAAAAGTCATTCTCATTTTTTAATGCAGGCAGATAAATATGTATGACAGGCAGAGTTTGAAGTTTGAACTGTTCAAAACCTGTAGGGTTGATGCTGCTGTGAGCTGTAGTTACTCAGCTGAGAGATAAAAGCTGGTATCCCAGCTGAGATGAGTTTGGGCAGAATTCTGTGTCCACCTGAAAAATCCATTAGATGATAGGAGAGAGGAGAAGAAAAGCACATTTCTACAGAAGTCATGCGGTGGGACACAAAGCAGGAAGGCAGAAAGAAATCAGGGAGAACCCACTCAACTGGATTGCTTCAGCAGCTCCTGGGCAGTCTCAGTGTATTCTCACTGTACCCCTATGCAGGCTCTTCTGTTTCAGATTGGATGTTTCACACCACAAAAGCCTGCCACAAAAGCTCTTAGAAAGGAATCTGACACCGTGGAAATTTCTGGCAAAATTGAAAGGAAAAAAAAAAAAAGGAAGGAATGGAAACTCAATTTAGCTTGAGGTATAAAACCTCCTATTTTTATTACAGATAACCAAAATTGTTTTTAAAAAAGTTTAAATCTATATTGTGAAATTTAAGCAAACAAAATTC
This sequence comes from Myrmophylax atrothorax, assembly GCA_026770055.1. Taxonomy (NCBI): domain Eukaryota; kingdom Metazoa; phylum Chordata; class Aves; order Passeriformes; family Thamnophilidae; genus Myrmophylax; species Myrmophylax atrothorax. The sequence continues at coordinate 38,544,954 of JAOXXN010000265.1, read as the reverse complement.
AAAATTTTGCTTCAAAGATGTCTACAGGTTCTTTTAGGGTAAATTTGCAGGTGTTCTAACAAATTCCAAGAATGTCATAAATACCAAAATACCAGAATGAAACTGAATGAAGTTCAAGAAAAACTACTAATTAAAAATGCTCAGACTTTCACTTCAACCATAGCATTGTGCCTGTGCTAGGTCTTTCTTAGGTCTAGAGCTGAATACTAGTACTTAGAAAACAGAACACTAGGAAAAATTTTGTCTCTGACATTAAATCTGATTTTATATAGTACTGACATTCATCAAAGTCTTCAAACTGCTTTATATATTACAGCACTTGACTGCAACCACAGTGCAGTCAAAGTTTGGCTGGGAATACTGAACGGGTCTGATGAACTTCCAATTCTTTCATGAGAAAGAAGCGGTAAAAGTGGAATTTTAATAGACTACATTTCAATCAAACTTGAGATGCATTTCAAAGCACAAGTGAAGAAGTTCTCTAGAGCCTTGATACTAACTTCATGAAAAGAAGTACTGAAAGTCCAAATGCAAGAGAACAAGTGAAAGCTGTTGGGGAGCAGGAGCTTAGCTCAGGAATTTATTAGCTAATGAAAACATGACACTAAATTGTAGAGGAGAGAAAAGTGAAAAGGTAGAGTTGTACCACAAAGGGGAAGAAAATTTTCTGAAGAGTAAGGGAGAAGTTGCATAGGAACTTTTTTGCATTTTATATTTTCGAGAAAGCAAAGTCATTTGAGTGGTTTTATTTTCCTCAGTGGAATTAGTGAAAAAGGAAATTATTAGCCAACAAGTTTTGCATCTTCTCAAACACTCAATAATTTTAGAAATGTGTTTACTTCTGAATGTATCAGTCAGTCCCAGACTCATGTTTCTGTCACTGCTATTGTTAACTCGTTTCTATTTGATTCTGATTTTGAAAAACTTACTTACTTTAAAACTTAGCCTCATACACTGCAAATTGCAGTAAACAGAATTGTCATTTTGCACACCATTGTGATTATAGACAGCACAAAAAATACTCAGCTGAAGATCACATCTGTTTGAATATGGACAAAGCTGTTTAAAGGTCAGATGGATGTTCTGTGGAAAAACACAAGAAAGCAAACAAACCTACAACCCCAAACCAAAGCCTAATACCACACTTTGAATCCCAGTTACAAGACTACCTTAGTATCACTAAAATATAGGTGACCACCACAGAGAGTAGCACAGAGCTTGTACATAGGTGCTTGATGAAATGCACTGTTTGATACTGTTGTCAGTCAGACTTGTGCAGTAACAACAATACTTTAAGAATAGCTAACATGTTGAAGGAAGAAGTTTTTATTTAAAACACATAAATAAAATCAGGAAATCTAATCTCCAGTGTTTTAAAAAATAGGAAAAAAGATATTAAAAACACTGTCCTCCAGTTCAGATTAATTTCACATGAGCCACATAAAGTTATTATCTGATAAAACCCTTTCCTTAGCATAGCCTTGGGTTTATAATACTCTAATGTAATTTAGTATTTTTATTTATCATACTAATACATTAAAATTAGCTAAAATTGATTAAATAAACTTTATGAATACAATCTGTAAATCAAAATAATTTAATAAAGAAAATATTGGCAGAATGAGGAAGACTTAGCAGAATAGGAAAATGTAGAGATGACAGCAGCATGAAATTTAAGATGGGAAGTACTGTACATTTTGTGAAAGTAAACCAAGTCCAACACAGACCCGTATATCACATTTCAGCTGACACAGCAAACAGCAGTGGTGGTAACCTGTAGACAGTCATGCTCAACAGTGATTTGAAAGGGCCACTGTGGTCTAAAGGTGATTATCTATAAATCAAGGGGATTATTTATAAATCAAGAGAAATATTGGTTCCATTAAAAAAAACACCTTGTGTCAGAGACTACATGTAACTTTCCTGGGTTTTAATCCTTGTATTACCCATATATATGATTTTAAAGGCTTAGTCTCCAGGCTTTATATTTCCTTAACAAAAAGCAGATAAAAATGACTCATCAATTTATCTTTCCAATGGGCAAGAACATGATAAAAGCCAGCTTCTAATTGGCAGGACTCAAGGAAAAAAATTAAACTAACAGACAAAACTTGCTTATTCTCTAAGGAGGAGGAATGTATAAGCTGAAATAATTGCAAGAGAGAGAGGTATAGCCACATATATGAAACAGAAATCTAACTAACTCAACCAAAATTTCTGTCAGAAGTTATGAGCCAGTATCTTTGCAAAAATTAAATATGCCTATTGCAAAGGAAAGTATCTTTTGACAAACTGAACTGTTCACCATTTGACATACAGACTACTTTTCCCCATGCTCAAAACATTTCTTTCTCTGAAGACAAACTTTCCCAACAGGCATATTCATTTAGCAGTTATAATGAAATAAGGTATTAAAAATTTTGGTAACTGGTTTTTACTCTCATGCTGTAAACACAAACTAGTTAGGGGGTTTTTGTTAGTTTTTGCTAGTTTTTGTCCTGTCACCTGTCAGAATGTTGTACCCATTTGTAAAAATGGATGACTTTGACTAGCAGTTGATTTTGGTACTTGAGTTAGTCCAAAAACACTGCTCTTGTGGCAAAGAATACAGAAATAGCTGGTTACCAGAATCAAAACCAAGATGGGTGAACTTGTATTTCCAAAAAAAAAGACCAAACAGCTCCAAAATGCAAGTTATAGACTTAGACACCAGTCTTAAAATGTCACTAACAGTTCAGGAAACCAAAGTCAAGGATATTCAAGATCTTCAGCAGGGAGGACCCAGAAAGCTTATCTGAAGATTAAAAGGTTATTTCATGATGAAAGACTTCAAGACTTCTGAATCTGTTCAGTATTCAAAAGAATAAAATGATCACAAGGAGGTACAAGTGAACTTGAAATAATACTGTACAGATTATAAATACAGCAGAATTAAAATAGGAAGACGGACAAGGAAGAGACACACCAGAGGAAAAAAGGATGATACTTCTCTATGTTGCATAAGCAATGGAACATACGAAAGCAGTGAAAAGACTGTTAAGGGGGTTCATAGCTGCTTGAATACTCAGTATTGCTATTTGACAGCTGGTGAAGTGGCTATATCTGTCTAAAGGCACCTGGAGTTAGTGAATCTGTATTGTTTCTCAACTTACATGTTACTGCATCATCTCTTCTTCTAACATGTTTGGGATCTCAGGCTTTTAGCAGAAAGAAAATCACAATAGGCTTACTTCTTTGCCTTGTCTTTTCTCTCATTTCTTTTTGTGCTTACTTATAAAGCATCTTTCTCTTGATCTACTATTTCTTGATAATCACACTACCATATTTACACTACCTGACTTCACCCATTGCTCCTATTCTATTCAGTTTATCAATAACCCGTGATTCTGGTTTCTAGTCCTTATAACATTCTAAACTAAAGGATCTTCAACTCCATCTGCCATTTTACTATTAATCTCACAGTGCTGGCTTCATTCCTCATCTTTCAGAAACATCATTAAACAGTTTTACATCCTCCTTATAAAATCCATGTCTTTCCTTACCAGTGTAAGGAAAGATACCAGTAGTGTTTTCTACTGCACTGATCAATTCTTGTCCAAGTCCTCAGTCCTGCCATCCTAACACCTCTACAGACTTGCATGTTACTCCTCAACATCTATTTCAAACTCTGCGGTCCTGTACTTTAGTTTTCAGCCATCCAGTTTTTGTGTTACAGTTTCTTTTCTCTATTGTACTGCACCCTCCTACCTTTTAATCTTATCTCTGGTGAATGTTGTGTGGATTCAGCTGTAACCTGCGAGTTTGTGACTTGCCTCTTTTACAAAACCAGACAGTTCCCAGTTACGCATATTTGACTTCCTTTTGAAGTGATTAGTTTAAATATACTGGATGCAGGCACCTCTTCACTTCAAACTTTTAAAAGGTAAGTACAATGTTTACCCAGTCTAAAATTCAATGTCCACTGAACATTAGCAACAGCACACCATTATTTATTTAATACTCTGAAGCCTGTAAACCACATTTATTCCCGTATAATCAACAGACTGCTAAAGACTGCCACATACCTATACAGACACATACAGACATAAACATAGGAGAAAAATGCACTACAAAAGTATTCAATATATACACACACATAAACATGATTTTAATTAAGAAATTAATGATTTAGAACAAACTTTAAATACTGTTTCTCCTTTCCTCAGGTTTTGAAGGATGGGCAAAGAATGAGACATGTTTTTGAGTTGTCTGTAAGAATTTAGGAGAAAAGAAAATGTAATCGCCAAATAAGCATAGTGCTTAGCAAGGCACTACTACATGCACTGGTAATGCTGACATGGAGGCAAGAGTTCAGGGTAACTGAATAAATACAGAATAAGATTGTTAAAAATTACTTTAAAGCATAGTTTCAAGAATAAACTTGTGTTCAGCCCTCCCAGCAGGAGGAACCCAGGTTAGGGCTCCAGCAGCCAGATCTGCTGCTTTCAGCCTGAA
>JAOXXN010000265.1:38522874-38537959 GCA_026770055.1 Myrmophylax atrothorax | reverse complement strand
GCCCCCCCAGCTCCCTCAGCTGCTGCTCCAGCCCCTTCCCAGCTCCATTCCCTGCCCTGCACACGCTCCAGCCCCTCAGTGTCTCTCCTGTCTGAGGGTCCAGAGGCCTCAGCCGTGCCCAGCACAGGGACTGGCACTGCCCTGGGGCTGTCACACCCCATGGCTGGCACAGCCCAGGGGCCATCGGCCTCTTGCCCACCGGGGCACACCCGGGCTTGGCATCTTTTTCTTTTATTAGGAATTACTCTGCAAGGCCATCAACTAACTTCACCAAGGCCCAAGGAGTTTGGAGAGGACCACCAACCCTTCGTTTAGCAGCCTGCTCAGCCCCCCTGGTGCTGCTGACATGCCATGCCCTGCAGCTTGTCAGGCCTCTGGAGCAGCAGCTCTCTTGCCTGTGCTCCCACTCTGCCCTTGCCCAAGCAGCGTGCTGAAATCAATATACTGCTCCATTTAATTACAGCTATTCAACACCCAGTAAGTGGCAGTGGAATTCTAAAGCACCACATTAGTTTCATGCTGGTGCTCCTGCTCCCAGATCTCGGGAGCACTCACTGCAAATCGGGAGTTATCCGCTTGGAAGAAGGACAAAGGCAGCGCTGGAAGAGGAATAATGTGCCTGAAGCCTCTGCCATGGAGCCCTTTGTGCCCCACGAGGCGTTTGCAGGGAGTGTTAGCATTCATTCCCACATGGAGCTGCTGGTGCTGCTGCCATTCCGGGGGGGAAAAAAGGGAAAGAAATCAATTCATCAGGCACAGCTCGTTAAATGCACTTCAGCCCGTGCTCAGCTCTCACAGCCGAGGGCTCCAGTCCCACTGGAATGCTGCACCCAAGGTACACAGGAACTCCAACCAAACCCTCCTCCCCTGGGAGGAAAGCAGGAGCCTCTGGGATGTTTCAGTCTGGATAGTCTCAGGTAGGAATCGGTCATCGAGCCACTTCGCTGGAGCTCAGCACAGCTGTGAATCCACACATTTGGAATTTGGCTCATTAATTCAGCCCTTCCAGTATCCAAACACAACTCCAAATAGAAGAGGAGGAAAACACAAGGCTTCCCCAAACACTTCATCCTTTAAAGTACCCAGAGTGTGCAGTTCAGCTGCCTGCACAGCTCCCACTCTCAGGAAAACACCACCTTGGGAGTTTTCATCCCTGCTTTTGTATTTCCCTCTGCCCAGGAGGTGTTCGGGAGCAGTTTTGGTCCCTGCCTTCCCCCCAGTATGCCGAGCCCTTCTTGCAGGCTGTTCCCAAGCCTGCAGGGAGCTGTGCCTCCATTTCCTCTCCCCTGCTCCCATTCTGTCCCCGCTCTGGAGGGAGAAGGACAGCCTGTATTCCAAGCGGCCAAACAATCAACGGTGAGAAACAGGATGCTCCCAAACGCAGGTGTAAAGTCCCGGCAGCGAGGAATGCTGCTTTGGGAAGTTTTTCCCTCCCCATCAGGCCAGCCCTCAGTCTCAGAGCTCAGGTTTCTTCCAAGGCCCTGACACAAATGTTCCAAGAGCCGCAAACATTTATCACTCGACAGCCCTCGGTCCCTGGGGAGCCCGACTGGGTGTTCCCTCCCAGAGCTGGGCACAGACGGATCCCCCCCTGCAATCCCTCCTGAGCACCAGCCTGCACAAGGGAACAGCCTTCCTCCTCCAGGCAGGACTCACACAGAGCCCCCAGCAGGTCAAATCCCAGCGCTGGTGGGATAAAGCAGGATTCAGAAAGCAGCCACCCATCCCAGCAACGCTGAGCAGAGCAACACACACACGCACTGAAGTTTATTTCCTCAACTTCCTTCCTAATGGCATCACACAGAGCATGATTGCAAAGCAATCCTGACCCAGGCCAGGGGCTGCCTCCACTGGAGTCACTCCCAAAAGCCTTCCACAGGCTACCCCAAACTTCCAGCAGTGTATTCCTCTGCAGTGGGTACAGGTGACTGCACACAGCCCCGGGGAGACAGCTCTGTCACTACACAAACTAAGCAGGTATGTTGTAGGACAGACACTCTCAAACCCTACATACTCATTCTTGCCACAGGTTATTGGAACTTTGCAAATCAAAAGGGAGGTAAAAGAGTGGAAAGGGGCAGAGGAACCCCAAATGGAGCCTGTTGTCATCAACCTCCCTACGGACACGAGCCGTGGGACTCTGTGAATCAGACAGACAGACAGACAGGCACACAGAGAGGCTCCAGAAGGAACACAGGCTGCTGGACTCCTCAGGGAGCTTGTCCTGACCTGCTGCTGCACCCCTGAACATGTGCCTGCCCAGCCTCCACTGCTCCAGAGCAGGTGGGATCACATCCCCAAGAACACTTCCTACCCTGTGCCCACCACAGACTGGCACCGGGGCAAGGGGCTGTCCTGGCAGAGGGCAGAGAAGCAGCACCCCACAAACAGCACTGCCAGTTCACTGAGACAGAGCAAAGCATTTCCAGCAGTTCAGTTTTGTTTCAGTGTCTGTCAGGAGCAGAAGTTCCCTCCCTTCCAGGTGTGCACCTACATAAACCTTCCACTTGAAGCCCTTTTCCAATGGTACCACAAAGCATTCCCAAGCAGGGTTTGCACTCCTGCAAAGTGTGCAACACTTGGGATTGCACACAGCAAGCAAAAAGCTTCTGTTCTTCAGAGTCAAGCACTTAAAAGCCAGGAAATGAAGGTTTAGGAAAAGAAGGTTTAGGAAATGAAGGGTTAAGAAATGAAGGTTTAGGAAAAGAAGGTTTAGGAAATGAAGGTTTAGGAAAAGAAGGTTTAGGAAATGAAGGGTTAGGAAATGAAGGGTTAGGAAATGAAGGGTTAGGAAATGAAGGTTTAGGAAAAGAAGGTTTAGGAAATGAAGGTTTAGGAAATGAAGGTTTAGGAAATGAAGGTTTAGGAAATGAAGGGTTAGGAAATGAAGGTTTAGGAAAAGAAGGTTTAGGAAATGAAGGGTTAGGAAATGAAGGTTTAGGAAATGAAGGTTTAGGAAATGAAGGTTTAGGAACACATCCACAGCACAAACAGCTTCATGAGAGGTAGGTCATGTACCACACAGACATTTGCCTCCACACCTTGGGGGACCCAAACATCTGCTCCTTGAGGGACAATTCCTTCATCCTCCTGCAACCACAGACACTCTTTGCTGTCATTTTTCCAGTCCCTGGGAGTTCTCCATCTCCATGGGAAGTGATATTGGGTGCTGCCAACAACCCTCAGAGCACAGCACTGGCTGGCTGGTACTCCAGGGTGTGATGCTGCCCAAGACAGGCCTGAGGGGCGTTTTAACAAGGCCCTGAAGCTTTACAAGAATCACAAGGAATGGATACTTTCAGCTCTCTTTCATAACAACCTGGCACCAAACAGGATTTCCAGTCACTACAGGCTCAGTGCAAGTACCACAAAGCACCTTGAGTGTTGTGTTCAGTTCTGGGCCCCTCAGGTCAGCAAAGAGATTGAGGGGCTGGAGCGGGGCCAGAGAAGAGCAACGAGGCTGGAGAAGGGACTGGATGTGGCACTGAGTGTCCTCTTCAACACCTCCAGGGACAGAGAATCCACCATGTCTTGATCCAACCCTACTGTGGTCACAGTGGGGTTGGATCAAGGGTTGGACTTGATGATCTCAGAGGTCTTTTCCAACCCAGTCCATTCTATGATTCTATGACTGCAGTCATCCTGTAGAGCAGTGTGAGGGAAGGCTGGAAAACTGAAAAGCAAACTGGAGCTTTCACACAAGAAAACATGAGCCATCAGTCCTCAGGAGCTGCAGACTCCTCTGTCTGGTTCACTCCACACGTGGAATAATCGTAGTTTTCCAGAGCAGGCAGCTCTCACCTTTGCAGTTGTAGATATGTAGGAGAACTGGGTGTGGGAACATGCACATGGAATAGTTCCTTTAAGAGTTGTTTCATTTCATTCATAACACATTTTAATTATCATGTATGAACGTTTGCTTAAAAATCTGCTGTAGCAAAGGAGTAAACTTGTTCTTGTAACTGCTTCCTTGTAGGAATGGGAGATTTTGCCTACTTTTAGCCCTGACTAAGTAGTGTTTTAAGTTTACTTTAAGCGTGTGAAAATGTGGGCAGTTGACTTGTAACCCGTAAAAAATAATACAAATAATACTAGTGTAGGAGCCTGATGATTCTCTCTGCTTTACAGTTTGTTTGCAGCAAACAGCAGGTTACAAGTGAGCAGGTGGGAGGGAGAGTTTTAAATATACGAGGATGGATTTTTTAGAGTTTGCAGCTGACGTGGATTGAAAATTCTTAGAACATTTCATCCATGAAAGGCAATTAGTTTTGTTTTATGAATATGAAAAGCACGTAGCTTGTAAGTACTGGAGTGAAGTCCCAAGTGAGTTATTAGAACTTGCTTTACTCATGTAGTACAAAATTAGCCATCAAGAGCTGATAGATTTCAAATATAGCTCACTGACACACTGATCATCCATAACTTCTCCTAAAGACATTTTTTTGGGCTCACCTGTAATTACTGGATGCTGTTGAAGTCCTGAATGGGGCAGGCAGTCACAGATCAGGACACCTCCTTAGTCTTGATGGTGATCACAGCACATTGTGCAGCTGAGATACTGAATTTTGATACCCCTGCCTGCTCTCACAGTTTCAGCTGCCCCTTCCTCTCAGAAAGTTAAAGCTGATAAAATGAGTGGAGTCTGCTCTTTTTTCTTTTTATTAGCAAGTGTTTTTTGGCATTAGGAAAAAATCATGTGTTAGATAGTTCTTTTGGAATATTGGGGTTGTTTGGTAAGTTGACTCATTGGTGGTAGCAGCTTCTCAGCTACTGTCAAGTGTTTTGAAAATTACTGTATTTCAGCTTTTTTGTCTAGTTCCTTTGTCTGGATTTTTTTTTTTTTTGGATGGGAAAGAGACAAAGACTCAGCTATTAAGAAATTTGATATTTCAAGTGTTGATCAACTGACTTTACTTATCCACTGCATCTGTGTTTCAAAGGAGAAAGGAACTCGGGGATTTCACTGGAAATGACATATAAGTAATTCCCTGTAAAGAGCTTGCAATCAAAAATATAATGCATGAGGGAATTTACAGATTCAAATGAACACTCTCAGACACAAGTTACATAGAAGATCCTCCACCAGGCACCTGTACCTCTCAAAATGTGGTACGAAAGGCAAGAGAGGGCTGCTGGGTTCTGTTGCCAAAACCCAGCTGTGAGGAAGTGATCCTCTAAGTGGTAGAACGTGGCCTTAATGCTTCCAACACCTCTATGCTTGAACATTTTACTTTTTCAAACCTTCCATGGACAAAGCATTTGAATCAGCTTTCATATTATTGAAGCTGGTTTATTTGTAGCACCACTGCTACCATGCCACAGTCACCTTTCATCCTCAAAAAATTATTTTTTACAAAAGCTGGATTAATAGCACATCCTATGTAATGGTTAGCAAAACAACACGAAAAGAGGTTTCCAAATGGTGTTAAACGGCATGTTGCTAATACACAATAGTAAATGAAGTCTTATAAAGACCACAGTAGAGCAGGGTGGGAGTTAATGCAAAAATCACCCAAGTCAAAAGAATGTTTCTCATGTCCTTCCTATTTACAATGTATCAGAAGCAGCTGACTCACAGACGCCAAACTGACTAAGTAACTGGCAGGTTAGCACTATCTATCCAACTTCCTTGTGCAGCTCAAGAACAAACACACCTGAGCAGCCATAAGCATGAGGATTCATTATACACATCATGCACAAATATATGTTTCTCAGAATTGTTATGTAACAATCTCCACATAAAGACACATGCAAGGTTGGTTGCTTTTGTGCTGCTTACCAACAACAACAAAATGTACATTTTAAAACAGTGTTCACTATAGCATGGTCTGAATCTATCCATCTTTCAGCAGCACATATGGGGGATGCATTAATCTAGAAATAACCATGTGGCTGCTAGTGGAAAAAGAAGCAGCAGAACAGAGAGCAGCAGAAAGAGACTGAAAAGATTTTTTTAAAATCTGTACATTACTCTGTTGTAAACAACTATTTATTTAAAAAATTAGTTTGAGCTTACAAGCAGTTTGGCCTATCCTTGTGTATGCATTAGGTACAGTTTTACAGCAGTGGAATGAAATTTTTCAGCCAACATCCTTAACATATAACCAGCTAGTGCTGAAACAATGTCAATCTTATTTAACTGTCGATATTTGCCGCAATACAAGGAAATTCTAACTGATGCAGGTTAGACTTCTGCTGTCAAATAAAAGCTGTCTTTCACAAAATTCACTAAAGCTAGCTTGCACATCTTCCCTGCCAAAACTAATCACATATTCTAAGGATGTCCATGTGCTGTCATCCATTTCTTCCTCTGTCCTTGAAAAGTAGAGCTCCTTTCTCTACTTTTATGTGGGTCATTTCTCCAGAAAAACGACATTTATTTTTCAAATGGCATTCATGGTTAGAGAATGGAAAGGAATCCTATTTCACTGCAGCCATTTGTTCCTAACACAGAGATGGAACAGTGTGACAAGACGGAAGCTCTCTCTCCTGTCTCCACCTGTTCCCTCTAACTTTTTTACTACTGTTCCAGTAGACTTTAAATCTTACTTACAAAAGCCAGTAAACCAGATGTCTTTGATTGCCTCACCTGCTGGCTGTGCTGACACTCTCCATAACTGATGCTCCTGTCCATCCTCATGTATGCTTCCATAAAAAAGGCAGTGTGCTTGACATGATCTCTCCTGGACCTTTCCAGGGCATGGGAAGTGATAGCTGCTTGTTTCAGAGCTTTGTATTTCTAACTTCACAGTCTCATGCGCTTTGCTCAGGAGGTTCCTTCCTGACAACACCACAATAGCCCACTTGGAAGCCACCATACAAGGAGGATCTGGTCTGGCAACTGAAATATGACAGCCTTAGCTACACAATATGAGCTTCCTCTCCCCAGAAGAGATAGATAAACCCTCATCAACTGGTACATATATCTTCCTTGCCTGTGTTCATAAAGCTGTACCCACTTTTCTTTTTCTTTCGTACAAACTTCTAAAGAACTCTATGATGAGCTCAGGAAATCTTGACTTCTATCTGTGCTGCTCCTGAGAAGCAGGCCACACCACGCAGATTCTTCTGTGGTACACAGCATAGCTGGAACTTGTTTACTGCTATCAAAGCCTACTGACAGCCTTTCAGAAGGCCAAAAACACTTTAATGTTTCCATGATACAAAGCAGACTGTCGCTGTTCTTCTCATCAAATCAGATATCTTGCCAATGAAACACACAGGCTTCTCCATGCAGTCTTCAGTCAGCAGTGAATCTGGCTGCTCAGACCAAGAGTTACAAAATCAAAGCCTCATTACAGAATCATTGTGCACATATAGCTATGTACAATCAAGAAGCATATGTTAAAAAAAAAGTGTCTTGCAGACCAAAACTATATAAATAAGCCTCCACATATGCTGAAACAAAAATCCATCACCATTTCCTATCTTTCTACAATATATGTCTAATACTCACAATATGTATGTCTAAGTACACCAGGATGTACTTGTCCATTTCATTATCCACAAGTACCTACAAAAGTCATGTATATACACGTTTACATAAAACATCCATTATTTTCGGTCATGAATTGGAAAATACAAAGCAAGACTTCATGTCTACAGTTGCACATCCTTATATGCCTAGTTCTTTAATGACAGATTTCTTCTACAGATGAGATGAAGGTTAATGTTTGCCATTCTGTACTTTTTTCCTACCTGTATACAATAGATTATTACCACTATTTCCCTCTTTTCAGGGACTTCCCATCCCACTCACATCTCCCAGAATTTCGGCACTGGACACAAGATTCACATATGTTGAAGAGTCCCATTATGGTAGCTATGAAGAGACCATGGCAATTAGTAATTAATTTGCTCATGGAACAAAGAAACTCATGGGTGAACAAGAAAGATCTGTCTTGGTTCATTCCTTATTTGGGCAAAGATTTGTTTGGTTTTGTGGGCACGTTTGCCATCTTACAGCTGCTTTTATAGTCTCTGTTTCTTGAGACATCTGAAAAGTTAAGTCTGATACAAACATTTGATGGATGTCTGCCTAAATAATGTATGTAGTTATTACTTTGTATTTTTCTTCTTTATTATATTTTCAGAATCAAAAGGAGATAAGCATTACCATGAGCCACTGTTATCAATATCAAGGAGTCATACACACAAAAGATGTTTGAACAAAATGAAATTCCACATGTCAGTAGTAGACAAGCTGTTGTTGGAAAGTGCCAGATAATTAAATTTTACAGAGAATCACAAATTTTGGACCTCTCACAGTGATGAGATCTGTCAGACACAGATAAGAATTTGTATTTTGAAATATACAAGGTTTTATATTGCATCTTCTTTTAATCTGAGAACAAAACAAACCAGCTGTTTGTGCCACTAGTTCCAAATCAGTTTGTTATGCTACAAAGGACAAAGTCTCACTCTGGCTGGGCCACCAACCATTCTGACACCAACAGACAGAAGTTATAGATAATAAAGTGGGAAGCACCCAATTTACCAAAGAAATGGAGGGAGAACAGTAGAGGATATATTTATCTCAGGACAGTGTTCTAACTAACGCTGCAGAAAACAAGCAGCCTCAAAGCAGAAGCGGGCAGTAGAAGGGATACAGCAGGTCTTTTGCCTGACTCCAACTGGAAACCTGGATGCTCAGGAATGTAATTTTTTTTTTCAATGCCATATATGAAAGGTTACAGGTGAAACTCACTCAAAACCTGATCCACACAACAAACTTATTGCACTGCATGACACACTACAAACTCTGGTGTGGAAGAAAACCGACTACTGTTTGCATTCCTTGCAGAAATTTTCAGCCATACTTAACATGATTAATGGATAAATACAAAAACATAACATAGACAGTAGCCTGGTATCCACCATAAGCACAGCCCTGATGACAAGAAAAAATATTATTTCCTTAAAATACATGATGGATTTATTCTGTTCATTCTCACAGAGGCATGCATAAAGGAGAGCTCCTGTGCCACAACTACTGATGTCTGTGAGATGAGGTTAGGGAAAAAAACCCCTCAAGTCTTCCAAACTATCCTGAGAAAATGACCCTTGCTTTCAATGCCTGCTCAAACTATTTGAGACACCTTGTTGTTCAGGGCACTAGTGAGAAGGAGCTGGGGCTTCCCTGGGCTGGTCACAACAGGTTCCAAACAGCTCCAATGCACCCACCACAGAGCATGGCTGAGCCCATAGCTGCAGTGAGGGCTCCTCTGGGAAATGTATCTAAGATGGGACAAAAACACTGCCCAGCACTGAGAAGTGAGAGAGAAAAGTTTGAGAGACAGCCTATGCACACCAAGCTGTGAGGAGGAAGAGGGAGAGGAGGTGCCCCATGGGCTGGAACAGATTCCCTTGCAGCCTGTGGAGGAGACCAGGATCATGCAGGTTGTCCCTTGTAGTGTTTGGAGGACCCCATACTGGAGAAGGGGAAAAAGCACAAGAAGTAAGGAGAGACAGGAACCAGCTTGTTACAAATTGGCCACAACCTTCATCCCCCACCTCCCTACACTCTCAGTAGGGGCAAGAAAAGAGCTGGGAACAAATGAGTGAAATTGAGCCTGGGAACAGAAGAAGTATGTGTTGTAGGTTTTGTCCTTGTTTTTCACCACACAAATCTATTTTAATAGGCAATAAATTAACTCAACCTTCCTCAAATCCACTCTGTTTTGCCTGTGAATGGTAACTGGTAAATGGTCTCCTTGTCTTTATCTCAAGCCACACGGAGTGAGAGAGGGGATGGGTGGGAGACTGACAGCCAACTGAGGACAACGCACCACACTCGGGGATCAAATTTGGAACTTTTACAAATTTGGAACTTTTACAAATTTGGAACTTTTACAAATTTGGAACTTTTACAAATTTGGAACTTTTACATAGTCCAACCATACAAAAGTGACCAAAGTTCACTCTTCATTACAATGCTAAGCACACTTGCTAATAGTGAGGTGAGCAATACTTGCTACATAGAAAGTATTTGGTGGTGTCAGCACCTGCTGCCTCCAGCCACCTTCTCTGAAGGCTCAAAGTCCTGGAGTGGTTTCAAAACCTGCTTAAACTGATTTAAGGCTTTGCTTGCTGCCAGAAAAGAAGAGATCCTACCCTACTTTCCACAGGCACATCACTGCACTATTTTCTTGTGTGGCAACAATAAAGCTTATCTGGTTGAAAACTACTCTGTATGCTTTTAGTGCTGGAACAAAAAGGGAGCATAAGATCACTTCCAGCAAAAATGCTATCATGAAACTACACCCTTGGACTGTTTTAGGCTCACAATTCCAATGTACCTCAGAAAATAACTGTGCATTTGAGACTTGGATCACAGCTGTTCCCCTAACTTCGCACTGTGGTTTCTTAAAGTGTCCATCCAGATTCATTCAGATGTAAAGACAGTCAGAAATATCCTGCTGGGTTTCTTTGAGCCAATTCATCACAAGATTTTTTTTTAATGCTGCTTGACAGGATAAGAGGACTTTCTGAAACAATCAAAATTTAGGGTCTACCTAATCTTGTATCCTCTTTATGACAAATAATAAGGTCAATTATTAAAAAATATGCACGACCTCCTGCAGTAGTTATCTGGAACATAATTTGTTCCATGTAAGAACATCCTACACACTTTTCCATTTACTTTTCCCTACATGTGGGTGTTTTTTATTATGCTCTAAAATCTTGCAGTAATTTACTTACAGAATCATAGAATCTGCTGAGTTGGAAGGGTACCATCACAACCATCAAGTCCAACTCCTCGTCCTACACAAGACGCCCCAAGAATCATGCCATGTGTCTATAAGCATTGTACACATGCTTCTTGAACTCTGTCAAGCTTGGTGCTGTGACCACTTCCATGGAGAGCCTCTTTCAGTGCCCAACAAACCTCTGGGTGAAAAACCTTCTCCTGATATCCAGCCTTAACATCCCGTGACTCAGCTTCATGCCACTTCCACAAGTCCTGTCACTAGTCACAAAAGTATAGAGATTGTTAGCTGCCCCTCCACTTCCTTCAGTGAGGATGGTGCAAACCACAGTAAGGTCTCCCTTCAGTCTCCTCTTCTCCAGGCTGAACAGACCAGGTGCACTCAGCTGCTCCTCATACAGCTTCTCCTCAAGGCCCTTCACCACGTTCACTGCCTTCCTTTGGAAGCCATTCTTTAATGGCTTAATTATTTCTTATACTGGGGTGCCAAAAACGGCACACAATATCCAAGGTGAGGCTGCTCCAGTGCAGAGCAGAGTGGGACAATCTCCTCCCCTGAGCAGCTGGTAAGGCTTTCCCTGATGCCCTCCAGGACACAGTTGGCCCTCCTGGCTGCCAGGTCACTGCTGACTCATATTCAACTTGCCATCAGTCAGGACCACAGGTCCCTTTCCATGACACTGCTTTCCAGCATCTCATTCCCCAGTCCATATATACAACCGGGTTCCCCTGTCTGATGTGCAGAATCCAGAACTTGCCCTTGTTGAACTTCATATGGTTGGTGATTGCCCAGTTTTCTAATTTGCCAATATCTCTCTGCAGGGCCTTCCTGTTTTTGAGGGAGCCAACAGCTCTTCCAAATTTAGTATTGTCAGCAACATTACTTAGTATCCCTTCCTGTCCTGAACCCAAGTCATTAGTGAGGATGTTGAAAAGAATCGGGCCAAGAAGGGAGCCCTGCAGAACCCCACTGTTGCAATTCTCACTTTCAGTATAAACTGAAAACTGGTTTGGATTTTGCCAGCTTCGTTTTCTCATCTTATAGAATCTAGTGGGGCTTTTATCCAGCCATTGAAAATCCCCAATTCTCATCCCAGGTACGGTGTGCACTTTTAAGCACATACTTTCCCCATAAACCTATTAATGTCCCAAGTAGGTTTAGTTCCTTTTTTGCCTGCCAAAAATGAATGAAAAGGCATGTTCCCCCCACCACATAAACATATGCAGGAGAGCAAGCATCTGTTTTCTGACCATTACTGATGCTGAGATTGACAGGGAGAAACAGCAAGGGCTCCAAGTACCACCTCTGGCTCAGTGAGCCAACTGTTTGATTGTTCTCATGTTGTTTAACAGCTTATGTATAATTGCTGCTGGTTTAAACAGTAACACAATAAATGCAGCGCTGTGGGAAGAAAGAGGCCTTTTTCGCACTAGCAATTTCAGTCTCTTTCTTACAGGGAGAGAAAGATCTGCACTTGACTGTATTACTTTGTCAAATTTTATTTTCCCCCAAAAAGCCTTTGGTATATCTAATTTCATCCTAAATCATCAAGCTCCATAAATCTCACTGCAGCCTATGCTGCCAGTACATGATACCAGAATTTACTTTCAGCTAAGCAGGTTATACAGAGTTTAATAAATTTCAATGCATTAATTAAAGTAACTCTTGCATTTATTGTTCTCATTATGTTTAATGGATGCATGTACCACAGACCTATGTAACATTCCATTTTCAATGTTGTGTAATGGTTTACCTTTAAGATTGCTAATGATTGAATCAGGCAAGATGTATCCATCTACAGCCTGGGTATTTTAATTTATCAGTGAAATGTTGGCTCCTCCAAGAGAGGTTAAGTCAAGTGTTAGTTCAGAAAAAAAGGAGGCAAAAAACAAAAGGAAAAAGAAAATTTGCAAATATTTATAATTTTAAAGACAGATTAACAGTTTTTCAGCTTTTGTTCACCTATAATTTTAGTGTTCATTGCAACAGTCCCAGGACTCCAGGATTCCTTGTTTTTCATAAATGAGCTGTAAACAAAAATACTTCCAAGGCAAGAAAAGGGGAAAGAACTCATGAAAAGTTTTGCTATCAACTGGCATGGTACCTTGAATTAAAAAGGTTCACACCATTAGACTGGTTGGTCTGGGGCTTCCTGATCTGGATCTGTACTATTTACAGCTTTGCTCTGTGGAGATTCCCTCAGTGCTGACCTGAGCACTGTTCTGCCTTTCTAGAAGGTCCAAAGCAACTACAGTGGAAGTAACAGTTCCTGTAAGAGGAGAACTGCTTTCATCTGTGTTACTATCATCAAATACAAGCAAAAAATATCACCAAAATCAACATGCCATATGTATTTTTAAATGGAAAGCAGTATTAAAGAGAAATTGCATCTAAAACACTTAAAAAATAGTTTGTCAGTATAATGGTATTTTTAAATAGGAGGACTCCTTGTAATACTTGGCTGCCTGCAATTCTTTTCTGTTTCAGGAGGTACTTCCTACTGATTCTGTTTATTACAGAGTATCCCATTTAACCCAATTTTTAATGCATTATACAGACATCAGCACACTGAGGGATCCACCAAAAAATTCTGTGACGCAGGTGACAGATGAAGCAGCATTTCTAGTTCAGATTTGTGCATCAGATCCTTAGGTTTTGTTGCATCGGTAAGTTACCAGTGTAGATTTTTTAAAATTCTCTTCGATTCATTCATATTTTATTTTTGCTTTAAATTTGCTTTTCCACTTCATATTTACCTTTCAGACAACTTTATTCTATTTCACATTCCTGTGAACCTTATTGTAGCTCATGGGTCTATGTGGATAATCTCCTTAGTAGCAATACACTTCAGGGCACAAGACAGTCAAATGCGCATGCAAGTCCTTGAAGCTATTGTTCAAATGGAAATTGAACTTTCAAATCCCCAAACACTTGCTTTCATTTAAATTAGTTTGAGTTATAACATTAGTGACTTACTCTCAGACACATTCATAGACAGTATTTCATATTCTCAGAAGAAACTGCCTGTAACTAAGATATGCATGATAGTGAACAGAGATGGAAATGAATTTTATCAGTGTGATGAACACACTACTTCTTCAGTCAAAATTCATTTGCAAGTCTTGGTGGAACACAAACAGATACAGGGGAAATTAGAAAATAAAATATTTTTCCTAGAAGCATAGAATCTGCTGAGTTGGAAGGGAACCATCATGATCATTGAGTTCAACTCCTTGTCCCATGCAGGACAACCCCAAGAGTCACACCATGTGCCTGAAAGCACTGTACAAACACTTGTTGAACTCTGTCAGGCTTGATGCTGTGACCACTTCCCTGGGGAGCCTGTTCCAGTGCTCAAACATCTTCTGGGTGAAAAATCTTATCCTCATACCCAACCTTAACCTCCCTAACTCAGCTTCAGGCTCTTTCCTCGAGTCCTGTCACTGGTCACAAGAGTGAAGAGATCAGTGCTTGACCCTTCACTTCTCATGAGGGGAAATCTCTCTCTCACTCCCTCCTTTTTCCACATTCAGCACAAAGCTGTACTAGGTTTTATTACTGAAAATAAAAGGCAGACTTTGGGTAGAATAACAGCCACTGCTGAAATCACTCACGGAGAGTTAGTCTCACAATAATCTGCTCTACAACACAAATGAAAAGCAGTATTTTTTCCAAGTGTGCTCTTTCTCTGGAGACAATTTACTTTGAGAACACATTGTTCTGCATTTTCTTGTGACTTTTCACTGGTTTCGTGAACTTTCATTGAGAAGTGTCCTGACATTTAATTTTCTTCACACGTTGCTGCTTTTCATTTGACCTGTGAATGATCTCCACTTCCACAAGCTCTCTGTGAAACATCTGCAAACCCAGAAAAAGCTTAAGAAACTCTAACCCAAATGAAGACTTGAAGCCCTTGCAAGCATAAACAATTCATTATATGGGAATGGTGACACGCAAACGAAGTCCCCTAAGTACCTTCAGAGTATTCAGAAACTCCTTTCCTCTACTAAAAGGGGTGAGTTTAGCATAATGTTTCACTAAAACTGCATCAAGCCTGGAAATTACAAGGAATCTTAACAGAGCAAGATTGATTGTCTTACTCTTCAAAGAGACTGGGTGAAGACAGTCCACCAAGGCTATAGCAAGCAATGCTACGTATATATAACACATTAAAAAAGGTATCCATGCAGTTTCCTAAAAGCAGCTTCACTGCTTAATTTAAAGTAGTTATCGAGTCAAGAAGTACTGGAACAAAACTAAAATGGGTAGTAGTAAACTTTCACTGCTGATTGCTGAAAAAATATTTTTAAATGAAGCAGTGACAATAGCACAGTAAAAAATTAATTTCAAAAATACCTTAGAACATTCTTAAAAAA
>JAOXXN010000265.1:38510634-38522864 GCA_026770055.1 Myrmophylax atrothorax | reverse complement strand
CATTTCTTTTTCCCTTACAACCATAGTTAAACAGAGATGCAAATTAGAGGAACGAAGAGAACTTTGATTTTCTAATGTCTTATAAGCATTTGCACTATTTGCCTTTCAAAAAAAGAATAGCCTCCTAACAATGTGACAACCTTACAGGAAATAAAGACTTCCTTAGTAAACATATTTATAACAAGACATTGTAACTCTATTAGTACAATTGTTACATGAATTTCATTTTTGGCTCCTAAAATATCACAAAAGAGTCTAGAATGCAAGCCTGATACTATAATCACAGCTCCTAATTTCACTGTGCTGTCTACATCACCGGTATAGGATTTTATGAAATGCCAGCAGAAGCAACAGGACTGCCTGGTGGAGACTGAGGTATACAAGCATAAACTCAAATGGAACTTGTCAGCTAAAAAGGTACAGCAGACATGTTATCACAGTACCCAGTACTGTACTATCCACAGCTTACATTGCCTAAGATACTCACAGGCAAAAACATAAGGACACATGCTATTGAATGTATAAATCAAAGACAAATCTTATTCAGAAATGATCTGTTTAGTGGTTCACAACAGCAGATGCCAGAGCATATTTTTTTGTGATGCAAGACTGCTCAAGATCATCTATGGATAACGAACCATGACAGTTTGGGATTTGATAAAACGCAAGTTGATGGTGAGAGAAGGTAAAGACTACAACTACTATCTGAATAACAAATACATATAAACTGTGTATTTTCATCTCTAGTGTCATAATGAAATTATCCTGTATTACTGCAAAATTGTATGCTCATTCATCTAATAGACTGCATCACAAAAAGCTATTTCTTTAATTTATTTACTATCTCCCTTTTATTTCTTGGAAAGTGCTATGCATTAAAGCATTTAATAGGGAATGGAAAGTAACAGAATCTGTGCTTGTTTAAAATACCTTATATGATTGGCATCAATTGCAGTTTTCACAGGGAAATCTTGAATGAAGGCTCTATCAGTCTCTTTCTTGTTTCTTCACGGCTCAGAAAAAAAAAATCCGTTTCTCCCTTTAAAAGAAAGACATTCCATGTAAACAATTTCCAGTACCTACACTGCTATATTGTCCATTTTGGCTGGCAAACAACTGCTGCTTAAAAATGCCTTTAAATCTACTTGTTCAGTGCCCTTCAGCTGATTGCCCACAGCTGATTATCATGAGAGTTAATCAGATTGTTAAGAGACACAGGGAAAAAAAACCAAAACAAAAAACCATGAACAAGTTTTCTCCATCATGGATTGATTTGGATTGTTTTCTTAGTGTGCTCCAGTATTATGTATTTCTACAGATTTCATCACTGAGCCAAATGCAGTGAATGCATGATCACTGAATTCATTTAATACCAAAAAGACATGGATTTATATTTGGACAGTTTTAAACTCCTATACACAAACAAATAATTTCAAAACAATTTATATTAATGGGCAAAAGTGACATGACTTAATCTTAGATTCAAACAGTTCCCTAGAACTATTCAGATTATACTACAGATTTAGGTTTTCCTTCTCAGCTCTTCTATTTTCCTTCTATAGAGTCTCCTACTCTGGTAAATTAAAGGAATTCACACTGCTTTTCCCCCACAGCTTAACTAGAAGCTCCAGTTAAGAATGCTCACTGTGCTGGAAGTTGTTTGAACAAGACTGTTAAGAGATCTTTAAGATTTTTATAAATCAAATTCTTGAGACAGAAAAGGATCGCAGTAAACGTCTATCAGCATACTTGTTCTACAGATGAAAGCTGAGATACACAAAAATGCATGCTGAATGTCACACAATGAATCTGGTTTAAGGAACCTTCTCAGTCTTCAATGTCTTGAATCCTTGTCTACTACCCACGTCTTGTAATAGCACTTTTGATTACTTTCTTTAGGAGGAAATACCATCAGTATTTCATTCTATCGGTCTTGACAATATTTAGAACAGCAAAACTTTTAAGAAAAAAAGATTTTTTTTCAACAACAAAAGTACTGCACAATTCAGAAGTTCATTTCAATTATTTTAAATACTTTTGAATCTCTTGTTTTTCCAGTACTTAACTAATTAGGAAAAAGTATTGTAAAAATGTAGATACTTATTATTTTCCTTTTAATTTTTAGGGAATAAAGCCCATATCATCATGGTGCATTGCACTGAATTTACAGTCACCAAACTCATGGGGTGCAAGAATGTACCACACCACAGAATATGTCTTTCCCATCAGAAAAGAAAGACTAAATTCTTTAAATTACTCCAGGACCTACAGTTTTAATGAAATAACTATCAGGAAAAGCTGATTAAAAATGTTACAGCTTTCAGAGTCAACAATTATTTTGTAGCTTGTGGCTGTCTGGATAGAATATATTTATTTATCCAAACAACAAAGTAAAATTAAACTCATTAGATGCAAACCACAACATTAATAAAAGAACATTGCTGTAATGTCAAGCACTTAAAGTTTAATTCAGTCTCTTTCTGAGGCTTTATGACAGTCTCTGAGACATATTTTTTGGTGGGGAGCTATGCTTAGCCACTGCCTAGGTTATTTTTTCAAGGAATTCAAAGGGGGTTTTTACCCCTCCTACTCTGTGAATGCTCTAGAATTTATATACCTTAGAGAGCAGATTCTTAAAATTAAATTATTATTTTCATGATGAATTTTTTTTTCAAGATAATAAAATGCACTCATCTTATGCATCCAATAATGGATCCTCATTTCTCCACCAACCCCCTCCCTTTTTTGTTTTTAATTTAGAGTGTGTAGTATTTTAAGTTCCTATATACCCAAGCACAATTCCCATGGAATTCCATTTTCCTGCCTTGCTAGCTCATTTCTCAATCATTCCCAGTTCTCGTTATCTAGGATTACTGGCTGATTCTACTGTCAGTTATGCTGGCAGCTCTACATCTGCTATCCAAATAACCAGTTCCTTATTAAACCTGTTTTCCCTAGAGCTCCTTGACAATTCTGACTCTTTTTGTCTAGTCAGTCCCAGTTTCCTACTCCATGTCCAATTTTTATATCCTTTCACGTTATCCAGGTTGACTATTAATCCACTGCCTTTGCCCGCCAAGCCTCAGTCATTCCCTCCTCAGCTCAGTGCTGACCAATTTTCTCCCATACTGGTACACTTTTGTCCACTGGGGTCCTAGCAGAGTCCCAGCTGGGACAACAAACAGAGGAGTCATCAAAAGCCATCACGGAAAACTCTTTTTCACCTTGCAACACAAAGTCTATTGAGTCGCTTCACAGGAATACTATGAGTTTATCACAGTCAGCCTCAGGAGTTTCCAGAAGCCAGAGCACAGTCAGCAATGACCACAAATGGAGTTATTAACAGATCCATCCCTCTTTCCTCTG
This sequence comes from Myrmophylax atrothorax, assembly GCA_026770055.1. Lineage (NCBI taxonomy): Eukaryota > Metazoa > Chordata > Aves > Passeriformes > Thamnophilidae > Myrmophylax > Myrmophylax atrothorax. The sequence continues at coordinate 38,519,498 of JAOXXN010000265.1, read as the reverse complement.
TGAATTCTGCTCGTTTCCAAAAGGCTTAGGATTTGGGTAATTCTAGTGGATATTCACTAGGGATGACCACAAACATATTCCCTGTAGAACTGACAATCTCACTGCTACACAGAAAACCTAACTCCACTTAAAAGAAAACATTCAAACATGACACAGTTTTCTGTTGAGATCTTAACTCTGTTGAAAAATCTTAGTTAGATGCAAAGATTTCTAAGGAGACAGGAGTTAACCTTTGGGAGTCAGGAAAAGACAGATAAATCAATAAATTAAGTTTCAGTATGTTTTAATACAGGTAACAGTGAACAGTGAAACATGATCCATGTTTCAACAAGAATTTCCAGGTTTTCTTAGAGATTTGAATATTCTTTTTACAAGTCCCTTGGGGAACAGAATGAACTTCTCTCACTTATTGGATGAACAGTGCATAATACTTTGCATAATGAAATTAAGCAGCCTGAAGTACACGTGAACATGACTAATGAAACCAAATGCAGCAGGAAAAGCAAGCAGATGGCATGAGCGAGCTGGAACAGAGTAGCAAGGAGAGATCTGAATGTTTTGGGGTTTTGCAGGGTACCCACAGACACACAAATATAATCTTTGCATTTCTTTGTAATAGTGCATCTTTCAGCACTTTGATGGTCTATGGACCACAAGTGAGAGCTTGACACAATAGCAATAGTCTGCGTGGAAAAACCTTTACATGTTCTCTATGGAGATACAAAATGCAAACAAAATGGAGGTGAGAGAGTGGGGGATGTTTGTTTCACTTTGTGTCTTCCTTTTTTAATTGCATAAAAAAGGATACTAAAGCTAGTGGCATATTTTTATTTCATTTGTCTTTCTCCATCAAAAGCCTGGTTTTCAGACATCTCCCCAGTAGCATGAACATTTGGAGGAAAATGCAGAAAGAGAGAGAAAGAAGGTGGCAAGTACTAAAAGATGATGGAAAAAGGCTTTCTTACCATGAAAGGTCAATGATCAAATTGTGAAGGATGCTAGCAGAAATACTGGAAGATGAAGGTAAATTCAGTTTGCTCTCACTGCTTTCTGGGAAAAAACAAATCTGTTCCCATAGAAAAGATTAACTGTTCATTTCTATAATTTGAGCTAAAATAAGGATTACCAGACAGCATCTCCTTGAGAGGTATTTCTTGGCTGGAGGTATAGCTTTACTCTTCATGAAACACATACTGGCACTCACTGGGTATTTACATCTGCAAACTTAAGGGATTGCCGGCAGTTATGTTATAAAAAATAAGCAGCTTCAGGGTGAAAAAGTATAAAACTGAGCAAATCTACAGTGTCATCCTGCTGTTGTCTCTACCACAAATGACTGGGATAAAATGCATTTGGATGTGTATTTTCTGACACCTGAGATTTTTTTACAGTAAAAAAATTTTATTTGATGTTTTGAAAGAAAGCAGAGACACTACCTAGGATTGCAATATAAGGATACCTTGTCAAAAAAGTAATTTTAACCAATATTCAGAAGAAAACTGTTTAACCTTTCTGCACCTGTCAGTAAGTACAGTAGTCTGTTTCACTGCTAATAATGCTACAGCTGTAGCCCACCGACCACGTATTTTGACTGTCACATGCTCCCAATATTTAGTGCTCACAGTACAATCTAGTAGTACGGAATATTTTTATTAGCAACACAAACTGTAGAGGGACAAGATTCAGACATTCTTTGATCACTTCAGCTACTTTTCAAAATGTATCTCTACACTGTGTACACTGGTCTCTCTTTTTTAGAAGTTGAAAATATTCAGAAACATAGAGACTGAATAATTTCATGGAGCATCACTATTCAGCTAAAAAAAAGAATGAAAACCCACAAAACATCAAACTTCTTTTGGTTCTGGAAGAGAGCAGTGATATTCCTTTCCTGTTTTTTCAGGACTTCTGACTGCATTTTTTACCTCCTGTACTAAACAAACCCCATTTTTTTTCAGTCTGAAGTGTATTGAATATCTCCACTCTGAAACGATGACAGGAGTCTCTAATAATCTGGCATCTGTAGACCAGCAAGATCTTTCAGTCAGCCTTGACCTAAATTTATCAGGTGACATATGTAGAGATTTGGATGATCTTTCTATTTTACTCCAAATGATTCTTAGTTACACTGAAGCACAACATTTAAGCTCCACTCCAAGAAATATTATTAACTGTTTGTTACACAATAAATGACCTTAAGTAAGAACTGCACTACACAGACATCATTCCAGACTGTGCTATTTATATCAGATCTCCCACTGATCTTCTGTTTTGAATATTGTCTGTTATTCAAGCTATCAGCAAAATCCAGCTTACATCACTATCCTTGTACCTTGCTAATATAACTTGTGTTAATTTAGGAGTAACTATCACACTACTAATTAAAACATGATGTTATTGATCTCAGTGCCTTTTACTGTCCATCCAGATCACATATGCAATAGTTCTGTGAAGAAAAGCACCCACTTTCTAAAGCATCCAATTTCTATCTTGACAGTGGTTTAAAAATTATACTCTCCTTGTGTAAAGCTGTTTGTCACTAACTTTAGTTGCAAAGCTGAGCTTCTGTGATCTGCAATAACTAATATCAAAACAGAGGGCTCAAACTCATAGCCAGCATGACTTCATGAGAGGAAAGTCCTATCAAACCTGACTCCTTCTATGACAAGGTAACCCACCCAGCTGATCAAGGGAAGCCAACTGACATCATTTTCTTGGATTTCAGGAAAGCTTTTGATACTGTCTCTCAGGATTCTTCTGGACAAAATGTCCAGCACAGCTGGATAAACACATCATGTGGTGGGTGAGCAATTGGCTCACAGGTCGAGCACAAAGGGTAACAGTGAATGGGGTGACATCAGACTGGAGACCTGTCACTAGTGGGGTTCCACAGGGCTCCATCCACAGGACTGGAAGGGATCCCAAGCAAGTTTGCAGATGACACAAACCTGGGAGGAGCTCTTGACTCCCTCAGAGGCAGGGAGGCTCTGCAGGGAGACCTGGATAAATTACAGGACTGGGCAATCACCAACCATATGGAGTTCAACAAGAGGAACTGCTGGATTCTGCACCTGGGATGTTCTCAGAAAGCACTTGTTTTTATGACACATTACTTCACGTCTTTGAAGCCTGATAATCTAATGTTGACAAACTGCAGGAAATCTGTGGAAAAATAAGTAGACTTTTCATGTGCTTTCGAAAGCCTTTTGGGTTTTTTTGTGTGGTATTTTTGAAGTAGTGGCTTAAAGGCCGTTGGTCATGACATTTTGCTTATCATGTGGGAACTATGTCAGTGAGGATGAACTGGCACTCAAGTAATCAATCAATACAAAATTTGTATCTGGTTACTTATTCTCTATTTTGAGTTTTGAGAGAAATTAAAGTATCTACAGTAAGGTCATGTTTTTCAAAATGTCTCATTAATGTGAAAACTGAAAGACTATAAAACTACATCTACACCTGCACAGAGGCAATACAGACTAGTTTCCTCTCCTATTAGGTGACAGACATTTCTTTTAGGTTAAGAAAGTAGTACTTCAAAAAAAAAATTATTTAAATGGTGTCACATCTGGATTAGTCTGGAATTCCGGATTGGTTATGAATACATTTATGTTCATTAGCCTATATGCATATAATTGTATAGATATGAGAGATATATGTTTATACATTATATACACACACATGTAAAAGTTAACAATAGAAGATGCAGATTGAATAAAACAGTTAACTGGCAGAGTTAACTGTGCTGTGCATTTCTTTGTCTGAACTACTTTTAAAATCTCACATGTGTTGTAATTTATATTTTTTATATTTATATTATTATATATATAATTTATATTATTCCTGTTGAAAACCTAGTTTCACTGTTGTGAGTTTACTGGGATGTTTTCCGGTTTTCAAATAAGTGCAACTGTAAAAACTTGTTATCTAAGCTGTATTGCCCAACTGGACAGCAGGAACACCAATCTTAAAATACAGAGTTCCCATTCTTAACTGATGCTTTGCTGTAATTTACCATGATTTGACTGCTTCATGTGTGTATCTGTTTATGGCTTGGGTGTAGAGTTAGAGTGTATATTCTGAAAAAGGAGCTTCCTGGAAAATGGATGACAAACTGGTGATGAACTTGTATGTTCTAAATGCAAACACCAATTTTCAGGGGAGCTAATTAAAATCTTTATCTGATCCCTAGTTGCAAGAGAGCTCTGCCTGGATACATGTGATAAGTTCATGCTGTATGAGTTTCTAATTTGATTGTATATTTTTTTATGATTTTATAGATGCAGCATTTTTGCCAGAGGAAATGGCAACCTTCCCTTTAAATGTTGCCATTGGGAAACAATGCTTGGCAAGTGAATTTTAATTTTTTTTCCTTTGTGTATGTGAGAAGAATGGTAACTGAACTCATCAAAGCTGTTTATGCTTCTTTCCAAATTGGCTAATAAACTATTGTTTTGAAGAGAGTCAAACCTGAGATAATGTACAGAATTTTGATAAACTGTGAGTACCTATTATCAGAGCTTTGTGAAGATTGTTTTGTCATCTTAAAAAGGACATGCTGAGTTTTCTAGGTACAGAGTGGCACACTGTACATCAGCTTGATATTGGCAAAGAACATTAAACTCTTAATTTGGCATTACAAGTTGATAGCTGGCCAATTCAGCTGACTTTAGTAATTGCTAATTGAGCAAGTACACAGATCTGGAAGACAGAGCCTCTGAAACTTGCCCTTTCTTTGTCAGCCTCTTAGTTTTATGTATTTGGATTACTTTCACTTGTGGCATAAAAAAACCCAGCTATTAGTTTCCTTCTGCAGAGAGTTCTATACCATCAGATTGATCTTGTGTTTGATGTCTTTCCTGAGTTGAATGTCATGCTCAGATTTTAAGCTGGAAATTGTTCTTTAGTAGCAAGTAAATGAATTGATTTGTATGGAATTGGGTTGGTATGAGAGTTCAGGATGAGAGTTTGAGGATAGGAGTTGGTACAGTATAAGTAAATGCGATGTTTTTGCTCTGTAGTGAAGTATTGCTTCCTCCTTTTAATTGCAAGTTTCTGCATTCATATGGGGGAAAAATGTTTCTAGCAAGCCAAGATGTCTGTAATAGTCTACTTTTGCCATAGTAGAAAAGTTAATGATCTGAGATGTAGCAAAAGTGAAAAGAATGTAACTAAGCAGTATTTTTACATAAGTGCTTAGGCTAAAGTATAGACAAATTCAAAGCACCTCATTGAAACAGAGGAGTGATTCCAAGAATTCAGACCAGGGATTTTTATAGCCTTGGACCTACAGTGTTAAGCATCCTATCTGCAACAAGCCATAGACAATTTCCTGAGGACAGAGTGAGAACACATCACATATCTCTTGAAAATTCCCAGCCTCCAACTGTTTTCAGTGCAAGGGATTTCCTCAGCGTGGTGTGGTATCTCCTGCTTGCAATGAATCTCTTTTCTAAGTTCTTGTTAAGTTCCCCATAGAACTTCTTAAAATTTTCCTGTACCCTGTAATATGTTTCTAAGCGTTTCATAAATCTTTCACCTGCTGGGCAAAGAACCACCTTCTTGTGTTTGTTTTGCACTTTGCTCCTACCATTTTCCTTTAGGGTTGTTACTTTTCAGATATACAACAATATACCAAACCTAAAATGACAGAATCACAGAATATCCTGACTTGGAAGGGGCTCACAAGGTCCAACCACTGGTCTGCACAGGACCATCCCTAAGAGTAAGACCATATGCCTGAGAGTATCGTCCAAAAGCTTCTGAAACTGTGGCAGGCTTGGTGCTGTAACAGCTTCCCTGGGGAGCCTGTTCCAGTGCCCAACCACCTTCTGGGTGAAGAATCTTTTTCTAATATCCAACCTAAACCTCCTCTGACACAACTTTGGGCCATTCCCTTGGGTCCTGTCACTGGTCACCACAGAGAAGAGATCAGTGTCTATCCTTCCTCTTCCTCTCAAAAGAAATTTCTAGATTGCAATGAGGGTTCCCCTCTGTCTCCTCTTCTCCAGGCTGAACAGACCAAGTGACCTCAGTTGCTCCTAACATGGCTTCTCCTCAAGGCCCTTCACCATCCTTGTTGCCCTCCTTTGGACACTCTCTAATTGCTTAATGTATTTTTTACATTGTGGCTCCCCAAACTGCACACAATATCCAAGGTGAGGTTCCCCCAAGTAGAACAGAGAGGGACAATCCCCTCCCTCAACTGGCGACATTTTGCCTGATGCCCCCCAGGACATGGTTGGCCCTCCTGGCTGCCAGGTCACTGCTGACTCATATTCAGCTTGCCATCAGTCAGGACCACAGGTCCCTTTCCATGGCACTGCTTTCCAGTCTGTATGAACATCCAGAGCTCAGAATATTAAGTGATACAAATAATATTACTTACCAGAGAAATAATAACACAATGCCATGAAAACTTTCAAAAAACTCAAATGGCCACTGACATATTCAGTTCATAATTATAAAATGTTTATATTAATATTACTCCTTTTTTATCTTTCATTTTCAAATTTTCAACCAAATATTATTATTTTAACTACAGACAAACACACACTACCACTTCACTTCTAGTTGGCAGCTTTTTGGCTATCTCTAAACAGTGGTATCCAGAAGGATGCTGAAATTGCAGATATTGCAGTGGGTTGACCCTGGCTAAAAACTAAGCACCCACAAGCCACTTATTCACCCCACTTCAAAGCAAGAAAAAACTTGAGACAAAGCCAATTAAAAAAGTGAGGGGGGGGGGAAAGAGGGAGAAAATACGCAAGTGAAACAAATGCAATTCCTCCCTCCCACCCACAGTCCAGTGCTTACATAGCCTCCAAGCAGCAACTACTTTGGAAAGACCACCTCCAGTTTTTATTGCTAGGCATGACATTCTAAGGCACAGAGTAACCCTTTGTGGATTTGGGTCAGCTGTCCTGGCTGTGGTCCTGTCAAGCTCTTGCCCACACCCAGCCTCCTTGCTATGAGCAGAGTTAGAGAAGCCCTTCTCACTGTGCAAGCACTGCACCACAACAGAGAGAACACTGGTGTAAAGTAAGTAATTGTGGAGGATCAAAGTACATCACATGACAAACCATTATGGCTTTAGGTAAAATGCCCTTTATTAATACACTGCAAGTGGTTTATATAGGGTCAAAGCTACATGCTAATTGGCTATTTTAATTGTCACACCATGAAGCAACATTTCTTATTGGTTATATTCCATATCTCACAAGTCCAATGTTTTGATAAAACATCCTAACAGTTCCCAGGTGAATCTCAAGAGTTCTGTGAGAAACTTTCAGGAGTTCTTGTGTGAAAGTCTGGGGAGTTGCTGGGAACTCCTGGGGAGTGATTTCTTCTTTCCCACTCAGCAGCAGCTGTGCCTTTGTTTATTCTTTGCTGGTAGCTGCTTCCATCTCGCAGAGTCCATACAGTCTGGATCGTTCAGATGGCCATTTTCTGTAAGAAAGCCCTCAACACCGGTGTGTTATCACCACTGTTTCAGTCACTAACTAAAACAGCTACATACAAGCTGAGATGAAGAAACTTAGTTCCAGCCGATCCAGACCCAACACAGATACTACAGCAGTTCATGACTCAAGTTTGCCAGGATCACAACTGCACACAGTGACCTCTCTCCATTTTCTTTCTCTTTTCATTTCCACCCAAGTTTCCAGGCCCAATGATGAACAGGCAACCAGGATGCCCAAGAGCACTAGTCATGCAATCTAGCTCTAACTAATGCGGTCACAGTCCTCCAACTAGATGTCACCTCTGCTGCCCCCAGTCTCATTTCCATCCATTTGGCATTCCACTTTCCAAACTGCAGCATAAGAAAAATTAACTGCCTCTGCTCCAGGCGGCATGTTATAAACACCTCATGTCCATAAATGAATCACCCCACTTCTTCCCCTTTTTTTTTTGTCTTTCTACTTTCACTAATCTCTTCCCCTTAATTTACAGCCTGTCAAAACTAGTCCAGTTCTTGACAATCTCATTCCAGGTGTATTTGACATCTCTCAGCTTCCTTCTACTCCATACATTTCTTCAATTTCTCAAAAAAATCCAACTAGCATCCAGTCCACTAAAGAACTACTGCATCATATTCTCTGCTGGTGTTTCCAAGTTGCACTTGAATGGGAGTTATGCAGGTAAGAATAATGACCCTTTCTGTAATAAATGCAACTATTAAAGTTTGTGGTAATACATATGTAAAAATAAGTGCAAAGATGATTAAATAAGTAATTCTAATTCTCACACCATTTCAAAGTTTACTTCAGGGTATATTATAACATGGACAAAGCAATACTTGAGGCAAAACCTGACTTCCAGTATAAATGGTATATTAAATTGCATTGAAGAAAACAGAAGGTTGACTCACTGCCCTGTTGTCAGTCTATATTGAACTGAAACAAATGAAAGAAGTAATTCATAATACAATAGTATTCTCAGCAGTTGCACATGCTGTCCAGGCTATTTAAATATTCTATAAATAATTGCTCAAAAGGCACAACTGACAGTGTGCATAGACTGGATGATGAATCATCAGGTAGTTTAAGTAAAATTTTGCTTGATTAACTGTTTTGTTTTTAAACCACCTGCACCATATTGTCTGATGTACCAGGACAGATCAAATTGTTCTCAGTCTTTTTCTGAAAACCAGACAAGCTTACAAATGATGAGTTTTATTGTATTATGGAACTGATGCCAAACTGAAGAGCTGTGTATTGTGTGATTCCAATTATCTTTTTTCCCGGCCAAGGATTTAATATCAGCCATTGTTATATTTGAAACTAGCCCAGATATATCAGACACTAGCAGCATTGTGTCATATGGAAGCAATTTTAGTTTTTGTCTTCCCATCTTTAAAATAC
>JAOXXN010000265.1:38498928-38510534 GCA_026770055.1 Myrmophylax atrothorax | reverse complement strand
ATCTTTAAAATACATTTATTAATCCTCTTGAAATGTAATTTCTCACTTGAATTTTATTTTGGTCAACTGGCAACCAGCAGATTACAGCTAGAGTATTTTCAGACTGAGGCATAAATGAACAAAGCCCACTGATTTGAGTCAAAGCATACCTGACTTCCGCCATTATAACTGTTACCAGTCCATGCACTTCTTTGTTTAGACCAGCAGAAGAGTTATTTACATGTCTAAAGATGCACAAAAGCACCTAATGGAGTTTATAAAAGCATTCAAATGAATAAGCACCTTATTTCCATAGACTTTCACGGGAGTCAGACACCTATTAAAATTAGTCACTTCCGTAAAACCCATTATGTTTCCCTTTAACTCCTCCAAATACTTTTTAACAGTATCCTTAACAATGTATTTTTTAAAAAGGTAAACATGAAAATTTAACACTCAAGGCAATAAAGAAAAATTTCAACTAGGGTATGAAAAATTTATCAGCTCTATCTTTAGAAAAAAATTAATCTTACCTAACAGAATAAGCCTCATCTCCAGGTTTTGCAACTGCAAGGTTGTTCCTCCTGGTGTATAAATACTTTTAGATTACTACCTTTATAAAATATATTACTATATAATGTTTATAGTATAGCAAGGTTTTCCCTCACCTTCATTTGACTGCAGTTTTTGACTCACTTCTGAGGAAAAGTTACAAATTAATCATATAGAAGATAATTTTTTGTAGACACAGTACTGTGTCATTGCTGACATAAAAACAACACTAATGGACTTGCCAACCATTTGGTCTCACATGTTCATTAGAAGGACCTAAGTTAATCTTTTTTAACTGTTCCTGTAAACGTTGTTGGGTTGATTTTTGGGTGGAGACAAGTGAGGAGGGAATTGCTTACTTCATCTTACATATGTTTATTGGATCCCAGATCCTTCTCTGCCCCATTTTTCTCAGATAATTAATACTCATTCCATTTTCAGCTGAATCCAAGATTCAGTTAAAATCAGTCCTAGTGTGCTGGTAACTGTGCAATTATGAAGCCAAAAGAAAGAAAAACATTATACCAATAAATCAAAGAGTTTAAACACCTACTGACATTCTCACTGGAGAATCAGGACACAGTACTCAGTTACTTTCAGTAAACTGCCACATGAGTAGAAGGCCCATTTCTGCTGGAAAATCTACTGTAACTGCTATCAAGCAGAGACAGAGGGGTAAGAATGTTACAACAGAGAATGTAAGCTAATCCTAAGGAAGGCAGAAAGACAAAATATAAAGAACAGCTGAGAAAAAATACACTTGTTCTTAACACTAGGAAATACTTAAGACTGTATTTTACACAGGAAGCAAAACATCAGTATTTCAATAAATAATTCTCATCAACACATTAAAATTCTGTTTCTGGAAGACCAGCAGAAAAGAATAATATTACATACTTTGCTGTATGCTATTCAGAATTGGTTTTGGTGTTCTATTCTTTTATGCTATGGGAACATGCAAAGCTATACTCAGTTCAAATGACACATTCAAACAACTCACCTCAGAGCCTATTTAAAGCTTGCATGCTAGCACATCAAATGGCACCAACCTAGAACAAAGAGATGCAAGGCCAAGCTCTGCTATTATTTCAGACTGTCTCTTATGGAGAATTTAGGTGTCAGTTATGAAGATCGTATAAATGTTTTATGTTTTGCACATTCACTATTGATTAATTATGACCTACATTAGCATTCAAAAAACCTCTGCAGTAAGACCCTCTAAGACCGTAGACAGTCATTTCAGGGGAATTACTGGTGTGTTCCTACAGAATGTCAGTAAATAAGGAGATCACCTCACCACAATAATTATTGGTGCAGTGGAAAAACAAACAAACAAAATGAACAGCAGTGTCATGTTATCTAATCACAATGTTGTGTTTGTGTAGAGCTTACTGGAAATGTATCCACTTGAATATACTGAACCCTTCTGATATGGCTATTCTAATACATATTATTCAACTCATGAAAACAAGGATTTATAATATAAGGATTTATAATAAGATACATCTGTTGTTCTGGATATGCTAATAACTATCAATATTTTGGCATGGTTTTGTGTATTCTTTGAATACCCATGCTCAGAACAAAACTGATACTATGACAATTTAACATATAGGGCAGGACATTCCAGCTTCATTGAAGTGGCAGAGGCTATGGATGTCCAATGAGCTGTGCTGGAGAAGAGGGCAGTGTGTTGTCACAAAAGCTTTTTTCAACAGTTAAAACCGTGAGCTTTCAGAAAGCCCTGACTGAAACTAGAGTAAGCTTTACTCTGACGAACAAAATGCTGACAGTAATTAAAAATGACCCAATTATTTCTGGAAAAAAGTAGCTCTTTAAAGCTGAAATATATAGATGGGAGGAGAAAAAGAGCAAAACGATCACGTATGAAAATTCAGTAGCATTTTAGTTGAAAACAGGAAAATTGAATACCAGTTTTTATTGTCTTTCAATGAAAGAACATAATAAAACAAACTACTGTAATTGTTTTTTAACAAGTTTTTCCATAAATAGCATCTATGTTTTAATTACACTGCTAAAGATATGTGAATAGAACTTATTGTTAGATACTGTTTCTTTACAACCATTCTCAATATTACTCATTGAATTAGCATGCCATCGAGATAAATGAGCATTCTTATCCTACTCCTTTAAATTACTGCAACATCTGTATAATTCCTTAGCACTGATTTAACTATTGATGTAGCTGAAAATGCAGTCAGCTGAGAATCTTCGTTCCTTTCACCACAATCTCTCTGCTGAATTGTATGAGTACAGAATTGCATGAGTGTCCCATATAGACTCTATAGCCACGAACCTTTCTATTACCATAACAGGGTTTCTTGCTGTTACTTTTCTCTGGGAAGTTATTTGTTAGTGAAGGGCTTTCCCTCCATATAACTTAACTAACCCCTAACAGAATTGTTCATAAATACTTAGAAATATGAAAACAACAAATCCCTTACAGGGAATACATTATCCTTGGAAAAATATTTTTTTCTAATAACAGATGCTGTGACACAGCCTTCATTAGTTACTTTTTGTTACAAATAAAACTTCCAAGGAAGAAATAGTCACAAAAGAAACCAAAGTTTAGAAGGAATGGAGCTACATTTCTTAAGTCCTCTCAATGATGCAGAAGCCATTAAATTAAAAAAAAAATCCAAACAGTGGCTCCTGACTCTACTGAGAGCCTTGACACATAGTGTCTGCAAAGAACAGTACGTATTAAAGCAGTCTAACCTGGCTAAACCCTATTCAGCACAAAGGCTGCACAAACAAGCTGTGTAACTCTGGCTATGATCAAAACTGACTTTATAATTACTATTTAAGATGTGTTTTCTGGGACTTGTACCCCCTTTCACTATTACATCCACCCGCTGCCTCATGTTTTAAACTGGACTCCTATGCCACTGGCATCTTTGGCCATTACATACACTGAACACCTCTCACATGGTGGATCTACACCTCTTGATTAGGTGTTAGAGCAGTCCCCTAGCCGAAGCTGCTGGGAGCTTCATGAGATTCTCCAACAAGCACAGGTGTTAAGTTTCTATCTTAAAGTTTTCATCCACTTCTCAAAACATAGGATGTTTGCCACTGTCTGTAAGATTACACAATCAGTCTCACTAAAACTTACAGAACTGTTTTCTAGGACTCAAGAAGACAGTGAAGAGTTTCACTTGGGTAACTGCCTAGAAGCTGTATGTCTAGCACAGCTCTGACACTTTTTCTTGGAGTAATGAGCTGGTACTTCAAATGGGATGAAGAGGCACTGTGATGGATTCCTTACAGTATGCAGTCCTGAGCAAGTTAAGGACTACTCTAAGTTACACCACATTTTCAGCCACAAGGAGCCAGAGAAGCTTTGTGAAAGCTTGGCCACCTCTGTTCTAAAACATATGCCCATATCCTGCTCTCTTGTAGTAGGTGTTACTCAACAGAAATTTGGTAAATGCATGTGCACACACACGCGTGCGCACGTGCACATACACACACACACTCATATAGAGAAGCTCTCAGCAACCCAAATGACTCATGGTACTTTCATGATCCTTTTCTTGGCCATGAAGACATTATTAAAGAACACTGTTCCACAAAATAATACAAAATAAGTAATTAAAAAAAAAGGAGGTCAAAAGGAGGGAAACCTCAAAAGAAACCCTACAATCTCTCAAGCAGTTCTGGACTTCACTCTGTCCTACTAGATTAATATACTGAAAAATTTTACATGATGATTACAGCATCTACTATCAAAATCCATGCACAAGGAGGCAGAATTTTTCATAGTACTGAATTACCAGCATTAAAATAGCTTCATTTGAAACACCAAACTGAACTAAATTAGTGGCCCAGCATCTGGCAAGTAATGCAACACATTACGGAGTACCTGAGTAAGTTTCATAAGTTTGAAAGACACTGTACTCCTTCCAAAAGGCGAAAAATATCTCCACTAATAATTACCTCATACAGACAAAGGAGGTCAATAAAGCTAGAAAAAAGTTACCTAATGTTTGTGTTGGGTAAATAAATAAAAAGTAAATAATAATAAAACTTTCACATCTAACTTATTTTTTTCCTTTCAACCTCTTTCACTTAACCCAAACACGGCTAGAATCATTCTCTGCCACTCTTGTGGTCTCAGCTGAACAAATTATTACAGAGCAGTAGTACACTGTATTACTTTATACTAGTCTTCTCTTTCACTCTATCACTGAAGCTGTGGCCACCTCCAATGAACATCTTTTTCCTCATGACTCAAAAGCTTTTTCCTCTTGCTTTTCTACCCTTACCTTTCACATTGCTTTAGGTGGGAAATTTCAGTTACCCTTCTTCTCATAGCAGGGAACTCAGTTCTCCCCCACTAAAATACCTACACCCCCCATGACCTGCCTGGCTCTGCTTCCTCTGGATTGTCTGTGCCAGCCTAGCGATGGCCTTCACGATTGCTTTATTTCTTTTCGTCTCTTCTCCTCTTGCATTGATCTCTGCTCTCTGTGTCGAATTTCTACGCTTTCACTCTAGAACGCTTAATTTCTTCTTGACTGATCTCATACCTTCAACTTGTCTTCGGGGAACAGTCTCCCAGCTACCATCAAACTGCTATTTTCCATTTCCTCCTTTCAGTCTTCCAAGACTGCTTAATCTGAACACTAGCTTGACGTAACACACAAAAGAGAAGTTAATATTTTCTTTCAACAAAGACTGTAATATGAAGTTTAAAATCTATTCTTACATCTTTTTTATCACGGGGTAGGCAGGACTAAAACCTAAGCAAATCAATTATGCTGCTGCTTTGAATAGCTGCCTAAATATATATATATAAGGAGTGTATTGTAAGTAAAACATTACTTCAAAGTTTTGTGTATGGATTTAAGACGTAGAGGGTCCTCATGTTGAATTCAAATATATTTTATTACTTCAAAACACTTGTTCTTTGTAAATACCTATATACATATACATGGGGTGGGATTAGCAATAAATACACTAGCATATATATATATATATATTCTTATATACTAGCATGTAAGTACAAACAGTAAAAGATTTTTCACCTCTATGAATAAAATACAAAAAATGAGAAAGGGATCACAGTGGAGTGAAGACTGTACAGAATTTAGGAATATGCTGAAAATATTGAATGCAGGGATAAAGACAGGTAACAGGAGTTAAAAATTATAAATTATCAGGTAATTATAAAACTCAGAGAGAAGAGAGGCTCAAGAAGATTAAGCTGAAGGTGACAAGACAGTCTCCAGCCCAAAGACTGTAAAAGAGTAACACAGTATTCCAGGTAGCAAGATCTTGTCCTGTAAGCATAGAAAGGAGTAGAATAGGATAGAGCAGCAAAGTAGAAGAGAGGAGAAAGCAATCAGAGATGGTTGGAAAGCTTTTTAATAATGTGTGTATTTTTAGAGAAAGTTTTCCGAGAAAGTGTATTTAATTTAAAGACATGCAGGTCAAGGGAGGATGAGCAGGTAGGTCATACTACATTAATTCAGTAGCTTTCTTCAGGGTTCTGGGGTTTATTAGACATTGGAAACGTGAGAGACCTCACAAATACAAAGTTTAGAAAAGCACTCTTCATATCAGGCCACAGGAGAAATCATTACTCAGTTGACATGACATGAGAATTAATGTCAGAAATACTAGGTCAGTAAAGGAAAAATGTTTCCCAGAATATTCTGAGTTGGAAGGGACTTACAAGGATCATTGGGTCCAACTTTAAGTGAATGGTCCATACAGGGATCGAACCCACAACCTTGGTGTTATTAGCACCATGTTCTAGGCAAATGAACTGATTTCACTGAAAATGAACACGCTTAGTGATGGAAAGTTTCAGGCTAGAGGGAAGCCATTAAGAGAGTTCTTCAGTGATCAGTCTTGGGAGAAATCTTGTTATTTTCATAATTACTTTGGCCAAAATATTCATACTGTATTAGTGAAATATCATGATAATTAATTTTTGGGAAGATAATCAATACCAAGGAGCATTGGGACATCCTTATGCAAAGAACTGGATGACTTTTTGAAGACGAATAATACAAATGAAATAAAAATCTATCATATAAATGGCAAGGCCATCCCCCTAAGGACTAATAAAAACATTTCTTCCATAAGCCAGAATTTCATCAGTTGAAAATGACTGAGGTGGAAAAGGATCAGCCATAGGATTTAAGTATGAGTTGTTAGTGTTACATGGACAATGCGACCCTAAGCTGCATCAAACAAGATTTTTCAGGAGAGAAGGAGATACTGATATAGGGGAAATCTAATCATCAGTATCTCTAAATTGCCATAAAATCCTGTTCACTCATGTTAAAGAATGATAAACTTAAATTGGAAGAGGTGCAGAAAAGAGGTGCCAACATGATCAGAGAAATGAAAAATCTATCTGACAAAAAGAGATTAAAAATGCTTAAGCATATCTGGTCTGGTGAAATGAAAGTCAAGAGAAAATGTGCCAGGGAACTAAACAGTGAAAGAGAAGGAAAAATTATTCAGCATAGGGGCCACAGCTGGCATAAGAAAGAACAAATATAAGGCAGCGATGAATAAAGTTAGGCTGTAAATTAAAAAAAAAAAAAAAGAAGTCTAAACGTTAAAACAATGAGAATCTGTAACAGCCTCAGCATAGAAGAAAAGGACGCAGCTCCCATCCCCTCCCCAGAATTACACCTAGTTGCACCATGCTTTACAAGCCCATAAGGTGGATCACTATGAAGAGCTATTTGAAACAGTAAGGAGCTGGAGTTGGCAGCCAAGGAGATCCTTAGCTATCTTATGTTTTTAAAATTCCTTAAATAGCAACTAGCATTTTTCAGGAGCATCTGTGTATAAAGAAGAATAAATAGAAGACAACCAAAGGTAAGTTTTCTGTTTACAGAACCATACAATCTTTTTCCACAGACTAAATGTGCTAATTAAAACAATTATTCAACTTTTTTCTGGAACTCACTATTTCATGCCCCCAAGATATCTGTGATCTTTCCACTTCAACTAAATTTTATTACTGAACTCTTAAGTGACATTTTCATATACTTGAATACCAACTCTGCCTTATATAAAGCAAAATATATAGGAAAAAGATTACCCAGCACCAGTCAGAAAGATTTCAATTTCTAATATCACAAATTTGTAACTTATCCTCTTCTCAATGTATCTACATTCCTAATAGTTCAAACACAGAATAATTTTGCAGACATAGCAATTTTGCTTTGTTTTTTATGTAGCTATTCAGATGTAGTATAAAAGATGCCATTAGTTGCTGCAGTCTGAATGAACAGAGGGAAAAAAGCAACTTACCACCACCACTGTGTATGTGCACCACTCTTCCATTAACAGCCACTTTTCAGAACCTGCTCACACATGAGATTTATTCTTGAGGAGGTAAGAACTCACAAAAGTCAAGTATTTACTTTTTGTAGAGAAAGAGTCTAATCTAACTAGATACATGAATTTAGACAGTTCAATTATCATAGACCCTTGTGAAGGAACAGAAAAGACTGAGGAGTAAAGAGGCGTAAGTGTCAGTGAGACCTTGGACAGTGGACGTTTCTTTTACAGTAAGGTCAGGACTTTTTACTGGACCAAAAGAAGAGCCAAGAACTGACTGGGAAAGCCATCATAGAAGATGTTTGACAAGGAATTTTCAAAGTTAAATTAGTAATACAGCAGTTGATTGAACAGCACCCTGGCTAATTGTCCCCAGCTCAGCCTCTGGGCTGTGACAGCAGTACATTTTCCCACCTTGTACATTTGGTATTGCCATATTGATGGAGCATTTACCACCTTGCACTGTCCACAGCTCCAGGCACCTGACTGAAAGGGTTGTAAACTTCTCTCAAAACTAGTTTGCAAATTCATATACCATCACTAAACATCTTACTTTTAAATCAACTGTGCACTTCCTAGAACAAGCCCATGCCTTAGATTGAGTTGCCTATTGCAATAGTTGCTTATTTCACTTAAACTTTGAGTAAATTCATAAAACAGCACATATATCAAAAAACAAATAGATGCTGAGAAAATATACCATTACCAGTAGTGATAGTTAGAGCCTGTTTCAACCACAACATAATGTAAATAAGGAAAGGCAACATTAATAGCAACATCAGAGATCCACTATTTGTACACAAATACAAAAGAGTAAACAACTATGTACAAACAACTTCATTCAGAAAATAATTATCTGTTTGACTATATACAAGTATACCGCCTCCAACACTGCCCTACAACAATCAGGTACTCACACTTCTGCCACTACTATTAGCATGAGAGTTATTCCCACTATTTCCTGACTGAAGTAACACAGCATTTGTATGTGCTAAGGGATAAAAGAATACAGCTCAGTGCCTTCAGCTCAACCTGCTATAAATAATACATTTTCTCACCCTCCTTTATCACAGAACTTGCAAAAACTCTTTGGACTTGGCTTACAGAGACATCCATCCTAGAGAGCTTGGTGTGGGTCTGGGACAGGTGCATTGAGTTTAATGAAAGACGTTGTGCTCCAGCAGGGCTCAAGGATATGCATTAGCTGCTACACTGCAGTCACTGCGCTGCTTGAGAAGGGAGACCATAAAGGCTCTGTTTACACTCAGCTGCCTTCATTTCTCCTACCCAAGATATGATCTGCCCTGCACCCACAGACATAAGTGGTGTCATGGGACGTGCTGCTGTGCTTCTGTATACCCTAAGAGCAAAACTTATCATCATTCCCAATTTCTCTGCTGCCCTTGGGCTTTTCTGCACCAGTCTAGACAGAATCTGATAAATTATCGTTTTCATGAGCTCATTTGAGAGCTGAAAAGTAGAGATTGTATTTTTAAAACACGGAGCCCTCCAGAATCCACTTTCTGTTAATTTATTTTTTTAGAATTTGCTCTGAATGCTACCTTCCAGGTAATTCACATCTTATCACCAGCCGTCTAGAATAGCTGGCTTCCAAGTGCAATATATGTCTTTGATCCTAGATCTCTAAAAATGCAGGATGATTTTTAAAAATTACTTTGATAACTAAACCCCAAATTTACATTTAAATGAGGCATTACTTGGAAAAAACCCACTATATCATGCAATTGTAAAACTATTAAAATGTTTTAGAGCTTGCCCACTTTTATGTAGCTCTTGAGTATTGACTTTGATCAATGCTCAGCTGTTCCATTTATTAAAATCTGCCATTTCAGCTGCAAGATTTTTACGTGTTTAGTATTGCAGCTTCATCAAGTTCTCTTAAATAAGTTAAAAAAAAAGATGTTGGATAAATATAATCTTGGGCACAATATACTGCTCAGTGCTTTCCCAATAAATCCTTAGATCAGTATTGCTAAGAAAAATTACTAGAGAACTGCATTTACTTCTGCTCTCACTTAAGTGTTCTATCTTATTTCTGGCACCTTCTAATCAGTTAATTGGTTTCGACCTTGTTGAGCTCTGCAAATGCAGTCCATGCAGCATATACAAAGAGAGAGCTGGTCCCATAATGTCATTGTACATTGCATCATCTCCTAAATGAGATTTATTTCCCTGGTCCAGTCTGTCATATGATCTGAGGGGAAAAAACAATTTCCAGAATTTTTTTACTAAGAAAAACATGTAAATCATAAACACAAAACAATTTCCACTAAGTGTGGAAACACTGTCAATGTGTTAAGTATTCACATTTTTCTTAGGACAGTAGGAAACTAATTTGTTTCTTTCCTGGGCCTTTTAAATAGATGATGTTGTTATCTCAGGTGACATGTCAGCAGAAAGCTAACATGCAGTAGAAGCAGTACACAATACTAATGAAACACTTCAGAGGCAAATCTGGTACACACTGTCACTAATTCAAAGTTTATGGTAGGTTTTCTTATCAGTAAAGCCACCTTTTCCATTTTCTCTTTCTCTATTGGCTTTATCCATACTAAGCTCAAAGGAACAAGAAAGCTCTTGGACATGGCTTGCTGAATATTGGCATGATTAATACCTGCTCCCTGACAGCTGTTTGAATTGAGGTGTTCTCTCAGTGTGAACAGCCTGGACTGTGTTCGCACTGAGGTCTGGCTTCTGAGGAAGGTCTTCTCACACGCACAAGAGCGTGGCAGGAGAGAGAGGCTGCAAAACCATTCTCCATGCTTGCCCTACTTTCTGCAATACCTGGTATGCCACAAAATAAGCCTGAGCAGTCATGGTCAGGATTACAGCATTAGGGATTTTAAAGTAAAGCTAACTCTGAACTAGAAACGGGTGCCAACAATTTTTTCCATATTAAAAATGCGCTGTTTAGTCAGCATCACAAGGCAGCTCCAGCTGAAACACAAATGGGGCTCCACTCATTATGCACAACAGCACAAGGGCCAATGATTTCACTTTTTCGAAAAAAAAATCTCTTTGACTAATTGCAGGCCTGTGGCCTGGGGTCACCAGAGACTTCTTAGCAAATCTAAATTGCCTTTTTAATATAGTCATCATAGCACCTCCATGACAAAGGCAAACACTGTTGCCATTTCCAGGAGAAATTGATAGGAAAAGATGGCATGAGGTGATCCAGTAACATACTATAGCAATTCCTACTACTTATAAGCAAGGGTGCTTTTCTTCACACACCTTGCTGTTCAACCAGGATGTATGTTCTGCTACTTCTGTTGCCCAAAGGCATATCTTTTACCCAGGTGGATTAATGGGAAGGAGCCCTATGTCAAAAGCCACTGTTTTATCAGCCTTGTCCTCTCCTATGCCCAGTAAATGCAAATGGTTGCCACTCATGACCAACTGGAGGCATCTGCCACCATGGTTTCCCTGAAATTTAGCTGGAAATGACGAGTACATAGGACAATGCTGGGAAAAAAACCCACAAGACCAAGGTTAATTACCCAGTAATTAAATTGATGTGCACTGCTCACACCAGAAATTGCAACAAAACCTCAAGCTGAACTACTGGTGTTCCCCTTAAAGAGTATCTTCACATGACCAAAGGAATTAAACATTTTTAAGGAACACTTGTATTAATTATAACAATTCACAGCAGAGGGTCCTAAAACATTGTCTCAGCCATGCAATTACACACTTGATTTCATTTATTTCTCCCCCCA
>JAOXXN010000265.1:38478870-38493881 GCA_026770055.1 Myrmophylax atrothorax | reverse complement strand
ACAACCCCCCCCCCCCCCCCCCAAATTTGACATATTTTGGAACTAATCACACTTTCTAGGGAAATAGTTGATGCACTGCAGTATGATGACACCCTACAGATTACACAAAAATCACATGCTTTTTGTGACTAAGACTAAAGACTTGGGTTTTTACTGAACTACTAACCTATACTGGTATTAGACCAGGGAGAGAGATTCTGCCAAGAGGTTTTTTTGGATTTTTTTGCACTTTATACTTCTGTAATTCAATCTTCCTCCTCAAACACTTTACTTTCTACAATGGCTTGAGTGCCTTTGCAACGGAAGAAGAAAATGAATGTGTTATCTATCTCAGATCTCTTTTTAACACTTGTATTAATCGAATTTTGTAGCTGTTGTGTGTCACGACTGTATCTTTCTATTCAGCAATTTTATATGGTGCGTATCACTATAGGAATGAATGAAGCGTTCATTTCCCCCTGCCCCCTTAACATTATTTGTGTTGGTTTTCTGCATGTCCCTGATGGTGGTAGAAAGAACTCTTAATGGTCCTTCTTCTGGCATTTGCGCTGTTACATCCAAAATGTGATCAGTGTGCAACAAACTTCCAGCAGAAATTTTCCTGTATTACGGTCAGAATTAGTCCCAGACGAAACTCAGTGACTTAAAATAAACTCTTAACAACTGATCTGGACCCATTTGATGCAAACATCGGTAGTTATAATACTAATTTAAAGAAATTAAGTACTACTAGTCACTCCATTAGTAGACTAAAATAAGCGTGAAAAGAAATTCTAGTAGAAACTTTCAGCATCTACAGAAAATAACAGAAACTGCCAGTGTGTCAGAGTAATTTTGAACACTGCACATTTTATTAAATCTTGACAGGTTGAATCTGCAAGGTGAGCATGGTGAAGTCTGAAAGACTTTGCGCTAATACTTGAGAGCTTGTAAAAAGGTACTTCCATCTTTCATTTAAGTTCTTAATGAAATCTCTACAGGAAAGCAAAAAAACCCCACATTTCATTGTTTAAGAAAATACAACAGAGTAAAACATGCTCTTGTTAAGTATAATTTTTGTAAAGGTGCACTGCAAGGAAACTGAAGAGAATGGGAATACTTCTCTGTTGTTACTGGGAGGAAGAGAATATGGCTGCATCTTATTGACCATGCGCAGATAAATGGCAGGGATACAGCAGATCTCAAACATGTTCTCAGAAAGGTAAACATCAACAGTTCAACCCAGCTCATGCACAGCTATTTAAGATGCACAGGAAAGAGGAAGCAGATGAATGTATGCATACACAGAGAGTGCACCTGCGTTAAAAAATGAGAGTCTAGCCTAGTAGACTAGCCTGTTGTGTGAAAAATAATACACCTTGAAAAGAATAAACGCATATTTTTGGTACATTTGTCCTAAAAAATAGGGAGGCTTTTATATTTAATACTTCTTGGTACACATAGCTGGCTGACATTTCAAGGTGCAGTTAGCTCCAACACAGTGTGATTCAAATTTCTCTTTCTGAGGTATCTAACTTCAAGACTTTAAGCAATTCTGCATCATTATATACCTGCCTCCCTGAAAACGACTCTAAAGATGAGGGAAGCTAGATCTAGTTTTGCACAGATCTTGGTTGTGTGAATTTGTTTTCTCAGTTCCTTCAAAATGGAGACAAGATAAGTGATCTTTAGTGAGCACTGTGAAAAACCAGTTGGAATTGACCAGTCAGGTTCTGATTTCCTTGTGGCACCTTTTGTGTTGACTCCAAGGCAGGAATAATAGGAAGCTAAGGTCACAGTCTCACACCAGTGGATAAATTGCAGGGCTTTTTCTTCCTACTGATACTCCTAAGGACTATAATGTTTACAAGCAAGTCACTGGCTTCCAAAGCAGAAAGGAGGGTTGCTCCATAGGAGAGTTTTCCCTGGAGGACATAAAATAAAACACGAGATAGAGCTTTTCCAGCAGCATATGTTAGACAAGGAACCCTCAATAGACAGCTGATACAAAGAGTGTTGCTGCGGTCTCACAGGCGAATTTACAGAGCATATGGTGCATCCCTGTCAAGGAAAGACAACAGGAGAGGCTGATGCTATTAAAAAAATATTGACTTAAACATACATACAAGTCAGAGTAAAGTCACACTTCAGAAATTTATATAAATGCACAAGGAGACTGGTAAGTGTGAAAGATTCATACAACTGATATTTCTAGAGCATGGAACCACTAAAGAAGCAATTAAAAGCCTCAGTTTGAAAGAGTATTATCAAACAAACAAATTCAGGGAAGTAATTAAAAGCATTTGATTGCTTCATAATGGGCAGAACTAATCAAGCTTGTTCCTAATCAAAGTGTGTTCCGCTCATTTTAAAAAATAGTGAAATTAATCAAGAACAGGCTACACTGCAATGCAGTACCTACAACCTAGGTACAATCTGCCCAGGTACACCATATACTATGGGCGGGAGGTTGGACAGTGTTAAAAATTTAGAGGAGATTCAGAATTCTAGGGTAGAAAGCAGCTGCAACACCTTGGACAGACTGAGGTCGACATGCTCCTCCCCAGAGCAACGATAACCATCTGTTCAGAGGAACAGAATGGAGCATGGAACAAAGTGGAGACTATAGGGCCTCCCTCCATTCAAATCCCAGCAGAATGGGGGAACACTGTGGTACTGAGACTGTACAGCACCTGTCAGCCATTGGAGAATCAAGGTGTTCTGCTGCTGAACCAACAACCATGTCAAAATCCTCCTCAGATGCCAAGCCACGACCAACCCCTTCCTACCAGGTATGGTGAGAGAACTTTACACCAATCAGAAATAAAAGGTATTTATGACAAAACACACTCAAACTCCACCTAAACATAAAGAAAGAGTAAAAAAGAAAGTTGGGGATAGAGACAAAATTTGAGAAGACCTCCACCAAAACTGTTGGCGTCAGTCGATGGGCTGAGCCTATCTTCCCCCTCTACAGGGGCACCTTGGATAAGAATTACACTCTATGCATACTAAATGCTGCTTTTAGGACTAGAGCTTTTGTTTGTGCTACCCCATAGCATATTAATAGATTGTTTTGAATAAGAGCTTGTACTTCCTAATATATGTATTAGTAGATTGCTTTAAAACATATTTTTGCAGCTAGAGGCCATCATTGACAACCTTCAAACTTCACTAATCTCTAATAATTTGTATTAATAAAGAGTGTTATTCTGTGAACTGTCAAAGTGAGTCCTTGCAGTTCCCACCAGCGGAAAATATCTTGTCAGGACCCACTGAGGGGGTTTTCACTCTGTAGAGTTCTCCCTAAAAACGATGGTCGAAGTACCCTGCAACATTGTGAATCTGTTGGTGAAGGGTCTCATTATGACATGCTGACAGACTGTTGGACACCAGAGTCTTGACTTTCCTGGGGGTATTGACACGCAAAAATCTAAACACCCACCTTTCACATGACACTGTGCAAGAAACCAGCACGGATATTCACTGTACCAGAAGGATGAAAAAGCATCTGCTCATCAACAGCCCTGCTACTTACATTCCAGGGAGGTTGCTTAAGGAGGTCAGGGGATGTGGAGGAATGTGTGAATCCATATTCTGTACATCTTCCTATGGCAGCTGGCATTCCTGCCCCTAAGCAATAAAACAGACTGCACTCCATTGAGGTAGGGTAGGGAAACTTCACTGCCTTTCCTTATCTAACTGGCTAGGAATCATTTCAGTCTTCATCAAAGGAAAATTGTTATTAACGTGAATGAAAGCTAATCTGAGCCTTTTTGCTCTCTCTCTAACACAAAATAAAAACACTTTAATGATAGTGGACAAGAAAGGAAAAGAAATTACCTAGATGATGCATAACAGAGCAATTCACCACTTTGATCACAATTTAGGCACGTACAAGCTTAACCTACCAGACTTTGTTCATCTATCTTAATGCCAGTACTATAACCACTGATTCTGTAATTTTTACCTCAATAAAATAAAGAGTCAAAATAGAAGAAAAACACCAACAGGTACATTTTTGAGGAAAGTCATTTGGTACACTACCTACTAATCCTAAAAGGCAGGAACATGTGTTGACTCATAACCAGCAGCAATTCACCTTCTACTGACACTTATCAGTCAATCCCAAAGCGTGCTACCAGGGAAAGCACCATCACATTCTTGTCACCTCAGATGGAGATGGTGAATAATTTCTCCACGGTCAGCACAGGCCACTGGTAGAGCTCCGACTGTAATTCAATTCGGTACCAGCCTGCTACACTAACAGATGATAAAACTTGATCACAACAAGCACCAAGTGTTTTCTTTTATCAAATAACACCTGAAAGTTATATACACATTGAATATACATGATGAATCATGTTACAAGATGTACAGATAGAACAACAATCATTTATTATTGACTTCAAACTAATCTGCATTTTGAACAATTAAATATGTATTCTTACTTAGAACACAATTCACATCAGGGTCTATAGGAAGAATTCTAGTTTATTCCGATTTCTGGTAATAAGTTCTCAGAGCAGCTACAGCATCTCACTTCCACTTAAACTAAAAATACTAGACTGCCATCATCTTTCAAAAAAAGTCTCCAGCAGACTTTGGAACATAAAACAAGGCTGGGTCAATCTCTATTTTCAGCTACAATAATATGAATTCAAAGAAAATGTTAGTGTTTTGATGCCTAATGCTAATACTCACAAGTTGTTTTGCTGACATGAAGGAACATGTCAATACTCTTCTTCTAAAAATTAACCATCCCTTTTCCTTTTCTCATAGTCCCCTTCTTACAATACAACTGAAGTATAGTAGAGAGAGTGGGCAGCTGCCTATGACAAACGTAAATCAGAATAAATATTACACATAAATACTGTATTGCCCTCCATATGCTGGGAAACCTGAAGTATACTTGAAACATTTTATGAAGATGAATGAAAATATAGCCATGTTTACTAAATTAAATAACCACAGTTACTTGAAACAAAATTCTTATCTTACAAGCAGATTAAGTGCAATGTTTATTACAGCCTTCCTTTGATTTACTCCTTGTTGCATATCTAGGATGGTTATGGAACTTAAGTGCACATCAGCCATCGGCAAAATGCCACTTTTCATTGAAAGACAAGTAGGTATTTGTCCCACTATAGACTTTTAGGCAGCAAGTTCTGGACCTGCTTAGCAAAGAACATTGTAGCTAATATAACAAAGAACACGAGGTATTTCACTTGCTCCTTTCTTTACCTTTATCCCAGTGCCATGGTATCCTGTGAATGAAGGTCTAGGGTGCCTGTCATTCTAAATGCAGCATCAGCCCAAAGGATTTAATTATTGCCATACCTTCTCTTCATGAGAAACTATATGCATTTATTACTGCATTAAGTAAACTTACTAATTAAGCGGCCTGGACCTGTTCTTGGTCTTCTGGGTCAGTACCATTCCCATCTCAAGTTAAACAGTGGGAGCAGGAAAGAAAGAGAAAACAGAGACCATGAACAGAAATGTTTTCTATTGCATGCAATGAACTGTGTAGAATCCTGACCTAAGTCTCCAAGAGGAGATATGGGGAGACTATTATCTCTCATCAAGTTGATGAATTGTGAACTGTTTAATCAATACAGCAAGCAACACTGTGTCTAACAAACAGACATTTATGACTCTGAAGTAAGAGAAGGATCTTCATTGTAGTTAAGAATAGGCTGATTAAAGAACAGGACAAGTTTTAGGAAAAAATATCAATCTGAATTGATCTCCTAAGGGATTTCAAGAAGGAAATTAATCAGGAAGATGGATGTAATCAAGGGTTAGAGAAATACAGAATTCCTGGCTAGTTGAGAACCCCAGAAGTACACAGCAAGTCTCCTGGATGAACAGATAAAAAGGAGAAGGTGGGGAGAGGAGGAGAGGAAGCCTTTCAATGTCATTTTAGTAACACAGAAAATTAGCATGACCTACCTTTCACTTCTTCTTTCATATCTTTTATAAACATTTTATAAACATCTTATAAGCCTTGCACACGCAGATATCCAGCTCATATTCTCCAGGTAGTCATACAATAAAGGGGCATGCCCACATACACGCTGCAAAGGGTATGTGAAGAATGGGTATCCAAGTGATCCAGAAAAACTGTTGTGCAGTAACAGTGACAGACTGCAAGGCTCCCTGGTATGCAGAATGCCAAACCTGTGAGGATCCCAAGGGAAATTTCCACACATTGTGTTCTACAGGGTTCCACCAAATATCTTGTATGGCTCTGAAACTGACCAAATAGTACAATAAAGGGATGCAGCTTGCAGTGTCTCAGAGCCTACACAGTGGAAGAAGCACAGACCAAGACTTGGTGAACTGTGACACCTGCAGCAGTGTCAGTATTAAAAGTCTTCTACATCATTCCTTTGACTGTATAAGAAGTTACTCAGCAGCTGTATTGTTAGGAGATGAAACAGCAAAGTGAATAACAGGGTAACGTGCAAAAAATTTAAATGCTATAACATCAGCATATAACTGTTGTATGTACTTGCTTCCTGTTTGTAAGCTATCCATGGTACTGGTTGAGTATAACATGGGAAAAAAAAAGCTAACTAGATAATGTGAATGCAGCCCATTAAAGAAGCACAAACTGTCCTGTGGACCCTAAATACAGTAAATTTCCATTTAAATTAAAATAAAGGAAGTAAAGCAGTCGCATCAACTAAACATCAGGAAATCCACCTTAGCACAGGAAAAACTGTATGCAGCATTATAGCACAAGTAAGTATTGATTTCTATGGATTCATAAAGAGCAGTAAAATTATTATTTTACAGCAATAACCTCATCAACACTGGAAATTTTACTTTCACTTGAGCTCCAAAAAATCTAAATAACTGGACTTCTTAAAACCATTACTCTCTGGAGTGACAAACTGCTTATGTTATACTGTGCTGAGTCTGAATTCCAGATGAAGACTCAACAGCCTCCTACATAATGTAACTCTCTTAGAATAAAAGGACTTTTTTCTTTCTTTCAGGCACAAAATGCAGGAATGCTAGAAGCAGGCAACATGTCTCTTGTGCAGCATTTGGGCTCTATTAGTCAAAGTGTTGTATTGCTTAAGAATACATCAGAGGATAGATATGCACATAAAATACCGTATGTCAGCTTCAAAGCTATAATTTACACAGTTATTTAAACTTATGCAAATGAGGACATTAAAGTTGAGACACACACCAATAAAAGGAAATTATAAGTTAAAGCTGTCACATTGTCCTTAACTTCCTGCAAGTGACTAGGTATAGAAGAACATATGGCACCTACGCTCTCCCACTGTTCCCACAGCTCCGGAGAGCAGGCCATATGGGCTGCAGTACCTAGACACAACAGGGTGCGTTATGAACACATGGTAGCCTTACCTCCCCATTTAACTCTTACAGAGCTCATGCCAACCACCTGGAAAGAACCCTTAAGCCGTGACCATTTCTGTTCTATTCTCCTGATTCTTATCACAAAGCAACATGTCTTCCCAGACACGACTTGGAGAATTCAGCATTTCCAACCAGGATTCAAAGAATTTTCTACCCTGCAACATACTCATGAAATAGCTAGTGGTAAAAGTCACCAAGATCTCTCACCTGAGAGTTGTGATGTCAGCTGGAAGTAAGGGTCACAAAAGAGTTTATCTCTTTAAGCCTGGACTCAAACTCCTATGTTTTTCCCATGAACAAAACACTGGAAATAAAGTCTGAACATGAGTTGTGCATAACAACTTAGGCAAAGTTTTAAAATCACAGTACAGATGATACTGACAACCAAAAATGAGATAATATATTAGCAATAACAAGATTTGTTTCACAGAAGTGGCAGAGGGTCAACTTCACCCAATTTTACACAAAATGTGCTTTAATTAGGAAATTAGTATAGTTATATTTCCATCTCATAGTAAAAAAAATAGTTTGTTTATTTGGGGTTTTTTTCCACACAAAGATCTTACCATTACAAGTTGTATTCTGGTAACTGAAAAAAAGGACATTTGCAAACTTAGCATTTATAAAATGGCCTCCCTTTGCCTTGATAGCCTATAAATAATTTAAGAACTTTAAAGTGCTTATAAATTAAAAAATAAGGCAAACCATTCACGTAGGCCTCTAAATCAAAGCAATCATGCAATGAATTCTAAAATAAGGGACATCAGCCAAAAAAAATATCTAGGGATCTAAGACAGATATCATATGTTAGGCTTCACCTGTTTATTCCACACTTTAAACAGTAAAATTCCCAAAAAGTTTGTGTCTTCTTCCAAATGAGAAAACAGAGTATCAGAAATACAGATCCCACCCAAGCACTTTACCATGCTGTTACTGAAAATTTAACATCATTTTACTGAACAGCTGTAGTGAATCCATCAAGAAGAACAGCAGAACTGCTATTTTCTGAAAACCTCTCAAGTTTCCTGAGACTGTCTACTTATTCCTCTCAACATTAAACTGTCAAAACCCTGAAGTTTTACAAAACACCTTAATTCAGACCTATGAATTTTACTATACATAAGTGAAAATTCATAGGTTGACAACTGCTACCTGTTACCGTGACTGCCTACTAGGAAGTTAAAGAGTTACAAGACAATGAAAATCCTTGAGGTAGAAGTGGGATATTAAAAAAAAAAAAAAAAAGACAATACAGCTGACAGTAAGTCTATCCAGCCACTCTCCCCAGAAAGTGGTCCTGCAAAAACATGCACATCCTTTCACCAACCTTTCCCTCTCCTACACAGTGATGTGAGACTCCTCCAAAAGGCTCATCTGTCTCAGGGGAGGAAGCAGTCTGAGCGTACATAGGCTGTCTGCATCGTGTGACGTGTCTGCTACTGACACATGCCAGAAGCCACGGCTTACAGATGCTCATGCTGTAAAATGCTCTTCTGGACTTAAAAAAATCTCTGCCATTCAGCTGGGAATGCGCAAAACAGTGGCTCTCATGCAGTGAGGGGAGGCAGGTCTGTATTTAACTGAATCTCTTCCTGACAGAGTCAGATTTGTGACCCAGTACTTTATATGACACAGTGGAATAATACACAGGGCACATGCACAATAAAATAAATAAAAACCCCAAACAGTTATTTACTTTGCATGTTTGGAAACACAATTGTTAACGGTTCTCCAGAAAGTGTAGCCTTGGTGTAAACAACTCTATGAAAGATAATCAGACTTCAGACTACCATTATCTCAGCTGAATGAGGCCTCAGCCATATCAGTTTCTTTTACTACCAGTAGTATGACGTTTAATAAGGGAAAGTGCCAGATTCTGCACCTGGGACAGGGCAAGCCTAGCTATAGACTGGGGAATGAGATGCTGGAAAGTAATGCCACAGAAAGGGACCCGGGAGTCCTGGTCGATGGTTAATTGAATATGAGTCAGCAGTGCCCTGGCAGCCAAGAGGGCCAACTGCCAGGGGGCATCAGGGAAAGCATCACCAGCTGGTCAAGGAAGGGGATTGTCCTGCTCTGCTCTGCTCTGCCCTGGGGCAGCTTCACCTTGGATATTGTGTGCAGTTTTGGGCACTGAAATATCAGAAACATATTAAGCCATTAAGAGTGTCCAAAGGAGGGTAACAAGGATGGTGAAGGGCCTTGAGGGGAAGCCGTATGAGGAGTGGCTGAGGTCACTTGGTCTGTTCAGCCTGGAGGAGATCAAGGAGAGACCTCATTGCAGTCTTCAATAACCTCACGAGGAGAAGTGAAGGGACAGGTACCAATCTCTTCCCTCTTGTGACCAGTGACAGGACTTGAGGAAGCAGCATGAAGCTGAGTTTGAGGCTGGATATCAAGAGAAGGTTCTTCACCCAGAGGGTGATTGGGCACTGCAACAGGCTCTCCAGGGAAGTGGTCACAGCATCAAGCCTGAGAGAGTTCAAGAAGCATCCGGAAAATGCGCTCAGGCATATGGTGTGATTCTTGAGGTGTCCTGCACAGGACAGGGCCAGAAGTTGGACTCAATGATCGTGATGGTTCCCTTCCAACTCAGCAGATTCTGTAACAATATGATTCTATTGGCATATGTGAAGCTTTTGTCACAAGAAGGAGACAAAAACTTTCCGGCCACAAACCAAGAGGGACTAAAAAGTATTTCTTATCCTTCCTGTTTGCTATTGGTTCAAAAAACATCCTCTTAGTTTAAAACTAAATAAATAAAAGGATGGCATTTTACTAGTAGCTCCAACAGCCACTGCCTTGGAGCCGTTCCCAAAACACTACAAACTGCTAGTCTGGGGAAAAATACCCCAGTTTGAGTTCAGTGTACGTAACAGAATGATGCTACAGGTTAATCTCTAAAGATTTCATATAACTGCACCGAGGAAACCAAGTGGAGTTATAGATACCACTGTGAGCTGCTCAACTTTAAGAAGGGCTTATAAATGCAGTAACTCACAGTAATGATCAGTCCATGTAACTCATTCTGAAAAGCAAGAGACATGAAGTCATTTTGCTACTGTTTCTTTCTTGAGGAGTAATTCAGACAGGCAGCATCCTTCCAGTGTGTACAGCATACTGTTCATATTTGATGTCAGCCAAAAATGCCCCAGCTAGTAAGTAAGGTTGCTTTTATGTTGCATTCTCTGAGTGAAGTGTATTATGGTCGGTTAAAAAGCTCTTCATCAAAGGGCATAAAGGCGCAATACTTCATTGGCTAGGTCAAGGAACTTGGGTCTTGGCAAACCCTATCAATTACAGAGTCAGAATTCTGGGGCAAATATTGGCCATAAACAAAACAGACAAGGGCCAAAAAAATCTAATACCTCTGAATGAAGTATTTCTGAGAGGTCACAAGAGTGCAGAAAGGTCGTGAGCCACTATTTCAGCCTTCCAAAACACCTTCTGGGGCCTGGAGATATGCTAGAGCAGACCACCAGACAGAGGTGGCCAGCAGTGTTGTGGTGGGCAAATTTACTGGGGTCTTACATCATTTTCTGTCCTTGCCTGGACTCACGAGACTCTCTTGGCAATGGCAAATAGTATTTGGATAATGTGCTCCGACTGCTGGTGCCAGCCTTTCAAACGACAAAGTGGGATGGTGGTAAGAGTCATGATGGAGAGGGATCTTGATGAACAACTGGGGCCAAATAGTAAGAACATAAGAACAGAGCAGCAGCAGAACTCAAACAGAAAATAGCACACAAGGGGGAACACTGTAGTGGAATGGTCATCCCTCAGTGCCCCTTCTGCCGCTGGAGCACAGTCCTCCCCCCTTCCCTACTGCTGAAGTTGGCCACTCAGAAAAAAAAAAATGAATCATGATGTGTTGAGGAAGAGAAAATTATCCTCTCTTTCAAGCTGTGAAACATCTTAGCTGAGCAATACTTAAATGTCAACACCAATGTGTTATGGTCTATAGAAATAAGCATTATTATTAGAAATCAGAGCTGCTGTTGCATTTCATAGTCAGGTGGATTACGTTGTATAGAAATATTTTTTGAGAACAGCTCTTTGAAACTCCAGCTACATACCATAACCAATTTCATTTCTCTATACATAATTGAAATGTACTACAGCCTGAAATTCTTACCTGGAGACTAACTTTTCCAAAGTTCACATACCTTGTGATTAGAGGTTATAGTCTGAGATCAACTAATTTTCCTGACCTGGACATAACCTTTTAAAGGCTGGTCCAAGCTTCTTGGGTTTGTGCCAACAGTAGGCCTGTGTTGCTTCCCCTGTCAGTGTTTTTTGGGTGGTTTAGGTTTGTTCTTCTGAGTTTGCTTTTTCAGATAAACTTAATAAACTTGGACTCATGTTTTAGTAGGAAATTTCACAGCTTTCCAAATTTAGAAAAAATCTAAGCTAAGTGACCTATGTGTTCCCACCACTCTAAGAGCGAGCCTAAGGTTCAGCTAGTCTCTTTTCAAGAGTCTGGCTTTGAAATTATCACCAACACCATTCCTCTGGAGAAACAGTTTTATTTATAAACAAAGGCAAACCTGTAGAGATTTTTTGGTTTTTTTGAACACCGTATTTCTGTATTTTTAATTTCCGTCCCATTAAGATGCCTGAGTAAGGCCTGGCTTCTTCTCTCTTTTGTTCCTTTTTCTCTTCTGTGTGCTTTTTATACATGGCAGGACTGCTCTGGACCTTTGAGCTTTGTGATTTATGCTCTTCTTTGTCAGGTTGGATTTTCAGATTGGCCAGAAACAAGACAAGACTTGTCAGTGTTAATGTTCCTGGCACTGTTACTTCACAAGTCCTCGACATTTGCTGTTTTGCTAATCTGGTTCAGCTACATTTTGCATCTGATTAAGAACCAGCTATCTAAAATCATTCTGCCCCTTGCATCTGAAAAATGTACTAACTGGAGTGAAACTAATTTATTCCTTTAAGAAATAACACTGCAATGGCTACACCTCAATTAAGTATTCCTCAAGTATTACAGATATATAATATCCACATGTATTATTGAAAAGTTTCCACTTTAGTGCACCATGAATCAGACCCTAAACACAGTGTATTGAAACTAAATTACTACTGTTGGATCAATAAACACATTTACTGTTCTCTAGTCTCGCTGATTATTAAATGGCTTGTAAGGTCACATAGACAATTTTCCATGACTTTCAAAATAATCATACCTGGCATTTAATTTCCTTTTTCTCCTTAAGCAATATTATTTTAGGATTGGCTTAAATGGATATATGGTGTTCTCCTCCTTTTAACATTCATTCTTAGAAGAAACAGTTCTTCAAAGGTTATCCAGTTTTGCTGGTATCTAGCTGATTAATCATGGTAAAATATGGTTAATCTTGTTTTATCATAGAGCTCACAACACCCACATTACACTTAGATAATGTTTTTTAATTAGACAGTCATTGTTTAGTTGCTTATAGCTCTGGCAGACTGAACAATGGGGCTAAAATAATCTATGCTTCATCTCCTCCTCTGCCAGTCTTCCGGGGAGGGGGTGAGAGAACCACGACAAGCTTGTAGATTGAAACACTTTTCAAAAACTAAGCTGAGGCATACATACGTAATTTTCTACGTGCTAGCACTCTCTCACCTCCCTCCTCTACTCTCCCCACACTCTTTCTAGCCCACTTGTTTTGTTTAAAATACGAGGGGATATAGAAAAGGAGTCAAAAGCACTGATCCATGAAAATACATGCAAATTTGGTCAGGCTGAAGCTATTAAAAGTTGCTAGATGTGGCTGATCATAAATTTGACCTGTTATTCTTGCTAGAAAAAACTGACACAAAACTAATAACACCATGAACTCCACATTCATTTCCTCCAACATGCATATCAATAATATTTAGCATTTTACTGGCACCATATAGAGCAAGATACAACATTAATTTAGCTTTCTTCAATTATTTATTATGCTTTTAATCCTCCATCTCAACTGGACAATGAAATGGGCAGTAAACAACACTAGAGACTGCAAGACTGAGAATAATCTTTGGAAACTAGAGACACTGATAAGGAAACAAAAATTTCTTTCTTCTGTTCCTGTATCATTACAGGGAAAGAACTCTGTCCTAATATATGTGGGTAATGGAAATAAAGTTGCCTGGGCAACATAATAGTCAGCACTGCCTAGGTTTTAGTGCCTCACTTCTCTGCTTTTACATTAATTTTCTTTGTAATTTTATCCTGTATAAGCATGCTGAATTGTGAGATCAGCATAGGCTTGTACTCTAGTTCTGCAAAATGGTCCTCAGCTTACCTACCACAGGAAAAGCTGAGCTGTACTTTAAGACTGGAGCCCAGCTACTTGAAGAACGTATTTTCACTTATATTCAAATAAAGTGGTATGCTGCTCAGTGTTCTCTTCTTCTGCTGAAAACCCACAAATTTTTCTTGCAAAGAAAGAAATAGTACCTTCTCAATTTAATGAGACTAAGGTCAGCTTAGAAATATAATATATAACTAGGTTTTCAAAACTGCTTGCCACCATTTAGCTACATAAAATAAGCTTAATTCAAACTTGAGTATTGCATGTTTTAAAAAAAAATACATTGTCCTCTAAAAATTGTTGTGTTGAAGCAAAAGGCTATAAAAGAAGGCACTGCAAAAGCAGTCTCTTGCTTTCCCTATGCAACTAAAATCTTATGTCACAAGCTATGGTTTTACCAGGCAGGGCTATATTAAATATAAACTCCTTGAAGTCATCAGTAGTGTAATTATCATTTAATAGTTCCATAGGCTATCATTCCTGCAGCAGATATGACTTCATCCATAATTCACACCGAATTAAGTTTTTATATAAGAAAATTGAAGTGCATTACTTAAAAAGACTACTTATGCTCTAGCACCAACCTGACGCCTCACTTCCCCATCCTCTCAGAAAAAGGATAAAGGAAGATTTATGCTTATTTATTAGAGCTGTTCAAGTAACTGGACTCTTCCTGGGAACAGCAATTTCCTTCACAGAATATGCTGAGTTGGAAGGGACCCACAAGGACCATCAAGTCCAACCCTTAGCCATGCACAAGACCACCCTCAAGAGTCACACCATGTGCCTGCGAGTATCATCCAAACACTTCTGGAACTCTGTCAGGCTTGGTGCTGTGCCCCCTACCCTGGGGAGCCTGTTCCAGTGCCCAACCACCCTCTGGATGAAGAATCTTTTTCTAATATCCAGCCTAAACCTGCCCTGACACAACTTCAGGCCATTCCCTTGGGTTCTGTCACTGGTCACCACAGAGTAGAGATCAGTGCCTGCCCCTCCTCTTCCCCTCACTAGGAAGTTTTAACTGTAATGAGGGCTCCCCTCAGTCTCCTTCATTAGTAACCCTAATGAACAGACCAAATCACCTCAGCTGCTCCTCACATGGCTTCTCCTCAAGGCCCTTCACCATCTTCACTGCCCTCCTTTGGGCACCCTCTAATGGCTTAGTATCTTTCTTATACTGGGGTGCCCAAAACTGCACACATTATTCAAGGTGAGGTTGCCCCAGTGCAGAGCAGAGTGGGACAAACCCCTTCCTCGACCTGCTGGTGATGCTTTGCCTGATGCCCCCCAGGACACGGTTGGCCCTCCTGGCTGCCAGGGCACTGCTGACTCATATTC
>JAOXXN010000265.1:38453973-38477804 GCA_026770055.1 Myrmophylax atrothorax | reverse complement strand
ATAATGTTTGCTTTAGAAAGAACTATACTTGAAAACGCTTTTTGTTTCCATGCATTTGTTCAAAATTTTGCACAGCAGCCCAGAAGTGGGTTTTGCATGGAAATTGTTTCTTCTGCTGTGCCGCAATACTTTTTTCTGACATCATGACTTTTAAAGATGCTATCACAGATGGACAATAATGAATCATTGCCTGTTTGGGGGTGAATCAGGTGTCACAGTTGTTACTGCTTCTGCCAGCAGTGGTCTTATCCCAAGTCACTGGCAGGCAGCCACATGGAAAACACCTCTGAGCAGTGGGATGAGTTCACTGCCTTATTCACTCTCTTCATTCCAGTGTTTGCTCCTATTGCAGGCACCTGACTTCTGATCTTAGCTTATCATTTGCTCTGATTTAACCTACGAATGCATTATCAAGGACTCCTGACTTTGATATAATCAAGTATTGGGGATTTTTTGCTCTGGCTCCCTGGCTTCTCTTTCTGACCCTGATGGTGAATTGGGCAGAGTGATGTTCGCTTTCTTGATCAATAGGCCTTCCTGTCTGCCTGCAAGAAGCTCAAAACAGAGACACAACAGGAGCACACAGCTTCTTTTTTGAATTCTCTATTATGTTTTAAAAAGATGGTAAGCCTATACTTGATTAAAAGTTTCCAGAATGTTCAACATTTATCTACACAATCTTTCCCTTTATCACCTCCATATTTTAGCTTCTCCTTTGTCTTTCCAGTAGCCCTGTAGTAATACATGTCCTTCTGCTACACACTGTTACAGAGTCATAGGAGTAACACAGGTGCCCAGATACAAAGTTTCAAAATTTAAACAAAATCGAATTCATAGATTTTGAGTAGTTAAGATATGACTGCAGGGGGCAAGAGACTGTCAGTGCTGGTTCTGCTGCCAGTGATGACATGGAGCCAGAAAAGGCAGAGGGTCGTAGGACAGAGAACATGAAATCACACTAACCTCTTCATCACTAACACACAAATCTTCAGGGTTTTTTTCTGAGGCATATTCATCATCTAAATAATGCCAAAGAGTTTGCAAAAGAGAAAAAATAAAGTTAATCGAAATCTTGAACTACTTGCAGTGATCTGATAAAAAAAGCTACGACAGATACTATGGCAAAGCAAATACAAGAATACCCTTAGTTCATACCAATTGTATCATTAAAGTTTTACCAACAAGATTTATAGATGATGTTTCAAAAGCAACCAAATTTTGGTGACTTCAGTATAGGGCAATGGGGAAATTTAAATAATATGTATAATTAATTCCTTTAATTGGTAAAATCCAATGACAGAGAGAGTATTTACTTCTGGGTCAAACAAATACTTGAAGATAATCCTTGCTCATCAATTGTATTCGTACCATGAAAAAATAAAAAGGATCAACATTTTCAGTAAAGCTAACAGAATAAAATCATATTTAAACAAATGTATACATTTTAAAATCAAAGAATATAATGCTTTCTAGAAGAGGATGCTTTGTGTAACACATATTACAAGGAGTTACAGGTGATTTGGTTCATCATGGACAGATTTTATTTGAATTTCTAGATAAAATAATTCATAGCTCAACCTAAAATGGAGCACGTGGACCTAGAGGGAAGGTGGGACCGAATGCTAGCCAATAGCAATTTAATTTTTCAAGCTTTACATACTAACTAGCATAAAAAAATTACTTAACCCTTTCACCAATGACTAATTTTTCCACCCTGTTGGTAGCTGATCAAATCTCTCTCGCTGCACATACGCTAAGCGCATAGTTTCCAGAATGTCTGGCAAAACATTTAGTATTTTTTCCTTCACTTGGATGCACAAACTGTGTTATGTCACTGTCTTGCTTGGGTTCCTTCCACTTTTCATCTTTCCATTCTGGTATAAATATCTGTTCAAGGTAACTCAGAAAAGAGGTTTATACACTTTTAAGTGTTTTATGGGACTCAGAATATAACATCAGAGAGGCTCCAACAAGGCATGTGGTACTATCAAACATACCCTCGAGTCCACCAAGCATCTCCCAGAAGCAGGATGCAGATCTCTGATGCCTCTTGTGTAGCACCCACCAGCACCACAGAGAAATCCCACACCATCTATAAAGTACCAGTGACAAGTGCCTCTGTCTGTGTGGGCCAATCAATCAAGTTCAACATCTCTCCCTAGAAAACCAGGAAAAGACAGAAAAATCTCACAATAATTCAAGCTCAAGTTAGCAAAGGTCTGACTCTGAACAAACAAGGGCATAAGCTCCGCCCATCTTGAGTTCTCATCCTAATCATTACAACTACTGCTCAGAGAAGCTTCCTCAAAAGATGTTCCCCTTACCATTTGTCCTCCATCACTTCTTGTCTGACTGGACAACTGTGAACACTACCCCATGTACACATTTATTGGTAACTTGAGTCTCACAGCATCCTGCACTGCACCACTGTGCTAAGGTTAGCACAGCCTAATAGCAAGTGGATCTCTGGGGAGAGTAAGAAATTCTAGTTGTAGTAACATTATATACACAATATATATCTTGGCTACATGTCCATGTTTCATGGTACAGCTGTTAGAAACATGCAATACATTTCTAAAGTATCACTATTCCTTATTGTTTTCCATCCATTATTCTTTCAAAATACAATATTGACTATTCTTCTGAATCTCTCCAACCCTTTACATTGTGACCAACCTTCTCTCACAGTAAAAAAAAAAGAAAATTCAAACAGCAAACTCAATTTCTTTAACTTCCTCTAGGTGGGGACAGACTGAGAGACAGAACTCTTTTTTTTAGACATGCAACACAACAACCTGCAAAACACAACAACAAAAGCTGTGTGGTATTTTGAACTGCTTAAATACCAAACAGATCCCTGCTTCTGCGTCTTCATGTAAGAAAAAACAGTTCTCTGTAGAAGCACACACAATCAGTATTTGAATTTTTCTGAGGTCTAAAACATGCAGCTTGGAAAAATCGCCATAAGCTGCACTTTCTGCATCTCCAAAAAAGAGTTGCAGGTATAACATGACCTGAACTGACAACAGGAATGGGCACTATCCTCTGGAAAAACTGTAATGGGCACTGCCTACTACCCTGTCTACTTAATTACAGGCATAGCAGGAAAGTAACCTGGCATTTCTGTTGAAGGAGGCTGTGTTACTATGCTATAAATCTAAGTACAGAAAATCCAATTTATTCCTTGCTTAAATTATTGCTAAGACACATGGGGTAAAACCACAGAACCTATTTCTATAATGCAGGAGTAACCATTAACAACTTGAGTTGCTACCTAGCAAACGAAGTAAAGGACTGAGGATATAACAACTCTTGAGTTTCCAGAACTAGCTATGACAATATTCCCCCTTGTGGCCTCGGGCAAGTTACTTAACCTCTCCAGATGAGAGTCCCCATCTGTAAAAATGAGGATAATGATATTTACTTACCTCTCTCAGAGGAGATGTGAGAACTAATTACAATAATTTGTGTAAAGGGCTTTGAACCTGAAAAGCACTATGTAAAGTGCTAAGGAAACTGTTTATATAAAAGACTGAGGGGAAAAGAAGATTCAAGTTACACAGTAACACATCAGTTTAAGCAGGAAACATAACTTAGTTTTCCTTTCTTCCATTTTTATGCCTAATCAAAACTACAGATCTGAGATAATTTTCCTACTATGAAATAGGTTTAGTTATAAAGCACATGGGTATCGAGGCATTTTCAAAGTATTGACCATTTGTATTCCCCTTTTGTATAAACTTCATCAAGGGGATGATTCAAGGAAGTAGTTGCCAAAATTGCCCTTTGATATTCCAAAACATGCCATACAGATAGACTGTGATCAAAGTTGTTAGGAATATTGAGGTTTTCTTACTCCAAGTGCTCTGGCTCTTGTTTTGGTCAAGCCCTGGATACTGTTTACCTACTCGTGCTGACTTTGGTGAATGCCACTGGCTTCATAAGGGCCTCGCTATGTTATGCTACAACTGCAGAAAACCAGTGCAAATGAACATGGGGAAGCTGTCAGGAGGTCTTCATGCACACAACTGTGTGGCTGGATCTCAGGAACAAATCATTTCATTTGGAGTGCTTGCAAATACTGAAGAGCTGTTTGAGAACAGCAGTGTACCTAGTGAGAGCGATGTGATGCTAAACCATACTCCTACA
Organism: Myrmophylax atrothorax; assembly: GCA_026770055.1. Taxonomy (NCBI): domain Eukaryota; kingdom Metazoa; phylum Chordata; class Aves; order Passeriformes; family Thamnophilidae; genus Myrmophylax; species Myrmophylax atrothorax. Next base: position 38,473,655 of record JAOXXN010000265.1, on the reverse strand, counting down.
GTAATGCAGCATCTGAAAACCCCTGGGAGCAAGACATTTATCAAACACAGCAATGCTTATAGGAAAAAAATTACGGATTTTTAGGAGAAAAACAAGATTTCTTTTTAATATCCCTCAAATACTGAGTCAAATCAATTGACAATCTTCCAAGCTGTGGTGAATGAAAACTTAGAACTGTAGTATCTGTAATAACTGCAATAATATCCCAAAGGCAGCAAAGACTCATCCTGGGCAAAAGTACTTCTTCATAATTAAGGCCATGGCTAGATCTTCACACTACTTAACTTCTAGCATGGCATTTAGTAAAAAGCTAAATAAATAGATCTTTAATGTCAGCTCAGAAAGCAGTATAACATTTATTTTAAAAAATCAGAGAAATAAACCAAATACAGCTTCATTAGAAATGTGAATTTTAATGAATGCTTTTGATCATCTGTTTATTAATGTGATGACAATACCAACTGAGAAAACAAAGAAGAACAGTTATTTTAACCAAAGTAAATAAAATTATTCTCTCTATACTTTTTGGCAAGTCCACCAGCATATCAAAAAAGATGTGTTTCACCCTGTCCCTAGGTCAGAGAAGGTAGCCTTAATGCAAAGGGAAGAGACCAGCGGCAGGAGAGAACAGGGTGACCCCAACTGGGTATGTAAACCAGAGAAGACAGCGTTTGGGGTTTGATTTGTGGTTTCTTCAGGTGGTTTTAGCTTTTATTAGAAAAAAACCCCAATAAACACAAAAAAGCAATACCCCCCACTGTAGGAGATTATTTTAGGGCACATCATACAAATGGAAGACTGGACAATAATGAAGCAGGGTGGGAGGGTAGCTGATTGAGAGACACCCTTGTATGTCTAGTTTGTTTAAAACCTGGGCAACCAATGTCCTCTTCCATCTCTGATCAACTAGCCTAGGCAATAGTGACTGCCTCCTGGCACACATTTGAACACAAGCCAGAGTATGGAGTTCAATTACTTTTATATACAATACAACTATGTTTTCTTCTTTGCTTATGATTAAAAATTATTAATCAGGCAGATTGTAACTGTTGATTAATGCTCTTCATAATTACAAATAATTCTGTAGACGGCATAATTGCTTTAATATCCATTGCTTGATTAGTATAAATACATGAATAAAACTTTTTGTCTAACAAGGAAAAAAAACATGACCATGCATGTATGCAGCTAAATAGCTGCCTTAACATCACTATAGCTGCTCTTGCATCCTATTACAAACCAAAGCATTAGCACTCTGAACCCTACTGAAAAACAACAACTAGAATTATCTCTAGTTTATTGTCTTTCTCATTGGATGATTCTGTTATGATTTTCAGAGGATATACTTCATCTTTAGAACTGTTAGATACTATTTCAGGTTATTGATGCTGAAATTGGAACTACCATAACTAATCTAGAATCCTGCATTGCTTCACCTTTTGTACTGTAAGTTTTCGTTATTCTGTTATTTTATTATGCTTCCCAAATTAATATTAGCCTTGAGCAGAAAGATTAGAAAATATGTTTATATCTTCTAAGATACTTTGGGTAGCATTGTAGGGTGTGTGTCAAGTGTTTTGTTGCAGGGTTTCCTTCCCCACCATAAAGGAGCTTTGTGATGCATTTCTGACTGCTCCAAGTTGATTACCAATCATCCACAGACACTAATATCATGCTTGTCACTGCACTTTTGAAGGGTTTTCTTTGTTAGGTTTTGTTTGTTCGTTTTTTGTTTTGTTTCTGTTGTTTTTACTTTTGTGGGTTTTTTTCTGTTTAAACAAATAGATTTCCATTTTTAAACAACTACCTAGAAGTAAAAGCAAGACGAAAGAGTATTTCCAAAAGGTTATTCTGATCAGTAACTTCCTTAAAAATGCAACATTTACAAATAGAAAGTTAAAATTATAAAACAAGATGAATCCTGAAACACATCAGCCACCCCAGGTAAAGTGAAAAAAACACTGTGAAGATGCTGACAAATAAAGCAACATGCCATGTGTTACTTTTCATAAAGAAACAAGCATATACTTTTGATCATTTTACACATTGCATGAAGTAATTCCCATTCTGATAACTTTTAATTACTTCAGCAAAACATAGCAGTAGCAATGTATCAGTTTTCTATCAAAATTCACATCTGTGCTTCCTGAATACTTACAAAATACTTAAACTCTAAGTTACACAATTGTTTTAATTGACACTGTAAATTATGTCAAAGAACTTAAGGAAAGGTAATTTAAGTTGGCACAAAAACATTCCCTTTCCTCAAATAAATCAGTCTTACATAAAAAAAAAGTAATTACGAAGTATTTTATTTTGAATTTACTCTTTGTTATTAAAGTTTGAATGATCATCAACAAGACCTTCTTGATAAAAAATTTTAATTAAACAGTGCTCGATCATAAAGTTTCATTAGCTCTCTCCCTTCTTACCACTCACATTACAGTCTCAGAGATTACCCAGAGGAGACTGTCATGACAGATCTTACTCTTTCCTTTCATGGGGAGGATATACAAGGGGCTTCAATGCTAGCCCGTAACTACTCTTACTCAAATGACTTCAAGATGGAGTTAAACTCTATCTCAGTCTGAGGATTTATGAACTAGTAGACCATAACCATTCCTTTGTTCTTCAAGGCTCCACTGTAAACCTGAGAGAATGAAACTACAGTCTTCCAATCATATGCAGTATTGATAATCTATTTGCAAGCCATTTGGTATTTCAAACAGCAGCCAGTGCATTTCAAGGACTTTCACACTGAAGGAGGTAGCAGTGTTGGAAAGAAGAGCAGACACATTGAGTCTGGTATCTGCTGTCTGAAGAGAAGATTTGGTCTACCATTTTCCTTCAGTTAAGAGTGTTGATTTCATGGTTTCTACTACCTTTACAGAAATGACAACATGAAATTCTGTAGTAATTTTTCATTGAAAGAGAAGTCGGCTTTTGATGAAAGCTGTTTCTCTTCTAACCTTGAACAATACAGACCCTGCTTCAATTTGATCCAAAGGTGAGCAATTTCTCATTTACAAAAAGCCCAAAAAGTTTCCAGTGGAGCTACAGAACTCAACAGTTACAGTGCTGATTCTTTGTAATTCAAATCACACTTAAAGAACACTTCAAATCAAATGCTACAGTCACCACGAGTAAACGCCACCAACAGATGAAAAGTGTAGAATCACTACTCCTTGAGCTAAACCACTTAAACATCACTCCCTGAGCTAAAATCCACTCTCTGAACCCAATTATCAGTGCCCATAAATTAGTATTCTGTTAAGTTTAACATGTTTTAAGAGCTAATAACTGACACTAGGAATAATACCACCCATCTCTTCAGTGGAACCTTGAAACCAGACCTCCTATGACTTCAGAGGTGGCAAAGAGATCATTATGTTTTGGCCTATCTTCCTCTTCCTTATGGCAGAAGATGTAAGTATGGATGGCAACCAGTTAGTGTCTCTTCCTACAACCTGTTTTGGCCCAGTGTCACTGGAGCAAAATGTTTTAACAAGCAGCATTAACCATATCATTATTCAAGATGCTTTAATAACCCCCATTTACTGATGAACAAGATAGAAGTGACATAATGAAAAAAGGAAACAGAAGAGATAAAACAATCAGGCTATTTTCAAATTCCATGTACACTCCCAAATTTTAAAGTGTAGTCTCAGCCTAGTACTGCTACAAAACCAAATAAAAGGAATAATAGGCTATACAGTCAGGAAGGTTTTAGTTTTAGTAATTTCTGCATACTAAAGCATCCTTAAAAACATAACATCAATTTTAAAACATTAATAAAATAAACATTTTATGAAGTATTTTAAATGAATCACAAAGCTCAAGCTGTAAGTTCTCTGAATAGCATTCATGTAGCACTTGGATGCCAAGTCTTCTGCTGGCTTTACATATTTCACTCTCAAGGTGAAGATGAATCAGCTTCCTGTGGAGGCATTTACTGACAGGTCAGCTGGTCTGATGAGAAGGTGTCTGTCCTGACCTCCAACTTACCATCCTTTTCATCAGTGGATGAAAAACTGAGCTCTTGCACAAGCGCGACCCAAGTTCAGCTTGATTTACAGTGCCTGTTTCCTCCCTGTCTAAAGCAGGAAAACTTTGATAATGTCAACACTTTTTGTTTACCAAAATATGAAATAAAGATCCTAAGTCTTAAATTGATCACAGCCACCAGCATACAGTTCTCATCAGTTTGCTGACATTTTTCTGTTCAAACAGTGCAAGATAAAACTTCACTGTCTCCCACTAAGAGCCACTCTCAATGTGGACACTCAGTCAAATGTTCTGAGATAAAAGACACTGTAATAGCAGCAAAACACCACAAACTATACAGACAGAGCAAAATCACAAACAGTTTTCAACTCCCTCCCATGCCTTGGCCTACACGACATCACACAGTTGCTTTTTAGCTTGGAAAGACCAATTACATTTGTTTTTACCCCTCCAGTTTTCTACATTTCCTCCATGGTAGAGAAGAAACATTCAGCATCAAAATCCTTGAGGGTGGGGACTTAGCACCAGAAGAAAAACAAATCCCAAAAATAACCCCCCACAACCCATGCTCAAGACATATTCCTGCTTTCCCCTCTTTCAGACTTAACATAAATGAGCACCTACAGCTTTAGTAAAACAAGAAAACAAATTATATAAAAAAAATAAGCAAGACTGTGGCATACCCAGATAGCTCTTCCTCAAAAACTGCTCCTATTCCTGTTTTCCTGACATTTTTTGTTAGAAATATTTTATTTGACATAAATCTTTTACTGCCAGCCAGCCAGTAGCTCTGTCACAGCTTTCGGTAGGTAACATCATTAAAGTCTACTGTAGGGAGGACAAGGTGTTTGCCTAGATGAAAATAGCTACAGCTTAATTTAATACATTACTGGGAGTCAATTTTTTAAGCCAGAGAGATCTTCTTTGGGCCTGTCAATATTTTAAGTTTCAAGAAGATCTAAAAGTAATGATCATAATCATTATATATAAATCATTGTTGAAAAACCTCAATAGTTTTTATTCAGTAATTTGCAAATTTCTTTTTCATTTACTGAATAGTGAAGCATCTCACTTTAATTTCAGTATGAATGCTGGGCAGCTGAACATAAGGGAGAAGGTCAATAATTAAACTATGGCTTCAGATGAACAGTTTTAGCAGACAGGAGTTACTCAACACTAGCGAAGCTTCCTGTAGTTCTAGTAAAGAGGTAACAAGTACATATTTTAGGATTAGCCATCTGTCAAAGCAGGGTTAATAGCACTTGTTTGCTCCAATCAGTATTTGCAAGGTTTATGTCATTGTATTTGTTAAATCCTTCAACACTCAGAAAAGTCTAAGTGGAAAAGTTTTTGAAATGCAAAGTCTGTTTCCAACCCTTGAAGGAATTCAGGAGATGACCTTTAAAAAGCCAGTTAAATGAGGATTAAATAAGTAGCAATAGATCTTGAGTGCCTCACTCGAATGTAAAACCACATGTACCAGTGGATGACTCTCACAGGAGGTGACATATCATGACATGGATGAAGTTAAGAGATCAGACCCTGAAACTGGGCTGTTAAGACTTCAGTGTTTATCAGGTTCTTAGATGTCATATATAGAATATATACAGAAATAATACTTTAGTGCAAAGCATTATTATACAGGATGCCCATTTATTTTGAGGTATCTGTGAGATCTATAAGTCAGTTTTTCTCAGGTGAAGCAAGAGCAGGTATGACAATCCAGTTCAGTAGTTTCAAAGCAGTAACTTTCAGTATCACCACATTAAAGAAAATTTCTGTATTTCCCCTCTGCAAAGAAAAAAGTATCCAAGCAGTAACTTTTAGTATCATCACATTAATGAAAATTTCTGTATTTCCCCTCTGCAAAGGAAAAAAAAAAAGCAATATTACAGATTAATTTAGGATGACTTGTTCCCATGTATCGCTGCTCACTTCCAACTCTTGTGCCCTCTGTTTCTCAGTTACCTTCTTCCCTCTCTGTAATGTCAGGTCCTACAACGATGGGATCATTCATTAATATCATGGCAAACGCAACTTTTCCAACATCCTGAGTAAGAAAAGAAAGACCAGAACACAGACATCCAGCTGCAAAGGAAGTCCTGATCACACTGCTAAGGGGCATAAGCAACATAAATGCAAAGAAAGCATTAACTGCTAAATTCTAAGGCTCTGGTGCAAAAGTACTTCAGAAACACATTTCCATTGATCTCAAGCCCGTTCACTATCAATTATTCATGAGCAATATTTCAGGTCCAGCTAAAACATGGACACAATAGAGCTTCCACTAAGAAGGTCACTAGAAGTTGTCAGTATCTCTAGCAGAGTAAACATTTAATATTTGTAGAACAAAGTAAACCAAAGGAATGTCCTATACAAGGGGTTTTTTTCTGAGAAGAAAGAATGGAAACCACAAGTTTGTTGGAAAAAAGCTATGAATCCATCCTGTTCCTTTCACTGTGCACTGGATCAAAGCCAAGAGTCCCAGTTCTCAGCTCTAACTACTGAAGTAAATGACCAGCAGACAGGTATGATTTTGCCCATTTATACTGTTTGAGCACACTCATTACTGGTCACTTGAAATCAGAAATTTTATGAAGAGACATTTGACAGTATACAGGCCAGAATTTCCTCTTTTCCTCCCTCCTACTGATTATGCAGTTGGGTTTACTCGGAACTTTATCAAGGCATAACATCTGAAGCTACCTTTGAAATAACTGTTTTGCACCATCAAGTGCAGAGTTGCCTTGTGCCCTATGCTGATGCCTGAATTGATAACAGTCAGGTTACATTACAGAATTGAATACTAGACTTGCTTTACTTCTCTGCATGAATGTACTGATGTAATAATTTATTTGTCTATGTATTGCACTTGAAAGAATGACCAGTCCTCCTCCTCAAAAAGAAAGGTCAAGTTTCTTTACAGATGCATTAATGAAGGAGAAGATGTTTAGGAATGTCAAACTGGGATGGGAAAGCATGATATCCTCAAATGTAATGCAAGGTACTTCCTTCAAGACAAATGTGAAATCAACCCTTTTAACAGACAGCATTTAGCAATAAAAGAGTAAGAAGTACTCTGCTCTATGAGGAACAGTCAAATGTAGGCTGGCAACAAGGAGAAACAGTCACCTCCCCTCCCCAGCTACCCAGCAGGGAAAATTGATCCTCACTGCTATTAGCCCTGCAACTCATCTACAAAGTCACGACTTACTATACGACTCCCTAGCAGCATCTAAATGAAGGCTTCCAGTCTTCTGCTCCTCTCCCTGCCCTTGGCCACACAGTCATGCTTCTTCCTTTGCACTGGCACTCACGCTTAAATGAGTAGGTTATGAGCAAGTCTAATGATTTGAGTCAGCCAAAATAATTACTGTTTTTCCTCTCCTAGATCCACTTTCTGCTGGCTTAGTTCCTTGAACTGGCTTACCATCTGGTCATACAAGAGCAAGAAATGGCATAAGAGGGGGTAGAACCACTCAGACAGTGGAAAAAGGGAGGAGGGAAGGTTTGACAGCAGCCCAAGCTGAGACACTGTAGGCTGGCAGTCCCCCTGCTTCGGTGGAGGACATATCCTCCCAGATACCGTAACACAGAAAAACCATAGTATACTATGCAGTTTATTACATTTAGGAAGACAAATTCTACCACTGGACAAATACATAACAATCCTGGTAGAGGAGGGAAAGTCACTTCTAAAATATACATTTCACAGATTTGGTGTGACATCTATTAACAATCAAACCATATGACATCTGCCCCCTATAATTATTTACAGTTGAATAAATTCCACATCAGAAAAAGACCATTCATTATTGGTATCTGGATTTCCAGTGAGTCAGCCAAGGAATTCCTATAGATTGTACCACATAGGAAAGTATTTTCAATTACTTCAAGTCAGAATTAAGCTATGAAAAACTTACTTCAAAAATATACGTCTGGTTTCTCAGGTATAGCTAGTTATTCTAAATAGTCATCCATGAAACAATAAAGTACATTCTTCTTCTGTATTGCAAGTTCTTTCTGAAATGCTTAGAAAATAGGAATTTTCTAGTCCTAATATTTTAAACCTCTGTATAGTAGAGTAAGTCTTATCTATGTAAAAGCTATCAGTGTTGCTCAGATTCATAGAATAAATTTCCTTCTCCCTACTGCTGTTCTCGTGTTCACTGCTGTCTTGTTGGCTCTTACCTTTCTTGAGGAAAGAGTTAACCCAGCTGCTAATTGTGAGCTTTCTTTAGCTAAAGAAAGATAAAGCAGGATTTAAAGACCATTTTCAACTAGCTTCATAATACACTGAGGTCACTTGCTTGTTCAACTCATTCTGACTCTAAGTTCGATGGCTATTTTAAAGACACTGATCCTCAGACTACTTTTATTTATAGGATAAAGAAAATAAGCTCAGATTCTAAAACAAATCCCAACAAATGCTCTATAAATTTCTAATTTACTATGTTCTTCAATTAATGGTAGGAGTTCTAGCTACCTAAAAATATATCAAGATATTTTAATTTTACAATTACAAAAATGAGACTTTTCTAATCAACATATAGAAGAGATGCGTTATTCACAGGATAAGAAAATAAGGGAACCAAATCAGCCATATTTGACCTGAACATCATTTCTTTTTTAGTCCGCATCAGTATTTTTTTATTAACATCAGAGAAAAAGAGAAGCCAATTGTAATATTTTGTAATATTTCCAGGAGAATAGGTAACTTCAAATTGTAAACTGTGCGTGCTTCCCCTTTAAATTACCAGATTAATTTAACATTTCTTCAATATAAAAAAAATGCACAATAAAATCTGAGAGTTGAGAGTTACATTCCAATACTGTTTAGGAAGTTCTGCTTACTTTGTATTGTTAATTTTGGAATACTATTAAAGCTTGTTTACGAGGAAATTTATTATTGAAAGAATTAACTTCATTTTTCTTTTGGTTGCACTCCAGGTCATTTAAGATCAACAAATTTATTTTCTCAATTTATATTAATTACCTCCTAGTATTTTATTGTCAGAGTTGTAGAAGAGAAAAAAAGAAAGTCACTTGAAGTCTGCATCAATGCAGAAACCTGACATCTTGGCTTACACAGTTTTACATTCTACAAAAGAGTCAGATTGCAGCATCTCACTTTAATTACACACATTTATTGAAGCTAATAATAGATAAATATACACAGGTACCAAATCTTATATAACACAATTATGGCTAACACAGAGACTTCACATTCAAAACAGTATGTAAATGTGTCTAGTCAATATTTCTGACCTATTTTGTTGCGTATATTTTTACATATATAATTGGGTCATGTTCCACTAATATCATGCTTTCCTCTTCAACTCATTTTTATTCATTTATTTTATCACATTTGAACAGCTTCTGCTAATCCTATTCTCTGTCATATTTGGATTAGAGCTGTGTAGAACTTTAACATCATTTTAGCTGACAGATAGGATTTCTGGCAACCCTAAAGATGTGGGCGGAAAAGGCTGCAGAGTGAAACGCTTTTCTTCACACGCATCTATTAGTTACAGTCCCAGGCTGCATTAAGAGACCTGCAAACAAAGCTTCATATTCAAAAAGTGTTCTAAAATAAAAGCTTCAGTCCTCGTTATGATTAATATTTGTAATCCAACTACTAAATAATTCACAAAGAGCCCTCACTTTCCGTCTGCTAGGTGGGTCAGCACACCTGGAAGCGATAGCTATTTACATAACACAGATGAGGCCATTGAAGAGGTGTGCTAGGATTTATAAATCATTTTCCTGGCAACTCTATCAGCTATTTTGCAGGTATCTCCTTCTACAATTTCTTCTTTAAGAAACCGCTTCCTATATTTCTGTCTCTGAGTCTTTTCAAAGCATTTTGCAAATAAAAATGATTAGGTGGTAGGCTAATTGTCTCCTCAAATCAATGACACAATGAGGTCAGGAAGACTTGTACTTCCATGGAAATACAGCAGATTGAATGTTTCCTGCATATTCTGCAGTTGTGCATATAATTTGACTATATTTATCACAACCCTCTTCTCCCCAAAACTTAGATGAAAATAACACTACGGTTTCTAAGATAAGCACTCTGATGTTAAGAGAAGCCAGAAATTAGTTTGCTGGTGCAAAATTAACCTGTCCCCCTAGTGCAACACAGTCTTTAAGGCTCCACTATTTTTCTCTGCAGGATCCTGCTTGATTTAGTGCAGAAGATGCTCTGGGGATTAATTTAGGTTATGTAGTGAAGGAGACTGTCAGTAGAATTCCAGCTTCATTTACTGCAGTAATACGAAACTATACTAAATGAAGCGGGAGTGCCTCAATCCCTTCCTTTCCATTGGCTGCTCCCAGATCTCTCTTCATTCCTATTTCCCTAACTCACATTCACTCTTTCCAAGTCATAAGACCTTTGACACCAGGCATTTCACCTCTTCCCTACAATCTTTCATCTCCAATAATGGCATCTGCCTCCAGGTTGGTCACCTGAAGAACAAGGACAGGCTCCCTCTACACACTCTCTGGGCAGCTGCAGGGAAAGTACATGTTCAGGAGATACAGGATATGCAGTTTCCATACCCAGGGATCACTGTTGTGCCAAGTTACCATGAGATCCTGAGATAACCAATATGTGAAAAGACAGAGCGGCTATGACCTATTTTTTGTGGGACACAGCTCCCAAAATCTGGGCATAGCCCTGCTGCTTTGCCATTGAGTTCACTGAGAAAAGTAATTTAATTCAGCTTATATTAGAAATACTTCCAAATTATTACTAACATTATATAAATTATTTTAACGAAATTATTCATATTAACTACTTCAACTTTTATTAGTTGACAGATCACAGCAAAGACTTCTGAATCCATAAATCTGAGTACCTAGAGACCAGTGTCAGCTTTATACACAACCCCATCAGAACAATGGGATACAGTTTTTACTTCAATAAAGAAACTACTATGTAAGTCATATATAAAGTTTTTAGCAGTTGTTATTCAATTAGAATCTATCACATCAAGAAAAACAAATCCGAACCCTTTTTACGTGGCCACATGCAACACTGAGTTTGCCAGGGTGTAGATGACAAAAACATAAAGATGTTACTGAGTAACAGAATCACGGATTGATATGCAGTCGTGGGAGCAAACAGCATACACAGTGACTCCTCCTAATTGAACTCTCACATCATCTATTTCAGTCACATAGCTCAGAGCTGTATGCCACTGGCACTGTGGACAGAAACAGCAGCTAGCTAGGTCTGAAAACCCAATGTGTTCTTATCCCTTGAACTTACATTTTGGAACAGCAAAAGCAGGAATTATAACTCTATTCCTAGTTTTTAAATGATCCTATTCTACATATGTTTTACATTCAAATTACAGCATGGTAATTGTAATATTTAGTAGGAGTATTTTTCCCTGAAATACTTAAAAATCTGTGAATCATGACTATTTACATGACTTTTCACTATGTTATTGAATTTCTAGTTACCAAATAAAAAACCAAATAAGCACCTGAAGTAATCCGTAAAACAAAATTTTCTGACAGTTTCATATTTCAGGTCTAATTTATGATTTTTGAATACCTATGATAAATATTATGAAAGTAGCTAAGCAACTCATGAAAAATAAGCTCAGCTTCCTCCAGGATGCTCAAAACATGCTCCTACACACAGCTAACTTCTAGAAACAACGAGGAACCAATAATGACCCATTAATCAATAATTAACAGAAAAAAACAGTGTCATGAACAAAAGTGTATTTCTATGCTTGTTACACAAGACTGTTATAAATTTTCTAAGATTGTTTAAACTATCCATCAAAGTCCCAGCAAAATTACAAGTGCTGTTTGCATTAGTCAGTTCAGGCTGTTCTTCCTAAAGATAAAAGTCAGAAAATGCAGAAATTTCAAATCATCTTACAGAACTGTCCAGATCACAAAACTGTAATTTAGGGTTGTATCAGGGTTTTTTTTTAAATGGATATACGCATTCATGCTGGGAAAAAAGCCTGTTTCAATACTAACTTTATCACTTCACCTACATTTCTGCGTATTAAGGTTTATGGCATTGCAGCTTTTACACCCCTGCTGACTGGTACCCTCAGGGAACTACACACTCCTGATTGCCACATCACAAGCAGATTTCCGCTCTCATCATGCACATGAGACACCCCTTTGTATCTTGTTCTCCAGACCTGAATGTTCCCACAGTTGTGAGACTCTCCAATGCTGGTTCAGTGACAATCCAGAACACCTACACTCTAAACTTGTACACTTCAGGTTTGCTGGTCCTTTATTTATGTATTTTAATCAACGCTATGAACTAGCAATATACTTAGTTAACATCTTCGTTCCTCCCCTTTGCAGTGTTTCAGGTTTGTCTCTAATAACCATTTTTAATTTTTCTTTCTACTTCAGCATTTAAATAACATTTTTTCATTATCATAAGACAACATTCAGAACAAAAGTTGGGAAACTACATTTGCCTTATTAGATGTTGTTACAGACGGATGATTATCTGGCAATTTATTACTTCAAATCTTCTCAACTAGTTCTTAGAGAGATGAAGACAGACTTGTATGACTCACTTAAGCAGTCTACAAAACCAAATGAAAATGCTATTCTTCTTTTGGTTAAATGCATACCAACAACACTGGTTTCCAAATTCCTGAAATATTCACACTAACTCTATGCCCTATGGACACCTGTTTTTAAGAAGTTTTCCTGGAAAGAAATTGCACAGAACAATGTCTTAATAGCAAGAAACTGAGGTACAAAGTTAAAATCGTGTTTGTTAAATTAAAATGTTTAAAAAGCAATAATCTCTTTCAACAGTAAAATACTCTGTCTTTGTAAATTTGGGAATTTGCTTTCTAATAAGGGTGTTTTGAACATTTTTTTACTTCTTTTATTCTATCCAAGTCTTGGACACAATAAAAAGGTTTCTTTCTAGTGCATAGTCTAGAGAGATTCATTAAATATGTAGCATTTGAGTATCTCATAAAAACTAGACAGCAAAGCTAGACATTGAACATCTGAAATTATGAGCAATGTGACAAGAAACAATGTCACCAAAACTACTGACAGCTAAATTATAATACTCCACAGTTTTAACCACTTGTTTTTCCTCATACTATTCAATAGACTTATACTGGCTAAAGCTTCCAAGCTTTACTAAAATAAATGCAGACCTGTACTGCATTTTTTTCTGATGAGATGACAGGAAATACATTGAACTCAACCACTTCTCACTTACACTGCAGTTCCAAAAGTTGAACTTAAATCCCACTTAAGTTCACTTCAGCTTTCTTCAGTAAATTTCTGACAGCTCTCTTCTTTGATCTACATGCAGAGATGCTTCTACTGAGATTTATTCTTTACAGGGAAGAACAGGCAAATGCTTGCTCACTCTTCCAGACTAATGTCTTTGGTTTCTTCATTAAAACTGCGTCTATTTTCACTTTTGAGATACCTTCACTAAGACTTATTTACCTATCTCCTGAGAGTATGTTAGGGGTAGGTTTTGAGCATACAGTGCTCACAGTAGGCAATATATTTAATCCAAAACCATGGCCAAATAAGAAGTAAGAAGTATCTATTTCCTATTTTAATTAACAACCAAAGAAATACTGACCATTTATGTAATTTATTCAGTGTCTTAAAAAATAAAGAAATAAAGAAATAATGCTTTAAGAAGACTAGAAAGCCAAGTACCTTCATTCTGAACTCATTCTGAGAGAGAACAGATTTGATGGTACCAATCACTGTATGAGGTATATCCAACACAGTATTTTCCCTCCAAAGGAAAAGAAAGCAAAGGTATCTTTATGAAAATCATACATACTTCTTTTCAGAAGAGGGCTCAGAGCTGCTGAAACCCAAGTCTTTGAGAAGGCTTGCAGGCTGCTCAAAGATAAGAGCTAGATGGTAGCACCAAGCAAAAAATGTCCTTACAGCATTTTGCAGCATTGAAAATTACCATTCCAGCTTTCGTAAAATCTGACATGCCCAACTCATACACGGAGTTAAGGTTCCAGTGCTGATTTTCTAAATTATTATAAATTAATTTGACTAATGACAATGTAGTTATGATTTTTTCAGCATCACAGTGTTTAAGATTCTTTGAGGACACTGGACTAAGTGTCTTAACCTGAGCATAAGGTTAAACAAATAACAACCCCGTCAGCCATTAACTGTCCCAATATTTTACTACTTGATTGCTTAAAATCAATGTCCTTTAGTAGCCATTACTATGTACTTAGGAACCAGTGTCCTGTTAGGGAGACTTTAAAAAAAAAAAAGAAAGTTGGCTCTTTGCATGATTGGGGGTTTTTTTAATGTTTTCTTCAACTACTATGAATTATTAATTTAATGTCATTCACCATTACTAGAAGTTGTCCCTTAAATCTTTGGAACTGTTCTCTGACATCTGCTTTCTAGCATTAGGAACAAAAGCCTACGGACCTACCTTCATTTCAGCAACACGTGGGGAACTAAAGTTCACCCCGGGAATTGTCAAAAAAAGGCCAAGACTTCAGCACATGCTGATGTCAACATCTTGGAAATCTGTGTTCGGAAAAAAAATAGGAGGTGATGGGATAAATCTTTATAAGCTTATTTGCTTTACAGGTGCTTGACACCGGCATTACCATCATCAATTTGTAGGCTTTGTGGTTGCTTCTTTATATGTCCCTTTATTGCTTTTTATTACAAGAACATCTTATTGGCACAAAAAAAATTAATTTAGCTGTTCTAAAGCATTACTTATTCCAGCCTTTTTATTGTAACTTACCTGACAGACAGCTAATATAGGTAATTTGAACAGAACAATTGCACATGTTCACACTATGCTTAAGGATACAAAATATCCAGTATTAGTACATACGTTTGTACGCATATATTTCCATACTCACTCTCAAATCTGTACATCCACAAAAACTTTGTAATTACAGGCTCAACTCTGAAGAACTGGAGCTGCTCAGTGTAGCTACCCAAGACAATACTTCAAGAACACTCTTAAAGTATCCTAGCTAAATGACACTTATTTAGCATTTCCAAATTTTCTCCCACAAATACAGAATGACAGAGACTATGAGGGAAGATACAGGCTCCTAAGAATAGCAAAGATATGCCCAAGGCCAGAAAAAACCCACAGCCATGCCAGGCTGAAACATCGTAATTGGCAGATGCGCAAGTTGTGCAATAGTAATGTATACTGTGCATAGACCTATATAGTCAGGTATTCATATTAAACTCAGCTAAAGTAGTAACGCACCATTACTTAAATATGTGGGACTCACAGTACCATAAATGCAGCTGGAGTAAGAAAAGAAGCATGAGCAGGAGATTTCTACTGAGATTTTATACAATTTTCAGAACTCTGTTTTGATGCACCAGCAGGTATCCTGCTTCCAAGACCTTAAGAAATAATGCTTAATGACTGGTCTCTCTGGATCCCATTAAGTGATCATGTAAACAGCAGGGCACTGAAGGGTACTCAACAGAAACCTCTTAGCAACATTTTATGCCACAACGCAGTTTGCATTTTATTTGTTCCTAAGGAGACTTCGAAATTCATTTCAGGTTTGCAGACAAAGTATCATATATGAAACTCGATACTGAATACTAATTGGAGCACATGTCAGCTGCAAGTGTGAAAAAAAGACAAAATTGCATGGACACAAGACACAGGTATCCTAATCACAAAGCATGTATTATGAGTATGTTCTTCACCTTTATTCAACAGTGTTTTCTGACATCAAATAAGTAAGAACCTACTACTCAAAAAACCTGCTGAAATCGACTGTAGTGTGCGTTTTACCTAGTAACAGTACAGCTATGCTCATCTCAAAGATCTTATGTGGGGTGCATCTGACCAGTACCCAAAATATCCTGGATGGGGAAGATAGGCTTACAACGCAGAATCAGGCTTTCCATCAGGCAGCTTTCTCTACAATCTTACCACTCATGTGGTCAAAGTGCCTCTATCTCATAGTTTGTCTAACGGATGAATAAAATTTGCCTTTGGGCCAAGTGAAGCCTGATTTTAGCAGCATGCATGCCCAGCACCTGCTGAAAACAAGGCACTTCCAAATGTGCTTCAAGCTGGGCACTGCTGGTAGAACTGGTCATTTACAAATCCTGACCTGCTTAAACAGTAATAATTTTGTCCTTCACCCCAAAAACTAGGAGAGATCTTCTGTCAAGTATTGCCTCTCATATATGCTTAAGATGGACAAGATTGTGTCCTGACTTTGGCTGCAATTTTCTTCATAGTAGCTTGTATAGAGCTGCATTTTGGATTTAGGATAATAATACTGATAACATAGTAATGTTTCAGTTGTAGCTGAGCAGGGTTTACACTAAGTCAGGAACCTTTTCTGCTTCTCTCACCACCTCACCAGCAGAGAGGCTGGGGAGCACAAGAAGCTGGGAGGAGACACAGCCAGGACAGACGAGCCCAGCTGACCACTGGGATATGCCATATCAAATGATGGGGCACTCGGTATATAAACTGGGGGGAAAGCTGGCCCCACTGCTTGGACACCTGGACTGGGCACGAGTTGGTGGGTGCTCAGCAATTGCACAGTGCATCATTTGCTTCACATATTCTAATTCTTTTATCATTATTACTATTTTGCCTTCCATTTCTGTACTACTAAACTATCTTCATCTCAACCCATGAATTTTACTTCCTGCACCCCCTCCACCCCTCAGTTCTCTCCCCATCCCACTGGGGAAGGGAGTGAGCAGGTGTCTGAGTGGTGTTTTGCCACCTGCCAGCTTAAGCCAGAATTGTTAAGCATTTATAATCTTGACACTGTTACATTCTTACCATATTAATCTTTTCAGCTTCTATTGTAGTGAGTTTCAAGCTGTTTGTCACAGTAGCATCTGCCTTAGATAATTCTTTTTCTGGCAAAGAAAGCTCTTCAACAATGAAATAATTGTGGTAGCACATTGACCACATCTTGAGTTTGGGCATATGTCCCAAGTAGATCAATTTCAAAGGCAATGAAGCACAACCTAAAATTGAGTGGAGTAATATGTCACTATCTTCTACCATGGAAGGAAATTCCTGGCCAGTTTTAGTTCTGTTCTTGGTGGGAAAATAACCTTTGAACTCTTTACATGTAAGGTGAGTATTGCTATTGTCAGCATAATGGACTTTTTTTCCATTCAAAATATAAAATCTACTGAAAACTAAAACAGTATTAAAAACTTTCCCTGTAAAATTAGAGACACTATTTTGTGTCAGGTTCCTACATTGCTCCAAATTTCTCTTGTACCTTGAAAGCTTCTCCCCCCTCAACCCTACCAAATGCCTATTTCTATGAATGTTAAAATGAAATCAGCTCAGGAAAAAATGAAAATATAAATAAGACAGGGAAAAAAAAACAAACCAGAAAAAACCAAACCAGAACATTTTGACATTCCTAAAATATGAACTACTTACACTTCTGGTATACACAGTTTTTGTTAAATTGTCAACAGAAATTAATATGACATTCTGTTCCACAATAAGGATAGTAATCTTAAGGTTCTATTACTTGTATAATTGGAAGTTGGAAGTTCTATGAACTCTAGTTTGTACAACACTTTTCATCACAAGTATAGACAAGAACAATTTAGAGTTACACTTTTTTATAATATGCAGAATTAAAAAATGACTACTCTTTGACAAAGACTGGTATGTCTGGCATGTCTAAAGTGTTCAGTGTCAAAAATTACATGAGTAATGACTGGTTTTCTGCTGTTGAATCAAAATTAAAGCTACTTATGCAACACGAATTTATTTCTAGAGACTTTTTTTTAATTAGTATTCAGCATTAAGGGGTCTGAAAAAAATGTGGCATTCTCTGAAGTGTTTAGTTCATGTGCTCATGCTTTCCATGTGGGATTTCTACTTCCTTTTGCAAATACCTGATGTGATAGCCATTGAACTTACACACTTAGTTATTTTTAAACACCGCAATAATTCAGCAGAGGCAAAACCAACTTTGATTTCCAAGTGATAGTTTCAAAAGAGACTTCAGAAAATGTAAACAACACAAAAGTCTCAAGACAAAATCTTGCTGCAACAATGATCAGGTGATTAACATTTCAGAAGACCACTCATTTGCTGATAAACCATACCAAGAAGTGCCAGGGTTCAACAGCATTGCTTCAACTAAAGCAGTGCCTCTGCAACTGTAATTGTATGTTCAAATGAGTCATGGGGAAAGAGAAGGAGAAAAAAAAAAGCCCCCAGAAAATTATGCCCTTTTCACGAGCTATTTGAAACATTTCATAAAATTCTCCTTATCTTCCCTCACAACCTTTAATGGTTGGACTCAATGATCTTAGAGGCCTTTTCCAACCTAAATGATTCTGTGATTCTGTTCTCAGCAGATACATCAATAATGTGTTGTCAAGGAGGTTCTCAGCTCAGATAAGCTATGTTTCTCTCACAAAAGAAATGTGGTATGGTGAGAGCTTTCTCCAAGATCTTCTCCTGCTGAAATTAAATCTATACACAGTAGCCATTTTATAGAGGATCTCATGCTTTTATTTCAAGCGTTTCTATTTTAACTAGGAGTACACTTTCACTTGTAAATCACTTTTCTGTCAGAGGGATTTCCAGATGCTCAGCAATTCACATGCACAGAGCACTGTACAGAATGAGTGCCTTACTATGGGGTCTTCAGGCCTCACCCAACCACCACCACAATTTCTGAGAAAACACAACAGAAACACTTAGAAATCCAGACTCTAATCACTGATAACTGATTAACCCACTGAATCACTGATAAACATAGGCTCAATAGGGTGATAACTAAGCATCTTCTCTATACTGTGTTAATGACAGTTACTTTCTGATTATATACAGGACACCTCTTGAGCCTTTCCAGTTTCAAGTGCTGTTTGCCTCCTAACCACAGCTTGTTGCAGTACCTGTGTTTTATTACATTTTCCATCCCTCTCCCCTAATAGTTTTTAATTTTTAAAAAGTATAGAGGAGAAGGGCACATGTAAGGGAAGAAAAGTGTGGGCAAACTGTCTGGTCAATTCAAATCCTAACACAGCCATAGGCAAAACTAATCCAAGAAGTGTATTTGGGTGTTCTAAAAAAAGAGCAAGTGTTGTTCAAGGTCTCTGCAAGATTGACTCTGTACCCTTAAAGACACAGTGCTGACTTTGTATTTTTACATACCATCTCTGTTCTCTGGTGAATATGTTTGCCAAAAGTGGAAAAAAACCCAACCCACAGTTGTTTACATGCTTTACCTGACATACCTGATACTACACTAAGAACTCTGCTATAGCAGAATGGAAGAAAATAATAGCTTACTGAAACCAACACCTGGAACAAAAAAGTTCAAAGTGCTTTGGTACAGCAGACACATTTAGAAACACCAATAAATTCTATTTCATTAGAAAGGTGATAGGTGGCTGCAGTTTTGCATTTCTGTTTCTGAACCTTGAAATCTCTTCTTCCCACAAAAGGATGCTGCTTCAAAGCTTTCCTATCTGGAAACTGAAGCACCAGAGTAACTGCTCCAAATGAGGCAGCACGCTCAGCACCCTGGGCTGTTTGATGCAAGGCCGGCAGCTGAACAGATTGGACCATGTGTGTCCCTATCCCCGCATGCACAGGAGCCATCTGGAAACAAACAGCTCAGTCATGAAAGAGTAAAGATAACATGGACAAC
>JAOXXN010000265.1:38407093-38437968 GCA_026770055.1 Myrmophylax atrothorax | reverse complement strand
GGAGCGCCGCCACACTGCAGCGTCTCCAGGAATCCCTCCCGCGAGAGGCAGCCCATCACCCCCGGCCCGCCGCCCTCATTGGCTGCGGGGCGGGGACACGCGCTCGGGCAGCCAATCGCCCCGCGCCCAGCATGGGTGGAGCCGCCGCGCCGGCCGCGCCCATCCCGTGGCCACCCGGTCCCTGTCCGCCCCGTCGGGCGGGGCCGGGCGGCGGCGGGCGGGGGCGAAGGAGGAGGGAGAGGGAGCTGGGGATGAGAAGGGCATCCCCGTGCATGGCGGGCAGGGCTGGCATTCCCGGGGCTGGGCTGGCATCCCCGGGGCCGGGCGGCACGAGGCGCTGTGCCACCGGAACAGCGGCCGTCGGGCGAGCTGGTGCCCCGGGCGGGGCGCGGCAGTGGCCCTCGACTGTAGGTCGGCGGGAAGCGGAGGCGGCGGCGGCCCCCGCCTGGCGTAGTTGGTACTTATCGCGACCCCGCGGTGCGCAGCACTCCCGCGGTGGTGGCCCGTGGGCAGCCCGCAGCGGGCAGTCGCAACTGAGCGCTGAGTCGTAATTCGCGTGTGGTTTAGGCGAGAGCAGACCGTGTCGCGTCTTCAGGTAAGGACGTGCAAGGGTTAACTTAATTCCCTTTATCTATCCACTCTGAACTGGAGCTTTGATTAACATTGGTCTGCAAAATGTAACTGTAACAAATTCAATTAGGGTGAGCACATTTCTTCAACTTTTAATTAGATCTACCCTATTTGTCTAATGTTTAATATAACATAAAAAGCTGCTCAGCTTCCAGAGGGAAATGAAAATAGATTTAGATGTAAGCTTAGCTTTTAAAAATACAACAGACTAAAGTTCTTTGTTCCTCAGCATATCTTATTGCTGCATCTATACCCTCAAAGGTACATGAGAAAAACAGTTTTACCTGCAAAATTGCGAACATAACAATTTGTGTTAAGAGTTCCCTATAACCTTTAATTAGTCACAGGGTACTGAACATACAGGTTGTAGCCCAGGTTTGTTGCACTACTGTGCAGAATACCTCTGGATTACAGTTGTTCTAAGAGAACTTGAGAAAGTAGGAATATATTCCACAATCATTTAGTTGGTTTCAGTTAGTACATGACAGTGAAAGTTATTCACATTACATCTTAATATGATTAATAGCAGATGCTGGCAAAGAGAAGAGCCTGTATGCCATCGTTAGCAGAAAGTCCTGAAACTCCCAGGCACATCTCATAGGTGACTTGCTGTACCTTCAACTGAACTGCATCCTGCCATTTCCCACCCATACTTTCGTGATAGGATTTGCCTCTAAAAATCACAGCCCTTTTGCAGTTCAAATAGGCATTTTCTGATCGTGTCAGTGCTGGATTATGTTCTTAGGTTTGTTAGTGGGAGTATCAGTTTTTCTTGTGTGGGCACATCAGATCGTGAGAGGGGGAAAGGAAAGCAAATGCAAAAGAAATGTTCTGAAACTCTTGCTGAGCTTGGGAAAGGAGGAACCACCCTAATTTAAACTGCATATGCAGAAGCGGTCACCTGTTCCCAGATTACCCTGTAAAAGTGTTGCTGTTTTCTGTGTCCAGATACAATAGATTTTGAGGACTATTTTCTCTAGGATCATTTTTCTGGTCAGTTAAAAAATCCCTGCACATTTCAGTGCTAGTAATTATGAAGACTTGATGCTGAGTTCCTAACAGCCACACAGCCAGAAGTCTGTAGGAGTCTGACATTCACAAGGCATGACACATCATACCCTGTCTTAGTATTAAAGCAAAGACTAGAAACATCACTTAAGCCCAATGGCCCCTCCTTAATGTAGCGACAGTAAGGAACAGAAATGCTATCTAGCAGTAGCCCTGGAGGGTATACCATCACTTTCTCATTCTCTGACTGTGGTAGTCCATATATGATTATTCTACTAAAATTGAAAAATAAAAGAAGAGAAAAAAAAAGAGAAGCTGTGGTAGGAGCTGGGAGAGTAGTGGAAGAGATTTCACCTAATATTTTCTGAGTTTGGTTGTTTGCAATGAAAAAATTGCTGCAAAAGTTGCATTCCTTCTATCACACATGCTTCTTTCAGTTCCTTTCAGGTTCAAGGCTTACTGATAGAGGAAGAGGTCTCAAGTCCTGCAAGTTTTATTTCACTACTGCATTCTCAAGGAAATGGGTAGTTACTATTCATTATGTTAATTATACCAAAGGAAGCTATGAGACTTGAGGAATGACATAGATATCCTGCATGGACAAGGGTGTTCTAGAAGAGCTTAGGAGCCATTTGATGAATGCATGGAGTGCTAGCCAAATACTGGCCACTAAACTCATGAATCACAGATCACTATATTTTTTACTGTTAAGTCTTCCACTGTTGGGTTTAGGGAAGAAGAAGATACTGTATCATGAGAAAAAAAGAAGAAACATGCAAGTCCAGAAGAAATTATGTTCTAAACCCAGAACCTATTTTGTTGTTTTGTTTGGGTTTTTCTGGTGTTTTAAAATGTGCTCTAGTGCATCAGAAGAGAATTTTAAATAGTGTCTACCACTCAGAAGTTCCATCAAGAATCCTACGAAGTACAGATGAAGAACTAGAGACTCAGTTATATTCTTCATATGCCTTGTTTTTAATTTAGGCTTTGACTGAGCCAGAGGTACAGGAGCATCTGGAAAGAAATAAAAAAGGAAGACCATAAATTATGCAATGTCTGCTGTTGCCATTTTTATTTTTTACTCTCTATATGCTATTACTTCAAGATTAAAAAGCAGTATGAGCCATAAAAACTAGATTTGGAAGGTAAAAGACTCCTGTTTGATCCATAAAAATGAAGAAAGCCTAGGCCAAAGCCAGTGAAACCAATATTCTTGAGCTTATTCTGGCAAGTTTTATGACATATAAAGAGCAAATACTAGAAAGACTGTCACTGTACTGAGGCTAATTCAGCAACAGCAGTTGCTACACCTAAAAATCCAGCAGTAAGGGCTGTGGCTTTAGACCCAAGCTGCCATCAGTTTCCCTTTGTATGTCAGCCTTAGTGTGACCAAGTATCACAACTGCAACTATCAGATATACAAAATTGGAAGTCAGGTAAATTATGAGAGCAAATCTGTGGCAGGTGAATGAGTAAATGATACTGGTGACATGTAACTTACTTAATAGATAGAGTCTAGATCTGTAAACTAAATGTTTGAACTGTGACTGTCATGATTCACTGGCCTTGTGTTGCATGAGATCACAGATAGCTGTCTTTAATGGGAAGATGGATTTATTTTTTTCTTGATTATCATGTAATTTACTCCTGTTTTTCCTTTGATTTAGTCTTTTCCATCCTCAAATTTCTCATTTGAAAGAGGTTCCTTGAAGACAAAGGAATTGTGCTTAGGGAAATGGAACAGCTTTTCAAATTAAGTTCTGATTGGATGAGTTCAAGCACATGTTTCTGAAACTTCTTTTAGCAAATTAAATGCATGCTCTTGATTGTTTGGGTTTTTTCTAGTTGACTGGGAATCCAAGGGCTGCTCAGTATAGCTGAAGATTAAACACTTGGAATCCCATTTATAGGGCTCTGTTGTCACACCCTTGGTTTCAGTAAAGTTTCCTTAATGCATACTGGGTAACGATGATGTATTTAGAAGGCGCTTTCCCACTCAGGCAACCAAATCTGCATCAGGAGAACATGAAAGGTGAGAAAGCTAAGTTCCAAATATGAGAATTAACCTTCAGTAAAATTAATAAATACTGGAGTAACTATTCAGGTATACATAACTAACAACAGTGTCATATGAAATAAATCTTTGAAGATATGAAATGATCTTTGAATCATTTTTATAACAATGTGTGTGATTGCAGCTTGGGTAGAGAGTGGAGAAAAGTGTTCTGGGTTTCTGGTTTAAATTCTGGCTAAAAATCAAAGGGTAAAATCAAAGAACTTGTTAGTCTGCTCACTGATATTTGTCTCAGTGTGTCATTTGATTTCATTGTTTTCTTCTGTTTGATCTGTACCTATCTGCTGATGCTTCTAACTTGTTTAGGCAGAGATGGTCTCTCTTAATCTGCATTTGTATAGCAGCTGACACTGAGATCTCCTGCTCTGTGCCCAAGGCTCCTGGACACTGTGGCAGCAGAAATGAAAATGAGAAAAGAACTACTCTTTTATGAAGGGGTGTTGTGTAGCCAAACCAACCTGCATGTGCTTTGCGCATGTGTTAGCTATTTAACACAAGGACTGATCTGAGTCAGTGTCAGTCTGTTCCCCTGTAGATGGTGCCCCTAGTTCAGGGATTCTCTTTTGGGTTGTCAACCCTGCATCCTTAATCCTGCTCCCCACTTTGAGGGTCAGTTTTCATCAAAGTGGTGCACAGGGTGGTATTTGAGACAAAATGTGTTTTCTGTGTGAGTAAGATGGAGCTGCTGGACTGAAGTCCAAGTTCTCTTTTCGGGTGGAATCTACAGTAAAAAATTACTGAACCCTTAGCTTCCAGAGCACCCAGATACTACCAGTTTCCTTACCTTACAGTGGTAGACATTATAGCTTCCCCCATGTAAAATTTCTAATCCGTGCTGAGTATATGCATCACATAGGTGACTGTATAATAAAAAGAATGCAAAGTGGGGTTTACAGTTTAATTTTGAGGAGCTGACCTTGCAAAGCAAATGAAGAGTTGTGTAATCACAGTGTTACCTGCAAGAAGAGAATCCAGGCTTAAACAGTGTCTTTTCAAATGGATGCAAATGATTATCACAATGTGCATGAGAGGACATTCCATTGTCTCCAATAAAAAGTAAGGCTAACTGAGAAACTTGAATTAATTGCCTGTTCAGTGCAAAATATGCTTATATTTACACCAACCTTAAAATGGAGTGAGAGTGAATAGCTTAAGTATTAGCATATAGCAGTGGAATGGAGCTAAAACCTTAGGGCTTCAGGCTTCCTATATTTCATGTGTCTCATTCACAAAACTTTTACCATGCAGCAGACTTACAACAAAGATCCCCCAGAAAGCCAGCCTAGCCATGAAGCATGGCAAGTTCTGTCACCTAGCTATGCAGAGTAGGTCAAGGACTTCCATATGAATTAAAAATGGGATAGAGTTACTAGGGTTAAGAACTAGTTAATATATTTTTAATTTCAGGAAATGCTTTTGAATATCAGTAGCCTGATACATAATTCTCAAGGGAGTTTGTTTTCATTTAGCTCGCACTGTCATTTCATTCAAAGGCACAGTGAAATTACCCTAGTATTTATATTTAAAGTGCCAATCATGAAAGAGTCAGGATTATTTTTTTTACTGTAGTCACCATTTCATAATAATTTCTGTCCTGTTTAAAAAATATATTTACTTCTCTTACACAAATGTAGTCACTGTACAATTCTGATGTTTGGATTACTGTTGGGCTTCAAAGCTTGAAAAGCACATGGGTAAATGAACTGGAAATTATGTATCATTAATATAATTACAAGAAAAGATTTTTGAATTTCGCTTTCTTCATAGCTATGTTTTAGCCAGTATGCCATATTATAAACTAGTTACCTGTGCCGATTCTGTCTGTCAGCAACACCACTTTGTTTGCAAACAGAAAGAACTGCTTTGTTTCCTGTATTGCTTTTTCTACAGCATATGCCATAGCTTTCAAATTGTATAAGGGAATAGAGCTTTCCAATTGTAAATGTTGTTAAGATGATAAGGTCAGTGGTAACGTCTCTTCTGCAAACCTTGATAGATATTTATCCATGTCAAAGCTGAATTTTTAGTCATTGCAACATGTTAATGGAAAGAAGCCTTTCTTGCTTTTTAAAAAATTTAGGCAAAGAGAAATAAATCCTACCAAGCAAACCTAATTCTCCTCACAGTTAGACAGGTATAAATCTGTAGTAAGACCTGCTGTCTTAAAAGCACAGTTTCTATGACTATTATTTTCTATAAATCAAGCCAACTCAGGGACTTAAAGAATTTAATGTACCAACGCATAATTTCAATTCAAGTGCTGAATTTAAATATGAAGTTTTAAGACTTCAGTTGCACACTGGGGGGACATAGTTTCTTCCTTACTCAGTAGTTCTTTCTTAGTCTGGGGCAAGACCATCTTCCCTATTCATAAGTCTGTGATTGAGAATCCCCTATCACCTTCCTACTTTTTTTGCTTTTGGCCTCTTCAGTTGCCAGTCCTCTTACCTTCCTTCTCAGTTCTCTCTGTTCATCTTGGAATATATTTTGATATAACATTGCCAATCCTAAGTGAGAAATGGTCTGAACAGTCAGTCATCCTCTTCAGCCTTGACATTAGACCTGTTTCTGTAAGAATCAGGATTGGTCCTTTTCTCTTAGGGATGGAGTTAAAGTCTGCAGTCAGAATTACAACTGATGATGAGGTAAAGTAATGAAGTGGTTCCTGCAGAGGAATGGAAAAGTTATGAAGTCAATGGTTTGGGTTTTCATTGTTGTTTGTATGTGAACAGAAGTAGACAGTCAGGAATGTTACTTGGATAGAAGAAAAAATTAGGAAAAGAAAAGAATAAAAACAGACTAAAAAGCAATTTTGGATGGAGATAATAAAGTATAAAGATTCTCATCACTAGAAGCTCATCCTTGCCCACACTGAGCTTGCTAGCTTAAGCTGAGTAATTTGATCCTAGGGAGAAGTTCAGCCCAAAGGAGTGTTTGGTACTAATTAGTTTAAGGATTTTGGCCAATATCTCCTTGTTCTTAAGTGTGGATTTTCAAAGAAATGGTGATTTCATGTGGTCTTTGATGTTGGAACTCTAAATTAAAATGTTCTTTCTAAAGGTGAGAGCCTAGATTAAGTTATTTTGGGTCTTACAGTGGAGTTCTTCATGCCTTAACTTTCTTCCTTCTGCTGGAATCTATGGCCAACACTTTCCCCACCATAATCACAGAAGGGCATTATCATCATTATTCCCTCATAAATACAAAGGTATCTGCAGAATAACCTCTGGGATTTATTAGAGCAACAGTCATTCCTCCTAAGTTTAAAAAGGCCTGTTCAATGCTAAGGTTTTTTATTAACTGACTCTTCAGTTTGGCTTTTCCTCTGTAAGTTACTAAGCTTTATCTCTGACCAAATTGATTTTTTAAAAGGAAACTGGACGTGCCATTTTTGTCATACAGGGGTTCATAAAAATGTCTACATTTGACTTCTTCCAAAAGATTTATATTAGTTTGCTTTCGCTTGTACTCTAATTTAAATTGAACTTCTTGCATTTTTTTCCTGCAGTCACTTCTGAAAAATCCTTGAAAAGATGTTATTTGCTGGTTATTTACAGTTTAATTGCCAGTTTAATTACAATCTAATGTCTCATTTACTGTGACACTCTATACTCTGCAGGTTGAGCTGTGATAGATTACAGGAGTCACAGTGGCAATAGATTCACCTGTGTCTGGAGCTGGGCAGCCTCGCACTATTGTCAGCAGACCTGCCCAGAAAAACTGCACCAACCCTCTAGTGAGGATCAGAACATGAAAAATGCTCTGACTAAACCTATTTTGGGTATTTCAGTATTGTGGTGTTTTTACACTGCTGGTTTTTGCCACTGACACAGGCCACTGACTTTCTGTGCTGCCTGTATATTGGTTAACACATTCAGGATCTGTCCTAGAAAAGTCATCTCATAGCCTGAGTACAGAGATTAGCTGATTCCTTTGGCATGGTTTGTCTCACTTCCATCATTATGGATGCTATAATATCATGTGTGGCCAGTTTTAGTCCTCCACAAGGATCCCGGAAACCTATGTACCATTCTGGAAGGACCTCTAACCTTTGCTGCCATACTACAAAGAGCTGTTTTTGTAGTATGCAGAGGATCCATTTGAGGTTCTGTTCCTATTTCTGGTGCCAGTTAGAGAGCTGTGTGAGTAAAAAAAGATTTGCTGGAGTCATGAAGGTTTGTTGCTAATAGCATGTAGACATGTATTTATAAAATAACTGTGATCGGGAGACACATTTAGAGGTCATCTGCTCTAACCGTATGATCAAAGCAGATCCTGAAAGAACAGGTTCCTCAAGGCTTCACTCAGCTAAGTTCTGAGTGTCTCAAAAGATGAAGGCTCCATAGCCATGTATGTGGCCCCCACTGGCCTCACTCCAGAGTGGCAGTGTCTTCCTTGTACTGTAATGCCCAAAACTGACATAATGCTCCAGATGTGGTCTTACAAGTACTGAATAGAAGGGATATATTTCTTGCCTTGACCTCCTGACTCCTCTCTTGCTGATACAGCTGAAGATGTAGTTGGCCAGTTTTGGTGCAACAACATACTGCTGACTCGTGTTAGTGGTTCAAAGTCACAGCTGTAAAGTGAGAAATTGAAAGGCAGTTCATGTGCATGTGTGAGGGACTGAAAGAAATTCAGTAGATCAAAACATCCCAGGGTGGGGGGGGGTAGGGCAAGGTCTGCCAATGCGGAATGGTGCGCTGCCTCATCCACTTCCCCCATCTCTGGAGCCTTTAGCCCTGCCCAGAATGGCTATTAGCAATTGGCACCCCTGAAGCCTCACACCACACCCCCGGAGCCCCTAACCCAGCCCCATATGGCTGGCAGACTGGAAGCCCCACCTGGCAAGGTTCACCACAGAGTCCAGAGAAAATAAAACCAGCACCATGAGGCTACTGTTTCGCAGCCTACCGTTCCTGGACTCCTGGTAGCTGGACCTAGGGTGATAGTTACAATTCTCTTTTTCTCTCTTGCTTTTTATCTGTCTCTCTCTCTCTTTCTTTGCTGCTGCTTCTTCTAATTTCCTTTTCTTGATATGTGGGTAACTTAAACGTGAATGGGTTGGAATTTGCAAAGTCAATGCATTGTGAAATGCTATATGTTGACCGAATGTTTGCTTTAAACTTTTACCAAGTTCTCTTATTTTCCAAAGTTTGCCAGTAAAAGTGTGTTATTTTGACCCCCTGAGAAGTGTGGTAACCTTTCTCCCACACACGACCTTGAGGTATAGAGGAACTGAAGGCCCTTTTAATGAATCTGTTGGGCAGGTTTTGCAGCCGTGTATATTTTTAACATAAAACCCCTTTGATGAGCTCGTGATAGGAGCTACGGTGTTACAGTTTGTCCATCCTGGATAAGAACCAGCCGAAAATGGGTCAACTTCCCACACCTCTTTCATAGAACTGTTGTCAGAGAGGCAATGAACCAATCTATGAGGGACCATCATTTGTGGTTCTGAAAATTTGGAGATGCTGTGTAATGCCTGGCCCTGGGGGAGCATAGGGATTCTTCTGAAACTCTTCAGTTACGAATGATATACAGGAAGTCTTTAAGCACCTTTATGATCTTGACAGTAGATTCTCCTAGCTCAGACTAATGGCCAGGAATGTCTTAAGTTTGAAGGGGTAATGACTTCCTTCTCAAGTCTGGTGCTTCAGAGGGTATACCAAACACTTGGTAAATGCAATTATTCTTGTCCTGAAATTCACTGGTATCCTGAAAACCTGCTTTTAGCTGTTCCAGGCCTGGAGAGGGATGTTTTTCCACTATCTTAAATTAATTTCACTTGTTCAGAGTTTTCAGACAGCAGAGAACAGACTGCACTCAGATGCAGCTATGAGTCAGTCTGTCCTAGTAGGAGGTTAGGACTTGCTTAGCAGATTTTGTCCTCATTTTTATGGTGGAAGAGTGGAAATGAATGACCATTCACAGGCAGAATGTCTGCAGAGCTGATTTAGATTGTCGTGATGCTCTGTGGGCTTTGGGAAGCAGAGAGCACCCCTGTACTTGGGGCATTTGCAGCATGTGTTTGAAACAGAACTGGACGGTGCATAAATGCAAAATAATGGTCTATTATTATCTGTAACTACTAAAATTTTGTAGTGAGGGGAAAACAATGTGGGACACAACCTACAGACTGCAGTGATGGGGATGCAGCTGGTGCACACACCTTGGATGGGCATTCAAGTGTGCACCAAGGTGCTGCTCTCAAATACAGTACAGACTTAGCCCATGAATCACCTTTGTGTTTATATGGTGTACTTACACAACACTTGGTCTAAATTTATACTTAGACTTTTCATGTACGTTCATATAATCCAACCTTGGAATAAATATCTCAGCACCTTTTCCTTGCTTACTCTTTCAACCTTCTCATCATATATTGGAAACTTCCTCTCCAAGATGTCATGGACAGATAAATACCGAGAGGATGGTACTTACATTTTCTACAATGAAGTGTTATGAGCTCTATGATGTCTGATATGCTTACCTCTACTACAATGGTAAGAAAGCCTGTATAGTAGTAATAAAGCTAGTATAGAGTAGTAAAGCTAGTATAGCAGTGTTAAGAATTAAATTAATATAAAAGTAAAATAAATCAGTATATTTTGTAATAGAAAACAGTAATAGTGTATAAAGTAAAATAAAATAGTAAATAAGTTAGCAAAACTAGTACAGCAGTAATACTACAGTATAAAGGATACATACTATAGCAGCGTAAGAGAAAGTAAATTTTATAGTAAGGCTACTATAGCAGTAGTAAAGATAGTAGTAAAGCTAGTGTAGCAATTAAGAGACTTTTCTCTTGGCGTGGAGAACATACCGAGAGTTTAAAGTTTGTTTTGGAAGTGGGGTTTGTACTGTCTGGAAAAAGATGAAAAAGGCTCTTTTTGATACCATTCTTTCTAACTTCAAGGAGTTGCTGGGATACCCTGAAGCAACCTTAAAATATGCAAAAGTCTTTCACAGTAAGAACTACATTTTTAATACAGTTTCAGTAACAGTTCCTGCTATAGTACTTTTCCTACAGAAAATTGTGCATGTTTATTCTTCTAGTTAAAAAATATATCAAATGCATTTTTCCATGATAGAAAGTATAGCAGAGTAATCTTTGCCTTCAGGTCATAACACTTGAGCCAGAATTGGAGAGTCTACTGAACTAAAATTCTTCTAATAAGCCACAGAAAGCAACTAATGATAAACATAATCTCTGCTGCTCTTGCTGGAGCCATCAGCACTATCTGAGATTGAATATTATTACTATTCATCACCAATATCCTCTGTCTCAGGATGTCATTTCTTATGTGATTTTCTCATCAGCTTTCTTCTTTTTTGGTTTCTTACCTTGTTTTCTTTATCCTTGCTATAATATTTATAACATTCCACACAGGAACTGTAATTAAACCTTTTCTTTGCTCTATGTCTTCAGTCTCTAATGCATAGACATTGTTATAGTCCTAAAGTAGAACAATAAGAATTGACTAATGTAAACTTTTGGAAAGGTTTCCAAAACTACATTTTGACTTGAATCATATAATAAGTTGCACTGACGTGCAGTTAAGCTTATAATGCTGTACCAAGATCTCTCCACAGATATCCCAGGAATATGGGACCTTTCTGACTTAGAATTTTTAGATTTGAGTCCTTGGTGAAAGAACACAGGTAATCTGAAGTCTGAGGATGCTTATGACAAATTGTTTTTCGACATCTTCAAAACTGATCACATCTCTACTTTTAATTGGTATCTAAATGTGGATTTAATCATCTGAGTGAAGGTAGTTTTGATATTTTCTGGCCTTTTTTCTTTCTAATGTGAGAGATGTTTGGCTGTGGGAATACAGGGGTTCCTGTTTGCTTTGTTTGTTTTTTTTTTAACATATTTTCATTTCCTTTTCTTGTTTGTATTTAGCGATATTATTTTACTCCAAGTTCTCTAAAGTTCTTCCTCTGTTTTTCCTCCCCTAACCCTGTGTGTAATATTTAAATTGCATTTGAACTAGGCTTCCTGTGTCTGACTATCTGTATATAGACTGCATTATTTAGCCTAGATTTTCTAATATGAGACTCTTCAAAAGTGCTTACAAGATGTCTAACAGTTTTGGGATGTGTTCTTATTGTTTTCCATTTGGACATTTTAATACTTTTAAGGCGAATTTAATAGAACCCACGCTTCTCCAGTTAGAACTAATTTTAGGAGAGTGAAGCTAGTTTGATCTTTGACTATCCTATCTTCTCAAATTCAAACCTTTTAGTTAAATGCCTTAATTTACTTCTGATTCTCTATATATTCACTTGATGGCATTGACCCCAAGAATACTGGCCCTGTCACCTGCATTCTAGTCTAACAGTCGAATTTAAAGTCAGCCTATATGGCTACTCAGAAGCTGCTGAGTCTCAGGTTTCTTTCTAGAAATTTTCTCCATATTTTTGGTATCTCTTGACAGATACCTGTTTATGCATTGTGCAGCTTTAACCTCATGCTTGTATTACAAATAAAACGTGTTTTGTAAGTCTTTATTATTAAAATTCACTTTAAATAGAACTTGCTGCATTTTTTTAAATCCAAAGAAGCTCTAATATAGATAGTCATAAAACCACTGCTTGTAGCGTCAAAAGGCTATATGTTTCTAAAAATGGGTTTGCTTTTTTCACATCTCACAGATTCAGGTTGGCTCTTACCTAGGCAGAACCAGTTTGCTGTTAAAACTAAGACAGAATTGGAAGCTGTGTCCCAAAAACAGAGATGTGTGCTCAGAGAAAGGTCATCATGCAGAAGGAAAGCGAGCCACAGTTTTACATGGGGTCAAATTTACTTAAGAATAGAGATCCGTGGTGCTCCTACTGATGGTCAGTCACTAAATAATTGAAGAAAGATAGCCGATCTGTAAATGACAGATTCCCAACGGAACTGATCTGGAAGTACATATTCGTAGGGAGAGGAGGACTCCGAAGACTATAGATTCAGTTTGCCATATTATAGCTTTGTCTGTGCCAGGATGCCCTGACTAGCATAGGTTCTTCAGAGGTTCTGTTTGTCAGGTGTAGGTGGGGCTCCTACTGATGGACTGTCCTGCTGCTTCTGGGCTTGAGGTAGTTAAGCCTAACCCCACTCTTGACCAAGAGGTTTAAAAAGATCACATTTGCATTAGGGCTGTGCCCTCCTAAAATGGTATCTGCCATAGCAGGTACAACAGGAATGCCAATCAGGAAGGATGCAGTTTTAAAAACTGATTTGCGTGAAGCTTTTCCTAGCAGCTGTCAGTAGCTCCTAGGTTGCGGTAGAACCATAGAGCATCCTGCTCATAAACAAACTCTCAGATGTTTTCAGTTATTAAAATGCCAGTCATATTATAGCACTAGAATATGTTTAGCATAACTGTTATACACTAGCATCCATAAGGTTCTGATGTCTGTTCTGCATATCCCTGTTTCTGATTCCACCATGATTTCAGTCTTCTACCATTTTTTTTCAATAACTCATAGCTTGTAGTTTGAAAGTCCATCTGCTTATTTTAAAATCAGATTTTTCTCTTTCCAATCAGAAGAAAAACAGCAGAATCAACATAATGTAGCTGGAATTTGGGTAATTGGATATATATGTACAGAGTTTAGACACTTTCCTTTTCACAGTCAAAATTTGCGAACCAGTTTAAAAATTACCGTCCCCCGAAACATGCATGCTACCATTGCAGGAAACAAGTTATGTGGAATGATGCACCATGCCATGAGTCATGCAGTTTAAATTGCATTCCAAATTATTACTCCACATTTCATTTATTTGTTATATTTCAAAAGTACAGTTTTTAAAAAAACAGTAGACATTGGTATTGTAGATTGCCTGTAGTAAAACAACAAATGGAAACAAAAAAATCTGCTTCAGACAACTCTTTTTCTCCTGACATTGAGTGCTCTTCTCAGCTCCACTCGGAGCCTTGGGATTTCATAAACATTTCAGATTTATTTTTTCACTTATTTTACATTTGCAGCTGACTTTAAAACATTATGCAGTAAAGCTTTAAAAAACCAGCACCCAAGTGTCAAATAACATAGGAGCAAATATAATCCACAAATTCATGTATTTTTCTAAATTTCATTTTCAAGCCAGGATTTTGATATCTTTTAAAATAGTTGCAGTTGTCACTACTGAAGATTCTGAAATCCTCTGCAAACAGTCACAATACCAATACACAAGAATTAACATTTGCAGAACTTCTAACAAATCATTATCAAAAAGGAAAGATGAACTAAAAGTCATTTGACTTTATATGACCATTCCAAAGACATAGAATATCTCTTCCCTGCTTACAAATTAATTATTTTAAGGTAAACACTGAACAACCAGTATTCTAAGATCTTAGGAAAAGCTACAGCAACTTCTGAATGAAAAGGAGGACTAGTAGAAAATAGTAGCAGGAGTAGCATCTTCCTTGAACAGTCAGAAAACTGTTTCACTCTTCCCAAAATCTTTTCCTGTGCAGGTTAAACTAATAGTACAGAACAGGTACCTCAGACTGAATCTCTGTCTAAAATGAAATAAGAGAATTTAATCTAATAATCATCAGGATGTCAATGTTTATTCTGAAAACTTCCTAGGAGGCCTTCTATGGGGACACCTTTTCCTCTATCTCACTAACTTGCACTGAATTTGCTTATGGGAGCAGCTTCTTTGTGTAATTTAGTAGTTTGGCATGAAAGTGCCACATATTCTGGTATATGCTGATCTGGCATTGCTTTGTATGAAAAGATAATTTTTTAACTCAGTTGAATGCCAGAAGGCCCATTTTTATGCTTCTGTCAAGAAACAATATGTAAGATTTTCTTCTATACCCTTTCCTGTTACATCTCAGTAAATGCGACTGCTTTCTGGTGGTTTAGAACTCCAGAGCTTTCTCTGATTTGAGTTTTTCTTCACCAGTTCAGTGACCTGTTCTTATGTTTCTAACTGTTTGGGTTATATCATTAATTTAGTCTAGAATTCATACATTCCTAAAGAGTTTGCACAGAATTTGTGAAATACAGTTAACAAGATTATAGATGTTTTACTTTCCTTTGGTTTGCAGGTATCTGGAATGGTTCTTAACTATTTGCCTAATCTTAGTGATACCCATGTAATTCTTTCACTTTGCCTGGGAGTTGAGCTGGACCCTGCCCATATCCTAGTGATACAAGAATCCTTCACACTTGTTCTATGAGGCTCTTTTAGATCTCATCACTCTGTGCTGTTGAATGGGATGTGGCTCCAGTCCTGCAGACTTTGCAAGAAGCTAGTTTGATACCAAGCCCGTGGGATATCAGAGCTGGAAAACAGGCAAGATTAGACATTTAGACTGCGTTGTAACTGAATAAAGTGGGAGAGATGAAAAAAAGCTCTTTAATTTTTTCAGTTACTGTCCTTCTTCACTCTAACCAAATTATATTATCTCAAGTTTAACAAATTTAACCTCTTCCACTGTGAGACTACTGAAATGCAGATTTCTTCTCTCAAATCAGGTGATTTGCTCAAAAGATTAAATCTGTTATTCTGAGGAATGTAAGTGCATCACCTTAAATGCCCAAAGGATCAAAGCAGGAGGTATGTCCCCTTAATGAATGATTTTGAAACTTTTGGACCAAACAATGTCAGTGCAATAAAAAGGAATCCTGCTCTGCCTGAGGGCAGTATAAAACATAAGACGGTGCTTGCTTATATAAATATACTTCAGAAAGTGTAACCGTAAAAAGATAAGGAGAAAGGTAGTAGAGAAAGCTTTGCTGACTCCAATAAGCATTAAGGTCTTGATGGGGCTCTGATGGATTTCTTGCTGTCAATGCAGTTTTCCAGGTTCAAACTGACTTTGATAACTCAGCTCCTTCTCTGTTCTGGTGCTCACTGGTGAGCAGAAAGTCTATTGGCCTTGTAAGCAGAACAGGTATCCAACCAGGAATGCTTTGGAGATATTAATTAAAGGGAAGACAAGATTTTGTTTCCTTTCCAAACAGGAATTTGTTTTGGCTTATCTATGTTTGTCTCTGATCCCTTGCCATTCTCTTCTTTTAGCCTTCCCATTTGCCTTCTTTCAAATAATTGTTCTCCAGTGTAGCTCCCCAAAATATTCTTGATTCACTGATGTTGGCAGAAAATACCAAGCTGTTTTAAATCACATTCTATAGGAATATATTTGTTTCAATGAAACTACAGCTGAAAGCAATTATCGGCTCCAATTCTGAATCCCTATAACAAAATTAAAGTTAAAAATTCTGGGAGCTTTTCTAGCTACTGGATTTTAAGTTAGTGTCATTTTTTTGGGAATGGAGGCTGCAAGTTCAAGTCCCTGTTCCATCCTATTTGGAACAGGAATTGGAACAAAAAATTGGATCTAGGTCATATGCATTTCAGGCAAGTGTCCTGCTCAGCAAGGCAAAAAGTCAGCATCCCTTATCCAACAAATGTTTTTGATTTAATCAAGTCTTGAATAAGAGGGATTTAGCTTCTTCCATGCTGTGCAGAGGAGGCACTGGTACTTGGCTCTTCACGCTATTCTTCCTGTCCTGAGCCATGTGGCAGTTCCAGGAACAGACTATCAATTTCAATAGACCTGTTCCTTTCTAGTAAGTGAATATCGAAAGCCTGGCTAAACAGAATTTTTACACTCCAGCTGACACTTCTGTGAAGCCCTGGGCTGTCACTGTCTTTGACACTGCAGAGACCTTCTGCCTGGTCCCAGAGAAGAGGGCAGGAAGCATGGAGAGGGAACTGAGGAACTGCAGGCTCCCCATTTCCCCTTTGTGGCTAGTCTAACCACTGCCCAAGCCTCCATTCCTAGGTCCATGGCTGCAAAAAAAAAGAGGAGGCACTTGTGCCCAGATAGTAGGGGCAGCAGAACTTGCCTGAAGCAGTTTTTCTTTTCTCAAGAGAAAAGGCTGGTAAATGGAAATTTAGAAATTCAACATCTGTTTGAGGTATTGAACTCCTGTATTTACTTCATTCTCTCCCTGGATTTGCAAGTGTGAGCTATTTTCATCCAAACTGGAAGAAAAAGCACAGGCAAACTGGCACATGTAGTAACCAGCTTCTTTCCAACTCATATTAGGCCTCTTATAAAGACCTATTTTAGGTTTCCTTTTTGTCACAAAAGGCTTGTTAAACTCAGTTTTTAAGGGCTTTACAGCATGTAGGGATAGGTGCGCTTTCTGAAGAATTTGTAGCAGGAAGTTAGAGCTCGTTTTCTCTTAGGAAGCCTTTCCTGCCTGGAAAGTGCCTCTCTCAAGAGGGTTAGATAGTTTTTTTCCTTTCCCTTCTGCGTTCCAGAGAACATTGCAGAGAGGGTTGTGAGTGACACACTCTCTTTCTGGTCTGCAGGACAGATAACCTTCGCAGCCATGCACAGGCCTCCTGGGCCGGAGAGGGCAAGGGAGGACAGGGGGAAGATAAAAAGCCCTGGAAGACGGCGGGAGCTGCCTTTTTGTGAGACCTGGTGTTGTCTCTCAGCACTGTGAGGTTTTGTAAGTTTCCAGTGTCCTTGCCTCCAAAAATAAACTTTTTTGAATCCTTTGCACTGCTTTGGCATTTTTGGGGAGAATACCTGCCTATATTTTGCTCTACACAACCTAATCAAACCAGCTCGGTACAGTAGGCGTCTCCATCTTTTTCCCATATTTTTGCGAAGTCTGCTTTCAACTGTGTTTGTACCCCATTGCATTTTGGGAATTCTGGAGCTCATAAATAAAAGCATCTTCTTTTCTTGAAAGAACCTCCCAGCAAGTTCTTTCAACAGCAGCTTCCCTGCACAGCATTAGAGAACGCAGTGTGACGTTCACTGTTACAGGAAAAATGTTCCTCTCATTTACCAAAGGATTATTTTAGTCATGTTAGTTTAAGACATACCTTTAAAAGGCTGAGCATTTAGAAAGCACAACAAAATCCTTTGTCTTCTCAATCTATATGTTTGCTTTGCCGCTTTTAGGCTGTAACTTCATCGTTTTGTTCCATGTTTACTTATTGCACGTATTTTCTAAATGCACACAGATCAGGCTGGAAACACCATTTGTTCACTTATGGGTACAACCTTATCTCGAAGTGCCAGATGGATATAGGCAGGTAGCAAGAGA
Source organism: Myrmophylax atrothorax (assembly GCA_026770055.1). Classification (NCBI taxonomy): domain Eukaryota; kingdom Metazoa; phylum Chordata; class Aves; order Passeriformes; family Thamnophilidae; genus Myrmophylax; species Myrmophylax atrothorax. Next base: position 38,420,165 of record JAOXXN010000265.1, on the reverse strand, counting down.
GCTATGTGAGAAGTAGAGATTTTCATTTGGGCTTTCTGACAAGTCTTTCTGGGAGATGGGAAGGGATTTACTTAGTCCTTCTTTAGTGGAAGTTGCATTCATATTCTGAAACAAGTCCAGTGGGAAATTCCTAATAGGTCTGCCAGCTTTGTGTGTTGCATGAAACAACAAATTTGTATTTGAATAAAACCATTAGGATTTCAGAGAAAATACTGGTGATTCAAGAAATTTAGTTAAAAGTTTTAGACTAACCCTGAGGTGTTTTCCAATACTTGGTGGACTTTAGGTTAAATAGCACTCAAAGAGTTCCAGAAAAAGGTCCACCCAAATGTAAGAGATAATGACATATTTAAAATGTCAGCTAAATGATTATGCAAGCCACGTTTATCTAAAGTTTTTCAATGTATGATGGGTGTTTTTTCTCTCCCACATTCCCACAGCAGAATGAAGATCAGTACAGAAAATGGGAATTGATCATGATTGCTGCTGAAATGAAAAGATGATGACCTTCTTCATTCATGTGAACAATAATGTTTTCCATGGATAAAATATGTACTTTCTGGAATGTGTCTCACAAACAGAAAATCAATAAGGAGAAAGTTCAAACTCTGCTGCCTTTGTACTAAATGTTTGCTGACCAAAATAAGAGCTTAATAAGCAGATCTGTGATCTGTTGAGTTTTAGAATACTTTGCAGTTTGAAACCATTGTGGAATTAGGCCTCCTGGAATTGAGACGACTTACGCACACCACTGCATATTTTCACAAACAGGAGAAAGCAAGTTTTTTGAAAAATATGGGAAATAGTAGTTTATAGAAAGCCTGTTTCTTTCTCTGAAAAAGTGGGCTCCCAGTTATTTTCAGTGATTATTTCAGCAGGAAATTCAACACACTTCAGCTAGTAAGAAAAAGTGTGACTATGTCTATTTGTAAACGAATGTTTATAAAGAACCCTTTCTTAAAGAATTTGATCCACAGGATCGAAATGTAAGATAGTTGTTAGAGGAGCCACATCTTACATGAGTAAATATGTCTTTACTCCTGCCATATAAAAGCATGTGCATGTTGAAGTTCATGCCAAATGCCATTAAACAAAATTAAAAATACATAGACTGTTATTTTTCAAAATCCGTGGCTTCACAGAGTATTGCAACATGAAGTCAAAGAAGCCATTGAGTTCTATTTTAATTTCATAATATTCTGGTTAATGTCTATTAAAACATCCATTAAAAGACATGCTAATTTAACTGGGAACATATAATAGATGCTGTTTAATGCTTCCATTAAATTAATGCTAGATTAGTGTCTTAAATAGATGTTGTTATTATTAACAATATATTAAATAGATGCTGTTATTAAAAAGAGTAATGCAACATTAATTAAAAGCAAGCTAGGACTTCACTGACAAAAGAAAAACTTCCTACCTAATGGACACCAAAATATTAGCGGTAACAAAACATTTTCTTATTTGGTTCACTGTCTTCTGCATTCCACTATTATTTTCCCTTTAGTGTAATGACCTCTGTGCTATGTAATCACATGAGATATCAAATGGATATAAAATAAATACCTCCACAATGATGGAATGCTTCTTAGTTTCTTTCTCTCTTCTTTTTTTTTTCAGTTTTTGTTTTTAATTAATAAACGGAAAGAACTGGACAAGTGTTGATGTCCAAATTTTATTGGATGGTAATTTCTGTGTTTATAGTCTATATTATGTTATTGATACATTTTGTTCTTTTATGTGTGTATATATATTTTCGTGTAATTGATGCCATAAATGTATCATTTTCAAGACCTTTTTTTTAAATTCAGTCTAATTCATAAAGCCTATAAAGCCATAAAGCTACTGAAAGGCAAGAAATGCATATGTTTGACTGATAATGTTTGGCTGCTATGAGATAGACACATACAAGTAGGTCTCATCACACATGCTGATGATGGAGCTGAAGCAAGTTCAAAACAACAGGAAAGCCAAAAGCCATGGCTTATTGCAAATATCACATTATAACAAATCTTACAGATAATTTCCATGCTACTGTGGGTTTTCTTCATCTTGAAATACAAGTGTTCTCATCACTAGGGTTGGAATAATAGATGAAATTGGTTTTAGCTTGAAAGTCATTGCTTTTCTCTGTCATCACAGACTGGAAAAACACTGAACAGAAATAAATGTATGAGAAATAAAATATAATGAAAATAATGCTCATAGTCACATCTCCAATAGGGAACAAGATTTACATCACTTTGTAGACTCATATTTCCTGACATTTGTCCTAGCATATTATGATCAAAGAACTAAAGCAGTGGCTAGGAAACACCACAGGAAGCATAAAATGAAATGATTATGTAAACTTCCAAAGGAAGACAACTTCCACTTGCATCCTGGCTGCTAGAAACCTTTCAGAGTTTATTTGGAGACTGCCTCTTTTTCAATATAGCAAGCTCTTGTTTCAGGATCCCCTGATGATTTTCACTTGTTTTATTGGGCATGCATTGCCCTACTGTTACCATTTCCTTGAACAGAACTGGCTGCCAAACCAACAGCTGCTGCCTGTAGCCTCTTCACCAGTGCCAGCCAGCAAGGGACCACAAATGAACTGCAAAGAAGGATGATACCATACACAATCACTATATAAGGTTGGTATATGGTTAAAAATCTCAGAGACAATGCTGATGGGAAACTTTATACCAAATTCTTATATTTTTAATGAAGAACTATTCCAAGAAAGTAAGAGAGTTTTGCATTTAAAAGTGAAAAAATAAAAATTACTCCCCTCTTCTAACCCCGGTTGCTTAATGTTTCAGGTAGGGAATTCAATGCAGCAAAAACTAAGTAAATTGAACACTGAAAAGATTTTTAAAACAGATTGGACAGGTTTATAGCCTATGTAAAACAAAAATAATCAAATCATATTCATGTGCTAAACTGATTACCTTCAGCTCCAGTACTGCACAGCAAGCCTGGTCCTAAGAGAATGGGAGGAGAACTGCAAAGGTAGATGGATCACAGTTAGCCTGACAGTAGCTGGGATTTCTTCCTGATAGAGGAACAGGGAGAAAGCAGGATTGATGCTCACATTAATAGACCTTTCCTTCAAGAAGAGGATTATCTGACGTTTGATAATTTTTTTAACTTTCAATTTTTAGTTTCCTTTTGCTTTTATAGAATTAGTTACAACCCAGTTGCCAAAAATGCATGTGCAATAATACATAGGGTACTATTTGGCAGCTTATCAACCACAAATCTCTCTAAGAACTCTTTGGTTTTTAGCTGACAGGCTCTCCCTTCTGTTCACTTACAGCACAGAAAAAGATACATTTTTAACTCTTCCCTGTCTTCTAGAACCCAAGTTATCCAAATCCTTGTGTCTTGTGACGTCAGCTCTGCAGAGTGCAAAGAGGATACTAAATGTTATGCTGGTTTCAGACCTTACATGAATGGCTACCCCAATGAAAGCAGTGAAGAATCAGGCTTCAGTAACATATTACATGCAATTTATAGAGACCTTTTTTCAATAGGGAAAAATTTTGGTTTAATTTCCATAAAATTAACTCATACTATTAATGTTTAATTCATAACTGACCTATGCAGCATGGATTATACAGGGAAGAGTAGGTAGATACTGTTTTAGTGAAAAGCAGCAAGTAAATTAAATATCATTGAAAAAAATATATTTTAAATTTGTCTCACTAAAATTTTCTGAGAGGACCAGCTGAGAAGCATGTTTTATATTTAATTTAATCTGACCTTCTGAGGAAACATGTCTGACTAATTCCTTACCCCTTGTTTACCATAGGTATTCATTTAGAAACAAAGTCACAGGTGCTGCAGGTATATGAGCTAAGGTTAATTGGAATTTTGTAGACTTGTTATATTCTTATAAAAATTTTCAAAAGCGAGGTATAAGTTTTCTGTCAATATTCTAAATAATTTTGAACCATCTATATCTATATGTATGCTTTTATCAGGGATTTCAACATTGTTTTAGAAACATTTTTTCCAGCCAAGTCAAAAATAATAACTACAAATAAATTATTTTAATTAATTTTATGACTCTCACAAAGAGAGGAAAGATTCCATTTTGGGTGTTGAAAAACTAAAATAGTTATAAAGCTCTAAAACCAGTCATTTTCAGCAAATAAAAAATACCCAACACCTTATGCCTTCTCTTTCCACAACAAAATACACTGAAGAGCTCCAGCAAATGGCCTAGAGAATAGAGGAGCTCCTAAATCTGATGGCTGAGTCACTCCTCTTATTTCATGGTTCCCATCAACATTAACGCACACTACTGATCTGCCTGCAAGCCAGTGATTTGCAATGCCAAACCTTTCAGGACAAAGTTGATTGCTTATTAAAGATTCCTTAGTTTCGTTGGTCAAGCTGTTCATGAATCAAGATGTGGTGCTTTGAGAGCTGGCACTGGTAAGCAGCACAGCTGTTACGGAAAAACTGGCCATGGGAAATAATCTTGAGTTGTATGATAAAGACATGATTCATCTTGTACTCAAAGATGAAACAAAAAATGCGCTGAAAGATAATTTTATTATGAGAGCAGAAACCTGGATAAACTTTGATAAACTGAAGAACTCAGGTTTTTAGGACTCAGGTTGAGGACACCAGGACTTGGATGTGAGGGAAGATTTAAATTCCTTCCAGTCGATGGATGTAAAACTGTCTAGAATTTATATTACAAACAACACAGGGGTTAAAAAACCTGCAGGCTACAGATCTGCTGGCTGGCTGACTGCTTTGTGAAGGACACTTCAGAACAAGGAGAGAGCATATGCAGAAAGGCATAGGGATCTGAATAGCAAAGAAACACTTGTTCAAGAGGTCAAAAAGGTGCAGGGACAAGAAAGGATTTGAGAAATATATTTAAATAATAAAAGGTTCTCCAGCAATACAAGTCAAAAGAGAACAGAACTACCCAGGGTTCCATACAGTAGGAAGAAAATACGAGCTTTGGCATCGTGCCTTTGGTATCACAAAGAATTTTTTACTTTTCAAAACTGAACAGTGATATAAACTGGCAGGGCAAAGCTAGAGGGTAATGCAAAGAAAATGGTATACATACTTTCCACCAATTTTGATAGAAATTCCATTCTGAACTTACAAAGTCAATACTGTGGTTTTTTAACAAATCTTTTCTGTAACAACTGTTACAATATGATTGGAGAATAGAAAAAGCAGCAGTTTTATTTTCAATGGAGAATAAATGTGATTCAGACAAGTGCAAACTTGCTATTTTGTCTGCATATAAGATATTAGAACAAACGGGGAAGCAGAGCTCATTAGAGACTTTGGGGTAAGAGAAAATTGGTAAAATATGACAAGAAATGACGAAAAGTAGACTGGTAATGTATTTTCTAGACAAATTCAATGTAGGAGGTCTTAACTAACTAAATATGTGGAGCTCCAGATAACTGACTCAAATGAAAAATTGTGTGTGAGGTTGAGTACACCAGCCATCAAAAGCTAAACCAAAAGTGAATAAAAAAACCTGTCCAAGGCAGAAAGAGATGGGTAGTAATGAAGAACAGCAGTAGGCTGGAAAAGTTCATTAGCAGTATGTTCAAGGGTCTGAATTTCTTTGAAGACTTCAATAGTGAGTGGCACCAGCAATATGTTAAATATTGTGCTGATAAAACAGCCAAACAAATGTGGAATAGACTGGGAAGGATCTGGAACAGCCTTCCCGGGCTCTATGCACTCTTTAGGACTAGATAAAATGATTGCTATAGCAGCAGTGTTTGGATCTCTTAACAAAGGGATAACAGATATCTTTGCATTCACCAGGGTGCTTCAGAACTAGAAGCCCATTTTCAACATTTAAATTTGCATTTCAAAACCCACATGCTAAACTGGCATGGATCTTCCTTCTGTTTGGATGCATAAGTAATTTACATGTTCTTTGAACAGTCTGCCTACAGTATACAGATGCTCTGGAGTCAGGAAGACAGTGCTTATGAATCTGACTGGATCCACTTGCCAGCTTTACTGTGCCAATAAAGCCCATAATATATGCACTGGAACCCAACGTTCATATCAGATCAATCTGAGCAAGAAAAAGATTGGTTAGATATTCTGGCAAGGGCATTCATTGGCGGAGTCTATGCAACCATTACTAAAATCTTTAACATTTGCTACGGAATCTTAGGATAGGTATAAATGCACTTTTTTTTTTTTAATTCCACACTACCAAACTTTACATGTTATAGCTATTTTACTGATAGAACCCTCCTCTTTAGGTCTCCTAGATGCTAAATTATTCAACTGGAAAAGACCACTCTAATTAGTACACCTACAAGATTTCTTTTTGATAGCTTCAGACTGTCTGCTCACAGACTTTTAACTGCCCAGTTGCTCATCAAGAAAATAGTGTCTTATATCACCAGCATCTTCTAGATGGTGCCCCTGTCTTACGAGCAGCTCAAAGAGCTGGTGGAGTCCATAAACAGTTCACAATACACCAACTAGAGCAAACAAGTGAAATCTGATGTTCTGTGAACAAAAAGGTTAGTGTAGGTTCGTCCTTGTTCTTTTTCACTCCAGGTTGAGAGCTAGGTTGTAACTGAATTGGGATCTGAGTAGAATTATGTATAAAAACATTTTCTTTGTGCGTGTTTTTAACTTGAGTCAGTTGCACAATCATTCTGTTTCTGCTGGAGGCATAGTCAGTGGTACAACCACTCTCCTGTGTCAGCTCTTCAGTGAAAACATAGCCTAAAAAATCTATCTTTGTCACAGAGTTAATTTCAAAGACAGGAATTCATTTGTTTAGAACTACGTGGATTCTTGCCCTACTTATGGGCAGTGCATTTAACAGACATGCTCCATCCTCTGTCCTAGGTTGTAAGTTCACAGTGAAGCCTTTGGAAACCTAGATGGAAAGGCTGCCTTGATACTGCCCATGGCACGGATTCTCTTATTGTAGCTTTTAAACTGCATCAGTGTTTGTCTTTCTCTCCTCGGTTATGTATTCATATATAGAAGTAAGTGTGGAATAAGTGACTGCCTTGCAAATGTGCTCTCTCAGAGCATAGAGCTGCTGTCTGCAGAGAATCTTTATTCACCGAGGGCCTTCAAGGCCGCTGTGTGAGCAGTAATATAATCTGACTACGAGTGCGTGTAACTTAGGGCAGCCATGCCACCAAATCTTAGAGTTGCTGACCTTGGGAATGCTGTGTTTACAGCAAGTCGCAGAAAGGCACCAGAACGAGAACAGGTGGCCTTGAGTTGTGCGAACCGCCTACAGAGTTTTAAACAGTTCTGATTTATTCAGTGTGACAGTCCCTGTATAATAAGGTTGGACGCAGAGATTGCAAAACATGAAGTTTCCACATTTTTTTTGTGAATAGGATAAAGAAAATGACTTATAACTTTCTGTGTAAGTGACTGACATTCACTCCATCATCACTTTTAAGGTTCTGGACAGCACTGCTGATGGACACATCTTGTGTTCCCTGGTATTGCCTGATCGCTCAGCACTCAGACAGAGCTTCCCATCTCTTGAACCCCAGTCATTCCTTCTTTATAATTTGCTACCTTCTACCATAGGGATCATGTCCCTAATAATGTCAGACTAAGAAGGTAAGTGTTACTGAAATGATTTATTTAGTTTTCTGGGTTTTTTCTGTTATGCATATTTCCTTGGCAAATTTAAATTCTGATCCTTCCAACAGGCAAATTAATTCAGTGGTGCTGTAAAACAGGCATACAGGTGCACCCATAAAAATGAAAACAGTTGCCTGGTTAGCCTTCTTTAGCAAGAATCTTTCAAACTTAGGTTTGTCAGACTAGGTTTGCCTGTTGTAGTCAAATATTTAGCAACTACAGCTTTCACTTTGGGTAAGTTAGTGTCTTTATGCACTCAGTTGTACTGTCAGTATGATGTAATAAAAGACCCGGCTGAATATAAACAGCAGCCTAACTCATTCCGTCTATTACAAATAAAATATTAGTAGTTGGGTGATAAAAATACATAATGTATATATACAAAACTTTGACAACTCTGCAAAAGCATGTCCTTATGAAACTGTTTTCTGCTAGGTGTTTCTTTCAGGGAAAGTTACCTGCACTGACCTGTGGATGAGGATGTGACACAAGCATAGTGCCCAGGCACTTCCATCTTCTGCTCTAAAAAGGCTCTGTCAGAGCCTCTAAGTGCAGTTTTCAATCCAGTCTTGAAGATGCCTGACCTTTTCTTTCAGCAGTAAGGAAATTCTTGGTAGAATGAAAATTCTCTCCAGTTCTTCACATTTGGTCTACTTTGATTTCCGTTTACACGTACCTTCACAGTAGAGGGTTGAGTCAAAACGTCCTTTGAAGAGATTGTTCACAGTTCCAGTCCTGGGCCTTTCTAGATGAGCCATTCTCATGGCCTGTCTGAATTCTCCTTTCACTATTTTACGACTGGTTTGTGGGTCTCTCTGACCCACAGTAGAAGTTACTTATAATACCCACCTTCACTTAGAATAATGCTGCTATTCCCCACAATGATGGCGGCAGACTCTTTCCTGTCCTGGCCTTTTATTAGCCTCACAGTTGATGACCAGCTACTGGGCCTTGGAGACATAAGAAGGAGCCTTTCTTACTTTCTTGATGAGCAGCTGAGTTCACACCTCACCTGAAACATTCAGCTGAAGCTTTTTCACTGTGCAGGTAGCCCAAAAACATCAAAAAGAGGTCTCACTAGTGCATAAAGTGACTCTTCTCCAGACAAGTTGTCAGACACCCTGGGAAGTGTTTGTAAGAAGCTAATGCACTTATATATAGTGATGGTCAGTAAGGCAATGCAATGATTTTACAAAGTGGGGGAAGATCATGTTGCATCACCTATGTCTTCTATAAAACCATGAGCATATGGTGAGCACTTGCCAACGTCTATCATTTGCTGACATTTTACCTTGAAGAAGGCAGAAACTCAAATGGGCAGAACCCTGATGATTTTCCACATGATATTTATTTTTCATTTTATATAAATTCTCTGTTGCATGGCCTCTTTTATTCTGTCTGTTTTTTATTCCCTAGTCACACTCTGTCACCACCCTTTAGAATCTCATCAGTACTAGCAGCACTACCATTTATGTCCTTATTCAGCCAAACCCATGTTCCAAAGTTTCTCATGCCCCTGCAGCAAGAATAGTTATAGAAGGATCTGTATAAAAAGTATCATTTTTCTTGATATTCTGCCTATGAATATTTTACTTTTGCTGTTATTGAAGTTACAATAATATGGAGAATGTGTTTTGGCTTTTATAGTACTTTTTGCCTTGGTAAAGTATCAGTAGGAGCTCTCTGTGCCAGATAAAGTGATGGAATCACATTTATGTTTGATTAAAGAAAGGTAGATGAAAGCAGACAGAAAAAAAAGTTACATGACTTAAGAGCAAAGCAATCTCTAAAAGGCCATGCACATGTCCACTCAAAAGATGGGGATAGAAAAGGGGAATTTGAGTTGCACCATTTGCTCCAGCAATATTGTCTCCACCTACCCTCTTCAACTACCTTCCTTTTCCATTTAACTTGACTGGTGGGAGAATAGAAAGTAAAAGGCAGTGAAGAAAGGTGGGCAGAGCACACCTGTTCCCTGGAAAATCAGTATCACTTTTCTACAAATCAGGATGCTGTAGCTGTCTGGGCTTATTCTGTGCCTCAAACTAAACTGCAGTGCAAATTTTCTTCCTCCATTTGCTTATTTTAAGCTACAGCTAATTACAACTGTTCAATAGTCTTACTAAAATCACCCTATGGGAACATTAGAATAATAGCCTTTTTCTAAAATTGTGACTACAAAGTATTTTTAAGGTGAATGTGGAATTTCTAATGTTATGCAAGTGCCCCTAATGCACACACGAACATGCGTTTCTCTGTGCGTGCATATGTGTGAGTGCATACCTACACAAACTGATGGACACCTCATGAGGAAAGGAATAAAGGGCACTTTTCCTTACCTTAGGGTCAGGAACTTAAGGTTAACAAAAATAAACCTCTTTGGCATGAATAAAAGATTCCTGCATGAGGTAGCTTTATTCCAGTGCACTGATTCCTATCCCTTTGTGGAAGAAAATTTCTGGCTTGTTTACAGTACTCCCAAATGTGAAATAGCTCCTTTCACCATTACTTTGTGCAGTTAATTTTTCTAAGCTACTGATTATCCTTTTGCTATGGATTTACACAGTGCTTAGCATAACGCATCACTGGTACCCAACTATTTCTGTAAGTGAACACTGAATAAGCTAAGGAAATGAGTAGCTATTAACTACGTTAAAGTAAATTAGGTAGTATTCATCATCGACAGAAAGTTTATGAAGTCCTGTGGGGAAGGGGTTTGTTTCTTCTCTTTTTTTTCCTTCAAATTTTCTCAACTCAGAGATTCATAGACTGCTTATTGAATTTCAACCTGCAGTTCATGAATCAGATGCTGGCCTGATTAAATAATAACAAGATCATTTCCATAGAAATGGGCTCATTCTTATGTTACTTTCAATTTTTTTTTAGATGTCAGTTACAGAAAAAAGACCCTCAAAGAAATCTTTAGCTTGGGATAGAGGTTTGAGGTTTGGAGGGAAGCAGCGCTCCTGCACTCTACTTACATTATTTCAGTGTAGGAGATCCCTGGTTTGAAACTGGGATGCTAATGTTTAATTTTTCTTGTCTAGGATAAATGTTGTTTGTTTGACTGAATCCTGATTATAACAGTGAACTGCCTCTGTTACCACCTAAAATTCTGAATTTTACTGTGTGTGATGTTTGGGTGTATTTAAACCAAGACTGAGTACCCAGTAACTTGGAAAAGACTAAAAACTACTTAATTCTGAAATAAAATATTTGGAGGTTTTTAAAATGTTTCAGTTTTAGTCCTTGTGCTGCCACAAGGACTTAGTTTTGAGCAGCTGTAGCTCTGAACTGCTTTACCAAGGACAGAACTAATCACTGGCATTTGGTGGTTGTGTTATGCTTTTAGACTAGATTTCTAAGCAAGTATGTATATTACACAGAATTAAGAGGTATCATAATGTACTAAACAGCTTTGGAAGAGTTACCACAGTGATGTCAAATCTGAGTGACTGTTTTTTAGTAGTCACAGATAAATTGTATGGCATGAATGAAGAAATGTTTTAGTTTAAGAGAAATTTTAGACAAAATATGATTTCAATTAGCATATTATGCAGCTTTCCCTCAGCCGTGTAGTTTTACTGTAATTCATTTGTCAAAAGCTTCGGGGGTTTTTTTGTTGCAAACTAATTGTCAATTTCAATGCAATTCAATATGTCTTTGTTTTTCTACCTCAGTTTATAAAATTCTTCTGCTTGTATAATTGAAATTAATTGCAGTTTGTTACATGACTAGAAATGATTCAATGTCTAACAATTTTTTGTGGTATGTTCATGTCTATTTTCACAAGGAAAGTGGGTTTTTCCCAGCAAATTTGAAATAGCCATGAATATGTTGCGGTCAGCAAGCTTTAGAATTTTAAGTTAGGGTTTTAAGTCTGAACATTATACAGTTATCAACTGTGTTACCTATGCTGTTGAATCTCTTAGCGTGCAACATTCTTCAGAAAAAATATTTGCCTCTCACACCTCAGTTTCAACCTTTGAGTAATTTATGCAGTCATAGAACTGTAAAATAGTTTCATGTGGAAAGGACTTCTAGAGCTGTCTTGTCCAATGTCCCACTAAAAAAAGTCAACTTTAAAATTAAATTGGGTTGATCTGGCCTTGTCCTGACTGAGTTCGAACATCTCCAAGGATACAGATTCTATAGTTTCTCTGGGCAATACTCTCAGTGTTTCACTGCTCTTACTGTGAAAAGCTTTTTCCATACATCTCACCACTGTTTCTGTTGCTGCAATTTTCATCCATTCTTTCTCTCCCTTTCATCATGTAGGTCTGAAAAAGTCTGCTTCAGTCTTACCTACACCCCCCTATTACTAGTTGTGTGCAGTCCATAGCCAGCTTCTCTTGGCTGAACAGACCCATCTCTCTAAGCCTCTCCTTGGACGTTCTGTGCTCCAGCCCCCTGACCATCTTGGCTGCCCCTCCGCTGACTGCACAGCTTTGTCATAGTACTTCTTTGGCTACAAGTTCTCATTAGCTCATTATTTTGACATTAATTTGTTATTTCACTGATTCATGACATCATAAATAGTAATGACCGTACAAGTCCACAGCATAAGAAGCAGATTGTGAAAGCATATAATGAGCACTGGTTCACAAAAGTGCTCTTCCCTTTTCTGGTTTATGTCACCCTTGGAGAGCCCACAGCTGCACAAAGACACACACATACAAATTCTACAAGACTAATGGCAGAAAACATTTCCAGGTGCCCTGTGAAGACAGAACTCTCTTCTGAGGACTCATCTCAAGATTTTCATGTATTCAAGAAATCCTGACACCCTGAGATCTGTCAGCTTATAAAGAAAAATATCTGAGAAGCTGTATAATTTTGAATATTGTGTAACAAAGGTATTATATAACACATTGTCTGAGGTGGTTTTTTGCTGTATATTGGATATATGAGCTGGACATCAGCTGTAAACATTTATTTTTCATTAATTTGTAAGCATAGCTTCTTTTAATGTTAATCAGCAGCAGCAACTGCACTGTCAAAGTGAAATTTTCTCACCTTTATGGTATTAGTTATACAACCTCCTCCTGTCTTAAAAATTATCAGGTAAACAATGCTTTCAACTAATTATGTCTTTTCAGTGGCAAAGTAGTTTCTGTTAACTCTTTTTAAGAGAAAATATCTCCATTAATAGTAAATAGTACAATAATGTAAAAATAGCTATATGTAAAGATACTCCTGGTTTTTGCATTCTGTTTGGGTGGATATTCGTAATTGTCTTAGTTACTCAGTTCTTTGCCTTTTCTGACTGTATTAGTCTATCTTCAAGTTGTTCAGAGAAAACACATTTCTCTTCCCAGCTACACTAATTGATTCTCCTTAAATGCTCTTCTCAACAAATCAGTCTATACCAGCAATATAAAACAACAAAGCTTCATAAGGGATGAAGTTCTGCTATTTTTATAGGATGCAAACTGGATTAAAATTCACAGAG
>JAOXXN010000265.1:38384264-38395399 GCA_026770055.1 Myrmophylax atrothorax | reverse complement strand
ATTTAATACTTATTTATGGATTTTTGACCCTGAATTTGTCTAATCCTTTCATGAACATAATGATGCCCTATTCTTCTACTGATTTTCTATGAATTTCATTGGCTACTATCTAGTTCTTGTAGTGCAGGATACATTGAATGATAGACTGCATTCATCTCACTCAGCAGCACCCTCATGTTTTCATCATAACCCCCTGTGCTGGTTTTGACTTAGTTAATTGTCTTCACAGTGGCTAGTATGGGGCTATTTTTTGGATTTGTGCTGAACAGAGAGTTGATAATATAGAGATGTTTTGTTATTGCTGAGCAGGGCTTGCACAGAGCCAAGGCCTTTTTTGCTTTATGTATTGTCTCGCTGGCAAGGAAGCTGTGTGTGCATGGGAGATGGGAGGTAACACATCTGGGACCGGTGACTCCAACTGACCAAAGGGATATTCCGTACCATATGACACCATGTACATTTTATAAAGTCAGGGGAAACAAGGAGGAAGGGAGGGGGACATTTAGAGTAGTGGCATTTTTTCCTCACAAGTAACTGCTTACATGTGATGGGGTCCTGCTCTCCTAGAGATGGCTGAACACCTGTCTGTCCATCGGAAGCAGTGAATTAATTTTTTTTTGTTTTTCTTTGCTTGTGTGAGCAACTTTCATTTTCCCTACTAAACTGTTCCTATCTCAACCTACAACTTTTACTTTGATTCTCCTCCCCATTCCACCAGGCTGAGGGAGAAAGGGAGGTTGAGCAAACTGCTGTGCAGTGCTTGATTTCAAGCTGAGTTTAAATCACAACACCCCTTTCAGTTTTTCCTTCTCCAAACTGAGATGTTGTAGTTTTTTGTCTCTTTTCTGTAGAGACCTGCTTCATCTGTAATCATTTTAGTTGCCCTTTTCTAGATCTTTACTTTCTTATCAGCTCAATAAACATGCATTGCCAGGCTAAACTGCTCAGCTGAGCCTTGCTGGGTTGGGCATCCCTGCCCTGTTTTTCTCTGTGGTCTTCACTTCTTCTACCACAGAAGTGTAATTTTACATCCACTGACTGCAACAGTAAGTCTGTCCTACATTCCCATTCCTGTGATTAAAATAGGAACATTAGCTCCCATTGTATGTGTAAAAGTTTTTTTCATTTTAGTTGAAAGAATAGGAATAGAACAGGAAGCTATTTCATTATGCTTTTAAAATATATTTGGATATGCTGGCAATCTCCAGAAAAGCTTCTTTTTAGCTCCTTTTGTGCCAAATTTCACAAAATTACTTTGGCTATGCACCGACCCCACACAATGCAGGTTGTGCTTTGTGATTGCCTGGATTAAATCTAGTTTTAAAATATAACTTCCAAATAAAATCCAAATTCTCAAGCTGTCTTTCATATAAAAAAGTAGCAAGGTGCTTTAAATTTTTCAGTGTTCTTTAAAAACTGATTCCTCTAAAAATGTAAGCAATTTCTGTATCTTATAAGTAGGAAGAGACACAGCAGTTTTATTAAACAAAATTATTAACGTAAATGGTTTAGAAGGAGGAAAGAAATGAGCTGGCTATTGATTTGTTTGATTAAACAGGTGCTGCAACTCCATTCTGGGGTGACTGAGTAGTGGCCTGGTTCAGGTATAGCTTTTACTGCTGTGTTACCCAAGTGGTAGGGATATTATCTTGGCATTCCAAAGTCACAAGTTCCTCCTGTCCTGTGACACCAACTGCTGTGGGAATCCAAGCATGATACTCAGGTCACAGAGTTTTCTAGCAAAATTCCATTGGATTAAGGCCCTTAAATAAATGTTTGAAACTTACCATTGTTTTCTCCAGGTCTCCCATCTGTGCCTATAATGGAAGAGTAGCATTACTATGTGTATCACCCCAAAGCATCGAAGACCTGGGGTAGCTTCTTGCCACACAATTTCAGAGGTAAAAATTTAGACATCTGATTGGTCCAAACATCTTTCTGTTCAAACAGAATATTAGTGTGCCTTCAGCCAGCTGTCCTGCAACCGAGTTTTCTGGTTGGTTTCTGGGTCCTCACCAACCACATTGCTGTAGAAGGGGTCCTCTGGTCTCCTTGGGTCTCCTTAGAGTGAATCCAAGACACAAAGCCTGAGTGTGGCTCTGATAGCTTGTGGTATGTTCACTCTCCTTTGCAGACCACTCCAAACCTTGCCCTGCAGAAAGTACTGCCTCTCCCTTAACCTCATGGCCTCAGTGTATCCAACATGTACTCCCACTGTCAGTCTATAAATACACTGCTCTGTGGGCCACTCCTTTTCAGTGAGAAGACACAAATGCGTGTATAAGTACAGACATATGCCTTGGGATTGCAATCAGGGTGCCAGAAGAGGTCGGGGATAAGTTGTCTGGGAGGTTACTCAGAGGCACAGGAACACAGATTACTCCTCACTCCTGCCAGACAGCCAGTTTACAGTAGATTATTCCGTCAGCACCCCCATACCCTCCCTGGGCATACATGTGTGCTTTACATAGGAGATTTAGGGATACTTTAAGATTACAGGTAGGCCGAAGTGCCAGTGGTATATGCATTCCTGGCTTTAATGCCATGCATCTGTTTGCCTAAGTCCTTTTCCCCAAAGCTGTTTTTCACTAGAGTGTAATAATTTTGATCTCTTTGGACTGTCACTGCTTCTTGGTGAAGCTTGAAAATATCATAAGGCTAAATGAGATCTTAGTTTACCTTAAAATAGACTCAAGCAGTTCTAAGACAAATGTAGTTTAAATATGGAGCAGAAAAAGGTCTCTCTGGAAAAAACATTGGATCTCTGCCGAAATCACTGCAGAGCTGCCGTTTCTCCATTAGTTCAATATTCAAATTACTTGCTCTTCCTCACAAGGACAACTTAAAAATGGAAATTACTCTAGACTGCCAGGCAATAATTTCTCTCAGGGGGTCTGCTACATTTTAATCCTACTTCTCTCTTTTCTCCCATTTACACCATCCTTCAAATATTCTATTTGCTTAAGGCTGTTTATCCTCCATCATGAAATTTCTGTGCTCTGCCAGACAAAAGTATTCAAAAGTAGGTGAATACAGAAACTAGAAGGGATGCTGTCTCAGGTTGAGCTGGCAAAACGCCAACTGTCCAAGACAGAGAGAAAGGGTTTCCCCACCCCTAACCAGCCAAGGAAAAAAGAGGGAGAGGGAAAAAACTCTCCAAACTAGGTTTATGCTGAAACTAACTATATGTATTTATACAGAAAAGAGAAAATTTAGAGAAAACTTCGATATAACACACACACTTACACAAATTAGGTATAACAACAATTTTCTACTTACCAAAACCAGATTCTATCACTCTGGATCTATAAGCACCCCAAAAGACACCCAGCAAAAAACAGAAAGAGTAACAACAAAATATTTCTGCTTCCCTGAACTCAAACAAAAGGCAAGTAGCGGCAGCAGCAGGAGCAAGGCCTAGCACAGCAAAACAGCTCTAGCACGTCTTGCTTGTACTTCGGCCGTGGTGGAACTGAGAAAAAACACCTCCTACTCCTGTATCATATCTTAGGTTTGCATCATCTGGTATGAAATATTTCCTTGGCTACCCAGTCAGGTGACAGCTGTCTCTACCAATCCACGTAGATTCTCTGAGCCTGCCAATTTGAGGCCTGGCTAAAACCACTACAGGTGCCTGTCTTAGATGGCACACCTGATGGCTACAGCATGTATACCAGGTCAGGTAAGCTGACCTTACATGGAAGTCCTGCCACAGAATAAGTACAATAGAGATTTTTCATGGTCAGGATGAGTAGTTGATTATTTCTCAGCTCACAGGCAATATTTTACAACTGTTCTGAATGAAATACAGCCCTATTGAAGGAGTGAATTTTGAACAACCACTTAAGCTATGGAGAAAAAGCCTCTCTGTCCAGCAATGAAAGGAGCTGGAGAGCCAAACACAGGTGGGGAGAGCCTGCAGAACATGATATATCATGATATATCATGAGGGTTCTCATGAAACCCTCAAGGACTGTATTTCATACAGGCAAGTGTGTAAAACCCCTTCATCTACGCAGCTTTTCTTTTGTTCTGCTACTGAATTATCTACCAATACCCATATGAACAACACAAGTGAGCCAAATCCTGTAGAAATTTGTATGCCTTTCAGAACACAAAAGTGCAAAACTTCAGTAGTTCCTTAAATCAGCTGACTGACATAACAGTATCTCTAACAATTATATACTGGAGTACTGAAATTGTTGAGAGTTAACTGGTAAACTTCAAGGACAAGGACATTTTCTATGAGGAAAGAAGAATTATCCTTTCTTCCACTTTACAGGGAAAATGGCCAATAAGGCTTTCATTCTGTTCTGAATCACAACTTTGCCACGCATTCTGCAATGCTCAAACCCCACAACCTGGAAACAGCTGAGTCCAGCAGAAGCATGTCCTTCATAGTACTGCATCTCTTTGCATCCTTTAGAGAGTTTCTGTTTCACTTAGGTTCACCTGAAGTCCAGAGAGTGTCTATGAGGTGATGCTGAGGGGGATAAACTAGAAAGAGGAAAGGAGCACTCATTTTGAGCGGAGCTATAAGACATAAATCAACATCAATCAATATTTTGTGCTTTAGGAGATACTAATCAAGAAAAGGGACACTTTTGCCAATAATGCCTTAGTGTTCATTAGCCTATGATAAAAAGGAAAGGGGAAGAGGATTTTTTCCTGAGTTTTCGTTGTTGTTGTTGTTTATTTGCTTTAGGTCAGTGTGATGCATTATCTCTCAGGATGAAAAAATCAGTTGTGAATTGCTATGCAGAGCCTGGCTGGGGTGGTCTGTTGTGCAGTCTTTTCAGGGGCAGAACTGTAGTTATTTCCTTTCCTTTCTGTTTCCTAAATGTCTGATTATTTAAAAACTGTAACATGAAAACATTAATAGGGATTATGTGTAGGATGAAAAGGAGTGAGAAGTAGTAAAGTTCACTGTACAGGAAGTGCTGAGTTTTAGGAATACTGAGATCTATATTTCTTTTCTGCTGTTACAGGCAACACATTGGCAGTGGTCATCCCTGAGGGTTTACTAGGATTGGCCTAATTCTTTTCTTAGACACTATGGTTAGATAAACAGAAGGTAAAGAGAGCATGTCAATTTGCAATTAATGGCATTAAAATAAGGCTGAGTCAGACACAGAAGTTGTGTTTAGCCTTGAATTTTTATAAATTTGTTCAGATAATCTGACCTAAGCATTGCTATTAGCACAGCTGAATTCACCAAGCACATATTCAAAGCAGGTTTTGATACTGTAACTAAATTAAAATTGATTTTGGAATGGAAATATCTTTTATTTCTTCCTTATTTAAAACTCTCACTTCAAACTAAGTGGCTTGCATTTGACAAGTCAACGAAATCAAATCACTTATATATGATGGCAGGCAAGATCATAATAAAGAACTATATTGACACAAAGGTATCAATAACAATAAAAAAACATGTACTACACACCACATACTGTTTTTTACTTTGCAGTTGTGCCATTGCTAGGCAACTGAAAATGGATGAATAATAGATTTCAGATGTATATCTATACACTTACATTAGGCTTTATTTGGAGGCTCAAGGAAGGCATTTGTAAAAAACTATCATTATCTTTCTTATTGGGGTCCAATATGTCTTCACTGGCAATAAGAACAAGAAAACAGATTATTTCTAACAGGAACAACTTTTGTTGATAAACACCACAGTGTACATGGAATCTTTTTTTTTAGAAAGGCAGTTTTCTGTTTAGTAACTGAACATTTTCTCAAATTTTCATGCTCCATTATTTGTAGTCACCATATCACGACACCATGCAGGCTACGCATCCCATAGTCAATTAAACAATCATTGGTGAGTAATCAGTAGCTGTATTCAAAAATATTAGTAAAATTTCCTTCAACAGGGATTATATGTAGCTCTAACAGGTGGAAACTCCTTTTTACTAAAATAAATAACCTAATGACCTCTGTCATTTAAAATCAAGTTTTTCAACTCCAATTGCATTTTCTACATGCTTCAGCAAACATCTAAATTCTTATTTATAGGTATGCTCAACAAAAAGGGAAGAGAGACTACTTCAGGAATATTAGAAGTAGCTGACAATTCACATTTTCTCTATAGTCTGCTGCTCCTTCAAAACAGGGGAAAAAATGGGAAAAAATCCAGTCTCTTGATAATTAGTACACTTTGTCAAAGCTTCAGTTACAGTTTGATGAAAAAATATTCCTAAATGTCAAGAACCATGCAGTCTGATAAATATGGATGACATTTAAAAAGCAGAGGAGGCTGTTTCTAGAAAAGCAGAAGAGGCAAAAAGAAATGTAATGCGTATTTATGTTGAGAAATAGTTTTTCTACCGTGTATTCTCCTCATATATTGACTATTTTGTACTTCTAGCTCTGTTTTTCACCCCTTTGACCCCTTCATCTTGTATCAAATGCCTCATCTGCATTTTGCAGTGTTTCTTTAGTGGAAAACAGTACATTTGAATGACCCAGGCCTTCCCACTTATAGTCACTCAGTATAATTGATTGAAAAGACAGAGTCAGAGAACCCTCCGAATATTTTAATTTTTCAGCATTGCTGAAATTTAGCAAAAAAATGACACCCTGAGAAAATGAAATGGCATGTACTCATAAATTGCTAACTGTATGATACAGATCAATCATAGCCCTCAGTGACTACTGTTTAAACAAGTCTGTCTCACAAGCATATTCAAAGGAATTGACTTGCTGAATGTTAACAAACTGAAGAGAAAGATCTTTTACTTCTAACAAGTTTGAAAACTTTCTTGTTGGAAAGTCCTTTTTTAGCAGGTTGAAGCAGAAATTTAGGTTCTCCATATTGCCCATGCAACAGCACCTCCTGCTACAGTGTTTGTCAGAACACACTCAATAATCAAGCTGTACCAGAATGGAAGATTGTCATGAAATAAACAGTTCATTGACAAGTAATGTGCAATAAGAAAGAATTAAGTGACCAACCTTCTCAATGACAGAGTTAGAAAGATGTGTCAATGTTTCTGGAAACAAGAGACAGGGACTGTAATGAATTCACAATCTTCATTTCCTGGTTTATCATCCTGCCAGAGCTGAGAGCATCAAGAATGTAAACGCAGTCAAACAGTAAGTCCCCATCTCCTACAACCAGCAGTGACAGGTCCAGGTACTAGAGCTCTTGGGTCTTCTTTTTCATGAGATGGCAGTAGAAACAGCCAGGTCCCACTCACACTGTTAGCAGTAGCACCCCTGGCCCACACTGCCCAGGGACCTGTCATGGCAGCCCTTACTTCCTGAGGCACCCTGCTCGCTGTGAGCTGCTCAGGGAAATCTACTTTTGACCAACTTCTGTACCCACTAACAAAAAACTAGCCTACCATATTACAAAAAGCTACTGGGAAATTTTATTTCTGGACCTGTTCTATGTCCAAAACTATGTTTGACCCATTCATGAATGTCAAGTATGTCTTTCCTATTTAATTTTTTATATGAGAATCTGAAAAGAAATATCTCTGAAACTGTTTTAACAGATCTTGACCCTTAATATAAAGAGATATTGAGATAGCTTTCAGATGAAAGCAGTAACATATAGCAAATTTATCTCAGACATCAAATCATATTTTTCAGAGATGAGAGATGTTGAATAGCTCATTAAAATTGCTGTCCTTTAAGCAGCTCTAAGACCTCCACCTGGTTCATGTTTTACCTCAGATGTCTCCAATGCAGACTGCTTGGACTCCATATTACTTTCTATGGCTAAACTACTAAGATATCAAATCTACAGTAACAGGGTCTGAGAGAACTGCACAACAATGATGTGCAAGGTCTGCTAAGTGAGTGTCTGTGTCCCATCCCTTAACCCATGAGTAGCTCAATATATTTGGTGCCAATATGCAGATCACAGAGATTCCCCTTTTCTGAGCTTTTTGAGGCAAACAGATGGTTTTCAGTTTATTGCAAGACTGTATTTGTCCCCAGACTTCCCCACTGATGCATGCTGAAGGGAAAGAAGAGCTGTTGTCATAGTACTGTAGTACTTCTCTTTGGACTGAGAGGGATGCAGTCTGGCCTCAGATAGAAAGATGATGCCCTGTCAACAAATACACTTTAAAAGAGGGGTTAACAAACATATCAGCACTGAAAAAGTGCACAAATTCCTGTGAAATGAAAGATATGCATAGATGTATATTTTTTTAAACTGATGAGGAGAAAGATTCAGGAAGAGAAAAAATACTGGCAGTATTGAGTTTGTGGAAAGACACAAACAAATCTTCAAACCCTCTCACAAGGCAAGTATCCAATTGTGGCTCTGTGTTTCTCAGAAAACACAGATGTTCTGCCAGCAATCAGCTGGTGTGCAGAGGTGTGACATTTTGCTGCAGTATGTGGTGTTTCATCATCTGCACTATGACAAGGTCCTAAAATAAGGAGTTAAGCCACAAGTTTCAGCTGTGCTCCTAATTACTATTCTGTTCTGTTTCTCGTTAAATCTGGGAGAGCATTGCCACTGTGTTCAGGGAAACCCAAATTAGGCCTTTTGTGACCTAAAGACTTGCAGTTGAACAATAGATCTATAAATTCAGATCATTTTGCTTTCAGGCCCATTCGCAGTGTGGCTAATTTAAATGTCCTGTGACACAGGCAAAATGCTTTTAGGTTATCTGTTAAAAGAAACAGTGACACATCTGCACTCATACACAGCTGCAGCAGTTGTTCAGAAGCTATATATTGTATTTTAAGCCATAACTTTGCTTATAAAAATTTCCTCTGCCCTTGTGTAGCCTGTTGTGTTGGTTGTAGGCTTTTGTTTTTCATTGTTGATTTCTCAAGTGAGCTTTCCTTCTTGCACTGGACTGTTTGATATGCACAGCACAGCACTACCTTTAACCAGGATAGTAGTTATACAGAGGGAAATGTGGTGTTGTCATCTCCCTTCCTTCTGGGAGTGCTTTGCAAAAATTGCTTTTCATGAAAAAAAATCATTGTACCTTTTTAAGGGTGTTGAAATTCAAGTAGCAAAAGACTAGGCAGAAGGTTATTTAAAATGTAATCCCTTTGTTTAATTATTCATATCCCTTAAAAAGAAAAATTTATGGTTAAAAATTGATAAAATACAGCTTTTTCAGATGCCATAGGTACTGTTTCATAAAACTACGTATTTGAGAATGAAAACCATCCAATTTTTTTTAGCATTGTCATCTTTTTCTAAGGCAAAGGTAAGAATATCTCTGTATTCAGGAATAGCACTTCAGCATGAACTTTGAATCCCAACCCCCAGCCATCAGCTTCTTCCTAGATTAGCTGAGTGCATTGAGTCTATTTAACCATTAGCTTTTATTGAAGGATAGATGAATATCAGTCCCTGAAGAATAGTGAATTAGCTACTGCCTTGTAGCAAAGCATTTTCTCTTTTCACTCTACAATAGGTCTGCTATAAGCACAGCTTTTCATAATACATCTGGCAAGTGAAGTGGCAGGTCTGGAGAAGAAAACGGAAATTTTGTGGAAAAAAAGAGTCTTAATGTGCAAGGGCTCTTGCTTTCATTTTAGTAACCTTAGAATAAGGTGATCTTTCCAGAATAGACTTCTATGATAAAAGGATTTGACTAATGTTTAACTGGTGAAAAATACATTCTAGTAACTTTTAAACAATGTATCTTAAATAACATATGGAAGAGTGATAGCATCTCTTAGGAAATAAAACCCTAACTACAAAATTGTTCAAATATGAGCTATGTTCACATAAATCTTAAACCAAAGAACATCAAAAACTTGTGGGAGAATACTTATGGTAAATGAATTTATGAATTTCTGTTGCTGCGTTTATGTTTATCCCACTTATTTTCCCTTATTTTTTCTCTCCATACAAGGCCAACTGGATTTACATCAATTTAAGTAAAAAAAGAGGAGTCAAAATTATTGGGTTTTCCCTTTATTTAAAAATATCTCTGTTTACACTGAAAGAAAGATATTAAGGCCATATTCTATTCCATGTTAGCTCTCAGCTAAAGCTCATGCAGGTCTTGGATTTTTCTTTCAAATTTGAAAGGATAGTCTTGCTAAGACAGCATAAACAACTCTCCATGTTTTCAACTGAGAACTAATAGAAAGAGGGAGGAAAGGAGCTACAGATGCTGATGTCTCAGTTACCTGATAATCACAGGACTAAAATCCTTCAAGGCAGACAAGAGATGCTATACAGGTCAAAACCCCCCACCTCTCTGGTCACTACAATTTCTTTTCTTACCTTTTAAGCATCATGGCCCTTCAAATTCAGTCACTTTGTGCTTTAGTTAGAGCAAAAATCCCTACAGGATTGGTAGCTTGCACTAGAAGCAGAGAAACATCAGACAGCCTCAGAAGTGTAGTGGAGTGCATATTCACAGACTCCAGCAGTGACCAAGACAAGTGACCACTTCCCAGTGCTGGAAAAAGGGAATTTAGAGGAAATGTTCAGGAAGAAACAAAGACTCATGTCCTGGGTTTTTTCTCCAGCAACTTGTCTTCACACATGACAAACTGTAATTGTATATTTTTTCACAATAAAAGCTACCAATGTACCTACTTTTTGAAAATCACTGTGCAGGCCTGAAAGAAAGAGAGCAATGGTTCAAGTGTACCTGTAATGTCCTCAAGGGTGCTGGATGGGCTTTCATATAGTGTGGAAACTCATGTGATCCTATATGAAATGCCAGTTTCTGTCTCATTTTATTTGCACATCCGCACTACTGGCCAACACCTTTGCTGATCACTCCATCCTTTCCTTCATGATTAATATATTGAAAGTAGAAATCCCTCAAGGAAATAAAGAAGACAAATTTACAGATCTCTCCTGGGAAGGACGTAATATCTCTCTCTGGATGTAAAGGGAGAATTTCTGTGGCATCTTAAGAGCTTGATCATTTTCTGTAATCAACCTAAGCTCAAATTGCTGCGTCTAATCCACTGAGGCTTCATGACCTGGGAATCTAAGACCCAGTTGAAGAGCCCAGTTGCCTTTCGGAAATGTTTCACTTTCTCTTTCTAGATAGAGACTTCAGAAACAAGAGGCTGCTGATCTGGTCTCATAGGTTGGTCCCCAATTGTCTTAGTTTGAGAGGAAAAACCAAATTGTTTACCCAGAAACGGGGAAGGAGAATTCCTCCACAATGATCACA
>JAOXXN010000265.1:38367694-38377909 GCA_026770055.1 Myrmophylax atrothorax | reverse complement strand
AAAACAAAAAAAACCCCCAGATACATCACCAACCAACCAACCAACCAACCAACCAACCAACCAACCAACCAACCAATCAAAACACCAAAGCAAACAAACAAGGTTTGTTTGTTGCTCCTAGACTCCAGGAAACTGGAGAGCCATTACTGAATCTTGGAAAAACATTTCTCACTGCAGAAACCACAGTATACTTTCTGGATTTGAATCCAATTAACTTCCTTTTATCTTTTGATTTTGTAGATATTTTGTGGAAAGTCTGAGTGAAATGTCAAAGGATTAACAGAAGAAAGCATCTTAGCTTATTTCAGGTTCATCTCCTTCTGTTTGCTATGATTTCTTACACTTAACTAATTTGCCTTATCTCTGCTCAGGTATAGAGTTCTTGGCAGAAAAACCATGAATCTGTCTTGTAACTTTACAGTCAAAAGCAACAGACTCTCAAACTCAGATTGTGGTCTCTGACAGGTATCTAGAGTGGATCTGTAGTAACGGGAACAACTACTAGTGAATGCAACTTTCACAAAAAGATGGTATTTTCTAAGTTTATCAAGAAACTTCATTAACCATTACAAAAACCTTCAGAAATATACTGAGTGCTACATAAGGGCACCAAAACTATATCAAAACCTCAGCTGAGGCAATTTTAAAAATTTCAGTACCATGAGGAAGCTATGCATGTTTTGCCAGAGATTCAAGGCTTTTTTTCTTGGAAAAGTGTACAAGTTTTTATCTTCATGACATCATGAATCCTGAAGTAATGAAAGTTTTAAGGCTAATAGTCTATTGTGATTGGGAGTATATTTTACTTCTGTCTTGTATAAACAACTTATATGTAAGTATGTTATGTAACTGAAAATTTCTGACCAGAAGTATCAATGCTCACTAGTCACTTTTGGGCAAAGAGAAAAGATACTCAAACGGAATTCCCTGAGTAGCAATAAACTAAAATTGTACTACATTTTATTCAGATGACACATCGTATTATTTCAATTACCTTTTCACCTTGCCTTCCTAGTGGAACAATTGCCTTTGGAAGACTGAATCCTATAATAAAAAGCAAGAAACACAAGAACTCAGCCAGAAGATAGTTCAGAATCAGAAAATATAAACAAGGAATTGCATTTTTTATGAATTACACCCAACAAGCTGTTGCTAACATTAAATTGTCTAAAGTAATCTGAACCTTGAACATGTACAAAATTCTAGAAAGCTAAGAGGTAGAAAAACTGCAAAATGTATTCATATTAACTTTTGAATAGTAGGTTCACAGGTCCACTGCAGTAGTTTAGCATGCTGTCAAACTGCAGCCAGAACCAGAGCTGTTAGCCCAGGAGCTGTAGAAGCCTGCTAGCTCATATCTTGATTCTGTTCCTAAATGAATTAACTTCTATTACCAGGATAATTTCAGTCAAATTCTTAGACTAGGTACTATGTTAAGTCTAAAATAGGAAAAAATCACATGTTCTTTTCAAAGTAGTGTATTGGTGGGTTAAATTGTGGCACTGTTGTGATATGTGTAATACTTGCTCTGTGCCTCATTTTCCATCATCATGTCACAGCAACCCCTTCACACAGTCTTTTGATTGCTAAGAAGCCATAGGAGTGCAAATGGCTAGGTACTGATCTTCCCTACCTCCCAACCTGTCCAGCACATTCCAAAAGGATTAAAAAGTTCAAAAGACCATCTTTACATGTTTTCAATATGATTACAGCATACTCATCTTGTAGAAGTTCCTAAGTATACCTATCCAAGAAAAACTATAACACATTTATCCTTATTTTTTATTTTTTTCATTAGTTTGGTCCTTCCCAACCACTGTGACAGACCTCACTGGTATAGCATAAGTCAGGTGAAAAAGAGCAAATCCTGATCTGTGTTTGCACCATGGAAAGAGCTAAGAAGTAACAGTCTTGGGTTAGTAAAGAAAAGAAGAAAGCGAGAAGTTGGAGATGGTAAGGCTTAATACAATACTACTCTTCTCCAATCAACCAGGAGTTGTGATGACCAATGTAATTTAGTCATTGGTTTAGGCAAGCACTGGACAGAATTTGATTGACATGATCAGTAGTTTAAATAATGGTATTCTGACACATCTTTTACTTACTAACAGCCAAATCTGGATGCAGGGATAATTCATAGGTGATTGGCTTACTCCCAGGAAAGGCATGGTTTTCTGAAGATCCAGGCTGCTGGCAATTCTCTTTTTCTTCCATTTTATGTAGTATGGATAAGGTCAGGACAAGTGTTTTTCCTGTAGCAGGCTCCTGCATCTCATCCCTGAATGGGAAACATTGCATCAAGCATAAATGGGAGACAAGGATCATGGCCTGCCACTGCATAGGACTACCATGTCCCATCATTTCCACTCCACTGCTTTTGCATGTTGGAAATATGAATGACAGTCTTAGCAATATGGATCTTTTCTCCAGTGAAGGATTTACATGCGTCAGGTCTAGTTCTCATCCGTATGCATTTGATAGTTGTGACTCTAATGAAATAACTGTAGTAGTCATTAATTATCATATATGTGTGGATTCTCCATCCCTGAAGGTTTTGTGGCTCTTTGTGCCATGGTCTAGTAACCGTGATGGTAGTGGATCAAGGCTTGGACTTGATGATCTCAGAGGTCTTTTGCAACCTGGCTGATTCTATGATTCTGTGTTTTTGTGATATTAGGTCTACTTATCCATGCTCTCTAGGCATTCCTGAAATTGGTTAAAGTAGTAACAATTTGTGTGGCGCTGCTGCCCAAAACCTGAAATTCTTTTCTGTTCTCAGAAGCTACAGTTTTCTCTTAAAAATGCATGGGAAGGTGGGAAGTCTTTATCTTTAGTGCCATTAAATCATGGATCAGGATGCCTCCAGCTAATATCTATAAGTTTTTGCTTAGTAGAATGTAAATCAGAAAGGAAGGCAGAGTAGGGCAAAAATAACTATTTGCCAATACAGTCAGTCAGACTTCATGCTTTTCTTCATTCTGCCTGTTCTAGAGGGAACTTTGTTACCCAAGTAAAACTGGGAGATGGGCTAAATGTTGATAAGTGTGTTATGTTTCTCATTTCACCGTCCCATCCTATTCTTAATGATTTCCTTATCAAAGGAAGGTAAAACCAAATTGAATGTTCCAACATGCTAAGCTGAACAACTTTAAAATACAGCAGAGAATAGAGGGGGGAAAATAGGGGAAAAAAGTATGCTTCAAATGAGATATTTGCCTGTTCAGCTACTGAGGCATTTTCACTACTGCCTGCAGCAGGCACCTCCCAGCCATTGCCTAATATGATAAACACAACTGAACTCCCCCAGACCACTTTTGATTCTTTCACTGCAGATCACAGGAAGGCATGAACAGCTATTCCATTGTTGTTGCTTTGATTTCCAAAGCCCCCGTAAGTTTCAAGATAGTTAACAGTAAAATAATTTCATACATAATGTAAATACATTATATAAGAAATATCATTAAGCATTCATTAAGCCTAAAGGAGGACATTTCACTTATCTCTTCTGTTTGCAGGCACAATCTAATCCTAACTTCCACCGAGATAAAACTCACAAACTTAATCATGATTGTTACTGTTTGAACAAGAACTTGCTAGATGAAGAACAGTTTTCTAAGGAGTAAATGATCGTAGGTCTTTGACATAAAGATGGTGGCATGAATATGAATATATAGAATCTTTCTTGGTGTAGAATTCAAAGCAATCTATATACCAGAAAGGATAATAATATTTTTAATCTAGAATCTGAGAACTGACAATGATCATAGACAATACAATGCTGTTGTCTGTCATATGGCAGGCTCACAATTATAGAATCATTCAAGCTGGAAGGGACTTAAAGAGACCACCTAATTCAGCTCCTTCTGCTTCTTCAAAAGCAGGGACAATTTACATCAACTTACTCAGGGCTATGTCCTGTTGAGTTTTGAATACCTTCAGGAGAGGTGGTCATGCACCACCTCTGGACAAGCTGTTCCAGTGGTTGATCACACTGTGAATTTTTTGTTCCTAGCTTCTAATTGTATTTTCCCATGTTTCTTCTCTCTTTTTGTTTTGGCAACAAAGACATCTTAAATGAAAGTCAGATTTTTTTCATGTTGGTTCCTTCAAATGATAGTCTACTAGACACTACTCATTCCAGGGAAAATGTTTAACACTGAAGATATTTGGAATTCCCAAAGCTAGCAAGGAAAAGAAAAGTTTCTAGGGAAAAGAAGGAAACAAGAATGCTGTTAAATCCAGCTCTGTACACTGGAAATGAAATGCACATTTCCTGTGAAGAAACAGTCTTAAACAATTTTTCACTTTCTGGTCAGAGAAAAAAAATATTCAAAATGCTGAAGCTTTCATAACAAATCCACATGTTTCACAAATGGTAGTTCATAACCACAGTGCATCAGATACATGGCTTTGCTTAATTGATTACTCAGCTTTGTCTGTCACAAACCAACTGTCAGCTAAGAAGGTGGTCACTGAAGATGGTTAACAACCATTTTGGTTTGTCCAAGTAAATTAAGAGTTGGTGTTTTTTTCGAGTTTTGTTTTGTTTTGTTTAATTTTGTTTTTCAGAGAAGTAAAATCAATTACAATTGTTTTTGTAGTTCCAGTAGAGGAGTCTGACAGCAAATATACTTTGTTTCTTTTATCTC
This sequence comes from Myrmophylax atrothorax, assembly GCA_026770055.1. NCBI lineage: Eukaryota > Metazoa > Chordata > Aves > Passeriformes > Thamnophilidae > Myrmophylax > Myrmophylax atrothorax. The sequence goes on along the minus strand of JAOXXN010000265.1, from coordinate 38,373,260 downwards.
TTATTAAAATGTGGCTTTGATCCAAGTGACTCAATTGGTCTGTAAGTTTACAATACACAGGCTTACAGATGCTGCAGAAAATTCTTTTATTCATGTCTGGGCAAAAATAATTACAGCCTTTTCAGATTAGTAATTTATTCAAGTTCATTCAAATGCTTTAATAATGCAAATGTTTTAGTGACATGAACATATTTACCTGTGCTTTAACAAAAGAGAAATAAATTACTTCTCTTTTTTTAAACTCAGTGTTTATAGTTGTGAAATTAAAAATTGCAGTAACTGACCTTCAGTCACATATGTCTAGCAGAAATCAGGATTTAAGCTGGCTTTTCTAATGACTCTGCACAGCCTTAAGTTTCCATTAGGTTTTTGTGTTGTCACACCAAGGTGGCTGGGACAGTAAAAAAGAATCTAAGAAAACAGATCCACTGTGTGAACTTCTTTCATGAAATGAAATGGCCTGTGGCAGAATGTTTTGCAGGGTGAGAAGGACCCCTGCTAAATTTGCCCACCACAGGATCTAAAGGTGAATGTATGACCATCTGCACATCATCCACATAACAGGAAGATACTTGCTGAGAATAAAAAGAGAGTTCCTGACAAACAAGGAAGACTATGAACAGTTATTTTTGAGAGGAGTATAAGATTAATCTCTTATTGATGCAAGTTGAGAAGCCTTCTTTTGCCAAATTAGAAGCTGGGCTAGAAATACAGAAATCGTAAATCAAAGGGTCCCATACTGTGTGCTGATTTTTTTTAGTGAATTGTCTCCTGCTTTGAGATCACAGTGGGTATAGGGGGATGTAAGTGACATATGCACTATAACAGAAGCCCGAAATGCTAAACTGGTCAATGGGACATAATAATCCACAAAATGTTTGGGGTTGACCACTCAAAGCTTCTCAATCTTCTAAGAATGTTTGGAAATGCGTGCTCCAATTAACACTCTTCTAGTGTTCATTATCAGGTTGTCTAGTCTAGCTGCAAGTATGCTAAACATAACCTGGTAATGGTTTGGGGGATATTTTCTATGGATCTGCATGCTATTTGCATGCATGCTATATCTGCATATGTGATTGTTTCTCCAAGATGGTTGGCTTAAACTGTAGGGTTATCCGAGGTTAAAAAATGGAAAGCTAGAGGGACAAAGTGTCAAAGCACCACTCAGAGATACAGGCACTGGTGCACGGAATAGCTGAGTTCCAGGCTTTATCTTTGCCCTCATAGCAAACTGTCTACAAAAGTGGGGTAGGGACTAGAAATACTCCACAGCCAGCTTCTCTTTATTTCTTGTTTCCTTTCTCTTCTTCTGTGGGAGTAACTAATCTTGGATAAGGCTTTCAACCAAAGTTCACTTGAATTAAATAGTTGCCTGAGCTCCTGAACTCCCAATGCACCTTTCAGGAAAAGGCAAGGAAAAAGGGCACTGATTTTTCTCTGTTTAGCTCACAGTGCAACTATCTTAACAAATCAGAGAAAAAGAGATTTCCATTGTGAAATTTTCCTTCCCACAGATTGAAACCAGTCTTGGTATACAGCTAAGAATTAGTAAGTTTTTTGACCTGAGCTGTCAGTCTAAAGGCTGAAGTTGGAAATACAAAATTCTCAGAAAAGCACTGCAGATCAGGAAATGGGTGAATCTATTTCTTCCTGCCTGCTAGGAATTAAAAAGCTGGTAGCATCCTTGTAATGTACCAAATTTCCCTCCTGCATGTGATGGCTATGGCTCATACTGCTTTCAGTCTACTGATAGGCTAAAATACCACTACAATAAACCCAGAGACCTTAACATGAGGGAAAAATAGACAGATTCCAGCTGAGAGACTTGGATATAAGAGCAACCTGGCGCATGCTAGCCAAGTGCAAATAGCTAGTCCTGTAATGATCTGAGAAATCTGTTTCAACTCCTCTGAGTTCTCTTTAATACTGCAGACTCTCGTTGTAGGTCTCAGGCTCCAAACAGTATATTGATTGAAGTTTTTGTCTATCTGGGTATCTCCATCTATGTAGAGGTAGAAAGTGATAGAGGGCTAACAGAAGAAGGCTGCGAGTCCCTGGTGATCACTCATTTATATGGTAGCACTGCTGGCTGAAGTGACTGGCAGTTCTGAAGATGAGACAGGCTAGGTGAGGGTACCTGTAAGTAATCCATCAGTCACCTGGCAAAGCAGAACATGGGATTGTTTGTCAAGAGAAGCTGGAATTTATTTTTTTCAAGGGTTTAAGACTAGTTGTTCTAGACAGGAAAAATGACAGAAAAGGAAAAAGATGTGGAAGAAAAATTCTGCCCAAGTAAAACTTGGAGGATTTTGACCAGTTCCTTAAAAGCACCCCACATGAGTCAAATAAAACCACCCTAGACGGCTGAGGAAAGGAGGAAATTGAAACAGGGAAAGGCACATAAGCATTTTACTTTTCTGTCTCATCTGCTGTGAGTTCTTTCCCAAGTTCACAATTCACGAGTAGGATGTCTCTTGTTTCACATGGCCATCTGGATTGAACTTGCAGAATAGTCAATATATATGATGATACTGACAGTAATTGTGAGCTATTGTCAAGGCTTCAGCTATACAATGCATGCATCCCCATTGTCCCTGAGAACACTTGCCCCACTTGCATTCTCAGCCCTATGCTAGAGCCCACACCATAGCAGCACTCATAGTTTATCTACCAGCAAAGACATTATTAGTGTTATTTTCAGGGCACTCAATGTAGTAGTAAAGATTAGAGAAATCAATACTCTAATCCAGAAACTTATGCCTCTGTAACATGAATGGTGAGGCTCATCATCTCTATGTTGCTCCTTCTGTTACTTCTGAATGAATTTATTCTCATTTATATCCTTTTCAGAAATATGAAAGAGTGGAAGGAAAGTAAGCATATCAGTGAAAAACTTCTCAGCTGCCAACGACACGAAAAAGCATTTAGCTGAGCAAACCACAACTTCTTTCTGGATTTACTGTACAAAGAAATAAAGGTTAACACAAAATGTAAAATATTTCTCTAAAAGAAAGAGTTAATGTAGGCTGTTTCAAAACCCGACACTGTTTTGGTGAATGTGTACAAGGTATAAGAAACATGTATTGTATTTGTACCATGTGCTACATTCTTTACCCACTAAGTATAAACCGCAGTTCAATGCAGTTGATACAGCCTGAAACTTGGACAATCCATTTAATTGTGAGTAAGTATATTTTAAAAATAGATCTACTTTCATTAAGATGTTTTGTAGAGCCCCAAAGAAAGCCTGAAGTGTATCTGGGCTGGTAATGGCAGGGAATAATTTCCTCCTGGAGCATCAGTTCAAATCCAGCACAGAATAGTAGTAACCTGAAATGTTTATATTCTAGAAGTTACCTGATCACATTATTCCCAATAGACAAGTGTGTCCATTAGAAATATGCAACAGCTGGCACAAATCAACTACTTCCTGGTATTCACAAGAGCGAGGCTGAGGAAAGTGTGTGGTTGGAATCTAAATGATTCCTCCCTCGAGGTGGTCTGGCCAGCATGAGTAGAGACACTTTAATTTGAAAGGGAAACCTGAACTTTGTACTTAATGGGTGAACAAATGGAAGGCTTCAGTCTGCAGGATTGTCAGATTGGTAGTTTTCACAAATACTTAAATACCACATCTGAGAGGAAGAAATCAAGATGTAAATATCTAGGAGCCAGTGCCAAGTCCAGTGAAATCAGAAAACAGATTTGCACTATTTTGGTTCTATGCCTCAAAATATAACAATACATGAAGATCTTGTTGCCTATAAAAATGGTTTGTCATGTTTAAAAAAAGTACAAAAGACATAAAATCTTCATCCTCTGATCTGCCAACAAAATAGGGAAAAAAAGGCACAGAAACTGTTTGTGTAAAAATTCAGATATTTATGTTGAGAGGGGTTAATAGGACACCACCATTGCCATCAACAGCAATTTCTTTCTGCTGATCATGAGTACGTTCCTGAGAAGTATAAGTAGCCCACTCGTGTCTGTGTATAATCAATAATGATCCAAGGCAATATATAGAGCCCTCAGAGTGACCCCTGGACAAGTCTGAAAACAAATATCGGACATTATGTAAGTTTATCCTGAACTACTTTTATATGCAATAGCCATGACATATTTATACCAGCATAATCTCAACATGTCTTGAACCTCCTGAGCTGGTAAGGAAATGAGACTATTGTTTTCTGGCCTGGCTGTCCAGGGCAGAAGCTCTGATTCCAGCAGGGTCAGCCACTAGCACCAGGCTCCACTGTCATCTAGGGCACCTCATGGTTCAGAAAGGCAAGTTGGATTAGTCTACCCCATGGCCAGGTGGTGTAGACTAATTCACATAGTCTATACTCCGGACTGTGAATATGGGAAGCACCAGCTGTAAGGAAACATAAATTGTACAGTTGGTTTGGTTTTGCATATAAAATATGTGCAGCATATTATTCACAGATTCCGTTAATTAATCCTGATGAAATCATAATGAAAAGAACATTAACACTAATAGATTTGGATGAGATGAAATTTCAGACCTTCCTGACATTCTCATTTGTGACACATACCATAATGAAAAACAACCAACCAGCTTTCCCCTTGCAATGCAATCATTAGCTTCCCCAAAGGTAAAACAGAAGGTCATCTTAGAAGTCCCATTTTCTGCAATGAACAGCAATGTTTTAAATGACACAGAACAGCATGCAAGTATTAGAGCTATTGTTTTCATAAAGCTATTCTGCTAGTGACTATTCATAGCCCCCCTTTGGCAAATGATTCCTTTCCCAAGCACTTTCCAATTTAGGTTTCCATAGGCTACGGCTTGACACAGTAGCTGGAAGAATTCATGCATGTGTGTTATCAGATTTCATTATCCTTTTTTTCTTTCATGGATATCATTCTTTACAGGATATGTTCTGTGGCTACTCTGTGCCAAGACACCATTATTTGCACTTCTTGACTAACAAGGCTTCACCACAGAGAAAGCATAGAGTTGTACAAAGTTGCATATTTTTCCAAAAGCTTGGCAGAAGACAACTTTTGAACGTAAGCAGTAGGACCTTTGTGGAAGTCCCCCAGCACGCAGTGTGAGCTAGCATGTCCCCTGGGCTGGTTTCGGGCTGGTCACTGACTGCCATGAATGGTCCCTGGGATCTTGCAGCAAGTCCTGACTCAAAAGGCTTGTGAGCAGTTGCCAAAGCCAAACACTAGGATTATACAAATGGAAGTCATGATCCAATGCAGAGTCAAGTGAGTAAGACATTCTCACTCAGATTCTGACAGTGTTCATTTAATCAATCCTGTCCTTCAGAGTGGTAGATACTGCTAAAGACTTTAAACTTCTTTCTCTAAAATAAGACCATGTATTTCTATTTAAAATGTAAATGTACTGCTAGCTTTTCATATCTGTGGTTTTGATTCTGCAACACCTCCAGCTGACTAGGTAAAGTGGTGATCACATCAGAAAAAATTTTTAGCAGAAAATGTAAAAGATGCGGTTTCATTATGCAGATGTAACACATTGGTTATTGCAGAAAGTTCTGCAGTCTTCTGGAAAGCAAAGAAATGCAGCAAAGTAATC
>JAOXXN010000265.1:38349927-38363858 GCA_026770055.1 Myrmophylax atrothorax | reverse complement strand
AGCTGTTATTTGAGTTTTAATGAATGCTGTCTGCTTTCTGGACTTCATCTAATGTCCAGTCAAGTTAGCAGCATATCTGTGGATACTCACTCATATCAGTTAACTTTGAGTCACATATTTTACCCACCAAACCAGTGGAGTTGTGTGCAATAGTTCTCCTTCCAAGTTACTGTTAAGATATTTAAAAAATCTGATTTTTTGGTGGGTTTGGTGCTTCTTGAGAAAAGAACTTCAAAACCTACCAAGAAATAAAACACTGGCTGATGTGACACATCTTCTTTCTTCTTGTGAACACACATATTTAAATCTAAACAATTTTCTGGTTATCTTTTACTGAATCCTTCTACTCAACACCTGACTTTGTATCCTTTCTGTCTGAATAAAACATTAAGGTGGCCCACAATAACTTAGAGGATCATGCAATTTTGCAGTTCATTATAGAATCAATTTTCATGGGTACTAATTTAGCAATATTCAACTCTTTGCTCTGAACACTTTCATTTCTTCTGCTTAGGAAGATGAGGTTTAATTTTATCAGAGGCAGAAAATGTAAAGGGATTTTGTCATCTAAAAGCCACAAAGGTCATAAGACCTGTCTGTATTCAAGTCAATAAAAGAAGAATATGATGTTAAAAATTTTAAAATACTATGATGTTAAAAATAAACCCAAAGATGTAGAAACAATGTTACTGTAGCAACTTCTCATAAGAGGGGGATGAAGAGAAATACTACTTGACTCAAACTCTTCTTTTAAAATAGCAAAATAGTAAATTAAAAATGGACAAACCCCTAAAAAATATGTATATTCAAAACAGATTGCAAGAGATCCTGTGAGTCCCCTGACCTCACTTCATGAGTGCTAGTAGCAGCAATTGTTGTCTCGCCACTCGTGTGAAATGCTTTCCTGTGTGAAATCACATCAGCCCTGCCTAATAGCTTTCTGAAGGATATTCTTTTCTAAAAGGAAGGCAGAAAACCACAGCTGCACCATAACTTTACATTATGAAGGATATTCTGTTTTCCCTATGGATGAGTAGCTCCTTGGAACAGGAAGTGCTGGAATATGCATTAAGTTGCAGATTGAAAAGGACTAGTTCAGAGTATATTCAGCTTTATTACATTTCCAATAGATCTCTATATAAATATCAATGGCTATCTGTGACTCTCTTAGTTGCTTGTAACTTCCTTGTGACTGTTGATAAAAAAGTCCAGTATTCAGAATTTGACATGTACTCGATAAGATTTTCCATTTCCTCTTTGCTAGAGTTTAATTTCCTTTACTCATTTATTTGCTTGCATTTCCAAATTTTCAAAGTCATAGACTCTCTTAAAAAGAGACTCCTCTTAAAAATGGATTTGCAAAAGCAAAGACAATCACTTCAGCAAGTTTTGCATTAACCTAGTGGAATGCAAATGGACATTTTTCAAGAAAAAACAAAAATGTATTTGCCTATAGGTACTCTGTTTAATGTCTAAATATTCAAAATTCATCTGCACCTGTACCTCAGAGTTACAAGGGACCATCAGCAGCTGTTTGGTCTTCAAAGGACAGAGGAAGTTCAAAGTCACCTCGTGCAACTTGAAAAACTACTACAGTATCATAAAATGGGAGGGATCATCTCCTTTCAAGTAACAGCAGCTTTTGAGCACTGTGAAAGCTAGGAAGCTGGGATCCACTTGTCTGTGAAGAACAATTCTTTTGCAGAAATGCAGTCTCTTTGCAGAGCAAAGATGTGGCACAAACAGAAAAAAAAAGATCTTAACACAGTGGATGAGAGTGTTCTGAGTACACACAGGGTTTTTTGTGTTTTTCAGTTACTAATTCTTTATGACAGTGAACAGAATATCCTAATAAATTATAATAATGATTGCCATATAATTTAGTGATAAACATCACCTGATGGTCATATGAATGTTGTGGTCCCTTCATTTGCTATGGCTATTATCGGTAAAACAACCAAAATATAAGCAAATTGATAATTTCATATAAATAGAGTCAGAACTGAGATTATAATGTGGACTTTCAGTCCCCATGGTAACCATGTATAGGATGTGTAACTATGTTTTGTAATAAATTAATTGGATTAAGACAAGAATTGAGAATCAGAAGTAAAATTTATTGATACATCAGTATCTCTGTCATAAAAATGAATCATTACATCTGTGATTAGAAGAAGGGAAGATAGGATGTGTTCATGGGCATTCTATTTTATTAAATCTATTTTTGATGTATAACTCATATACTGAAGAGTGTGATTGACTTTTAAGGGAGATTTTCATCTCTCTGAATTCAGACTTTGTACAACTTAGATTATAGCCAGCAGACATCCACAACAAAGGCAGTGATGGAAACACTTAAAATGAGCTTGAATTTGAGCCATGTCCTACTGAACTATGTGATCCTTACTGACTTTTTCCTGCAGAATGCTTTTTTTTTTCTAATTTAAGTTTTGCTACAACTTATCTATACCAAGAAGATTCAGACTTTCCATTTCCTCACAACTCAGATGGTGAACAAAAGACATGCCATCACACCCAATGTATTAATTGATATATCTAAAGCATGTAGGGATAAATAAGCCAAAAAGTAACTACACTGTCTCCAATGCTCTCCTTTCTTTTGGTATGTACATCCTTCCGTAGTTGTCTTTCCACATTTGATGCCCTTTTCAAGATTTATGTTCTGCTGTTTTGCTATTATGACTGGCTGTAAATAAACTAGATCACTATATTACCGTCAGAAAATAACACCTGTCTTGACGACTTACCACTCTCAATTTTTGCTTTCTATAGACATGTATGCTGATCTTGTATGCAAAAGAAAACACTTTGGAGGTAACAGCTAATGTTGGAGCCACAGCCACCAAACCAGAGAGAACAGGGAACATGGAATTACGCACCTGCTCATTTGATTGAGCTGGTTTGCATCTATTTTCAGTTTACTTTCAGTGCCAGACGTCATCATCTAACCTTGCCATCACAGTTGCTGATAATCCTACACTCCTCCTAGGCTGCTGCTACCTCTGTCAGTCTCAGCCAGGACTCAGTCTTCCAGGAGAGGTGGAAGGCACTCATAAGTGAGAAGCTCATGCTGGAGTAGATGTGCTGGTAGGACTTGTGACTCCATGAAGGACCCACAGTGGAGCAGTCTGTTCTTGGAAGAGACACATGCTGGAGCAGTTTGTGAAGAGCTGCGATCCCCAGGAAGGACCTACATTTGAGAAGTCCACGGAGGACTGTCTTCTGTTGGAGGGACCCCCCAGTGGACCAGGGAAAGACTGTGATGAATCCTTTCACAGAGGAGGAAGGAACAGCAGAGACAAACAGTACCAATTCCAAATTCCCCTGCACCACTGAGGAGAAGGAAGCAGAAGAAATCCAAACTGAAGTTGAGCCTGAGAAGAAAAGGGGGGTGGATGCTTTAAGATTTAGTTTTTGTTTCTCATTACCTTACTCTGATTTGATTGGTAAAAGATTAAACTAATTTCCGCAAGCTGAGTCTGTTTTGCCTGTGACTTTAATTGCTAAGTGATTTCTCCCTGTCCTTATCTCAATCCAGGAGTCTTTCATTATATTTTCTCTCCCTTGCCCAGCTGAGGAGGGAAGTGATAGAGTGGCTTTTGTAGGCACCTGGCACCCAGCTGGAGTCAACCCACCACATGCCACTGACAGAGAAACCACCTTCAAGGCAGACTCCCTCCACTGTTAGCAGTCAGCCAATCATGGCAGACCTTCCATGTTGCATATACAGTCGGATTCATGAACCTCTCACAGAGACCCAGCTCATTCCATTTAGCTAAGCTACCTAAACACATCCCAGTGAAAGGGGCCAGTTTCCAGCTTGCTGCTTTCAGTATACTAGGGAACCTGCCTGTCCCAGGGCATGTCACCCTGCTGAAAACCCAGAGCAGCTCTAACAGAACCCGGAGATGGGTGGGAGTAGGTGGCTGCAGAGTCAAATGTTCTGGTACAATGCATGAGAGTGTGCTGACTGCAGGGCATGTATGACCCCAAGTAGAAAGGATTTTATGAAAGGACATAAACACCACTCATTTTCTTCTACAGTGCCAAAATAGCAACCACTAGTGGTGCTAGCTGGCTGGAGTTTCAACATTATTAACACTCTTGTCTTAATTTCCCTCTGATAACTAGAAATTTATAAATTTTCCATAGATTGTCTCAATAAGATTAAAGTTAAGAAACCAAGTTTCCTAACTCCCTATTACAGCCCTACTACACAGACAATGATCCAGTCCTCCATCTAGAAAAGGAATGCACCATGCTGTGCTTAAACTGTCTTTAAAAAGATAATACCTACTGTTTGTCTGAATTAACACAAAAGAAGAGGATTTATCCAACTGTGGTAGTTTTTTCCCCCAAGTTCACCTTTACCATTGCCCTAGTTCTTTCATGTGCTCTCACTAGGGATTCAAAGTTTGTTACATTAGAGTAAGAAAGGCACAGCAAAATCAGTGAGAAAAATAATTACAAACAATATGTTATATCCTCAATATTTAGAACTAAGTTTCTACAAAAGCACATGACCCCTTTTGCTCTTAAAAAGTCTGATTATTTTCTTGACATTCTAAATTTTGATTCTTTTCTTGAATGCATTCCACCATATTTTCCTCAGGGATAGAATGGCTGCAAAATTCCTTAGAATGGTTTTGATGGCATTTTTGTGTAATAACTAAGTCTTTGTTCTTATTTTTTTCTGAAGGAAAAAGGAAAAAGCTTAAAAGTTTCCTGTGCTCCAATTTACATATTATTTAGGTATTATTTTATATATTATTTATTATTTAGATACAATTTGCAGTGCTAGCTGAACATGACATTTAAAAATATTTCAATTTTGGATTAGCTAGATAAACAAAGATGAAGTAATGGTTTTAAGGAAATCCTTAGGAGTTTAAAAATGGATTTTGAAGCACTAGTTTTTATTCCAAACTTGATATTTATATGTAGGTAAAACCAATATACTAGGCTGGAGCCTCACATCATATTGCTATCCTCTTCATCTTCTTGTATTACCAGAGAGCCCTGGAGTCTCCATTCTAGGTTAATCAGTGTGTAAAAACCAGATGTTCACTGCCTCGAGAGAATGGAGGTAGACAGGATGCTACAGAGAAAAAAGAAAATAGTGTTCAGCAGGAGACACGACGGTATCAGCACAACATCACCAGATGGATGTCATATCAGTAAAAGAGCTTAGAGAAGGACAGTAAATCATAAATGGCCCTCCAGAATATTCTCCAAAGTCAAAGGGGAAATACATGGACTAAGCCAGAAGTTTGAAAGTATTGTGTACAGAAGTTGTGCGAGATGTACGGGAAAAGCAGAGTCCAGAAAAAAAGTCAGAACATAGATACTCTACTAAGTTTATGAGGCTTAGTAGACATCTTATATAAATTTAGATTGGAGTTCAGTTCTTGTTTTACTCAAACACTACCAATTCTGATCATCATCAGTACTAGGATACTTAGTTATAGGAGATCATAGAATCACAGAATGGTTGAGGTTTGAAAGGACCTCTTGAGGTCATCTGGTCTGACACCCTTGCACACGCCACTGAGAGCCTTTTGCTAAAGAACATCTCCAGACAGCTTTTGAATACCTCCAAGGATGGAGACTCCCCAGCATTCCTGGGCAACCTGTACATGGTCACCCTCAATATTTTTTCCTGATGTTCAAAAGGAACCTCCTATGTTTCAGTTTGTCTCCAGCGACTCTGATACTATCACAGGGCACCACTGAGAAGACCCTAGCTCCATTCACTCTGCACCCACCCTTCAGGTATTTATGTACATTGAGAAAATCCCCCTGGGTCTTCTCTTCTCCAGCCTGAATGGTCCATAGTCTTTCAGCCTTTCCCAGTATGAGAGAAGCTCCCGTCCAAGTTCACTAATCATCTTAGCGGTGGTGCACTGGACTCTTGACAGTATGTCAAAGTCTATCTTGTCTAAGGAGCTTGGAACCAGACACAGAACTCCAGGTGCAGCATTCTTAGTGCTGAGTAGAGGGAAAGGATCTTCTTCCTTCACCCACTGGTGACACTTCTAATGCAGCCCAGGACACCACTAGCTGCCTTTGCACCAAGGGCACATTGCCATCTCATGTTCAGTGTTTGACAATATATATTAAAAAAAAAAGTAGTGTTTAAGAATTTTAATTTTAAACTTGATTTTATTTTAGAAAAAACTTTTTTTTTAAATGAGTTTGTAAAGGAAAGCTATTAAATCTGTGCCAGACAAAAAGGAATCTAAGATCCTTAGCTGTGGGATTATAAAACAGTCCTTTAAAGGTTATATATCCTTTTCATAGCAAGCTGCCACTCCATAACAGGTTTTAATGAACAAATAAAGTATAGAAAAGCCATAGAATCATGCAATATCCTGAGCTGGAAGAGAGCCATCAGGATCATTGAGTCCAACTCCTGGCCCTGAGCAGGACAAGCCAAGAATCACACTATGAGCCTGAGAGTGTTGTCCAAACACTTCCTGAACCAGAGTCAGTCTTGGTGCTGTGAGCACTTCCCTGGGGAGCCTGTTCCAGTGCCTGACCAGCCTCTGAGTGAAAAACCTTCTCCTGATATCCATCCTAAACTTCCCCTTACTCAGCTTCATGCCATTTTCTTGGGTTCTGTAACTGGTCATGAGATTTAAGAGATCAACACCTGCCCCTCCACTTCCCCTCAAGGGGATGTTGTAGACTGCAATGTCTTCCCTGCCCTCTCTTTTCTAGGCTGAACAAAGCAAATGACCTCAGCTGCTCCTCATAAGGCTTCTCTTCAATGCCCTTCACCATCCTCATGCCCTCCTTTGGACACTTTCTAAGTGCTTAATATCTTCCTTATTTTGTGGTTCCCAAAACTGCACACAGTATCCAAGATGAGGCTGCCCCAGTGCAGAGAAAAGCGGGACAATCCCCTCCCTTGACTGACTGGTGATGCCTTGCCTGATGCCTCTCAGGACACAGCTGGCCCTCCTGGCTACCAGGGCACTGCTGACTCATATTCAATTGCCATCGACCAGGACCCCTAGGTCTCCCTTTGCAGCACTGCTCGCCAGCCTCTCATTCCCAGTCTGTACACAGAACCAGGTTGCCCTGTCCCACGTGCACAATCTGGCACTTTCCCTTGTTAAAATCCATACAGTTGGTGATTCCTGTTTTGGCATACCCCTGAAGGTGTGGGTGAGTCATGTTGGTGTTAGGAGATCATTTGTGCAGTTTAGAGGGAAACAACAGTCAATGATCGGTGTTTATAAATAAATATATGTAGGGTTTTTTAGAAGAATTTAATTACAATTGAAAGCAGGTATGTAGCCATTTTAGTTATTATGTATATAGCAATATAAACCCGTAAAAATAACCCTTAAGAAAATGCATAAGGAATAGGAAAGAGAAAGAGTGGGTAAGAGTAGAAAGATATCACCATCTGTGGATATAGCAAAGAGACTTGATTGTTGCAAACCAAATGTCCATTGCTTGAAGTGATGGTCACGGTCTTGATCCATCGGGGGTGGGGGAAAGCCCACAAAACACAAAGTCCAATGGGTTAATATACACTTAGGTTTAGGTGAAACACATACATACCTTCCCTGGGGCCGAGAGTTTTATACTGTCTATTGCAACACTGTGGATCATGTGCAGTCCTCTTGTGGAAGGCCCCAGAATTGAGTCTGGGGTTACTTTAGGGTTCTTTGATGATTTATGACACCTTCTAAGACAAGGCAGCTGCCTCTCACTTCACTGTGGTTGAGTTGGTTATGCTCCATCAGAGGAGACAAATACCTTCAGGCCTATGTGTGAATGTTCCCATATCTCCCCCGGGGGAAGTTTCACAACTGAGCCATTTATGCCCCAACAGAAGAGGTGAATAATGTGAATGTCCCAATACTTTCCCGTGGATGGGGGCAGTGATTGTTTGCAACTGAGCCAGTTGTGTAAGGGAGGACACTGGCATGATAAAAAGCTCTATCCAGCCTCATCTGCTCTGGTTCTCATGACTTCTTCCCTTATCTGTGTCAAAGACCACCTTCTTGCTAAACAAAGGTTGATTTGTCATGCTCATCCTTTGGCCCTCTGCACCTGGGCTGTTACCTTGCACATCATCAGCAGAGCACCACTGCCTCCACAAATGGCTGATTGTTTTGAGTCATTAACCATTAGCATTTCAGTCTCTCACAACTGCCCATCTCTCTAATTTGTCAAGGTCTCTTTGCAGGGCCTCTCTGGCCTTGAGGGAGTCCACAGCTCATCCCAATCTAGTGTCACTGGCAAACTTAGAATTCCTTTGACTATTAAGTCACATAAGGGGAAAAGCATTTGTGATCATCCATGCTGGTTTTATTCTCAACTATACCAGGAATATACAATTTCATTCATCTCCTGAGAAAGGAACATAGGTAATGTGTTAAAGGGTCAAGTGGATTATTCTTCCTGATCCTGCAGAAAGTGTTTCCCACTGTACATTTTATAAATAATAACTGCTTTTGACACCCCACTGACCACAGATTTTACAAGTAGAACTAGTAGGTGTTACATCACATGAATATATCACATACACTGGTGGCTTTTATAAATTTTTACACTTTGCTATATTTCTCTCTCCAAAATACTTGAAAAATTTAATGCGTTCAGTTGTAAATGTTGATCCTCTGTTTAGTCAGAATGATTAAGTGATGGTCATTGTAGCATGACTCATTGCTTCTGAATGTTACACAATGTTATCTTTGTTATGAAGTACATTTATGATTCACATCATTCCAAGCCTTCTTCAAGTGAGGATAGCTATGATTATGTTTGGAATACTTTGTGCTACTTGGTGATTTAGTGGTGAGCTCAGTTCTTATGCTGATACTTCCTAAAGGAGGAAAATATAAGAAAGGTTGACTGCATTTCTTAAATATTGGTGCAGTGAAAACCATATGTTCTCATTAGATGAAAATGATCTTCCTTTGAGAAAAACTCTTCAAAAATTCTGTATTAGAACCTTTCCACAAACAACAGGATGTTGCTGACTCATTAGGTCTTGAACAAGGTACTGACACAGACATAGGTTAAAGTCATAGACAGAGTTTCATTCTTCAGTGCAGCTTTGATTTTACATATGCTACTAGCTCTGCAGGAAAATTGCAATAAAAGAGTTGCTGAAAACATAGCAACTGTTAAGCTGAATTATCTGAGCCCAGTTTGTGTACTAGTGTTGGTATCTGGGATTGTGTCCTTGCATCTGTGTCTGACCTAACCTAGCCTTTTGCTACGCAGACCTGCATGCTACGTTCACTGTTTCAAAGGTGGCTCAGTATCTGATTGAACATGGCCATTTCTATTTCCTCAAACTGATGTTCTAATAGTAAAGAGAACTAAACTAAGGTATGTGTTTTAGACAAACTTAAATAGATTTCTTTTGATTAGTCTATTAAAGTAAGAGATAAATGTAAAGACACTATCAGTTTTAGCGCATACAGGTCCACATTATTATTTTTTCTTGCAAACTAAGAATGTGAATCTTGAAACAATCAAAACATTCCAGGTATGCTTGAAAAGGAAAGATTTTGACCTTACCAAAAATCAGCATGTCATCTTTTTCTTCTTTAAAACAAACAGACACATTGACAGACATCAAAGGAACTGCTGAATTTTAAAGATGCAATAGTCTCTGAGACAAAAATAATATTTGTGACTACAATTTTTTGACCACATCTCTTAATGTGCACTTTTAAAATCACAGAGATGACTCAGCTTGCCTTATGCAGGGCATACCTAATATACAGGTTAGCTGTGCATTAGTTCTACCTTCTACATAATGAGTCAATCAAGATGGAGTTGCATTTGTCATTTATATGAGTCTCAGAAGGTGTGAGCATGGACAGAACTGTCTTTCTTTCACAGAATCATGTTCACCTTCTCTTCATTGCACTTTCATGTCACTTAGGCTGTAGCAATTAATTTTTGCAAACTATTTCACACTGGGCACACCTTGCTTAACCTAAGCCAAGTAATAAGGAAGTACTTAATCAGCTTAGCTGTCTCAGACTTCTATGGGAGTGAAAAGATTATGTTTCTTTAGTTGTTTCAATTAATTAAAAAAATCAGATCTAATATCTCACCCCTAAACACACAGAAAGAGACCTAGTTGTAGTGTTGAGGCAATCAAGAAATGCTATTGCAATGCACTTTGACAGTAGAAAGTCCATAGATTTCTTAATAGCATTCAATCCACAGAAGGTATTTCATCTATGTAAGGCAATAAATACAACCACACCTGCAGCAGCTCTGGACATCTCATTGCAGGGAGGCAGTGACAGATGGGAAGAAATCCAGGGTAGCAAAACAGAAGAGATAATTCATTTGCAACACAGACTTAGGGACATATTAGAAGGGCTATATACAAACCAGTTAAGTCAAAGAGTAAGTAAATGGAGACAGAATTCCACTGCTACTGGAATAATGCAGGGAGAGGAAATGGAGATTGGTGTATGTCATTCGCAGGGTCTTAACCTTGACATAGCCACATTGAGTTTATGGACACAAATTAAATATTTAGAAAAATGCCAGAGAAAAGTCCTCTGCTGTATCACTTAAAGTACTCATCTGTACTAATCTGTGTATACCACAACTAGGTGTAGAGCTACAAAAAAATGCACTCAAAAGTAACCAATCAACCTCTTGCATCTTTCAAAAACCCATAGCAACCCAAAAGAAAAACAAAGAATTGCCAGAGTACACCTACTTAGCTGCACAACAGTGACAACTTCTTGCTCACACAAATTAATTTCTAGCACCTAAAATTTTGATGTAGTTATTATCTTAAAACACTGGTGCAAGGATGGTAAGATTCGGTAGCAACCTTTTCTTCTGTTGACTGAATAAGGTCCCTTCTCAGGAGGGACAGACAATAAAATATCTAATAAGTTCATGTGTTCTGGAAACCCCTCAAACTGTCATGTACAAAATGTTGGACTCTGCATAGTGGGGAAGGAGATGCTGCTGGAAAGCAGTGCCATGGAAAAGGGCCTGGAATCCTAGTCAATGGCAAGTTGAATGTGAGTCAGCAGTGCCCTGGCAGCCAGGAGGGCCAATCGTGCCCTGGGGGGCATCAGGCAAAGCATCACCAGCCAGTCCAGGGAGAGGATTGTCCTGCTCTGCTCTGCACTGGGGTGGCCTCACCTTGGATATTGTGTGCAGTTTTGGGTGCCACAATATAAGAAAAACATTAAGCTATTAGACAATGTCCAAAGGGGGGCAATGAAGATGGTGGAGGGCCTTGAGTGGAAGCTGTATGAGGAGTGGCTGAGGTCAGTTAGTCTGTTCAGCCTGGAGAAGAGGAGACTGAGGGTAGACCTCATTGCAGTCAACAACTGGAGGGGCAGGCACCGATCTCTTCCCTGTGGTGACCAGGGACAGGATCCCAGGAAATGGCCTGAAGTTGTGTCAGGGGAGGTTTAGGTTGGATATTAGGAAAAGGTTCTTCACCCAGAGGGTGGTTGGGCACTGGAACAGACTCCCCAAGGAAGTGATCACAGCACTAAGCCTGCCAGAGTTCAAAAAGTGTTTGAGTGGGGATAGTCCTGTGCAGGGCTGAGAATTGGACTTGATGATCCTTGTGGATCTTTTCCAGATCTGCATACTCTGTAATTCTGTGATATTGGAAGGTTGGACTAAAGAGGGAAAAAACACATTGTTGGGACATACAGAATTAACAGAGTAAATATCCCTGCATCTCTGAAAATTTATCGCTTCATGTCCAAAATTTTATCACTTCCTGTCCAAATGCTGTCTGCACTTAAAATATTGTCTTAGTACAGAGATCCTGAGAAAAGTTTTGTAATAGGGAGATAATAAAACTACACTCTATTACCTCTGCATGATTTTTCTAGGAGTCTTTCTGGATCCTGAGAGATCCAGAGTCTTCTCCAGGTTCATCTCCAGAGTTCTGGAAACATATAATGTTCAAAACTTTGTGATATAGAAGGTATATTCAGTACAACATCAATAAGAAAAAGTTTTTTCTAACAGATATTTAAAAATACATTTTAGTAACAGCCACTACATACTCTATTGTCATGAGTATGTGATTAATTCCTTCTATGCTATCACTTAGGGAGGAATTAATAATTTCTTATCTCTATTCAGAGAGTCAAAAAAGAAGAGCTAAATCCTTCCAATCTTTTTGCAGTCATGAGACCAGATGCACCAGGATAACAATAATCTGATCAGTAATGGTGCTGAGTACTTTTTCTGCAAGTGTTCTCTCTTTGGAGAGATCTGTTCTGTTTGTTATATGAAACATAAATACGAATAATAATTTAAAAAATGCCCAAATCCAAGCAGCAGTTTGCAGTAACATTTATTCACCACATACAGGGATGTGATTCAGTTCTACTTGCTGAGAAGTCTTGCCATGGCTATTAATGGTTATTGCAACATAACAGGAAATTTAGCTTAAAGCAAAGTTATAAATTAAAGCCCAAATATTTAAGGACTGTAAGAATTTTCTCTCCTTGTTTAAGAATGCAACATGCCAAAATTTAACACCAGAAAATATTTTATCCAAAGACTCCAAGAAACTTGTTACTGGTCCATATATAAGGAAAGAGAGTGTTCACTTCCGATATCTGCAAAACCTAAAAGGGGGAAATTAGTAAATTATACCTGTTTGTCAGAAAAGGATTAGACATAATGGAATTAGACATAAATTATAGTATTTTCTAGGTAATATCCATGAAAGTTTTAAAAGGATGTCATAATGCTAAGAGAATTGCCCTTAGAGGCAGGCAGGCGGGAGAGGCTCAAGAGGGCTGCTCAATACAACAGTGTACAAGTGAGTCCTGTTTGCACAGTCTGGACATCTGTTTCTGGCAGCTCAATTCTGTCTTTACAGAAAGGAGGCCCTGAGCTAACGAAAACTGCTGCCAACAGCAGCCTACACAAACCTATTTGGCTGCAAAACTCCAGCAACATCAGGGTGTGAAGTTGTTTTTTCCTGTTGTTACCAGAGTTATGAAGGGACCACCACTTTAATGCCTTTTTTCCTGCTGTATTTTGTTTTTTTATAATGGCAAATTAGTAAGTATCTTTTTTTTTTTAGTTTTCTGTGACAAGACCTATGGGATATCAGTGTCAACAACATGATATATATCTGCATTTTTATTTTATTACAGAGGAATAAAACCCAAACAAAAACAATAATCAGTGAATACATATTTTCCTGTTACTAGCTAGATTGGCAATGGTTTTGTTTTCTATGACAAGCCTTCATGAACAGGCAAGAGACACAGCTGTGCTCAGAATTGTGCACCTGTAGCACAAGTCCTCTCTCTTTTCCAGCTGATTGGGGAGATAAAATGATTTAAACAAGAAAAAAATATTGGCAAAGGGGTTTTAATTCTGTAGAAAAATAATAGAAGCATTACACATGCTGAGCACTCTCTCACAGCTTATTAGAAAGAGTTATCAGCTTGAAAGCAATTTAGAGGCAAACACCTTATACACTACACTCATTGACAACAAGCATTTATACTGCCTCAAGATGAGAAATCATAGAAGTGAAGAAAATCAGTGGAGAAGTGAAGCCAGCTAGAGCCAGAGTGAGACAAGAGGAGGGTTAAAGGCAACTTATAACCCTTTTAACTGAAAATTCAACGTCTGCCTTCAGCTGTAAGGTGCTTTAATGTAGATGTCACAGGTTACTAACTTACATTCTTTTAGCATATAACTGTGTCTTGGTTTGAACTGGCAAAATGCCAACTGTCCAAGAACAGAGAAAAAGTGTTCCTCTTCCCCCCCAGCCAGCCAAGAGAAAAGGAAAGAGAGAGAGGAAAAAAACTTCCAAACCAGGTTTATGCTGAGACTAACTATATATTTATACAGAAAAGAGAAAACTAAAAGAAAACTACAATATAACACACACTTACACAAGTTATATA
>JAOXXN010000265.1:38330836-38349827 GCA_026770055.1 Myrmophylax atrothorax | reverse complement strand
ATACAACATCATTGGTTAGAAGAAGTCAGCTGTCAGCTAGCCCAGCCCAGCTCAAGTCACCCGACAATTCCAGGCCTCATCCAAACCTCAGAACCCAAATCCAGGCCTGCCAAGGTGAACCCATAACAAACTGTCAGAATGGAACCTGCCAGTAAGGAGCCTGAAAGTTTACAGCATCCAAAGACACGAATGTGCCTCTGGAGACCTAATTTTAAAATGGCCATTATCACTATGAGGTGGCTGAGGTGAGATGTATGTTATTTTTTTTTCCTGGGAGTTCTATTTTTGTGTATTTTTAAAGGAGCATTTATTAAAAACTATCTTTCCCTTTATAGAGTCCCAATAGAACTATCTGTAGTCTTAGCTTTCTTGGACAATAGGTGGCATATTGAAAAAGAAATTTCTCTTGCTTCAATCAGTGAGCTGCTAACCTACACAGTTTTCTTTATGTCTCCTAAGAATTCAGATGATACTTTTAGTCTCTGGGCTGCACCAGCTTGTCTTTTCTTAAGACTGCCTACAATCTGGGCTTTCCGCATGCTCAGTATCAGGCAAGGCTCTTTCACTTTTTCCATATGATGCTCACGTACGTCCCCTGAGCCAGCCATGAGCAGGGCAAAGGCTGGATGACTGTGCTAGCGAGGTGCTGCCACCAGACTCAGCCCACCCCACGGCACTGCTCTTGGCCTTTTCTTTGGTGCAGCTGCTTTTTCTGAAAGGTTGGCAATGTGCATTGGCCCCACATGAAGAATGCTTATCACCAGCCTTATGTGCTGACTGTGTGGCTTCTCAGACATGTAAGAAGCCACATGACTGTTAAAGACCTCCCCAATACCCAAATCAGTTAAACCTATTGAAAAATTATAACTGTTCCTCATGCCAGCTTGGCAAGTCAGAATGCAACATGTTAGCTTTAATGCAGCAGAGATTCATGATGCTCAGGTAATGCAAATTGTCACAAAATAGGCACAGCAGTACCCTCCAGCCCTGTGTGCAATGAGGGGTGAATAAATTTATGTACATAATAGAATTTTTGACTGTTATGTCCTGTCATCAGGGTTTTTCTGACAAGCAGTGCTGGGAAATCTTTACAGTGGAATCACACCTCCATGAGTTACTTTCAGCTGTGGCCGCTGCATAGCTGTGCACCATCTGTCATGAAGGCGTCAGAGAGGAACATTGGAATAGCAGCCCAGACTTATTTGGGAAACACTGGCTTTAGCTATGTGGCAGAGCAACCAAGAGCTTCATGAGGCAGGCAATAACTTCCTATTGTAGCCCCCTGAGAAAAGACATGCATAAACCATTACATAAACCAGATCCAGGCTTCCAAGGAGCTGAAACAGCAGACACCACAAGTAGCAAGAAATTGAGGCAGGGAATTCTCTGCACTTCTTGTATGAGACCCCTAATCTGCTCCTACCAGCAGGGCAGAGCCTATGCCTTGCAGTGCTTTTTCTCCCCATGCTCTCATACCCTGGCACTAACAAAGATGGCAATATGTGGGTAAAAAAGTATTTTGGCACAGAGTGCATATTTATGAGCAGCTGTGGCACTCACAACTGCTCTTACTGCTAATGGAATGTGGGAAAAACCAAGGGTGAATCAAAAAGATAAACATGAAGGATTTGTGGTAGCTTTAAGCTCTATCTCCTCCGAAGTCAAAGAAAATAAATTGTGAATGTTAAGCTAATGTCTCTTTATTTAGTATACTTTAGAAAGCTGCCTTTGAATCTCACATGATGTGTTGGATGTACATCAGGGTTCATTATCTATGCAATGCAAAATTAGCAGCAGTTACTTAGTACCCAGCAGGAAATTTGGCAGCTGTTCGAATCTGAAACTGATCTTCAAGTTTAGAGTTGACTAGAAAAGAGGGAAGACTAGGAAAATCCTATAGGGCCACAGTGCAAGCCAAAGGCTTAGTTCAGAGCCTTGTGAAATCAGAGAGAAGCATCCTATCAATTTCACAGTGAGTTGTGTAGACCTTCAGTAAAGTATCATATGACCTAAGTAGGAACTGACAAGGAGAGAGAAGTGGGTATGAACTCTACAGGACTGGACAAAGGTCTTCTTTCAATAAAGAGGAGAGGCCCTGGAGTTTTGTAGGGATTGCAGGAACAGCTGGAAACCTCTCAAGATTCACCAGAGGATGATAACTTTACAAACAAGATTGATCTTAAAATGCTTCCTTTTGTGAAAGATAAAAAAATGTACTGGCCAGTCATAGATTGTTGTCTAGGTTTTATCTATAGTCAGTGGTGAGACATGAGCAGCCACAAAGCAATTCAGTTCCTCTACAAAAGAAGACAAGATGGCTATCTTATGCTGCAAGTCTCAAAGGACTAAGTTTATGTACAAAGAATGCAACTCAGTTATTATTGAGCAGTGTCACTTGAAAGACTGCTTTGACGAACACAAATCCAGGGTCTACTTCTTGGAACCTGTCGAACTCTGTCTCTGTGCAGATTCAGCTGTGATTTTGTAATTGTATCTCTTTTAGAGAACAGTTTACTTAAAAGAACAAAATTACATTCAACTGTACTTTTATTAGATAAAAGAAAGGCCATTTTCTGTAACAGTGGCTATTTAGAAAACACTGACACTGTAATTGTCTTTGTTTTTCCTGGCCCCAGAGCTTGACTGGGTAGAGGCTTCCTAGTGCTAGTAGCTGATAACAATTGTTGAACTCTTCAATCTAGGAGGTCCTCATACCTTGTCCGTACTGCTCTGAGAGGATGTAGTAGGAAGAAAATCTCATAAATGTAAAGCAAGACCTTAGGCTGGGCATTTGGTGTGGGGGTGGTGAAAATTATCTATAAGAAGAAGCAAGCAATGAAAGAGATTTCTTAGGTGGGTTATTAAACTGTCAGCATTGAAGATGTTTGGAAATTACATGTTATTTGCAGCTGATCTTAACTTCAGACAGATGGATGGATCTTCAAGGATCATGAATCTTCCATCAGAAAGGAGCACTTTGAACTCAGAATAGTGACATGGCTTAGAGATGCCTCAATTAATTTTCCAACTATCAGCCAAATGCATATTAGATGATTGAGTACAGAGATAGACCATTATGATGTATTACACACAGCATTTGCATTATATCTAGAATTAAGCCATGGTAAATCTTGGATAAACTAAGATTTACCTTGACTATGCAGTTTGAGAGTTCTCTACCATGCTGAGCAGATGGTTACCTTGCTAGACTCTGCTCAACCAGCTCAGGTTCTCAACTGTATCTCAACAGTTCCTTAAGAGTCACAACTGTTTTCTAATGTCACAGGCACAGACATACAAATGGGTTTGGTATTCTTAGAGACGAAGACAACAGTGGGAAAATCATTCCTCTTGGCCAAGAATTATGTCATCAAAACTTATATTTGCATTAACAGATATTTGACACATCCTTCTTTCAGATTATCTTCTAAGTATCTTCTTGCATTTATGGCCTCAAATATGCAGGATCTATTGCAACACCTTGCTGTTAAAAGAACCTTTAATGGACATCAGTGCAAGGAGAAAAAAATTACTATGTCACATTAAAAAAGATTTACTAGTTTACATGACTGGGGAAGAAAATGGAAAATATTATTTAAACACAAAAAATAAAATGGTGGTGTAGTTGTTAATAGTTAAATTATGTTTAAAAAGTTGTTTGAAGTTGAAAAGCCTCGTAAAGCTAAATGCAGAGTAGTTAAGCTATTAAGTGGTTAAATTACTGACATCAAGCAAAATATGTGCATTGTAATGAGAGAGGGCAAGGGTTAGGAATTAAAAATAATCTCATAAATAGAAGCTGCTTCCACATGATTTGGTGATATACGGCTTTGCAATATATAAGGTGCTTTGATAATCCTTGAGGAGTGATTCCACTTAATCCTGTTTTATACCACCTCATTTATGTATTTTCTTGCTTCACCTGCTTGTAACAAAGATTAATACTGATAAAAAACTATTTTTGTGATGCAGTGGAACATGATCAGAAAAAAGAACACTGTATAAAGTTCCATGATCAAAATGGCTTCGAGTAGATAGTACACTTTCATTTTTCCAGCAGGACTTGTAGCATAGACTTGTAGCATAGCATTGAAATATGAATATGTTGAAACATGTTTTCTTTACAGCTCTTTTAAAAATATTGTCACAGGAATGATAAGGCTCACTTAAAGACAACATCTTCCAAGGTAGTTAAAATACTACATAAAATCAACTTCAGAATTCTGAGGACAAAGGTTGACACAAAGAAAGAAAATTTACAAATCAGCTTTCTTTATGCCTGTGGCTCTGTTTTGTAAAAGAAGTTACATTCTTTTCACCAACATAATAAATCTTCATGCAAGTACTTTATTGTGACCATCAGAAAATTGAGAGTAAATGTATCTGCTACAGTGAAAAATGAAGAACTAACTGGACTAGGCTATTGGGAAAGTGAACAACTACCAGTTTCTGAGTGTCATGCCTACATGTCCCTTCTCACCCTGCCTGCACACATGGATCTTCAGTCTGTTTATTCCAGACAATTGAGGACAAAACTCAAACTTGACTTCTAAAAAGTGTTTCAGACAACTGAACATGGCTTGCTGCTATCACAAGGGAATAGAAGAATGATGTTTTTCAAACCTCTTTTTGAAACAAATGATTTATTTTCTTTCTTTATTCTGAAGTTTAATCATTGCATCAAACCATATTAATGGAGATATCTTTACCAGTTCAAAAATTGGATGTAAAGATAGGTGGTTTTCCATAGAAGCATAATACCAAAGTAAACACTCCTCCACAAAGATGTAAAAAGAAAGTAAAACCTTTTCTGGATCTGATTTTGTTGTATATATCATGCACAATAATGTAATCATTAAATAAAGAAATCTAAGACATTGTTACATTGTTGGAAAATTTTGTTATAGGACTTTTAAAATTTATATCTCTTGATAAAACATAAATTTATTTTCAGCCATTTATTTTTGATAAAAATACCTCCTGAATCCTATCAGTTCTTCATATAAGCTTTCCATATCTCTGTATAGATAAGATAGATAGTGAGACAAACAGATTGAGCCTGCATGATTATACACTGGGATTTACAACTCTATCTCATCTTGAAAGATGCAGAAGCATCAGTGGCATAAGAGTCTACAGATTATCCTCCACGCAGTATTTTTCTAATTTAAGACATATTACAGCACAGAAACAACTGAGAAGTGAGTTAAAAGCACAGTGATTTTCTTTTCCATTTTCTTCTTAAAAATATTCACATTAAAGGTCTGGTAGAAATCACAGGTACTTTAACAGTGATGCAGAGCTTTCCCTCTAGGAAAATACTGATCTTTGGGTACAACCAGATGAATGTGTTGCTGCAGGAGCCATTAAGCAGTTAACCTGTAATATATAAAAAATATACATGACCTATGATAAAACTTGCTCCATGGTAATGTGTCTTTAACTTTTCTCGTTTACTTCCAGATAGTAGCTTTTTAGTGTGTAAACTGGCAATTACTGACATGTCAGTCTCATGATGTGTGTCTAAATCAGCTTAGCCTGCAGAGACTCCTGTCCGTGTGTGTGTGTGCCAGGCACACACCGGCTGCTCTTTAAGCGCTAAAGAGAGTCGCACACATGATATTTGGGACAGTGATCTGCTTGCTATTTATATTTCAAATTGAGTCAAACTAAATGGATTTCTGAAAGCCTCTTAGGGAAGGTTTAAAGGAAGAAACAAAATGCAAGAATAGAATAAACAATGCAGAAAGACATGGAGTTTTTTCACCTGAATAATAGATAAGTGCCACAGTTTATGTATTGGGCATTATATTGGACAAAAGAACAAAATTTAAAGATGATGGAAAGAAAGAAAAGGGAAACTATCTTCACTTGGGAGATGGTCACTTTCCTGATTCCAGCAAGGATAGCATGATTATTTTGCCTTAGGCCAATGCCTCAGGGCTTCCAGCAGTACAGACTTGAAAGAAAGATGCTAAATAACAGAAACTGCAAGTGAATTTTTAACAGAGCACTAACAGCTAAACACTATAGGAATAGCCCCACATCAGAAACAGGATCTGAATCTGCTAAACTTACCAAAAACAGGCAAGGAAAAAAGATCTGCAAATTCGCATGGCCAAGGAGAGCATACATTTCTGTAGCCACTGCAATTTTTTTGACTGTCATATCTTCCTTCTGACAAAATTGAACAGTATACGTTTTCTGTCCACTAGGTAAATTGCTCCTGTTTATCAAAAGGTAAAGTGATGGAGAGCAAGGTTGAAAACTTAGTAAAGTGTTAGGTCTTCTGGTCAGGAGAAAGGATGCACTGAGAGTTTGTAGGAGAGCAAGATGTAGCAAACCATCTTCCCTTAAAAGGGGCAAACACTGACTCAGAGATTTTAAATATTTAATGTGGTTGGGTAACTACAAATTATCTGAAACTTGTTGAAAAGGTGCACCAGCTATCAATTAAAAGAAAAAGCTAGTGACATGCATACAATTTTCACAGCCTGAGGCTTTGTTTTCTAGCTGCTTAAATAAATATCAAGTAATTGATCTTAACGTACCTGAGCCTTCAGGCAGAAATTCCCTAAAAATAAAGATATCACAAGGCCAAAATACCATATCAATGAGATACAGAAATGCTGTCCTTTGTTGTCTTTAAGACTGCATATAACTTTCAATTGTCAAGTTAGAAATCAACTTTCTTCATTACTTATTCCACAAGAGTGTCTGTAAGCTTTGCTACAACCTTTGCTTCCTTTGTACAAGGTCCTTTGCAGGCAGCAGGGTGGAAAAGGATGAGGGGACAGAGGAAGATGCAGTGAACAGCACCAGGCCAGAGGCCAGACATCCCCATGGGGGTATCAGGTCTGAAGCCCCTGTACTGGAGGTGTCTACTTGCTGCATGAGTGCTGCTCTGGCCTGGCACACACAGACTGGTGTCACATGTTGTCCAAAGGAAGTTACCAGTCGTGGCTGTTGAGTGGCCCCAGCTGTGGGTCAGGTCCCACCTGAGCAGCTCCGGTTAGCAGTTCTACTTTCCCTTGGCCATGGGAAAAGCTTCAGAGGTGACTTGTAAAATGGCAATGATTTCTGTTAGAAAGAATAAATTCCCTGGCAGCAGTAGATATTAGAAGGGATCAGATATCTCCTTGGACCACATCTCACTTGATCATCATTCGTGTTCCCAGACTGGAAGCAAAGATTTGTGCAGACATTGAGTGCATTCTGTGTGGGGATGTACTGGCCATACTCTGATGGTTTCCTCCTGGCTAGAAGGAACAACTGAAGTCACCCAGTAAATGTCATGTCCAATGTAAAGGTGTGACTTGATGTTGGGAATCTCCAGTGGAGCTAGTAAGACTGAAGCCTTTTATAGAAAATGTCATATTTGTAGAAAGGCTTGAAAGTAAGCCAGGTGCATCCTATGTGAGGAATGAAATGAGAGGTCAGAGGGGGAAGCTGGACATAGAGTGGAGCAAGGACTTTCCTTCCCATATCTCATTATTGCTCCACTGGGAATTGCATAGTCTAGCCAACACCATGGGTTTTGGTTTAAAAGCTGGCTCAGCAAGAAAAGGTATGTTTGAGAATCTGGGATCCTTAGCCATAATAGATCTTACATAAAAACTTCATCAACAAGCTCTGATATATATTCCTGACATTCTCTCTTAAAAATTCTAAATTAATTTTTCCAAAATTCAATAGCAGTGTTTTGGCAAAGATGCAATGTAAGAATGACAGTTTTCTGAAGATGATCTTACACTGCATACCTATTAAATTGAAGTGCTCTGCTCTATGATGGATCCCTTTAGTACTTCCTGTACCCATTAAGTTGAGGGGGAGAAAAAATAAAATAAAGCTTGCAATTCAATCTTATATTTCAATGGAATATAGCACATTTTTTGTATGTTTATTATCAGTTTTTAACTAACTCATTCAAAGCTTATTTCTGTAAAAAACCAAGAATGAAAATACTTTCTGTAACACTGTGAACCAGAAATTCATTGACTTACTAATTATATGGTAGTGAAGAAACAGTCCTTATGGGAGGGTCTTCAGTATGGATTTCTAGTAGACAGACTCCAAAATGAAAGGAAAAAGATACATTTTATCCCAAGATTTTCAAACTAAGACAGCATGAAGAACAAATGGTCAAAACATTCTGACACATTCACAAAGTTCTAGAGGAATATCTAATTCAATTAAAAAAAAAAAACAACATAAATTGGTAAGTAGTTTATTTTCCCCTATTTTTTCAAAGTCATCTCAAAAGAAAAAAGAAGTTAGAGATTAACTGTGAAATAAATATCCTTTTTAAAAGATAAAATAAATTTGGTTTGTTAAGAGCTTCAGCACCTGCATACCTGTATTGTTTGACTGGTGCCTTTTATGATACATTCTACAAAGAACTTTTGAGCACCTATATTTTCAAGGACAGGAAAAGTACTTAAGTGATGAAAAGATCTATAAATATATGGTCAGATAGTCTACCAATAAACAGACATATTTCTATTTAATGCACCTAAAAGTAACCTTACCTCATTCAGTCAAGGAAATTTGCAGTACTTTTTTTCCTTCTATTGAGATCAATAAGAGATATGAGTACAAACTAGCATATGTGTGGCTAGAAGTTCTAGGTGAAATATCTTGCAATGGACATTTTTCTTCTGTCCCTTTCATTTTGATTTTTTATAAGAATTATAAGAAACCCACCTAAGCCTAAACAAACCCAAAATAAAGCATTAACAATTTTTTCTGTGTTTCTTCACTGGGTTGACCTACAGGTCTCCATAGGTAAGTCAATTGATTCAAAAGTTTTTCTTATCACATTAGAGAATCATAGACCATTAAGGTTGCAAAAGACCTCCAAGATCATCAAGTCCAACTTTTAACCAAATACCTTCATGTCAACTAAACCACAGCAATAAGTGCCACATCCAGCTATTTCTCTAACAGTTCCAGGGATGGTGACTCCACCACCTTCCTGGGAAGCATAAGGACATCACTAAAAAGCTACAACCTTTCACAGTCACCCTCTGTGGACAGGCATATGCCCCAAAGAGGAAGATGCAAAATTATGCTCTGACATCCTTTGACTGTAGGTTTCTGTGAGTCAGTTTTGTTCTTGGGACAGTAAAATGCACATACAAAAACCCTTCCCTTGCTAAGGAACTTTGAACATATGCATGTAATCCTGCCAATGCTTTCCCAGTCTCCTGCAATACAAAGCAAAATGGGTCAGCATAAACCACAACAGGAAACAGTTGAGACAAAAGGCTTGCATGTGGATACATCAAATGGACATAGTCCTTCTGGAAAGGAGCAGGAACGTCCACCAGAGGTGGATGTAACTTCTTATATCTTTTCAAAAGAAGCTCTCTTCTCTTCCTGTCTTATCTAAATATAATTTAAAAAACCAAGTAGGAACATAAATACAAGTTGCTGCTCTCATTTCTGTTGACAGGAAGAGAAAGCTACTTATCTCCTTTTTTTAAAAAAAATAAAATTTTGTGTGGTTTTGGGTTTGTTTTTTTTTTCCCCTTTACAAATTCTGGTATCTCACAGACTTGGAGAAGTGAAGACTGGTTTACTGTGAAGGTAAAATATGGTCCCAGTACTGCTCTGCCTCCTACACAATGACAATAACAAGACAAAGCTGCAAATCTATTCCCAAGGCAATGAGGATTTTAAGCAAGTGCAGGTAGGAATTCACAAAAAAAATTCACAATAGGAAGCAGTAAGATACATATGGCTTAAACTATAGCTCTTGATAAAGACACTGTCAATAAAAAAGCTTTTAATGGCATTGCATTGTCTGAAATCCTTGCAATGCTTGGCATTGAATTTAAATCTCAGCAAATACATTAAGGATGATTGTGTACTAGCCAGAAAAATCAAACTGTTCCTTCTCAGCTCTTCATGAATCATGTGAATGATGCACTAGAACAGATAGTGCACTGATGGTCAATACTTTATGGAAGGCTGCCTTGAGATGTCAACTGTACTCCATAGTGTGTGTATTACAGTTGAGAAGATTTTTGGGGAAAGCAAGGAGCCTCCAAAAAACAATCCCCAAACTTTACAGTGGGCCCAAGGAGATATTTCTAACTTCGTTCCCAAGCAGATGTGATTCTCAATCAGTGTCTCACAAAGGCAGAAATTAAAACAGGAAAAATAAAAGATGAAATATTTGCATACATAAAGAAAAATGCAGGTTAAAATCAGAGGAGATGAGGGTGCAAATAGACTCACATAATGAACTTAATGAATGATAATGAATTTAGAGCAGTTATGCCTAAATATAGCAGATTTATCAAAGTAATATTTAAAATATTAAAGACAATGTAGTATTTGCAACTCTACATAGTTTAATAGAGGACATAACGCACAACGTTATACACTGTGCGACTTCACTTACTGCTCAAATTTTGCTCCATCTACTTTGGGTTGCTTTTGGATATCTGAGCAATAAATATTTTTTAAACACATAATGTGAAATTTTACCTTATCACATTCAAGAATATTTTATGGAGATTTCTGCTCACCAGCTTGGATTAGCTGCTCCCTATCAGGGTGAGAATATTTCAAATTGCATTCATTGTTTCTGTAATTATTTTAAGTAACTTCTAATCAGGATTCAAGGACTATCTCTATACTCTCATTTTTAATTACCAGCTGAGGTTTGAAGAACTTTAAGTTGACTCAGGTAGCCCTGATGTATGCAGCTCATGACTCATTCATGCCAGCCCACCAGTTATTCCATTGCAGTGAGGGAAGAGAAACCAACCTCTCTTTTTAAAGATACCACACTCTGGAAATGGCAATCCTGAAAGCTGCATTATATAACATTATGTTTTAGGAACAAGCCAAAAACCCAAATCATTTCAACTGTATCTGCAAGTAAATGCATCTGATGGAGACAAGTTTTCATTAATGAGGTAAGTTCTACTGATTAAGAAAGATCTCTTTAGCCAAAATTCCAAGATAGGTTGCTGGCAGAATTAGTCTTTAAATTAAAACTCTCCAGGAGATGCTTGCAATGGACCTTGAGTTTGGAAGCCGTGAGACTGTGCAAGTTACATGTTTTCCAAGGAAAATCTTAGGCCAGCAGCGAGTGTAGGTAGAAGATGACTGCTTTTTAAATACAACTTATTTCCGTCCAATCTAGGTGCAAGGAGCTGGAGCCTGTCAGGCATGCCAGAGGATGTGGTGCAGGGAGGCATGTTCTGAGCGGGAGGCAGGAGGAGGACACGGCTTTGACTCCAGAGCCCCTCCATGGCCACTGCCAGTCCAGAGATCCCAGGCCCTTTGCCCAGACACTGCACGCCACTTTCTGAGTGCTGGCAGAGGTATCTTGCCTGTCTAGGCAGAGCATGAACACAGCACTTTTCCCATCAATCTGAAGGTCAAGATGTTTTGTTTAAAAGCAACCCCAGTTTCTTTTAAAGCAACATTTTGTATACAAGTCAGCTAATAAATTTCAAAAGTGTTATTACTTTTTCCAGTCTCCAAATACACTTTTAAAGTTATGCATTTTCTTAGACAATGATTAATCCAACAAGAAATGCTTGAGTTTGGAGATAAACATGATAAAATATGTGGAACTGACTCGAAGCTTTTACAAAAATGGAGTAATCTTGACTTTTCTCTCACCTCATTATATAACAAACTGAATTAGAAAGTCCATATAAAGAAGACAGAATTGTTCCAGGACTTGTCTCCTTGCCTGTGAGTGATTAATATGTAAAGTCAGATTAAAAACATTTTTTTCCTGGCAGGTGAAAACAGAGATACCAAGACCAAATTCATCTCCAGTGACAACTCATTACACTCAACAGACTTACGCTAGGACAGCTTTTAACATGGTTTCAAAAAGAAGACATAGCAGAAATCTCTCTGCTTTTCAATGAATAAATATTGAACAGGTATTTCTGTCTTCATTTACCTAGATTGCTTTAAAGGAAGTAATTTGAAAAGCTATAAGACAATTTCTGTTCATTCAAACAAAGAATGCTTTTCTCTTCACACAGCTGTGTCTTCTTAGCTGGGAAATTAATCAGCTATGTGCTGCTAAAGATAAAGTACTATGTTTTTAGCTAATTATACTGAACCATCCAGCAAAGTGTCTCTGAATAAGAGTGTAAAGCACTATCCCATTTAATATGATAATGAACAAAACCATCATTTACTGTCACTTGCTGCAGGAAGCCACTGGGATACCTCTCCTCTGCAGGGCATAAGAGTGGGGATCAGGACACTGGGTTTATCTTTTGAGTTCTTTGAAGAAACTCCTTGCACATTCTGATTGGATAAAACTGTCTGCTTGAGCTGTTACAAAGCTTAAGTAATAAGAATCTTACTTTGATAACTCAGTCTTCTTTGAGCAAACACAAAAAAGGTTTAAAAATGTGGTTTGGGTGCTTACCACTGCTTTAAAATTAAAAATTCTTTACTGTTACTGTGGCTGTAAGATATGTAGTTTCCCAGTGGTTTGACTTAGGGCTTTTTTGAGATGTGGGGAAGACAGACGTCCTAATGGTGAATTTCTTGGTGAAATTGTCAGGCCTGTGTCTCAAAGGGAGACACACCATGGATCTGACAAAGCTCCATTATTCCCAACAGCACCAAGAGCAGAGGTTCTTTTCAGCTGTAACAGGAAAACATGTTCACTAGTTCTACGCTCTCATGTGGGGTGAACACGGGATTTTATCTTCTTCCATTAAGCAAACGATTCAATAGTGCAAAGAAATCGATAGCGCCTACAAGTCTCACTTTGTATAAGACACTCTTTGCCATCTAGACTCTCTAATAATGCACTAAGAATTATGCAGTTTATGTTAACCTACAGTTAGGAATTAGTAAGGAAAACCTATAGTATAAAACGGTAAAATTAGAAAACTATAACAAAACTGTACCCTCTATGGCAGGGGGATTGGAATGAGATGATCTTGAAGGTCCCTTTCAACCCAAATTGATCTATCATTCTATGATTCCATAGCATATGACAATACTACTCTTACTGGTTCACTTGATTTTCTGAGGAATTCTCCTTGTTGATAGATGGAGATTTACTGGGTTACATTAACGAAAAAACAGTTGACGGTCCCATCTATCATATCTGTTATGAAGCATAAAGTATTACCTCTAAATTTCTTGTATTCTTACAGATGGATGCAATTCTTGGGAAAAGTCTCAACAGATTATTGGAGCCTCTTTTTTTAAACAGGCTCTTCTCTGATGGTATGAGCAGGCAAAGAAGGCATAGATCTGAGGTATGGCTGAGAACAAAGTTCTGCTGTTTCCTTCTCTGGTCTCAGAGCCTACATTGGTGTTTTTTTAATCTTTTTTTTTGTTTTGTTTTTTTTTTTTTTTGTTTCAGGGTGGCTATTCACACAGACGGCTAACCACACAGGTTACAAACTAAAATAAAAACCTAATGTGGCAAATGAGAATAATAAGGAGAGACTTTTTACTGTCTTTGAAAGAGTATTTTTCATGTTTTAAATATGCCAGAAGAGTAGTAATGTCAGAATTGCCCCAGTAAAGATACAGTTGTACAAGTGTTCATGCCAACTTAATATACTAGCTCAGTGAAGCACAGAAAGAATGGTATAAAGAACCAACACATTTCTGCACTGTGACTTCACAATATGATTAAGAACATATATATACCCTGCCAGAATCGTTGCCTTGATAAAACTTACCAACCCTGAAGTGTATCTAAACCCAAAAGCATTGCTATGTGCACTTTTGTGGTGGTGTTGGGATACATGAGATCAATTCAAGAGTCCTAGCAATGAAGTGGGCAATGAAAATTCAGCAGGCCACATGGTTGTATTTGTACCAATCTTTCGTTGTAGTCAGTTTTCTTACTGCCACCACACTAGATTTAAAATTTTAAACTTATTTCTTTGCTAAGCAGTGGATATTTCTCCCTTATTTTTAACAATACTGGTCAAAACTGTGCTCTTATATATATGGAGATGCTCCATTGCCCTGCTGGGAAAGTGTGGAAGGCAACAAGCAAATTTGTTTTCCTACCTAACTTCTAAAAATATTGAGCATTTTTGATGTTCATGTCACTGTAAAGCAATAAAAAGGTGCCTTTTAGAACTAAAAAAGTGAAATGAAATTTGAAACTGCTCCCAATTGTGTTAGTTGTAGAATATATGATTTTATTAGCAACTGCATCAGGCTCAGACAGTCAATTTTGATCATTTTCAGTTCAGTCTGTAATTAGAAGCAGCAGTTTTCATTGTTGTTGTTACTGGTGGTTGTTTGTTTGCTTTTTTCCCTGTCTGCTCTCACTTAGCTGAATAATTCCTCTCAGCAGTGAAATGAACCTCTCTGAGGTCATACCATCCGCCAACTTCCTGATCTGAGATACAGCAAGATGGATTTAACTACATGATGTTCTGTTCTGTTTCTTCTACCTTTCAGGGACATATCCCAGCTCAGAAGGACACTTTATTTCAATTAGGATTCTATACTAGGAACCTTGTTTAGAGCCCTTCCAGCAGTGTTCCTTTATGAAAGCAAGCTGCACCCCAAAGATAACTGGTTGCCGTGCAGAAATCAAGTTCTTAAGTCCATTTCCTGGTTTTACATAATTTTATGAGCATGTGTATATGTCTCAGTTTCTAATGCTGTGGCCAGAAAGTAGGGGAGAACAACACAAATTATTCTGTTTCTTTGTCTGAATATGTATTCCCCTTTTCAGTAATTTAAAAGACAAAAAAACTCCCATGATTTTTATCATTAGTCATTTTTTCCAGAGTTCTACAAACTCTTTAATCTGAATATGATACCCTTTACTACACAACACCAGACTCTAGAATTTGGTTTGGTGCATGCCTTTCTTTGATGTCAGAATTGTAATGTCTTTATATACCACTTACTAATCCTTGGTATTTTTATTTCATCACTTTGCTCCTTACTGTCACAATCAGATCCCCTTTAAGTACTGCCCAGTACTTTTTCCTGCTCTTAACATATACACCTATGACATTAGTTAAACCTAAACATCTCTTAAGACCTGCCTAATTGCAGTCCTAAGACTCTTACCATCAATAACCTTCTCTTTTCAAGTTATAAAGAGGGTCTCTGCAAAAATGCAGAAAATGAACTACTCTAGAGAAACTTTCCCAGTCACAAAGATGGTCTTAAACAGTAATAAGGAACTGCCACCATTTGAATAGTGAATCTAGGGAAAAGGCAATGTCCATATGTAATAACTATCCCATCGTGTTTTGGAGTGGTACATTTCTAATTTCGAATCATGGACTTCACCTTAATCATGTAATTAAACATAATATTCTTCTGTTTTCTCTATTATGAGCCAATAAAATAAACAAAACAAAACCAAAATTAGTAAAAGCTGAAAAATAAGAGAAATGCAGAGCAGATGTATTGCAGAAAAATAATACAGCTCCAGCTTTCCTGTACAAGTCCTAGCATAGTACTCCCTTCAGTGCCAAATCCTTCTGGGTGATCAGCAGCAGAAATGTAGTGTAATTCTTCCCTTCTAAGCATTTTCTATTCTCTACATTCTCTTCATTTCCCTCCACTCCAAATCTTACAAATCTGCATCAATATTCATCTGTATTTATTTATACAGGCTTTGATAAGCATTTCCATTTAATTAATTGGTTTGGTGTGTTTCAACACTGATTGACTCAAGTCCCAGCTTCCATTAATCTGTCCTGCTGCCCATGACAAAACTCTCATAAATTTGTCCCCCCCACAAATTGCAGATCATTTTTCAACTTCATTTCATGTTACTTATGCAAGAAAAGCTTCTTGTTCCCTTGACCAAGGGTGGTGCTTGCTAAACAACAAGGCAGTGTTTAAGAAGCAAGTGACTGCTTTGGTTTTTGTTAGATCAGGTAGCCTCCAAAAGAACTTGATAGAGAGCAAAGCCTGAACTAGACTGCCAAACAGAACACAGTTTTGGAACAATTGCAGAAGTATGTTTCTCGCTTACATAGATTTCTTTGTTATCAGCTGCAATACCAAAACAAGTTTGCAGAGGGTTTATAGACATTTTTCTTCTGTATTGAAAACAAGAAGTGAGCTGTCGAAGGCCACACAATTGACAATTTCTAAAAGAGTTCCTGGAGAGCCTGTCAGCTGAATTCCCTGATAAACACGATTTTGTAATAACATCCCCAAACTGTGTTTTGAGGCCCGCAGACCTGAGTGGTGTCACCCATGGTAAACACATTTGCTCCTGGTCCATTCAGGGGAAACTGATTCCTCTCCTCCCTTTCAGCTTTAGGAAGCTGAAGAAAGGACAGAGCAGACATATATATTCATCTGCATGGCAGAGAGAAGTTTGGAGGTAAAGGCCAGACAGCTGTGTGCCTTGGGATGAAGGAACAGTGAAATCCAAAGGCAGCTTTTGGGAAAGACTGTGGAGACTTGGTAGAATAGCAAATGGTATTATTGCTTCATTAGCTTTATCTTTGTAAAACTGCTTTTGTGTAGACAAATTTTATGCTGTCATAAGAAGACAGAACACAGAAGTGGAGACATGGTAAGGACAATTAGACAATTAGACTCGTGATCTGTCATTAGCCAAGTAGTAGACACCTAGTCCTAACGTGCAGGATATTTCTTATTTAATAGAGAAAAGGACAAGAATAAATACTCCATGCCTAATAAATGAAGTATAAGTGATCAAATTTCCAGCTCTACTTTTCTGCCTTAGTCACTGTTTTCCCTGCAATACCAAATCTTGCTGGATGGTCATCAACAGAAGGTACTGTGAAACATTATATGCATTAGCTAAGCAGAAGATAGTTAGGACTAACTCTATGCAGGATATTTCCTTTTCAATAATACGATAAGAATAAACAGTCTATGGCCATTACATTAGATATTAGCTATCAGCTTTCGTATTCTTCCTGGGAACTTTCACTCTCCACACACCCTGTAAAAACCTAGACAGTTCTGGAGTAATCATACTTTTGGGAAACTGTACCAGATCATAGAGAGGCTGAACAAACAGTGGTACTCAGCCTGACATTGAAGAGCTTGTCTACTTTATTATACAAGATAAACTTTTTCTGACAGAATTTAAAAGGGAAAAATAAATAGTTTTCTGTGGAATAGGAGGAATTTATCACTTAGCCTGAATATTTAATTTAGGCCACAATGAAATTCCATCCAGTTTTTGGAAGTGATATACTGTTAAAACTTCAATAGTTTCAAAAAGCTTCAACTTTCAATAGTTTCAGGCAAATCCAGGTGCATCAGGAGGACTGAGGGTAGTTTGTGTGTTAGCAGTCCTGCCAACTAGACCAAAACCTGAACGTGCTGAGTTTACAGAGGATAAAAGGGTCCAGGCAGATACTACAGGGAGATTGAAACTGAAGGACTGTGTTGCACTGAAGATGGAGAAAGACAGAGAGAGAGAATAAGAGAGGGAAGGGAAGTGAAAGGAAGGGAAGGGAATGGGAGAAAGTCCAATTATACATCATCATACAAATTGAGATGCTCTCAATTTTGTTGCTTGTCTCCAAAGACAATGATAGTCAGGGTCAAATTTTGGGAAGCCTGATTCTCTGACTAACCTGTTCTAGGCCACTATTTCTGGAGTTAGGCAATGCATGTTAGACAAAGGAAGATTTTGCTGTGTGGGAATGTTCAGTACCCTGGGAAAAAATGTGTTTGAGTTCAGAAGACAAACATTTTCCTTTTCCTTTCTCCACATCCTCTGGAATTTAGAAGTTAATCCTTAAGCTTTTTACTAAGTGTTACCTTGTCTACACAGATAAAATATTTCTCAACTCCAACTGATACAACCATTTTATTAAAGACTGGATGCTTTTCTTCTCTTTACTGGTCAGATAGTATCTCCATAATACCTAGTACCATCTGTATTGTACACAGTTGCACTGATGGTAGCAGAGCTGACTGACTCTCTGCATCACATGCTTTTTGTTCACACAACACAGGAACTTCAAATGTGATGCTGGGAGAAAGGGAGAGAGACATAGTCCAAATGAAAATTAATTTACCCTGTCCAAGTCCAGTCTTTCCCTGAGGCAAAGCAGCAGTATAATACAGAGACAAGCTAACTCCCTTTCCCAGAACCACAGAAAACACAAATAAAAAACCACTATGAAGTCATATGGTCCTCTGGCTTAGCACTATAGAATTGTCCTTTTCAGTATATTGTATCCTGCAGTTTTAACTTACAAAATCACTGAAACAACCAACCCTTTGGCATTTATTCTACATGCTACTAGGTCACATTCTGAGGAAATAATGGGATAATAATTGCAAAAGCTTGCCATCTGTCAGATTTTAAAAGCCATATATAAAAAATTAAATACAGAACTACATTAAAAGATCATGGAGTCTAACACTCTGAAGTTTAGAAATGCAGAAATTAATGCTAGGGTACTCAACATCATCCACAGCTACATGATGATGTAACATTCAATTAAACAAGTATACAGTTTTGGTTTTTTCCCCCTACCTCACTTCATGAGCTGACTGTGATTGTTTTTCCTTCTTATTTTTCAGGTTTTGGATTAAGGAACTGCACATAAAGCAAACTCCTCTGAAGTTTAAGCTCCTTAAAGGTTTTTGTCTTGTGCTCTGCACATACCATTTAGATGTTCCACTCATGCTATGTTTAGGGCAACTTTGGGAGCTGGCAGGAGTGCTGCTAATTCCCTGTGAGAGACAAGGAACCCAAGTGTGGAGCGCCCCCAATGTTTGGGTCCTCAGTCTGAAACCCCAGAGACTAAATGTTCAAAGTACTCAGACATATCCTCTACCATATCCATTCCAAGTGTAGCTGCTACTGCAACAATTACAGCGAAGTGTGTATGGTTCTCCTGAAACACAAAGCACGTGTCCCAGGTCAGGCTCTGGAAGCCAAGGGATGAAAGCACTGAGTATCAGTGCAAAGTGCTGGTTAAACACTGCATAGACCAACATCCCAGACTCCACAGACTGGTCCCAGTCCATTTATAGGGCTCTGTATGCT
>JAOXXN010000265.1:38312838-38324237 GCA_026770055.1 Myrmophylax atrothorax | reverse complement strand
CTGAGCCCTTGATGAGTTAGAAAACAAAGCCTGATGTAATTATACCCAAGGAAACTTGTCTTTCTTTCAATGACAGAAAAATAACCACCTTCATATTTGTTAGTAACACTAAGTATCATCACCATTCCCAGTCAATGCTATCAGATGATGTGCAGAGAGATAGACATAACTGTTGATGAATTCTCACTACAAACAGAGATAGAAACCAGCATCCAGAACATGACTGATTTCTTTAAGGTACTGTAATGAATCAATGTCACTGCTTCTGTTAGGTTTCTGGATCCCTGGTAGCCAGGCTTAGAACTGAGAAACACAGTCACACTGTAATCATTACCTTTCTTTCCACAGCAAGATCAAAAGTGCTGAAGTAAACTTGGGTTGAAGGACAGAACAGTTTCTTGGTGTATTAACAAAGAAATAGAGGACAGCTCCATCCTTTCACAATGCCCAGGACCTTCACACATCCTAGGACAGCCATATTTTTAACAGTTAAGCTCCTCATCAAAGTCATAGTGCTATTCATCCTCCCATTGGTTTATTTATTGATTTTATATCTTCCTTCAACAGCAAGGAGGGTAATAATTTCTTTCTTGGTTATTGATTTTTTTACCCACATATCTATATGACCACAAAATTTGTATGTTCGTACTTCTTCTAACCCTATTGGCTTTTATTTTGATAGCATCCAGCAGGCTGCTCATTTTTTAATTTGTCCTGGGGTTTTGGCAATTCTGGTCTGTCTTGTGTTGACACCTCTCATTGCTGATACCTCACTGATCAAGAGTCAGGATGGAGGGAGAGGCTGTCTCAGACTCGGTGAAAGTGGTCAGCGTTGTATTTCTAAGTGAGATTATGGTACCAACAGAAATTACTTGTAAAGTGATTTCCATGTTTTTTTGCAATGTAACTACACCTGCTGCAGGCTCACAGGAGAAGGAAGCAGCTCAGGAGATAACGCTGATGGATTAGTGAAATGAGAAACTTGTTCCAAAGGCAGCTTTGCTTCTGATCCTGTTTGTCTCACTTGAATGAAAGGAAGGTGGAAAAACATTATCCTTCATCAGTGCTACAGGTGGACAAATCATACACTAGGGTTGGGGGTTTTAATAAACTGGTTCCTAATCAAATTTCACTATAATTCTCTTACCATTATCCATATGCTGCTCAGTTTCTCTTTCTTCATTTTGCCTAATCCATCTTATTTTTGTATTTTCTCATAGTTTAGTCCCAGCTCCTCTTTCTAATTTGCAGCCTTTCTCTTTACTGTTCAAATGACATACCAAATGCAAGACTGCAGGAAGAGTGAGGAGTCAAAATGTGAGAAACCTGCTGCTCCCCTGTGCCTGCAGCACTCTGCCACTCCCCAGGCTGATGGCAATGCCCACAGTAACTGCTTTCTTCCAACTTTCTTGTGACTCGTGATTTCTTTTGCATAGCCAAGTTAAACAACACCCACACAGAGCCATCAGTCAGCTCCACAACAGCAGCAGAAAAACATTTCTTTATTTCTTATGGATTATTGTGGTTTTTGAAAAAAAGAAGCCTAGACAATCCAAAATTCCAAACCACTACCTCACACAGGCTTATTAATTCAGCATTGTGTTTTCAAGGACTAGTTAAAATAATTTTTCATATAAATTCTCTAGCATAGCCTATTGAGTAGATAGGAAACATTTTTATGGTTTGCAAAACTATTTGATTTTAAGGAATTACTGAAACTTTATGCATTTTAGGGAATTAAATTTATTGTAACCTGCTAATGGCAGATTTATACAGAACAAGGAAGACTGAATGCCGTAACAGCTAGATAACTTCATCTTCTCTATGCCAAACCCTTTCCTGTCTTCCCTAGCATACATTACCCTACCTACTTCAAATGACATCCAAATAAATTGATAAAAATATAATTACTTGGAGAACTCTGAGAGATGTAAATTACAAAGACAATAGCACATGGCTTGCAGTCAGGCTTCAAAAAAGAGAACAACTATGTTTGCTACTTTGAAGACTCTTGTCTAGGCCTTATGGTTTTCTATCTATAGGATGTATATGAACCTCTACTACATAAAACCCATGAACTTCCAGTGACCAAAATATTGTCATTTAGAGTTGGAGGAAGATATTTTCTTACCCTCTACTGAAGTCTCCTAGATGGAGGCTAAAGGTCTAGATCACAGTTTGGTGAACACATTGCTGCACGGCTTTGAAATCAGCACAGTAAGTAAAGCAGAACTTTATCTTCAGGAGAAACTCAGACACATGGGGAAAAGTTAACATATTTCCTCCTGCTCACATTACTTTATGTAAAGAGCCAAATAATGTACAATGGAAGTGACAAGCTTTTAAGAAATTAGAATTTTTAATTTGGTCTTTTTTTTTGCTATTTTGCTTTAACTTCTAAACAACCTCATGTAGAGAAGTGAAATTGCATGATAAAGTCCCTAAAATACAGCATAAATAGCATGCATCACTCCACTTGATTATTTGCTTGAAAATAAAATCAATTTTCTTTTCTGTTAAAAAAAAAAATGAGATGCGTTTATTCCCTGGACTGACTGAGATACCAAAGGTTCCAATTCAATTTACTTTAAAAAAAAGCTTTAGCAAGGCCACAGTATGTATGCTCAAAGAGGAAATTAGCATGTCACTTACTGAACAAGATAATATTCAGTAGATGTGTGGGTATCTTTGGTATTCTTCTCAGTTTTTGGCTTTTTCACCTCTATTCTCAGCCCTTTATATCAAGAGAGAAACATAAAAACTTATCCACAAACACACCTTTGTAGCTCTCGTTTCCTATATAAATCAACAAGTTGTAACAAGTGATAAGAGCTGGCAATATTTTCACGATCCATGCCCTCAATTAACACCCTTCCAGTGGCATCCATGCTAGAATGGATTTCTCCCTGTATTTCTCTTAACAGCATCCAGAGTCACAAAATTGGGATGTACAAAGTCATGTAATGCTTCCCCACAGCTTTCATTTGGTCTTTCAGTGACACTCTCCAAAACTCTCTATTAACATTTTGTGTTTGTTATCACTTGTAGCAGTATCATCCAAGAGGCTGAAGGAAGTTCTTAAGGCTGCCGTTTAGGAACAACTAAATCCAGGGGGAGAAGATTCCCGAGTTTTTTTCTGTTAATGTTCACAGTCTTGAAATGTAGCTTTTCCACAACCAAGCCTTCTGCTGGTGGTGGTGTCCTTGTAGATATTCCCCATCCTGACACTGAAGCCAAAGGATCAAGGATAAGCAGTTCAGTGCCTGTGTTGCAGGAAGCCTCTGGTGGGTCAAAAGTTTTTCACAATGCACTAGATGCAAAACTAAAGACCGCTGAGACACTTCCAACTGCAACTACCTCTAAAACAACAATCTTCACATATTTTCCTAAAGAAAAATCTTTTAAAAAGCTTTCTCACTTTCACAACTTTATGGCTCCATGACTGTTTTCAAGTAGAGAGTTGATTACTTTGGATGAAATTTGAATGATCTTCTTTGCATTGATGTTCAGAAATAATTAGCAAAAGCATCCTCAGTATGTGACCTCACCTGTGGAATGGTTTTTCTGGCTTGGTGATTACT
Organism: Myrmophylax atrothorax; assembly: GCA_026770055.1. Classification (NCBI taxonomy): domain Eukaryota; kingdom Metazoa; phylum Chordata; class Aves; order Passeriformes; family Thamnophilidae; genus Myrmophylax; species Myrmophylax atrothorax. The sequence continues at coordinate 38,320,656 of JAOXXN010000265.1, read as the reverse complement.
GTTCTCAACAGACAAAACATTTTTTCTTAAAACAGCCTTTGCTGCAGAGGTCATGTGCTGATCCACACAGATGAGGGAACAAAATTATATTCTTTCTTATTCCCAAGGACCTCTGAAACATTTTCAGGCTAAACTGGCAATTAATTTGTTGAACTGAAATTCATTAAGTGCTCAAATTGCAAACATGCAGCTGAGTATTAACAGTACATGAATCATATTTTTCTGTTTTATGTAACAAAATAAATTTCCAGTTGAACTCAGTAGGACGAGTCACACTGCCTAAGGGAGCAATTTCTTAACTCAGGGGACTGAGTCAGATTCCTTTATAACCAATATACCCCAAGAGGGGAAAACACAGAATGAAGTTGAGCTAGAATGTTGATTAAACTGAGAATTCTGGATTATTTAGTGGAGAAATTATTATATATGTGCTGACCTGCCTTCTTAATTCAGGTGTGCAAGTGAGAAGCCAAAAGCTGGTATTATTGCACACAATTTACACAGTCAGCTGGGATAAATACCTGTGCACATATGGTCATGGCCTGGCATGAGATTGCACTATCTCCAAATTTTCAAGGAGCAGCAAAAGTTCACTGTACGCTGCCATGATCATGGCTTTCCCAGGTTCAGATCCTTCTGTCAGGGCAAATCAGTTCCAGGATACCCTGCCCTTCACAGAGAAAACCCATTTCTCTGGATGGTCTGCACGGTGACACCGGGTTCTAGAAAAGGTGAGAGGAAGGGTCAGCCAAGCCCACCTCAGACCTTGGAAAAATCACACCACCTATCTTTTTGGGATGCATTCTAAACATGGGAAGAACTTTAATGGGCAATAACTGCTTGAAGGGTAGTTAAAAAAGAGGACTTAAGGAAACACTTTTCACTAGGAGGAAAACCTTTGAAGTGCACCCCTGTGTCAAGCTGGGTGGGTTAACTCTGAAACTCATCATTGGAGGTTTTCAAGATGCAGTTAAACACAGTCACAGCTGTCCTGACCTAGTGTTGGCAACAATACTGTCTTTTTGGGGGGGAGAAATTGAACTAAATGACCTCCAAAAGCCTTTTTGAAATTCTTCTGTGATGAGTAGTTTTGTTTCCCCTCCATTATTCTACATTGCCTAGGGATTCTGCATCTAATACCAGGAATCCTGGCTGCTCCACAGGATTTGAAGATTGATAGCTTGGAAAACACCTTTTCATGCTTGTCTGGAAATCTGTAGCTCTGCCTCCTTTGCATGCAGAATTTATGCTTTACCAAAACCTGAATTCTGTGGTGAGAGCTTTATAAACTGGAGCTGTCCATACAAATTTGTATGCAAATTAAGATTGCACAGATGACCTAATTACTGGAACAGCCTATATTTCAGAAATTTGGCCTTTCAATTGAAGTATAGTCTATCTTTCCATAGCAAACTCAGCATTTACTATCAGGAGTGTTTGGATTACAGAGCTCCAGAACAGACATCTTGTAGCATACTTGCTCATGGGCAGCTGGTAAAGGAGAAGTCAATAGCTCTAAGGGATAGTGCAGAAGAATCAAGCGCAACAAATAGTAATTTTGGGCTTCTCCTGTGATTCACACCCATAAATGAAAAAGATGTGAAGAAATGTGGAAATTCCCCATGATGACTTTCATTGTCTTTTTACCACAGGAGTGAGGCTGGTCCCAACTGTAATTCCATAGTGCTCTGTATATTTTTCTCCACCCAGCAGATATGGGGGAGTATGAGGGGTAACCCAGACTAAAAGAAGCAGTGGCATTGCTGATTTATGTTGAGTTCTGAGATATTGTAGGTCAGAGTAGGTGACGCAAATGGTGCTAGAGATGCTGATGAAGCTAGTAAGCAAACCTCTGTAGAACATTTCTAGACAGTCATTTATTTTAACACACTGCAGAACCCTTCCAATCAACACACATTACTGAAAGCAATTAGTTATTACAAATAATTCTCATATCAGCCAAAAATGAATGCAATTTCACTGTTCAAGAATAAAATATATCCCTACACAGGGATTTCCTACTAAAAGCCCTTGGGAAAGAAGAAAATCCTCAAACAAGCCCCAAAATTCCTTTCCTGATTCAGGTTGTAAACTTATAAGGGGAAACAACATATGTGATAGAGAAATGCCTTACTCTTACTTAGTTTTATTCTTGAGACAAGAATTTGAAGATTTTTGAATTAGATACAATGTTTCCTTCTTGTGTTAATGCCAGAAAAATTGCAGAATTTGGCACAAAACTAACAGAAATACACATAAAGAGAAAATATGCTTTAATTATTGTACCGCCTTGAAAGCTGTATTTCTAAGCCACTCCAAGAAGCTCTGCTTACAGATTTGTTTGCTTTTCTTTAATTTGCCTTCATCCATTCTGCTTTATTATTCTTGCTCTTTAGACCCACATCTAAGAAGTAGGAAAAGAACTGCCGCCATGTCAGTGGGTCTTCACCCAGGGCCTATGCAACTCATCTGCTACGATGTCTGTCAGTGTTGCAGAGACCATCTTAAAAGCACTTATTCAGGCTGCAAACTAAAGCACAAAAAAGTTAGAGGAAAGTAGCACTGATAGTTTAACTAAAGAGTCTGTCATGGTATATGTGCAAGGAGTAAAGACAACAGGGAGAGGTAAGGGGTTTGAAAGGCCACAGGCATTAGCCCAGTGTGCCTATCTCTTTCATTCTTCTCCCAGGCTCCATATCTACATCTAGACTGCTAATCACATCTCCTATTCTCTCTCCCAGACCACCTTCTTTGTTAATCTCTTTGCCCCTGCCATGTAGTAGAGAACGTATGTCTAAACTACTGATACCTGTAGATGCAGTTAACGTGCAACTGGCAGTTACCAGCTGGGAGTTTTAGAACATGGCTCATCCAAAGCCACTTTTCCAGTTTCACTGGTTTGGGTTCACCCTGTGGACTATGGCTGCAGGGCTGTGCAGGGTGGTAGCTGCATTCCTCATCATCAGCCAAGACACCTGTTTATCTGTTCCTCTGCATGTTCTTCCATATGCCCTTGACACTTCCTCAGATCTCAGCTTACTCCACTTTCTACCCCAAGAGTATCCTGCTTTATCTAATGGACAGGTAAAGAGGTTTATTCCCTGTACTCAGGTGAATCTTTGTGGTTCCCTTTGTCTACCTTGAGGATCTTGAAGGCCCTCAGACCACCCTTAGAATACTGTTGAGCTGGGGAAGGTACAGGACTTTTTTCATACCCTCTATGGTTGTAATTCCTAACTCAAATCCTCAGACACTGAAAGATGACAATTAGAGACATGACTGGGGTAACAGCTTTGTGAGGAGTAATATCACAGTATAACTGTTGCCAGTTATTTAAACATGTTCAATGCTTACTGTTGAGAACTAGTCTGAACTTTGAAATTCCCATCCCTCAAAACATTAGGCTTAAATATATTTCATTACCCCAAGTAATAGGCAAGCTGAGGCTTGATTGTTATGTCCTGCTCCCTTCAGTAAATCTTAGAGCATGAATTACAAATCTTCACTCTCTTTTCTCCTGAACAAAGCTGTTGCAGTGTCATTTATAGAGTGAAACCCTGAACAGAACTATGGCTAATAGATAATATGTTCTCAACACCCCACACAATTGTGTCATACTCCTCAAAGATGAAATTTCCAGTTTTTGATGCCTTTCAGAAGAGCTGGGTTTTCTTTTGCTGTAAAAAATACAGGCCTAATTTCACTGTTAATCACGCTAACCATGAACTTTCTATATATGACAATACTGGCCCACAAATTGCCCCAGCATCCTCCCCTCTCTCATCCTACAAATTGTCATAATACCAGTCAGAATGTTGGAACCTTAATTTGATATTTTCTAAGGAAAACATATATAGGGACATAATGAATGTATAATCCTTTCCAAGCATGCATTTTTTTCCCCACTTGTTTATAGCTGGCCTATGCAGAGCCCAAGCAGTGCTGCTGGGAAGTGTTCTAGCTCTCCTCTACAATTTCCATTAACAGCTGGACTCTCTGCCCTTTTCTACCTTATAATGAAAGAGCTTAGGAAAATCTGGCAGGTTCTTTGACATGCAGCTAGGATTTTTTAATTCTTCATCACAGTTTTAAAATCTCTACTGAGGATTGAATTTTCTGATCATTCAAACTCAAGGAAGTCATGGGGTCTATTATATTAATGGTGTCTTTCATTGCTTTAAAATTCCAAAGGGACAAAATATGACACCAGTTATGAATAACAGAGTGGGAGTAAGCCCAATACCCAAGGCAGTGAACGACACACACATTGCTCAGAGTCCAGTTTCAATCCTTGAGCAATAAAACTTCCTAAGTACTATCACAATGCCTTAGAAGGTGAAGACTTTTTCTTGTCCATGACTGAGAGTATCTGTGCAATAAACGAAATGTCAGATTCTGTGGATATCTACTTAAAATTATTTTGTCACTGTTGTGCCACTGAAGAGTTTTGCATAAATCCTTCAGGCACCATAAAAAAGTGATTTGGAGGAATTCCCAAGGAGAAAAAAATTAGGGGACATTATTAGGAGACCTCTTCTCTCTCTAAAAAAATGCCCTGGGCAGCAGTGATTACGTCTTTCAGTAAGGTAAGATACATCTGTCAGAGACTAAATTATGGTCATAATGGCTGTAATATATCAATGAATATTATCTGAGATGACTCATAGAAACTGTAGTTTACATTTTATCTAAATTGTGTATAGTGGTAACAAAAACCTAAATTCAAAAATTAAAAAATATATACAGAAAAGTTCCTAAACTATCAGTGGTTTGTTTTCCACTACACTAGAAACTGTGAGGAATCTGTCTATACAATCTTAATGAATTTTGTTTGATTTTATGAACCCCATTTATTACTATGGTCTTTGGTTTGCTTTAAAACTGTCTTTTTATGGTAGAAAAAGGCAGTATCTTTGAATCTGAAACAGGAACATCAAAGACTGTCATCAAAAAGACAGTCTCTTCAAGAACAAAAAGAGACGAATCACTGACTACATCAGATGGCTGAGCTGAACAAGTGAAGGACTGGAAAGACACATTCTCCCTAAGGATGCTGAAAGGTATCCCAGCAATGGTGATAAAACCAGAGGGAGGAATTTGCTGTCAGATATGGTTTTTTGGACATATTTGTAAATTTTCTCAGTTATCTGCAAACAAAGCCACTTCAAGTCTAAGAAGGGCTTTAGCAAAGCAGACTATTTTATGCCTTTTATTTGGCCAAAGGTTTAAACCAAGGACCCTACTTCAGTAAGTTCTGAGTAGTGCGTGCACGAGGTTTGAAGTTATCCTGCAGTAGTGTCAGGACTAATATTGAAAGTCTGGGAAATGGCCAGACTAGCCAGGAAGGGGGCACTGGGAAGCAACCTCATATTTCCCCTTGAAAGTGTGCCTTGTGTGCCCAAAGCAGATGTGGTATCCATGCTTCTGCTCTTATTATACAGCATTCACAATGTCCCAGCTGTCCTTTGGCAAAACTAATCATATTCCATACCTAGAAATTTTGATTTCACAGTTCTGTTTCCTGTCAAAACAAGAAAACCATGCTTTGCTTTCTAGCAAATCTTAGAACATTTCATATGCCAGCAGATGACTATCACTTTTAGTCTTTACTGCACTGGGCTCAATTATGACCAACAGTACAGTTCAGAAAAGGCTTTAAAATCTTGCACCCATTCCAACTGATCTCCCCCTCCTTAGATCTTTCCATTTCAGCTTCTGCTTTTTTTTTAGTAGATTTTTTGTAGATTTGCTTCTCTCCCCCTAAATAGCTGCCCAGATTTAATACAAGCCACTCATTGCAACATAAAAAAAATGCCCAAACCTGATAAAATCTGGCAGAAACAGTCTCTGTTGATTCTGTCATTTCCTAAAATCTGAGTTTATATCTTAGCTGTCTTACCAAGTTTTTAACAAAGCTTTGCTTATGAAAGTTTGAGGGGGAGGAAAAAAACCTTAAAATCTGAGGAGTGAATTTCTACTGAGCTGTATCAAGGGTTGCCATTTCAGGATGTTTTGTTAAACTGATGTTCATCTCTCCAGTTCTTGAATCTTCCCTACCTCTTTTCTTCTTTTTTCTCTGATGCCTATCTCTGTCATCATTCCTAAAGATGTCTCCCATTCTCTATTGCCACTGAACAGAAACTTGCTTATTTTTTATTCCTTAATCCCTCCTCCTTTCAAATAACTCTCCACTCTCATTTTCTTTCCCTTATAGATCTGTTTCAAATTAATTGTTCCCAGTTCTACCTCTCATCTTTGACCTCTGCTCTGTCTTCTCTGTACACCTCCTATCTCCAGTTCCTCATCCCTCTATGTTTATGTCCAACTTCTTCCCACTGATGAGAAAAAACATGTTTTCTAGAATATTTTAGAGCTTTCCAGGGGCCAGCAGATGAAGAGTGTTCCTTGGACAAGGAGATAGGCTGTCAAGCCCAGGCACTTGGCTGGAACAGGTCAGGACCATGTCGGAATTTCGCTACCAAATTTTCAAGTTATTACTTACAGTACATTAACATGTGGAGTTTGGGCCAGCTGTCATTGATTTTTTTTAAAAATAGCAAGATAACTATATCCTTCAAAGCAGCAGTTGGTGAGATTGCAGCAGCAAAGACTGAGGTAAGTCCAGGAGTGAGGGTTAGATCAGGCAGTAGGGGGTGGTTCCCAAGCTCAGGGACATCCAAACAGCAGCCCTTGAGCCTTTTCAGGACTCAGAAGCCCTTGGCAGTCAACCAGGCAAGGAGGGGGTGGTGCTGAGAGCATCTCTGAGAGATTTAAATGGCTTTAGAGAGTGTGAGTGACCCGGAGCATGGTGAAGAGGCATGGGCAAACAGGGATGTGGCACGACAGTGAGGTCATGGCACGACGGTTTGCATGGTAGTTTGCACAAGCAGGGTGAGCAGGAAGGGCTCCTCTGATCATCTAAGAGCAGCCAAGAGAGGCAGAAAACAGATTCAGTAGCTGGCAAGGAACAACAGAGATCCTTTCAGTCCCAGCCTTACTAGCATACTAGTTTAAGCTTCCTCAGTTATTTTGTTGACACACTATAAAGCTCAGTCCCTTAGAGCTGTATCAGAGGCCTCCAGACAGACAGATATCCTGATGGCAGACAAAGCTCTCCAGGTCAGAGGTTGCCAGTAGTGTCTGATGCTTCTTTGTGAGGGTGGAGCAAACAAACAGTTCTTTTGCAGAAGGTGTGCCATAGTTGAAGAGTCGTGTCATCTGGTGGAGGTATAGGAAGAGGTGAATAGGCTTCAGTATTCAAGTGAACGGGCAAGAAGAGAGACCAATTATCTTCAGAGACACTACAGTTTCAAGACTCTTGTGAGTCTTGAAGCTCCATTGCAGTGGAGAAGCAGATGGACTCAGAACCAGACAGGGTAATTTGTCAAGGGAGTGTCAGTCAAGGATCTGTTAAAGATGAAGGCAGGAAGAAGATCACTGCACGTACCAGGAGAAAGGTTCTTCCTCCTCCTCAGAATCTAACTGTAGGACCAGCACCTTCTGCAACAGGTATGCTGTCTTGGTTTGAACTGGCAAAACACCAACTGCCCAAGACAGAGTAAAAGGGTTCTTCGCCCCTCCCAACCAGCCAAGAGAAAAGGAAGGAGAGAGAGGGAAAAAAACCCCCTTCAAACTAGGTTTATGCTGAAACTAACTATATATTTACACAGAAAAGAGAAAACTGAAAGACAACTACAATATAACACACACTTACACAAGTTATGTATAACAAGAAATAACCTCCCAATAAGCACAAATTCTACCATTCTAATTACAAAGCACTTTAGAAACTTAATCCCCAGACAGACTTAAGCAGAA
>JAOXXN010000265.1:38276673-38303913 GCA_026770055.1 Myrmophylax atrothorax | reverse complement strand
CTGTATCTCTGGCACCTTGGTCTTGACTGGAGGATACCAAAGGTTCTTATTGTTTTCTTATATTTTTTATTAATAGTGATGGATGTGTAATGTCAATGTCAGGATGATTTAATCTACCCATAGCAACAAGTTTTGCTATGGTCTTCCAATTTAATTCATTGGAAATAAAAGGCAGATTCTATTTATAAGTTATGTCAAGCATATTTTTTCAGTACACATATAAAGGAAATAATAAAATGCAGCTGCAAACTTTCCCTTCTTTGTAGAGGGAAAAAGATGGTTCTGGGTTTTTAAATTCCAGATTAAACATCTCTGATTTCCGTACAGGTTTCATATTCAACTTCTAAATGAAAAATACGTTCTAGCTATTGAAAAATCATCAATTTGGGAGCAAACTTAGAAAATGGAAGAATATTTATTCTGAAGCAGCACTAATATTGTTTTTATTTTGTGTTGGTTTTCTTTTGAACTGAGGAATTTAGTTATTTAAAAAATAAACCAATATTATAATTCAGTCTGCCATATTCTGCAGGCAAAAAACATCAGACTTGCAAAGTGCTATAATCACTGGAAATAAGAAACTGGTTGATAAGCTTGGCTTCCCATATAATCATTTCAGGTGAATTGGTGACAGCTGAAATCAAATTCTAAGGATGAGCAGATGTGTCTTTAAAAGGCTGAGATGACTGAGTTCTTCCTCCTTCTTCTCTATGTAAGCAGATTTAAGGGGAAAAAAGACATTTTAGAGTGTTGATAATGCAGCTTTTAAAACAAACTGTCTTCTTCCTCTTTGCTGATATGTTTGAGAAGGAGAGGGCTTTTAATTGAGAAAATAGTGCATAGACCAGAACCCATGTGAAGGATGGTTTCTTCCCTTCAGCTTCAAATTCTATCTCTATTGCATTTTATATATACGTATGTTCATTTTTTGGCTTATGTGTGTGGTGTAGTGATAAGGAGGTCCTGGTCTTCTCAGTAGGCTAGAGGACTGAGTGCTCTTACCGGAAAAAAAATAAATTGCTTATATGTTTGATTTTTTTTTTTTTTTTTTAGTTTCAAAATTTTCAAATTTTCTCCAAGATTCCTACAGCTGGCAGAGAAGAACAGAGAAATTCCAGCTGTGGCAGAGCTAAGAATGTGCAATTTGTGTTTGATATCTCTTCATTTTAGGTAGAGTGGGTTATTAATTTCTCAGGTCAGTGAAAGAAATGGGCATGAAAATGAGGCATTGGAAATCATGACTCTGGACATGAAAGGAATTTGGGGTGAGGAGGGGGGCATTTAGAGTAGCCTGAAAAAAGGTAATAAGTATTTCCTTCGTGAAAAAAGGGGGGGGGGTTCCATGTAGAAATTCAAAGGGAATAAAAGAGGATAAAGAATGGCTCGGAGGATGGAAGCTGTGACCCAAGCACCATTAGCAACACAGTAGCTGCTCTGAACTAAATCTGCATTTCTCTTATCCTATTAGGAAGGCCAGGTTATATTTACTTCTTGCTCCAATTAAAGAGCCACACAGAGCAGCGCCACCTCCAGAAGAGGGTGCACATGAAACCTTTGGGGCAGACTCTCCCTTTGGTTACTGCTGTCCTCTCCTCCTTTCTCCCTGCCCAACTATGACCCAGGGAGTCTTGTCCTCCTCTGCCCTGGGCTTTTCAGGGCAATGCATATCCCAGCTCCGCTTACATTTAATCTGTCCTCACTGACTCTGTGAACATGTAGACAGGAAAGGTGAAAAGAAGCCTCTCCTCACTTAACTGTAAACCACAAAATGGGTGACCGGGGGAGAGGGTCAGAGGATTATCTTTAAGAGTGTTCTATTGCACCCTGTGATCTAGAATCTTCAAGTAGTAGCAGAAATTTTTTGAGAGGGCTCAACACACACAAATATCTCCAAGTCCTTTTTCTGCTTCCTGCCTGCTAGTCACAAAAAATCTGCAATGAGAGTAAAGATCCTTGGAATAGATCATGTGCTCCCAACATAGAAGGACATTTCTCACCATTTCAAAATACAAGGAAAAAACATGCTAGAGCATTCGGTTGGATTTTCCATTGCTAAAAAGCATCACTTTCCTTGAGAACCAGACTGATTCTCCTGGGTCCTCTAGAGGGGCTAAGAGATCCTTGTCACCTCCTCAATATGCCACTGGAGCTGGCAGCCATCCCCATGCACCAGCTTTCTTTTATTCCATTACACCTTTTATTTTATGCCTAGGATAAATCAATGAACATTAAAGATTGCCCAGTAAAGGTGTGTTATTATACCTCAGTGAGGGTAGTCCACAGTGGAATAACAGCTCAGTTCTTGCTCTTGGTAACTAAAGGGACCAATTGTGCAAAGAAAGGCACTGGGGGATCAAGACAGTATCTCACTCTGCAAGCCAGTGCAAGATTTAACAGCCTAATGAACTGCCTACAGCGCTGCTCAGTGCCTGCCCTGCTGTGTATGGCAAGGATTGTGCTGGTGAGGCAAGTGGAAGCAGGATTAGGCCAGATGCCAAAGGCTTGTGGACCAAGATTAGCATGCACAGTCTTCTCTTGCAGGGTCTTTAAGAGCCAAAATGGCCATCGTGTTTATTTCTTCTTTAGTCCACATAGAAAATATTAGAAACTGCACATTTAAGTAAAGTTCAGCAAAAATTCCAACTCACATTCACTGACATCATTTCTTATGAATAGGCTGTGATCTGGTGGGTGCCTCTGCTGTGTCAGACTTGGATGAGCAAACCCATCTGGATTACCCCCATCTCGTTACGTAGAATTTGTAGCATATTTCCCTTGAAACAAAGAAACACGGCACATAAGCCAGACAGACCAGCACACATTTCTCTCCCAGAACTACTGAGTGTTATTATCTTGGAAGGCAGCACTGCCATCTGGGGATGGAAAAACAATATTTCAGTCATAGTTCAGCTACCATCTCAGGAGGGGGGTGGTGGTGGAAACATGGAAAAATAAATAGAAGCCTGCAGTAGCTCACAATGATTTTCTTACAGTATACATGAATCAACAATCCCCTATTGGATTGTTGCTCTGAAATTGGGTTACATTATTTTTTGCTTTAATATAAAGGTTCTACCCTTCCGGAAGCACAAGTGGGGTCTTGCCTTTTAATGTTTATATCATTTAACAACTGGCTACATGGTGCAAATGCTCTGCAATGAATTCCCTGTAATTCCTTGAATTACAGTATTATTCCCTTTTTGCTCACTTGTACCAGTAAACAAGGGAAAAGGGGATTTGCTGAGCCCAGCTAATAAACTGTTCCAGAGGCCAGTCTGCAGTGCTTGAAATTTGCAACAAATAATAATGCAGACATTACCATACCCGTATGTTTTGACGTCCTACTGAGTCTACTGTTATATTCTTTACATACAGAATTTATTCTGAAGTAAGTGTCTGATTCCTGAGAAAACTGCTGTCTTTTCTTCCATCTCTTCTAGGTCTGCCAGGATTTCCTTCTGTTTCACTAATAGAGAATTTGCTGCACATACTTACATAGCTAATTATTTCTCTGATCTTGCCTAAAATCCATGTAGAATATAGAGCTGGCAGCCTTAAAGGAAACCCACAACCTCAAAACCACACAAAAAACTCCAGAGCCAGTAGTCAGCAATGTGATTTATCAAGAATTATGTTTTGCTGGCATGCAGCCAGCTGCTTCTGATGTCCTGAATTTCTTGTATGCTTTCCTGCATATGCATGTTCATAATGAGTGGGATAACAAAAGGAGCATAAACTGACCTGAGACTGCATGAGAGCCAGAAGGGTGATTAATTCCTGCTCCCTCTCTGCCATTAGCCTTGTGTTCCCATCCTATTGTGTTGTCTCAGCCAAGCAAATTGACCTTGCTGAAAACATTGCATTTGTTTTTTTATTTTAAATTTTCCCACATGAAGGTTAGTCTTCATCTAGATCTGATCCCTGCTAACACTGGCACAAGTGAAAGATGAGGTCCTGAAGTTAAAATTGCTATTTTGAGGGATGATACAAGATATGAATCTGCTTACACTGAGCATCGAACCGTATCCTCTCATATGCAGCCTACAAATCTAATAATTGAGTCGTATCTGAGGTAGCATGTTTAAGTACAGAAGATTCTTGCATGAAAATTCTGATTGTAAGTTTTATCAAAATCCATTGTTTGCTCTAAAACATGAAGAAGGAACTTTTGTTATGAGTCTAAAATAACACAGAACCGAACAAGACTCCTAAGACTGACTACAAAGCCTTTTATGTAGATTCTTATATATATAGATTATATAAGCACACCCAAATGGATTACCCCAAACAAGATTATTTGAACTGACTCACTACTACTTATTTTTTATTTGCCATTTAACTGCAAATAGCTGTCCTCTACATGAAGCCATTTCCTTTTTATATCAGTTACTATTTTGGTGAGTCCATTTTTCTTACCACTGCTGAAAGGATTCTCCTGCAGTAGATAGAGAACATTTTGAATTCTGTCTTAAACCCCTCTATTTTTACACAATTTTCAGGGAGCAATGCTTCATAATAAGTGCCAAAGACCCTCTTATGGAGATGTTTATGAAATACACCTGGCAGCAGACAGGCTTTACTTACCCACAGGACAGAAATAATTTGGTGCAGCATTCATGCTCTCAATCTATTTAGCAGTTTGCTTAAGAAGCAAGTGACCAGAGGGTGGCTCTTGAGCCACATGCAATTCAAGTGTGACTGCCCAGCACAGCTGGCTCCAGCTGTTCCAACTGTGGGAGCCTCCAAGCCCTCACTGTTAGAAGTGTTGAAGAAAGGACAGTTAAGGTCCGCCCTCAGAGCTGAAATCCAGCCTGTGAGAAGACTAGGAGCAACTGCCTGCCCTTCTTTTCTCATCTGTTCTATAAATAAGGAAGATGTTTTCTTGATTGGGATCATGAGAAAATTTTGGAACCTGTCATTAAGGCTGGCCACCCTTCATGCATAGCATTTTGAAGCAAATGATTGTGTGTTTGTCATAACACAGATAACTGCTGCTACTGAAGGTTGCCAAAGTTTTATGTACTTTTATGAGTACCAAATTTTGTTCTAATGTCAGACATGAAAAATGTTGCTTTTATACTGACAACAAAAAATATCATTCTATTCTTCTAGTCAACTATTTCAGGAATAAAAATTAGATGTACTTCATAAGGTCCTCAAGAGGTTTATTCATTTTTAACCAAGCCAACAACATTGCCTTTCAGGTGCAATAGAGCAAGATTTGGCCACTTTACACAGAAACTAGTGTTGGGCATTAAGACTGCATAGCATCCTATCATCTCAGGTCAGCTTAGTGGCTTTTCCTTCTGAAAGTCTTAAAGCACTTCTGAAACCAAAAAGATGCAGATGATACATTCAAAGCTGCCCAGGGGTTTTGGACACCCAAATTTCATTAATTACAATGGGAAAAAAAAAAGCCCTTCAACCCACAGAGTCAAGTATAAAAACCTCATCCAGATGGCATTGTTATTAAAGCATGGAACTGGGAGTTAAAAGCTGCTGTGAAGAGCTTCACAAAGAAAACAGTGACATGCACTAGAACAAATAACATTACTGGATATACAAAAGCCCCCCAAACAAAACAGGTGCATGGGTACATAATTCAATACAACCTGTTCTACATTTAGGAAAACCTAAAAGCATTGGCATACAAATTCATAGAACTTTAGTTTTCTTGTGTCCTGTAACATCCCTCTAAGACAATTCCTTCTTGTCTGCTGAAGTTATTTTGCTTCTGCAGTAGCACCTATGGAAGAGGTGGATACATGTCTGAGTTTTATATTCTTACTTTAAGTCTAACCATAATTATTTACTGAAGGGAATTCAAATAGAAAGAGATGTTATATTTTTCCCCCACTGGTACTTTGAAGTTATTGCTTCAACTCAGTGAGTGCAGCTTATTATGAAAACTCCATGCTGGAATTGCTTCTGGATGGACTACAACCCAATGTATGTGTATGAAGGCTTTTAACAGCTGAGGAGAAGTAGTAAGAAAAAAACCCAAACCAACAAATAACTGGGTTGTGGTCAAAACACCATGATCGACTGGTTCTGTTTGTCCTCCGCACACTCTGGTCCTCCTTTGCCTTTGGATCCCAGTCCCAGCCTTGGCAAGACAGCATTTGTATGACACAGTGACTTCAAGGGTTTTTGAAGTGACACCTTCTACCTGGGAGATGCATTTTTTCTGAAAATGAGAGATCAGTGAAGGTGGCAAATCCCAGGTTTCATCTGTGTTACATGCAACACTGAACTCTTTTCTGGGAAAATATAAAAGGGGTATGCGCAGGGGAAATCCTGCAGAGTTAAATTGAGTATCTGGCTCTACCCTTCCTGAAGATGGTGAATGGTTGTGGAATAGGCTCAAAAATCTCAGTGGAGTGGTGAAACCAAGTCACAGCTATAAACAGCTGCACCTATAGAGCACCTCACAGGATCTAGGTTTAAAGCACTGCCAAATTTACACAACTGCAGCAAGGGAGCTGCTAAAGGACTTTAGGAAACAGAAGCAGAAAGTGTCACAGAGCAGAAAAAGAGCCTCCAGAGAAGCAGCCATCTGAAAGGGAAGTGAGAGAGGATGGAAGACAGACTTGTCTGTGTTCCAAGAATGGTGAGGAAATGGTTGGAGAGTGGAGAGCGGCAGAGCATGTAGACAAGTATCAGCATCTGACAACTGCCAGGGTCAGCATATGGAGTTGGCCAGGCCTTTGGCCAGACCTTCTACGCCTGCTCTTTTGTCATTTGCTGCTGTGCCAAGATCGGCATATTTGTACTAGTTAGTGAGAGCAAAGAGGATGAATCTATGCATGCGACTCATTTACTTCCACCCTGGCAAGTGTGTAAAGAATACAGACAGGGCAGTGCTCTGAGTAACATGAAACCTAATAAAGGTATGAAATGAAAGGCTAGTTCCTAAGAAACAAGGAAACTCAAGGGTTTTCTTAGAAAAGATTTATTGAGGGTTACCCTCAGGTCTGTCCCAGTAAGTATGACAAAGGGGCCATGAAAGGAGCCAGCCTTGCAGGCTGTTGAGACCAAGCAAGACTGCAGAGTTGATGAGGCCAGAGCAATGTTTAGCCAGTAATCAGGTCAATAGGGGATGTGCAACTGATATCTCTGGGACACCACATGGAAGGAAATGTTACAGCTTCTCAGTTTGTTTGGGTTTTTTGTGTAGGATTTTTTTTCTGAAAGTTTCTCCATGTTGCCATTTATAAATTATATGTTATTTTCTCTTAAGAAACCATATAAAATAAATCAGATATTTCACATAAACAGGTTTACAATGAACACACTAATGCTGGCTGAAGTGCAACAGGGGATAGCTCTGTAGAGGAAAAACCCAAGTATCAGAGGAAAAAATGCCCTCCACCTTTGTCTTGTCTTGAAAGGTATCAAGAGAAACTTTTTTCCCCTTTCAGTAAGGAGCCTTGCCTGAGGCCATTGTTTGAGCTACACTGCAGGGAAAGAGCCTGGAGGAGTCATCACATGACCCAGCCTGCCCTTTCTAATATGTACCCTTTTTGTTAAGGAGGCAGCTTTAATTGAAAATATGTCTGCTTGAGAAAGAACAAGGGTCATGATCTTCCTCCACAGTGGGAGCCTGCAGGATAAAACTGGACTAGCTTTGTTAAAATGCGTTGCTCCATAAGCTGGATGCTGTCTCTGCAGTGTACAGTCCTGCTCATGTGCACATCACCCTTTCACCTCCTGCTCCAACTGGCTCAATGGCTTTGTGGCTGGCCCAGCAGAAATAAGTCCAAACAGGACATCTCTTAAAGACAGCCTTCTGAGGAAGGTGGGCCAGGGCGTGAGGCAAGGCACGGGACAGGGCACAGACCCTATCACAGACATTATCCTCAGTGCGCAGCCCAGGCAGTTTATCCCAACCACTCTGAACAGTGAGGGAACTTGCAGGTGCCAATGCTGCGTTAACTATTTGTAAAACTGTCCTAGCTTATGCTATCCTAGCAGTTTTCAGTTGCATCATGGCATTTTGTCCAAACAATAACAACAACACTAAATAATCCAACACACAAGGCAGCAAATCATAAGCTAAGAATTAAGCCTTAATTAAAGGCAAAGAATTAAGAATTAATTAAGCAAAGAATTAAGAATTTTGCAGACCATGAAGAGGACCACCCCCTTGTAACGTGGCTACAATGCAGAGCCCCATTGTCACTACAGACAGACTCACCTGCCACAGACCTGCCTGCAGGAGGCCTTTAAAGAGATCTGTGCTCCTCAAACAGACAGGAAAAGCAGCAAGAGGATTAGTGACACCTCATTTCTCCCATCCACTACAATCAGCTAAGGACTTGGAAAGGACAGCTTTATGCTTTTGAAACCAAAGTTGTGTGGGGTAAATTGATTCTTTTACCCTAAATCTTTCTCTGGTGGTAAGAGCTGAACTGATTTCCTCCATGTCCCCAGGAGTGTCGTAACAATTGTCCATTGTTCCATTACACTGCTCCTGACACCTCCTTCTGATGGCAGAAGAGGTGTTACCTGTTGGGGTTTTTTTCTGACAGAGAAATCACAACAAGTATAAGTCAACCATTTGCCTCTGGAAGGTCACAGCAGGAAGATAGGAATATTGCTACTGAATTAAAGCTATTCTAAAGAATTTTATTGTCCCCCTGGACTGGGACTGGGAGGCCAGTTAGTTAATCGGTATAAACCAGCACAGTCACAATTTTACCTGAGAGTCTAAAGAAAGGGTTTTGCAGCCCCTCTGAAGAGATGCCTGACCTCTACCGTGTGAGTATTTCCATGTATCACTCTTGTAAACCATTGCCAATGGAGAGCACAGTATAAATCTTGACGACTAAAAGCTTTGTGTAAACAGAGTGACGGATAACATGGCATCTGCTTTGCTCAATCAAAAGCATAGCCAGCATAACCCAAAGATACTGTGAAAAGGAAACACGTTTGTAATTCGTCTGTTAGAACTGCAACAGAAGCAAATTAACTGACTGCTACCATCCGAGAAATAGGATAGAAGAATTTCAGTTGGAAGCAAAGTTCATGAGATTTACCTCATGTTCTGCTTATTTAGTTTTATTTTCTGAATCTGAGAGGTCCTAGTTCATCAACGAATTCAAACACATTTTCAGATTTGCTCAAGGAAACGGAACTCTTGTAAAGCCATTGGGCTGTCAATCCATAACCCAGTAAGGTAGCCTTTCCATTAAAATTCAGTGGTTATATCTCTCCTGGCCTTCGAAGGCCTGCCTGCTTGCCTCTAAAAATGAGGTGCAGTGTGTCCTGACTGTGAATTCACCCCCTTTAAAGCATTTGGTACCCCAGATTCCTGAGAGTGTGTCAGAATCAGGGTGCCATGAATGACTTTGGATGTTCCCAGAGACTCCCACAGAGCCTGTATAGAGATGACAGCATTCACTGAAAGCTAGGGGATGCAGAGAGGGCAGGGAAAGCTGCCATTAGTGGTACCCATGGAGGGTTGTGCAGGCAAAACAAGTTTCAGAACAGATTCCTCTCAAAAAGGTCTGGACTGTAAGATTTAGGCCTAAATTAGAAAAGTGGCTATCAAATTAAATAAAGCCATAATTCTAGTTAACCTGATCTTTGGCTGGTTAAAAATTCAAGGCAGCATTTTCACCCTGTAGTTTTGCAATCTAATTTGAAAGACATTTATTCCCTCTCTGCTGCACTTCACCCAACCGTGACGATCATCAAACAGAAGTTGTTCAGCCTCATTGCATGAGATGAGCTGTCTGGCTCACAGTCAGTCCAACCTTCTCCTCCCTTCCAAACTATTTTGTAACTGAGATATTGATCACTTCTTTTACTACAGTATTTTAAAGGTGTAGAACCTTAAAACAGCAGCATGGAGCTGCAGCAACCTTTTTTGTCATGGGGGAAGGAGGGAGGGAAACAACACAGGATGGGAGGGGACAAGATTTTGAAATGCAGATTAATCACAATTGTTATTCTAACAGAAAATTTCCACCTGTGCTTGTGCCTAGTTCTCATTTTGTGTCAGTGTTTTTATCACTCCCTTCAGCTAGGGAAGGAGTAGTTCTGGGTTTTGATTCAGGCTTCTAATGAGAGAAGAACAGAAAAGAGCTGAAAAGAGCAGAAGGTATCCATATGGGTGAGAGCAGTAGCCAGAGAGACAGTGGTGTAAATTGACTACACCCAATCCTTCAAGGAAACTGGGTCTAGGAGGGCTCCTGGGATACCACTGTGAGGAAAAACTCTAACCACTGATTTAGAATATCAAAACTCATGTTGCAAAGGCAAATAAAACCTAGTGGAAGAGAAAGGGGATCCAAAGGACATAATATCTTCAGGAAATAAAAAATGAAACTGAAAGTGTATTATATAACCTGCATTAATGATGTAATGAGACATCAGGTAAAATAAAGAATAAGAGAGAGAAAGCAGATTTTTGTTTGAGTCACCACCATTTCAATAACAAGCCTCTGCTGAAGCATTATTTTTGTCCTAGGAGAAAATATTATAGACTCCTAGAGAGAGATCTCGAGGGCATGGAAGTGAGAGCATCAGATCTGAAGTAGAAGTAAGGCACCTGAATTCATCATTCTGCAAGGACGAGTTGTAAACAAGGCAAAAAGAGACAAACATGGCACAAGATCTCATTGCAACAAAATGATGTGCTGGTCCTCAAAGAGTGTACCTCTAGAACTAAAGAGATGTAAGAAAAATCATGCAAGAAAATTATAACCTATAACTTACACAAGCACAGAAACCTAAGAAGATATCCCAGTAAAAAAGAGAGCAGAAGAGAGATACAGTTGGTTAGAGCATAGTGCTAAAAACTCCAAGGTCACAGGTTTGATCTCCATATGGGCCATTTACTTGAGAGTTGGACTTGATGATCCTTGTGGGTCCCTTCCAGCTCAGAAGAGTCTGTGATTTTGTGATTATACACTTTAACTTTTCTGTATGCTTCACATACATTTTCCTACCAGGACCTCATCTACAAGACAGATGTTTGTATTTCCATGTTCAAGATATAGAAAATGCTGCAGATCAAGCAGACACAGTATACTTTTCCTAGACTGGCAGAGGCATGGAAAACTTGAGCTGTTGGAAGAGAGTAGCAAAACTTGCCTTGTTAAGCTAAACTGTAAGAAGGATGAGGGTGGATAAGACTCCCATCTATTAATATATAGGATGAGGGAAGAAAGAACAAATGTAGAGACATGAGAACTTTTTAAACTCAAAAGCAGTACTGGCACAAGAACAAATTATTATAAAGCAATCATGAGTACATTTGGACTTGAAATGAGAAAAGGTTTCTAACCATCACAGGAGTGAAGCAGCTTTATAATGGGAAAAAGAAGAGGTCTGAAATTTAACTAGTGTTAAAGACAGAGTTTAAGAGCTATTGTTTAATGAATGGAGTTGAACATGACAGTGATGAGAGGAGAATAAAAATATGAATGATTCCTTCTAGTTCACTTTATTCTATAAAAATCCCTTTGAGTTTTTTCTAGAATCCTGGATAAATACTGAATAAACACATTTTCTTTAATTATCATATGGAAGTTATTTTCTAAATTGCATTAATAGGAACACTAAAGGACACTAATTAACCACTACTTAAAATGCAAATGCCATGCTAATAGTCACCTTTCTCTCATATCTTTTCAGTTGCCACAGCTCACAATTGGAATATCTGAAACCAATCTAATATAATCTAATGAGAGTCTATGAAAGATCCAAGTGGTTTATTTGGTTAGTTTTTGCTGGATAGTAGCACAGGGTTATAGGAGGGGCTAAGTTACATTGTTTAGTGACAAAGAAGGGATAGAACTTAATTTCAAGATGTGGGCATCATTGTAGGGGTCATTTTCTCTGAACTAGTGATAAATAAGAATCAAGGTGCTCCTTTCTTTCCCCCCTCCCCGTCTTTCCCTTAATGAATCACAGTACAATGTACCTTAAGGTAACACAACTCCAGTGATGGACTGATGTCCTCTATTGCTAGGATAGAACCAGACAGGGATTTGCCTTAGATGCCTTATGCATAACTCTAGTGGCACAGCTATCTATTACTTTCTGCATGCACAAACACACACACAAAAGATATTAACCCATTTCTGGATGCCCTTTTGAATCCCTTGCCCTGTCACTGGATTTCAAGTATCACTGTTCTATGAAAGCACTTGTCAAAGGAATCTCCTCTTGATAGGTCCAGGCTGTTCCATGCAACCTTCTCGTGACATAACAGGGGTCCTAGGGCAGTACAAAGGCTTCCCTCAGAGAGATAGCATGCACACCTGGGCATAACATACACACCTCTGAGAGCCACTGCAAATTGATATATTCTCTGCCCTCTAAAATAAATACGTTTTTTTAGCTCTTTTTTTGAGTAGAGTCCACCAAGAACTAATGGAACATTGTTATTTTCAAATAGAAATTATATGCTTAAATAACACTGAAATCAAGTCAATGTCCCTGTCTTTAGAAACCCAATTGTCTTATCTTGTTCTACACATTCAAGTAATTGTTTCTGTTATATAGCACATTACACAATTAAATGGTTATAATTGAAATATTCAAACTATTTTAAACTATATGGAGAATGAATTTATGCTGATTTATACAAAAAACATGTAACTGTATATGATGAGGTTTTGAAGAAGCTCTATCAGATCCTAGGAGACATATTAGAGTTAAGACTAGAGCCTAACAAAACAGCAAAACAAGAAAAACAATTACTTAATCTAAATGTCTATATTACTTTCATAGTACTTAGTTTAAGTGCTTCAACAGCTTTCGCTATTACCTTCTCAGTGTATCTCAATGTTCACCAGACCATTTTTGTAACATTTCAGTGGAACCACTGATACAACAGTTTCACAGAATCACAGACTATTCTGAGTTGGAGGGACCACAACGATCATAGAGTCCAACTCTTAAGTCAATGGCCCACATTGCTGTATCTATCATTAATAAATAAAAGCAAGGGGAAAGTTCTGGAACTAAGAAAATAAAGAAATATTAATGGGGACTTCCACCCTCTCAAAAGAAATGTGACACAGTCATTATGATCTTTAGGGAACTAAAGGACTCCTACACAAAATGTTATTTAACTACAGGGAAGTTCAAAATCTGGTGTTACTTACCATGTGTGAAAGGTATGCAGAAAAGAGAGAGACTTTAAAAGAGAAGCATTGCAAGACCCAGAGCAGAATGTCAGATGGGATGACTAAGCTTTAAACAAATAAACGGTTAGCCGCCTTCTTTTCAGGGCTTCCTTCATGCACAGAAAGTGACTGGAAGAAAGTCTGAAAGCTAGAACTCCTGAAAGATCAAGAAGCAGATGGTAGAGAAAAGTGTCAGTGGACCTAGTGGAGTAGGCACTATTATATAGCTGATGAATGAAGAAGGGGTTTAAGAAACTGTTGACTTTAATGGGAGCTGGACAAGTCCCACAGACCCCAAGTTACTGGGAAATTTTCCCTTGAGGGTAGTGGTGAGGAGGAAAGTGAGTGGATCACTTCAGGGGAATGGCTAGAAATAGGAGTGGGCACTGCTGCATCCAACCTGGGTCATGCTTCGCGGCATAGGTACCATAAAGATGGTTGCTGTAGCTGAGACAAGGACAGAATAAGTTATATTGGGACTCAGCCGTTAGCATGACTGCAGCAGGTTACATTAAGTTCCCTTATCTGGAGAGCAGGAAGTTTGGTATTACACCTTTATGGAAATGTTAACCTTTACTCTCATTGCCAGGACTTTCACTGCTGCTTCACTACTACATAAAAAGAGTCTAATAGGTTGAACTTGGCTTGTCTGATCTGTGGGGAGCACCCAATGAACTTTGTGTTATTGCTTTGCTGCCTGTTTCCTCCTCTTTGGTTAATGCTTTTGCAAATGGTACTGTTGACTGTCCTTTCAATGCCTGAAGTGCCTAATTTCTTTTTTTTCACTCAGAAGTTTTTGTTGGGTTTTACCTTTCTATTCTGCTCCAAATTCTTAAAAACTAAGCCAGTTTTGCTTAGTTTTTTATTTGTCTCTTACATCCCTCAGAGAAATGTTTTGAATGAGCTGCCCATTAGCGGTCTGATTCCCTTACCAACATAGGGTCACACACTCACAGAAGTGGGTCATCTAGTCCAACCTCACTGCTCAGGCAGGGTCATCCCAGAGCACATGGCACAGGATTGTGTCCAGATGGTTCTTGAACATCTCCAGTGAGGGAGAGTCCACAACCTCTCTGGCCAATCTGTTCCAGTATGTGGTCACCCCCATATTCAGGTGGAACTTTCCTCATATTCAAGTGGAACATTCTGTGCATTAGTTTCTTCCCATGCAGAACCTCCACTTTGATTTGTATACAAGAGATTTCTGTATTTCTGAGTTAGAGTGGACAAAAATCAAGCAACACCTTTGAAGTAGATGCTACCATAAATGGCACTGTTCCCGGGAGTAGAGAAGTGAGAGTAGTCATTCAGATGCCTTATGAATTGGTATAGAGCCAAAAGAGTTTTCCAGGACATCCACATAAGCACTTTTCCATGATGATAGTTGAAATTAGTTTCTTTCTCCTGCCAAACTCCTTTTCTACTGTAAGAGCATTAACAGAAGTCCCTTTGGTACTGAAGAGACAACCCAATTCAAGTTAAACCTGAACTACAACCATGACAGAAATCTATTGCTGTCCTGAAGTAACACTTTCCAGAAATATAATTGAAAGCTGCATACTGCAAGGGGATAAAGAAACAAAATTAGATAGCAATTTATTGGGTTTTGCTAAGCCATTTTACTGAAGAAAAAATGAACAATTCACACAAATGAAACCTTGGCAGTTCTTCTTGCACCAATAAATTTCTTGATGAGACAAGATACAAGTGAAGAGAATTTTATGAAAGAATTAGACATGATGTTTTCATTTGGCCTTCCTTCTAAGTGAAATCTATTAATAATATCACATTAATGCTTTAAAAATAAGCCTTGCCTTGAGGGAAGAACCACAACCTACAAAATGCTTCACAACTGTTCAAGCATTAAAAACATACAGGCTTCCTGATGAGCGGCTTCTTGGAAAATGAATCCCATTCTGTGCTAACTCCAAAGGTTTCTTCTGCCTACCAGTGCATACTTTCTCTGCTTCTCTATTTGTACTCCAATTCTCTAAAGTATTGCCTTCAAACTCCCATCTTTGCAACACATTTATCATCACACAAGAGTATAGCTTGAAAACCAGAGTTTTTTACAAGGCAAGAGCTGTTTTTTAACAAGGCATAGAACTAGTACACTACAATTAAACAAAAAAAATCACTAATAAAGTCAAATCAGACCAAAAGTAAATAAAATCTCCTGACATATGAATAAATAGGGTATGAAATATATTTTAAGTCAATAATTATTTGGATGCCTTTACGCTTAATCTATGCACTGTTATGGAGGGTATCTCTTCTACCATCCTTTCTGCATCTACAGAAAGAAATCATCTACAATACCTTCCCATCTGCAAGAAACATGGACAGTTTACTTGTTGCATATTTAGAAAGTATTCACTTTCCACATAGAAAAGAAGATTCTCAATCTAAATAATAATAAAATAGAATAAAAATATGGCCACATTCAACATAATGACTCTTTCAGCAAAACATCCAGTTGAAATTCCATCTCCCAGGCTGATGAGTAGCTAACTGTATGTAAAATTCAGGGCATATCACTATCAATCTACCTTGGTTTGCTCAGTTACAGAAAATGTGAGACATAAATGATGCCTCTTATCAAATGAGTCAGAGACCATGAGCTGGTAAGGATTTTCTGTCTTCTACCTAACAAACATATCCATCTGGTATTAAAGACTAGAGAGGAAGGAGCAGAAGTCTAGCCTGTTCCCATTATGAATATTCTACTTGTTAGGCTGCAGATTAGACTGGCTTTTCATTGTTTGCATCTCAATTCTTAAAATTTTCATCTTGGTTGAAGAGCAACACAAAGCCAATATGTGTTTCAACATACAGGAAAGTAATTCCCCTACTCTCCTACTCCACAGCCTCTGTCTACGGAAGAACTCACAAGACAGGAGGAGCAAATTCTCTACATCTGCACTGCGTTCTTCCTAGGACAAGACCCTGTGAATGATCAGGATTTGGACAGAGTACAGGTGTTTCAGATTTCTAGGACAAAAAGGATACCTTCTAGATCCATGCAGTATAACAGTATTTATTGTTTACTTCAACTGTGACATTTTAGGACTTATTTTGATGTCATTGAAATATCTACTTAGAAATAAGAAAGCAATATTCCTTCTGTATTTCATATGATGCCTAAAGGTTTCTAGAGAAACATTGTGGACCTATGGGGCCTGCAGTCCCATGCAGTTCACTCTGAAAATCTAGGTGTGATGTGGGAAAGGTGGAAAAATAAGCAAACGGACAGGAGAGAGAAGAAGCAGTAAAGAAAGAGAGCAGATGACAATTGGAAAGATTATTTTGAGGGATATTAAAAAAGTATGTCCCACATGGGGATAAGAGCCATGTTATTCTAGTGGAAATCAGCATGGAGCAAATAGAATCATCTCTGCAGAACATCTCTGCTCAGATGAGAAATCAGACCATCAGAAAGCCTTGTTAATAAAAGCCAGAAGAGAGTGCTCCAGAAAAAGGTTCATCTGCTCCTCCCACAGGTCCAAGCACCACTTACTAATAATTTTAATTCAGAACAATGCTTTCAAACAAAAAAAATATTGTAGATGGAGCTTTATTTAACTGAGAATAATTTTGATGTTGACAATATGATCATTACGAGAAAGCCAGGGCACAGGGCTAATATTCAAAATCCTCTCCTACCCTAACACAGTGGCAGGATGTCCTTGTGCATGTCAGTTGTTTTTCCACACCTGATAGCTTGGAATTATAGATCTGTAGGAAGACAACTGACTTTTGTCATTCAGCAAAGTCTTTAGATTGAGCTTCTTGCTAAAAATAATGCAACGAAATGGTGACAAGTGAGAGGACTCAAACTCAGCACCTCCTCACAAGAATTTCTCTTGAATCCCTTTTGTCACAGCATTGTGATTTATGCCTTTTAGTTTTCCATCTTAACCTCCCTTTCATTCCTGTATCTTGTTTTTTGTTATATGTACCTTGGAAAGTTAAATAGGAGAAAACAGGCTTTATTGTTTGTCCCCTCATCTCTGTTTCTTTGCATGCTTGCAGTTGTCTTTCAAAAGTGCTACAAAAACATAGCTCTGTAAGCATTTTCTGATTTATGCTATAAGATACTAATTATAATATTTATTTAAATGAAACCATTTGCATGCACATAGGGGACTTTCAAACCCATTTTGTTCACAAGCTTGCTGCTACCATTAATTACTATATGAATATTAATTGTTTTAATTAAATCGTAGTAATTTCAATGTTATAAGTCATAAGGAATAATACACAATGCATTCATCAATAAATTGTGGGGGGAGATGGAGGGGAGCATCAAGACTTTGCTATAGCCAGTGGGAAGGCAGTTATTCAATATGTCAAAGTCTGAGTGTATCTGTCAGATATGTGAACATCTCATGTCTTCAACAGACCATGTAAGTTTAGGTTCAACTTGACTAATATAAACTCAGGAGTGAATACTACTCTGTTAACATTTTAATGATTTAAAAGATATAAAGCAGAATTTCCAAACAATAAGCATCAAGGAGCATGCAAACCCAGAACAACAGGAAAAAATGTCCCCATTCCAGACAGGCCATGGTGCTCTCATGACAAAATGCCTGAAGCAGGGCAAGCAGGCAATTCCTGACTGGGTTCAAAGCTCCCTGAAATTCCTCAGGAGCAGTATTTTAAGCCTTGACATTTCAAACAGATGAGTGTTTCCCCCCTCAGCCCATCCTCCTTTTCCCTGGTGTTCTCAAATCTTCTTTTTAAATACTCGTTACTTGGACGCTGTGGTCACACAGCATCGATTTCAAAACTTTGCTTCCATGCACAGAACTGAGCAGCCACAGGGGCAGGGCTTTGAAGGAACAGAAGAGACAGGCAGCTGAGTTCAAACAGCTTGAAACACTAAGCTGCAAAAAAGGACAAGTGAAGGGGAAACGCAAGTCTGACATCAGAACCAACATTACTGACACTCATCATACATTATACGACTCCTGCTTTTCTTCAGATAGTAAGATACAGAATTTGGGCTCTTGGTGCAATCCTGAGATCCTTGGTCCAGTTGCATTTAAATCTGGCACAAGGCTTCTCTTCAGAGAGGGGGGAAGGCCAGTCGAGGGAGGGGATTGTCCTGATTTGCTCTGCACTGGGGCAGCCTCACCTTGGATATTGTGTGCAGTTTGGGGTGCCACAATATAAGAAAGATACTAAGCTATTAGAGAGTGTCTAAGGGAGAACAACAAAGATGGTGAAGAGCCTTGAAGGGAAGGCATATGAGGAGTGGCAGAGGGCACTTGGTCTGTTCAGCCTGGAGAAGAGAAGACTGAGGGGAGGCCTCATTGCAGCATACAATTTCCTTGTGATGGTAAGAAGGAAGTCAGGAACTGATCTCTTCTCCGTGGTCACTAGTGACAGGTCTCAAATTGTGTCAGGGGAGGATTACTTTGCATATTAGAAAATTATTCTACTCAGAGGGTGGTTGGGTCCTTTCCAACTCAGCATATTCTGTGTGATTCTGTTATTCTGTGAAATTGATACTGGGCTGAAGAGACTGGGGTGATTTCATTTTGCAGCCCATATTTACTTCAGTGAACTGAGCAATGCTGTCACATTAGTTAAAAAACAATTGGTCTATCAATAACTTACTTCTGAAACCTATTGAGGAAAAAAAACCCCATATCAGTACATTGCTGCAAAGCTTAAGATATCTGCCTCCAGCTAAGCATCCTACCTGTAACACTATTCCCTTTCCCTCCTCTCTGAATTCCGTGCTGACCCTATTTCACCCAGGAAGTTTGTCTAGGAGACCTCCAGTGTAATTTTCAGCCCAAATGAGTTTGTGCCTCTCTGTGGATCTTCTCACCAGAGCTACGCCAAGGGAGTAAAGCCTCAGGATATGTGCACTAATGCAAATCTCAGTCTAGCTCTGGAAAAGCCCTGGAGTCCTAAGAGTGAATTTATAACTTTTCACAGCACTGTGAGATAATATGAGTAAGATAAACTCAAGCTGTGTCTGTTCTGTATTCTGTATGTGCTATTCTAGATAAGAACTTAAAAAGATAAAGGCCTATCTATCTTCTAGTCAGTAACCATTTTGTGGCAACATTTATTATTTTGGAGTTACTGTGAAACCTTGTTAAGAATTTTAGTTTTGCAAACATAGCTATTGCCTTCTAACTCAGACTTATTTTATAAAATTCAAAATCAGTATTTCATAGCATATACAATTCTCTGAGATGCCATGATTCTGTGTATATGTGACCCAGTTTGAACAGAGCTACAAATGAATTTTATTCATATTTAGAATGGCCTATAACCCAGAAATATTTAGACATTTACTTTCAGTCAACCATGTCAGAATAGTCCTTCAATAACCTAACATTCATCTTGAGGTCTATACTATGCCATACTGGGATTTCAAGGAGACTGAACATTTCAAAGTATTGACTGCTCATGTGATGCACTGCATAGACTGCATGAGGATTTTCTCAATAGTATGTATTGACTAAAATGGAGTAACAACTTCTTTTCATAGTTATCAGTAGATTTGTTATTGGGCTTATTTTTTTTATTTCTACACATAATAACACTATAATGTAAGAAACCAAATCCTAAGGGTTCATAAAAATATAACCACATATTAATTTCATTTTGTAGTATATAGAACAAAAGTCTATTTGGGAACAGAGTAAATCTGGAGATTTTATGTAAGTTCTGCCACATGGACCCAGTGTGGCACTGGTTACCCTGTGAAATGCACTGATCTGCCTTCCCCATTGTTCAGAACAGCTGAATACAAAAGGAAAGAAATGCAGAAAAGAGGCACCAGGCACCAGGTCAACCAAAAAACAGTAGGCTCCAAAACCAGGAGTTCAGCTCTCAACTTGTAGGTTGAGAGGAGACATGATTTTTATCTCTAAATACATTATAGGGTGACAGTGGGAAGAGAGAAGGCCTATCAAAGCTGAAGAACAACATTAACACAGGAACAAATGGGTATGTGGTATGACTCAGTTAAGGCTGGAAGTTAGGAACATTTACAGGAATGACCTTTCAGTGTGAGTAATGAAGAGGCAAACAACTTGCATTGCATCAAGATAAAGCTTTATTAACTGTATGACACAATTTCTTGCAATGGCATGTATCCAGGAATTCCCTTCAGTCTTAAGAAATGTGTTAACAAGGTACATCTACTCAGACAATATTCCTCCTCCATGATTGCTATCTAAAGATAAATTTAGGATGTGGAGACATTCTCTTCTTTGTGGCTAGCAAAGAAATCTTGCATCTTAAAGAGAGACATTACATAATTTGTTCCTGCCTCCGTTTGCTCAAAGCAGAACATTCTTTTACTTTAAAATCTTGGTGCTCCGTAAGATTGTAGGACTTTTGTAACTAATCAGAATAAAAGGCAACTGCATTTTTACATACTGCAGTCAATATATTATATTGCTAATGCTATGGCTACTCAGCATTAAATAAAAGCAAGCACTGGTAAAGTCAAGCTGCTGAAATGACAGGAATAACTGTTAGAGAAAAAAACACGAAACCTTCTCTATTCCTTGTTTATCCTTGTTGTTCTTTTTTAGTTCTTACCAACATTTGTGGGATAAAAAACCCCCAAACCAACACCTGTCTATCTCTATCTCTATCATCTCTCTATCTCTATCTCTATCTCTATCTCTATCTCTATCTCTATCTCTATATCTAATCTCTAATCTCTCTCTCTCTCTCTCTCTCTCTCTCTCTCTCTCTCTCTCTCTATTTATACCTTTATATATCTCTATAGAAATCAGCAGTGCTTGGAGTAAAGGATATTTCACTCAAGGAAATAGTGTCTAGATACTTATAATTCTAAGATAATACACATTAAATAAAATTATATTCCTGACACAAAACAACATGCTACTTAAAAGAAAAACTGAATTTGCTATTATGGAATAAATGTGGCCAAACACCCAGACTTCTCATAAAAGCAGATTATAAACTAGCATGAAATCAGATTAATAAAAACTTGACAGTGAAATGAAAGACAAACAAATCCTTACAGAAAAAAAGGTTCACATACACAAATGAGGCTTAAAAGACCATGAAAATCAGGACAAATTAAAAAGAAATTACATATACAGCTTGTGAAGTAGCCAGTGACAGTATTTTGTGTCTACTAAGGCTTCAGCTCCATTATAAAACCCCTTTGCACTCTCAAGATAATATTTTCAAATTATGGATTTGCAACCCTAAGATTTCCTGTTGCCATGACAGCATGAAACATTTGTTGCCCGTCATTATGGATCATGTGTTTTGGAAATGTGATTATATTGCTGTAGTATTTAGGTTACTTGGAAAACACCCTGCTGTTTTTCAATGTATTTCATTTTTAGGGAGATGCGTCTTATTAATTCTTTCAAAAGTCACTCTTATGAAGGCTGAAATATCAAAAATGCAGTCGGTTTTCCTCCCAACAAAATCAGCCTTTCTATGAATACAAATATTGTACTGGATATTTAAAAAGCATAAAAAATAGTGTTATAAAATTCTGTAAATCTACAGCAGAGATAAGACTCTCTTATACTGAAAGATGGTTCTGTGACTAACAGGAGTACATATTTTCAGCTCATATAACCCTTTCTATTCCTGAATGCTACAGTACTAATGACTAAGTGTACCACATTTGGTATACGATACTTGCTTAAGGCAGCAGTTATGCTTGGAAAGTGATGTGCTTATAGTTGCATCAGAATATCCCCATGCTATGGAAATTTCTGGTTTAGTTTATTTGTGGGGGAGGGGGATTTTTTTCTTCCTAACTTCTATGGTATGGCAAAGGGCAAGGAGTTGTGGGTCATGTTGAATTCCTTCCTGGCTGGAAAGATTCAGTCCTCTAAGGCACAGGTACTGTAAATCAGAAGTGGCAACACCTCTGGTAACCAGATGGACAGACAAAATCTCCTCTGCTTACACTATTTGAGCCATTTCACACTTCTGATTGAGCTCTTAAAACATATTTGTATATAATAAAGGCATAGCTGCTTTATTCTTCAACAATACAAGCAAATATATCCTCTGTTTTGTTGAGGAATACCATTAGCAGTGCTCACACCCAGACAGGAAAGGGCAGAGGCCACTGGAGCACTGATGGGAACAAAGAAGCCAGATAGCTTTGACATGGGCAGGTCTGCTCTCCTGTTGTCTCCTATAAAAAGATCATATTTTTTCTTTCTTTTTCCTCTATCCCATACAGCATGTCAAATCATACCACCATTTTAAGAGGCATCACAACAATGTAGTCTATATCTCATAAAACAAATTTTTGTGATGAGCCATTTGCCAAACGGGAAAAATGAATATAGGATTTTCCATCAGGGTATCATCAGTGGGATAATTAACTTGGGCAAATACATAATGATCTAGTGACACAGCATCAGCTGTCGGGATTAACTGGCTGATTTTATCCTCTTTGGTCTTATCTCAAATTTCTACATGTGACAGTAAATAGCTTAGTGGTGTTTTAAGTACAGAGAAAAAGGTATATTTGTGTGTAATAAGACTCAATCTATCGTATAGGGGATGCATAAGGTTTTTTTCAGACATACTGCAGAGGAGTAGTGGAGAAAAAAACACAAGCAACATTTATTTCACAAATTATTCTATCATTAAGCATGGCATGTAACTGAAAAGGTAATAAACATGATAATGAGTTTGGAAAATTCAAGAAATTATCTCTAAATTCGAGGTGAATTGCTATATTAGAATGAAGAACTGAGCAGTATATTCATATACTATATGGTATCCAACTGCCACTGCAAAAAATTACAAAATATATTTATGATGTGTGAACAGCAAAGTTAATCCTCACAGTAAAAGCAGCTGAAGGTATACCAGTAAATCAAAGCATTCAACAACATGCAGAAAATGAGTTGTTTACATTAATAAATTGTTATAATGATTCCTTGCATTATTTTGGCCTGTAACAATTAGCACTATCCCCTGCAATTCTCAAGCCCTTATTGGATGCTGTATGCTCCAGGAAACATTCCCACAGGCAGTAGACTCACAGACACTTAATTTCCCAGGTCTGGGCACAGGGTGTGCTGTGCCTTCAGGGCCATGGATGTTCCTGGGCTCATTTAATTGACCTCTATATGGAATCTACAACATCTGAGACAGGCAGGGTAAGATGAGGAGGATAAATAATGATGCCATTGTGAGAGCAAACTAGAAGCTTGCCTCAAAAGCATTTGCTGACTTGTGTCAAGTGCTAAGTCCTAGTAATAGTTGATAGAATTTGGATGATTTAAAGAAGACTATACTATTAAATATCTCTGCCTATGTTTTTGCAGTTTGTTATGTATACATTTTTGCAGTTTGTTATATCTGCTACACTTAAAGGGACCTTTATTTTACTACCAACTGCTGTATGATTGCATCATACATTCTTGTGGATACACTCAATGACACAATCACAATCCAGTGATATAAAAGACACCAAGCAGTAGTACAAGCCAATTCTTTCAATGGTTTTAAGCAGTATTAGCAACATTAGACTGTTCCACTGCCTCAGTTTCACCTTACAATGGTTGCCAGCATCTATATTCACATCAGTGTGTATCCACGTTGGCATGTAGGCAAAATACCTCTTCTCCAGGCCTGTTATGTTCAGCCATCACAATTCAAATGTCAGCAAGTGTCCTGTCAATCAGTAGAAGGCATATCTCAAAGTCAAATGCAACATTAATGCCACTCCTGTAGGTATTCTGGCTTTCCTACCCCACTTTCTTGAAAACTGGTGTGTATCTGCAAGTCTACAAGCATGCAAATATGATTAAAAACAAGGAGGGATGTTTTTGAGGGATGGGGATTGGTAAGAGATTCTTATGCCTTCCTTTTCTCGGCAGGGGAGGGGGGGGCGGAGGGAGGCTCTAATGCTCTGTATTGGGCAGTTAGCATTTTTCCAGCTCAACCCAAGACACTTGTTAAATTAAATTCTGCTTTATTTCAGTATGTTCCTTCCCTTTTCTTAACACAGTGAACTGTGAATAACCATGTGAAGCTTGTATGAAGCGGAGTAACAAGAATTACAGAAGGAGGTAGGGAGCCTCTGCAAGTATGTGAAGAGCGCAAGGATGGTCACAAATGATTAGGACAAACTATAAATGCTGCTGACCATAGAATGGGTCTAGATCAAAGGAAAATGAGTCAAGGCTACTGATACTGCTTTTGCCAGTCTTCCCTCTGGCCTGGCATCAGAAGCCTATCTTCTCTAAAAAAATCTCATTTATCTCCTGGTGGTCCACCAGAAAGCATCCCAGAAAACATGTTATATAGTGCTTAATATCTAGCAAATCACTGTTTTGTCTGATCTGAACCTGAACTGAATATCTAGGGTTGGACGGCAAGCTACTGACATAAATGAGTAAGCAACTGCCTGAGAAATGCAGCCCCGTTCCTAACAAGCTAACTATGAACACTACCTACACCTCCCACCTTTCATTAAACTTGTCAATTTGCTAATGTTCAGAAAGCTGCATTTTCTCTTCCTCAGTTCCCTGTTTCATTTCAGGATGCTAATGCAACTACAATCCTGTGGTTCAGTTTTGCATACTGTCATAGCATGAGATTTTCTTTACCTTAACAAATCTCTGCATTATGCTCGAAGCAAATACATTTCTTAGCTCTCCCAGAACGCTAAATAGAGCTTAATGTAAACATGTGGGAACTTGCTGACAGAAAAAAGATATTCAGAGGGCATGCTCAGAGCAAGTGCATGCAGCAAAACATCTAGCACATCCAAAAGGAATTATATCACAGAGGGCACCTCAGCATGCTTATCCTTTCCTGGAGTGCTAGTAATTTGTTTTTCTTACTTCAGTAGTCCAACAGTTATTTGCAAGTGTGCAAAGACAAACCAGACTTCTATTATGTGGCATATACAATTATTATAAAATACATAGAAAAAAAATTAGACATAGCTTTTCCTAAAATCCTTCATTTCAATCATTTGTCAGAGCCTGTGTATGAGTCCACCAGGAAAAGTATCTTCCTCACAGATATACAAAGTAGCATTTATACTTTCCCTTCAACATGAAAGGCAGGCCAGTCATGCTTATTCTACCACAAACGCATTTTTGCTTTCATGACTGGAGCAGGCTAATCAAGGAACTTTTACATACCTTATTAGTGATTGCCCTGGACACCCGGTGTTAATATGCATCAGAACAAGATGTCTCCAAGAATACAGTGGAACTCAGCCACACCTGAAATGAAGCATGACAGCACAAGCCTGGCTCTCCCAAGTGATGGAGCTGGCAGCAAAAGATGTCTACAAGCTACTTTGAGGTTATGAAGGTCTATGAACAAGAAAGCTTAACCTGCAGCTCCCGAAGTGCTTGACAAACAGAACATCTGAAGCAAGGCAGGAAAGGTCAGGATTTGGCCCACAATTTGGTATTCTCATAGCTCAAAGATGCCTCTAAAAAGCATTTGTAATGAAGACCAAATAAAAAAGCCCAGTCAAACAGGAAATTCTGTAAATTTTCCAATGAGATTCAAACTATTGAAGTTTTGTCTCTTCAAATTCATCAGTGTCTGTATAAAATGTAGGAATTAAGGTTTTCCAGTGTTTCAATGTAGTCCTGTGATTTTGCTTTTTCTCCTGTGTAGAGTCTTGTAAATTTATCCATTTAATGAGCTCCCCAAACTTGTCCCATTTATTACAATATATACAAGTCAGAAAACCACCATTACAACCCCTTCTTTTGATAGGTACCAACCATGTCATCAGTCTTTGTCTGCTAGCAAACAAGGATGCAAAACATGCAGTCTGTGGTGGAGCCCCAGTGTTTGATGTAGAATTTTAAAGGAATGTTTTCCCATCACCTTCCAGAATTCATGCCAGTCCTACACTTAAGGAAATAAGTCAGCAAGAGCTGCATTGCCTGGGTTCCTGCTGCAATGAAACAGAGGCTATCTTCAAAAGACAAAAAAGAAGGCATAAAATTCCAAAAAAATAGATCTATATTTAAAGTTAATATTTCAGACCTCGGTACAGCACAAACAAGAAGCTAATTCTCAGCTGACCTCTTCCAGTCCCAGGCTCCCCCTTACTGTGGTAATTTTGATACAGGTGTAAGTACAGACCAACATGGATAAACACTGGCACAGGCAAAGAAATTTGAAGTTACCAGGAAGTTCAAATATCTGGCCTGTTCCCTAGGGAATAGTATCAGCCTGGTGCATACTGATACTATATTCCATTACTGTGCTCTGGGCTTTTCCATCCATCTGTAAGTTTGAGTCCTGATTTTCTTTCCTTATTTCTTCGTTTTCATGTTTTTTTCTTGCTTGCTTTCCTTCTTTCTTTCCTTCTTCCCTTCTTTCTTTCCTTCTTTCTTTCCTTATTTCTTTCCTTCCTTCTTTCCTTCTTTCTTTCTTTTCTTTCCTTCTTTCTCTTAGCTTGAATAGCACTGACATAAATTCAGGAGTTAGTCGTCAGGCAGAGAGGATGATGGTTTCACAAATATATGACAGTAAGACATGAGGTAAAAGTGTTCTTAGCAAGGTGTCAGGCATGAAAGAGTAAGGAGTAACTCTGCTGGGGCAGTGTCCTGAGCACACAGAGAAAATGGAAGAAGCGCTGTTACTGGGAGCAGAGAGAAAAAGCCAAAACCCAAGCAGTTTGCTACCTTCTAACTGGTCCAGCAACAAGCCTATAGGGTGTTAAACAAAGAGCATGACATGACATTGAGAGGGGAAAACTCCAAGGGCTTGTAAAGCTGATAAGGCTTCTGGAGCAAAAACCTAGACCTATGCTGCCTGTTCAAAATCTACACTACAGCATAAAATGCAGAGGTATAAAGTTAAGGCTGAGAAAGTAAATTTAAAATCCAGATTGCCCTAGTCTCAAAGTCCAGAATAAATGTAATATATTTTAGTTTATACTTTAGCATATTTTTGCCTGCTTTGGGCATTAAAATAATGAATTCTTGTCAATGCATGTTGTGTTGAACTAGGTGACAGGCCACTTCTCACATTTATTTCACTGGCAGGGTCAGAAATGGATGGAGTTTATGAAGTCAGATGCCTCTCTGCTCAGCTGCTAAATTTACAGGCTCTTACTTCT
>JAOXXN010000265.1:38265713-38276614 GCA_026770055.1 Myrmophylax atrothorax | reverse complement strand
AGAAAACAAGTTATAGAACAAGTTATAGACATTCTTGTGAGGGCATTCTTGTAAAGAAAAAAAAGAGCAAAAACCAAAAAACCACCACCACTAAAAAACCCCCCACCCTGAAAAGGTAAAGAGGCTTTTCCAAAGAGATAAGCTTCAGCTGCCTATATAAAAACCTGCTGTGGTTTAGTTCTGCAGTTTCAGGTTTCTTTTGAATGTAGAAAAGGAGCAAGCTTATTTGTCAGATCTTATGTGAGCTAAACTCTCAACTGGACTTCAAAACTCACAGTACAGAGATACAAACAAGGAAAACTCTATGTTTGAGTGGTTCAGGTAGTTCACTCAGATTCAGTGGTGCCCCCGCTTTTCTCTTGGGTATTGAAGAGTCCTGAGAACAGAGTGGTGAGGCTTTCAGCAATACTGCCCAGAACCTAAGTTCTACGTGGGGTATGGAAACAGTAATTTCTTGGAAAGACAGCATTACTGTCTCTCATGTGCCCCATCTAGTAGAACAATGCTTCCACTGATTTACAGGAATCAAGTCACTGCTTTTTCAGAGCATGACATTTACTGTTGTCTCTCTGCAAAGCACAACAATCTCAGGGCAAGAGAAAGAAGACTTGGCTGTCAATTAAAATGAACTGGATTCATTAAAAATACTGCTGACATTTCCACTGATCTATGGTATTCTTTTCCTTCACATTAAACAATGTAGTAATTTAAAGCTCTTAAGGTCACTATTCTATAAATGTGCCGTGTTTAAGGTAAATGCTATTTAACCATTACTTGGCCTGAAGTAAAAAAAAGACGCACACACACAAAAAAAAAAAAAAGAAAAAAAGAGAAGAGGAACAAAATATAGGCTGGGTGCCATGGCTTAGAGTGCTTCCCCTGCTCCAGAGCTGATCCTCCCTCAGAGGTGGAGAGAAAGATTTACTGTACTCCTCATGCAGACTCCCTCATTAAGCAAAGAAATGGCAAGGCTTTACACTGTTAGGACTACTTGTTTATTCATCCTTGGTGTCACTTTCAAATTGTTGTTACAGAAGAGGGTCCAGCGCAGCCAGTACAGAAAGCGCAGGCAGCACCCACACACTTCGGAGAAAACCTTAAGGCAGAGCTCCTGTGAGTCCAACCCCTGGACACCATCAGCACCCTTATCTACCAGTAGTTCAGCTCTCTGGCAGCATATGACTGTACCATGTTCCCTGCTGAAAGTAAGAGTTTTATGATTTAACAGTACAGAGCCTACAATTTCAGTACACAGCATGAAACTATTTAATTCACTGTTTCTTTTGCAATTAAAGGAGCGGAATACACTTCTAGAGAATTTCCCATATCCAGTAGGATTACTGCCTCAGGAAAAGCTAGTAACAGCCCACATGTGGCAACCTTTGCCATTAACATTACTCACACTAAAATGCCAAGGCTGTATCAATTGTTTGACTTCATTTCTAATGCAGTGATGATATTCTCTCCCAGGAGGAGGACGAACACCTCCATTAGGCAGAGGTCCTGGAGAGTGAGAGAAGCCTGTCTCTCACTAGAGAAGCTGCCTTACAGCTCACAAGTCTTTTCTCAGCAAGGGCTGAAAGACAGGTATGTGCTTGTAACTACCTAATGGAAACATAGTCTCTGGAAATCTTTAGCTCTGGAAAAATCAACAGTTAAGGATTCAGTTGTCTGTAGAAGAAATGTACCCTTCTATCACACAAAAACTTCTCAACTTTTTTTTTTATTTTAACAAGGTTTTTTTTTCATATAGGCTTTAAAGTTTGTAGCACTGAGACAACAGTGGTTCAGTCTCAACACATATCCCTGTTTTTGTGTTGGAATTTGTCCCTGAGCTTTTTTTTTTTTGACTTCTCGAGGGCAAGTGGATATTCTAAATCCTTTCTGAAGGTCAGGGAAGAGTTATTGAAATCCCGTACTTTTTCATTTGCCTGTATATTGACTCATGCAAATCTCCTGAACACTGAGACAAAATGCTCTCAAAGAGGTCCTATCTAGGTGAGAACAAAGTAAGTCCTGTCTTGATCATTCTCCAAACAAGAGCCCAGGTTCTAATTTCCTCTTAAGCCTTTGCTAAATAATAAAGCTTGAAAGACCAGGAGCATTACTTTTACACTGTCATGGGCTGATAAAAAGGCTAGAATCAGGAACAAAAGAGAAAATCTAATCAAGATGGAATTCGTTCTGGTGACACCAAATGATTATTGTCTTCTGATAAGTGTATGTGATCTTCATTTGCTTGTTGATCAAACCCGCATGTGCCCCAGTGTGTATTTTTGAAGCAGAACCAGTCATTAGATTTTAAAATGCAACCCAGGATATTTCTGAGCATGTACATGGCCTATCTCATAAATATCTGATGAA
Source organism: Myrmophylax atrothorax (assembly GCA_026770055.1). Lineage (NCBI taxonomy): Eukaryota > Metazoa > Chordata > Aves > Passeriformes > Thamnophilidae > Myrmophylax > Myrmophylax atrothorax. The sequence goes on along the minus strand of JAOXXN010000265.1, from coordinate 38,274,250 downwards.
TTGGTACGGTGAAAACTCCTGTGAGCACTTCAGAATTTGTAGTGCTTATGTAGAAGGGGTATTGAAGCACATAAAATTTAGCAGACAGTTGGGTGTACCTTTCCATCCAGAAAACGTACTTTGAAACAGTCATCAGGAGTTGATACCTGAGAAGCACGTTGACACTGAAGTAGCACAGAACCTGGGATGATTTTTTTATCCTTAGTACCAGAATGTTAGAGGAGATAATTTTTTGTTATTATTGTTATTAAAATCATTCACTAACTATTCGCTCCTTGGTTCTTCCAATAATAAATTCTGCTCTAACATCATTTATCAGTGACTTTTTACTATAATCTCATTGTTACCACATGCTAATGACTATGCTCACCATCCAAGCATGAATTCAAAGCATTTATGTCCACACAGAGTTGATAATACTGACGCTGCACATTTGAATGATCTGGAAAATATATAAATGGAAGATTATCTATCTTTGTGAATTACTTCTGAAATAGCATTTTGATCCTCCTGGAGCATTTCAGACTGTCGTCAAGAATACAAGAAATCCAAAAGTTTTGTCTAACTGCATTATATTTGAAGTTGGGAATGGAATTGGAACGACTGTTGAAATCAAAGAGTACTCAGAGTAATTCTTTATCCAGGGGAACTGCAAAACTTTTCTTAGCATATTTCACCAAATCTGTTTCCACCAGATTTCCTTCCCCTTCTCAGCAGATTAGGATCTGCTGCTGTATGGTACCAGAGCTAGATCAAATCTGAAGTTAAGGCATATCACATTTCCCAGAACTAAGGCAAGATTTTTATCCTTCCTTTAAGATGAAAAACTTACCCAATCTAAGGAAACTCAAAATCTTGTCATTTAATTTTAGAATTGAAGAGGTTTTTATTTTATATCTCTTTCCTATGGTATGATATTGGAAAACACATTCATTTTGTAAGCATTTGATGGTATTTCTAGAAATATTGTTAGAGATTAAAAATACTTCAGGGATAAAAGGTTGTTGAATGGAAATTTAAATGCACTATTGGCTTGTTGCTTGAAAAAAAAAAGGTCACAGTTTTAAAGGTTTAAACATACAGCTCTATTTCTGAAAGTGAACACTGTGCTTATCTTGAAGCAGGACAATTATTTTCAGTTCAGAAGTAAGTGTAGCCTTACATTCTTAAAAATACCTAAGAAGGAAACAAACCGTCTTATGTAGAGCTCAGGAAAGAAATCAGTTTAGTTTCTCAAGCTCTTTCAAGCTGGATTCTGCAGCATCAGAAATATGGATTTATACACAAAGAGAAAAAAGCTAATAAAAAATTGGTCTTGCAAAAATTCCAGTTATGAAGATATCTGCCTGGATGATTCAGTTATTTATGCACTAACAGCATCCTTCCTTCACTTTCTTGCTGCCATACACCTCTAGCTGTGTCAAAACTGCAAATTAAGATGCTTGCTCTTTAGCCAGGAAATCTGCCTTTCCTCTGAAGCACTAATATAAATTGATGTTATACCCTGGTAAATACAAATTTCATAAAGAACTGCTTACTACCAAAGATACTGATGAGAGGCACAGGTATTTATAGACAATCCAGTTAAAAAAACTGCAAAGATAGAAAAGAAACAAAAGAGTCATATTTTAAAAATAGAAGAACTACTTTGCTGTCACTCCTTTGTTCACTTAAACACAGTTCAGTTTTTCACGTGTTGATGTAAGAAGGTAAGCTATCTGTGAACTGGACTAGGGAAACATCATAAGGAAGGTCAGTTTGAAAATGTCACAGAGTGCAGCACAAGTTTGGACAGATCATGGTGATTGTGACTGCTAGGTGAGGTGCAAAATCATTGAGCTGCAGTTAGTTCAGTTAGTTCACTTCTTTATTGCCACCTTAAAACTACTTTGGCCTTAGTATTCTCACATACTAGGTACCACATTTCCTTTGTGACTTTCTGGTTCATTGGATTGAGAATAGCAAATATGTTTTGCAATGCTAATTCTTATATTTGGTTATTATTTCCTTCAGAATATTTCTGCACTAGATACTAACTTCTTAAACCAGGACCTTAATAATTTTGCTACTAGAAACATTCAAAGTATAAATCTGTGAGGTTAATGATGAGGAAAATGGGTAGCAGGAGGAATGACTATGTGAATTATGTTGGTTATTGGAATAAATAATGGAAATAGCAGGTAGCATCAGGGAAAATGAGATGAAATTCTGGTTAGATCTTCCTGAATGTTAAACTGAGGTTATGTGCAGTCTCCCAGTGAGGTTTAAGACATTAAACAATCTAGCAAATGTAGTGTTCTATCCATTTCTTCATTATTATACTGTTTTAAGAGGTGTACTATTTGCATTCACTAAAACTATGGAGCACTGTCTATTTCTTGATGGAAGGATATTCTAGTGACATACCAGTCATGGAAGGTGCCTTTGAGGTTATGAGTGCCTTGGACTGGCTGCTGTCAATCTGCTGGCATCTGTCAGAAGGGCAAAGGATTGACTTGTGCACCATAACAATGGGAGGACCGGCCTCGCTCTGCAGGTTCAATCCAAGCCCTGGCTTCCTTAATGCTGTGAAGGAGACTGATCTTTTGTGTTTGGTCAGACCAAGCAAACCCATATATCCCAAAGCTTTAATTAACACAAAGTCTGTGATAAAGCATTCAAAAACCAGGAGAAAAAGGCAAGTGGGTAATACAAACACAATTAGTATGCAATGCTCTGAAATTTAAATTCTGCTCAGCCTAGCCTTACTGGAAGAGCAAATAACAGAGGTGCTATCATTGCTACTGATTGGCTTAATACACCCAGGAATGGTGCAGATAGAAATTAGAGTCTGTTTTTCATGCCTATCTAGACCTTTTCATGTCCTCCCTGTTCTTTTTTTTCCTCTCAGTTGCTGCTTCTTATCTCTATAGTTTTAGGTCCTCTGCTTCAGGGACTCTCTTTTCTGGCATCTCCATCCAGTACAGTGGGGCCCTGATCTAGTTATGCTTGTAAGAGCTAATGCAGTGCAAATAAGCAATAAAAGATTATTTTCATTAATAGCAAAATATAAAACTATGTCATACATAAGACAATTTCCCCTTTTCAACAACTTCCAGTGCAATTTTAACTAAGAAGCAAAATTAATGCTACTGAAGAAAGAGACAAGAAAAAACCCCAACAAACCTAGTGGACCAGGGAATAACAGGCAAAGTAAAAGCTGTAAATGATAAGAACGTTGCTCCCAGTACAATAAATGATTTATAGCACCTTCATGCCAATCTTCAGTACAGCAGGATCCATTTACAGTGAGCTCTGAAGATTCAGGGGGACCTCACAGAGCTAATCCTCAGGTTTTTTGAGTTTGCTAAGCTCAGTGGTGGTCAGTGAAAGTATATCAATTTACACACCAGAAGGATCTTGTTCTTCCATGACTATTACCTGTTAGGAGACAGCCTCAATTAAAACTAAATACAACTATAATCCATTTAATCTCCAAGGACTTACACAGACCACTTCTACAAATGTGTTATATGGAACATAAGACCTTTCCTCTCTCATTCATCAATTTTCCCCTTGCTGTTCTAGGTGGAAATTGCTGCATTCCAGTTTATTCTAAATATGGGAGTCTAGTAGGGGTGACAGATAAAGTCAAAGACTATCAATTAAAATATGTGGGAATACCCTGTGAAATGCACCCCACAGAAAGACAGCGCTGAAAGGCACCCTGAGTTCTACAAGCCTCATGCATGAGAGACTTGTTGGAGTTTAAAGTTAATGTGTTTTTTCTGTATGGTTTTGAGTTCAGAAAAGTTCTGTACCCCCTCACAGTTTCCATACCCCATTCATTCCCCTCTCTTGTGTTTGCCCTGCGGAATCTCCTGGGCTGGACCATTCCCCCCTGAGCACAGCCCCTGCCATGTGCTGCCAATGCAGCCACTGCTGCGAGAGTCATTGCTGTGCAGCAGCTTTGGGACCCTCTGGGGGGTCCAGACTGGGGGGGGCCCTCCCAAGGGAATCATCCCTGTGCCGCTGCCGGGGGCCCACCAGAAATATGCCTGTCCCTTTTGCCTGTTCTGCCCCAATCTCTGAGTCCCTATTGGTCAGTTCTCCTGTCACTTGAAGAGTGTTTCCCTATTGGCTATTTGGTTTGTCAGTTATCCATTCTGCCCCTCCCCTCGACCAATAGTGTCAAAGTTCCAAAGCCCTTCCCTCAGATTTCCTTTCTCTTTCCAGGACTATGTTCTTATTGGATGTTTAATGGTTGCTGACACACAGTTCGCCCAATCCCCTTTAAGTATCCACGTAACTCCAAGTACCTCTCCTAACCGACCCCTTATAGGTCGCCTTTTTCATTAATAATGTGCTTTCTGGTTCACCCCCACGCTGAGTGTGGAGTGTTCTCTGGGAAGCCGTTTCTCTTCAGTTGGTTACCATTAAGAATACTGTTAGTTGCTCAGGCTGTTAGAAGAGATTACTTAAAAAAGAGAGATGACCTTGCAGAAGATGTTCCCAGAGTTTGTGCCATGAATGTGCAAAACTCATGACCCATGTGGAATGGATATTCCAGTAGGCACTGTGACCTTGCAAGTGAAATTGCAAACAGGTTTCACTACCTGAAAATCTTCCAGAGAAGCTGTTATAGTAAAAGAGAAACATCTATCCCTGAGTGGCTTGCTTAAATAGTCTCTGGTCTGAAAAAAACCCTGCCTGCAGCAGTTTCTGTTGCCTCCCTGCTCAACAAACTTGGCTTCTCCCTGGTTCAGAGCAGGCTCTGCCAACTTCCTAGGCAGCCACTTCCATCTGCAGAAGCATAGTATAATTCTCTGTGCCAGAAAACTAGGATGCAAAACCCAAAGTCAGACAAGGAATAAAAGAAGCCAGAAGGACTGGCAATGCCAAGACATTGTCAAGGACAGTCCATAGTACTCAACCCCTCAGATCCTTCTCCGTGCAATTACAACTCCTTGAGACACTAGCATGGGATGAACTATGAGCTTATGCAGTTGTGCAATAGACACCTATAGAGTCCTTGTCTGCACAAAATTGAGAAAAAGAGATGGTCAGGAGAAACCTAACAAAGGAAGAGCAAGGGAGAGAGCAAAATCAAGAACTGTTGGACAGAAAAGGAAGGGGTCATCCAAAAATGTAGAGAGAAAAAATACAGGCACCTAAAGCCAGAGACACAAGGACTTATTTTTAAGGAGTCATTGGCACGTCATGCAATAGAAAAAAATAAATTTTAATTGTATATACACTGAGTGTTTAGGCTGGTGAGGTCTGTTTCCTAGTAACATCCAGCACAATTCTCCCTACAGAGCTTCTTTGTCTCCCTCTTCCAAGTGAGATTTGTCTCCCCCCAGCTTAGATGTTTCACTTCCAGGCACCAGAGTTACTCATCTCAAGCTCCCTTTGTAGTCAAGAAACAAAAATAGATGCCTCAAAAGAGCAATTCATTTGACCTACATTAGATGTCTTTCTTTGGATGAGATCAATCACTCTCTAGAAAAACCTGTTTCTATAAAGGGAGCCAATGGTAGCTAGCTAAATGTTAGATGTCAGAACTTTAATGACCTATCCTTGGAAGAAAGTTACTGCTGTTCATTTTCTACATTAAGATGAAAAAATGCCCTCCATCTTCAGAAAAAATATACTCAAAGATGAAGGTGACATCCTTTGCCCTACCAAATCCCTAACTCTTTATTCTACAAATCATGTCATTTTATAAAAAGTGTTCTCAGGCAACCTTATGTGACCAGATAAGGGAAGATCATACTGACAAGCATTATATGACAACTCAGGATTTGACCTTGAACCAAGAAAAAAATCTCAGGTATACCCTGACCAGCTGAATTCATATGGTGGTTCCAGTACTTTGCTGCAGTGAAGGAAATGCTGCCCTAACACACTTTCAGGGATGGATCAGGAGCTTAATAAAACCTGGCACCCTCAGCATCCTATTAGGGTCCCAACCTACTCTGCTAGACTTTGAGACTTTGTCATAATGGCAAAAAGTGACAAATTTCCCTCACCCTGTGGGCTTCTAAATTGTTCTGCTGAGCAAATGAGGCATTGCTTGCACTTAAACAAGGTTGTTGGCAAATTGATAGAGACGCACTTTGGTATTTGCGCCAGCTGATTTAAATAGTCTTGTAAGAGATACTAAACTGCCTCTCTCCACCATTTTGTGGAGTTATTAGGAGGCTGTTTCAAAGAGCTGCAACTTGTTTTGCACTTTAATTTCATGTCTCAACTTGGTGAACACACCGTATGGCTTGTCCTCCTCCATACTACACGCTTTCTACAAAACCACTCAGGGAGTCTTGGGAAAAAAGGTAGACTGCACTCCTCCATCACAACTCTAAGTAGCAGCATACCAGTGGAAAGGAGAAAAAACACTAGTTCATTTCTTGCTGTCATAGTCCCCTAGTCTAGAAGAAAACTACTCTCCTGCATCTTCCCTTCCCTGCATTCTTAATAGAGAAATCCCATCTTAATAACAAAGTTAAATCAATGAGCCCTTCCCTTCCAGAAGAAAATAAATACCTCTCTAGTGTAACTGCTTGTGCCAGATACTAGAAAACACATCTCACCAGCAAACTGATTTTTAAGCCCCAACAGTATGCACAACAGAAAAGAGATGCTAGAAGTTTCCTATTATTTTGTCTGTAACTCTTTTAAAATGGACAATCTCTCTGCTCTAATAAGCACCAGACAATCTCCAGAAGCTATTTAGCAGCATCGTTTGGCTGTAACAGCAATTATCTAACAAAGTGTCAGCCAACACAGGAGAAAAGAAAACCTCCTTGAAAAGTTCTTGTGTACTGTGGGAGTAGGGAGCTTCAATCTTTAAATACTTCCAGGTGTTGGCGCTTTTTAAAAAAACCAAACAAACAAAACAACACAAAAAACTTCGGTGCACATTAAGTTTTTATTTACTACCTTCTACACATATATCTACAGGAGATGGATGTTAGCAGCAGCCTTGCAGTCTGACCATGGCATTTACACTCTTAGCCACATAGTCCAGGATCTCATTTAGCCCATAGTACACCCCAGAGTCTGGGCCTGAAGCTCCATGCCTCCAGGTCTGTAATGACTGCCAAGCCCCAACATCTACAGATTATATGATACATGTGGGACTTGGATATGAGCAGCAGTTTTACATGGGTCTGGGAAGAGTAAGGGCAGCACAAATAGAGGCCTCAGCAGCATCCTTCGCTGGCTGGCATGCACCAACTTGGCCTCCTGGCATGGGCACAAAGAGAACACCCTGACTTCAGTGTCCAAACACCAATCAGAAACAGAAAAGCAGGCTCCAATTCCCCAAATCCCCACTGTTTTTTTTCTTTGTTGTAATATTTGGGGCCCCTTTTGATCAGCTGTACTTTCTATAGACCCAGACTGAAATGCAGGGATATTTGAGCATCATATCAAGTTTAAGAGTAGTGTACCTTATTCAACCACTTTTTGGTTGCCTAACAAGATATTAATTTTATAAAAATAAAAGTTCTCACATCACCTAAGAAACACAGTTATTTCAAATGTTTTGTAAAACACTTTGTTTAAATTGGAGAATAATGTTCTCTTATAACTAAGAATCAGAAGACTGCAATTTTAGGCAAACTGAAGGTTCGAATCTGTCAGAAATACTGCAATCTGCCTGTGGAAGACAGGTCTCTTTTGTAATAACTTTTAATATGGAGCTGCTATATGCACAGACTACAGTTCCTAACATTCAACTTCACACCTTGCAAGCCTTCCTCTGCCCTGCACCACTGTGAAGCATTGCAGAGTGGGACTTGTAGTCTAGACAAGGCACAAAATGAGAGCAATTCTTATTGGATCACTCTTTTAATAAAAATATTGGCACCATTTGTAGAGGAGGCAGTACCAACTTTCTTCCACTCCAAATTTTACGGTAGACAATATTCGCTCAGCTAGAAACTTGTCTAAATCTTTTTCTGCTCAGTGCAGCTGCTCAGCAGTTTCTAGTATTTGTTTTTCTAATTAGAGACAAGCCTAGTGAAAAAGTAAAGTCTTTGTTGCACACACTGTTTGCTGATAAGCCTGTCCTTTAATATAACAAGATGCTCTCTGTGTGGAAAAGAATATCAACAGTTTGATTTGAAACTCATGTTTAAAAATATCCCAAATCCTAGTTACTTAGTTTTTATTGAAATCTGAATCTACATTCAGCTAAAAATTATTTCTGTGTTGCATATGACTCCTTTTCTTCAGATAAGAACTTAAGCCATAAGCTTCAAGTGGGAAAGTTTGACGACACTCTTTCATAAACCTTGATTTCAATGCAATGAGCTGACATTAACCATAGCATGAAAAACAGCCAGGGTGCTGAGCTGTCTTAGCTTAAAAAAAAAGTCATGAAAAGATGAAGTTCTGGACAAGCCCACTCTGGCAAACAACAAGTATCTTTTTTCTTTTTTTCTTAAATGAAAATGAACAGTTATGACTAGTAGCAGGTCCCCATCTAAGACTAGATCACTCTATAAAGATGCCATATGAGGTAGATGTTTCTTGAACTTGGCTACTTTTAT
>JAOXXN010000265.1:38245564-38265613 GCA_026770055.1 Myrmophylax atrothorax | reverse complement strand
CTAGTAGTAGTTTGCCATCTAATACTAGAAAACTATAAAGATGCTGTATGAGACAGTCATTACTTGAATTTGGCTACTTCTATAACAAGGCAAATGCAGTTCTGAACTAAGAGATTTCTAGAGGCTGTTTTCCAGCTGGGTCTGGTATCACACACGCACTTTTTTTTGTCCCCACCCGCATTCATCTGTGCACAAGCCAAGGTAGTTTCAGCAGCAGTGCCCCCTCCTGTCACAGGGAGACTCTTCAGTCTATCTTTTCTTTCCCCTCCCTGAAAAGCCAATGAATAAACTGATTTAATTACAGAAGAGCAAAATTTAAGGGATATAAAGCATAATGAGCCACTCCCCATGCATGGTGAGACCTAATTCCTGCTACAGTTATCTCTTTGGGGTTATCAGAAAAATGGTTCCCCAGCTACTTGCAAAGCCAGCTGTAAGGCTTCTGGTTCAGAGTCTGGATTATTTAAAGGTGATCTTATGGCTGTATCTAAAAGTAAGGAAATTCCTTCCCTGCTCAAGGAGTATTGCTGAGTCTTTGCCAACTCAATATGCCTCTCCAAGCCATGGCACAACACCAAGTATCCTTAACACATCATTTCAAGGAGCTTCCTAATGGGCTTCCTTATCTGTCTGCTTTCTGACCTGAAAGACTTTCCTTTTCTCAGTTTACAGAAGGACTATGGCTTCACTAAAAGAGGATCCTTGTCATCATCTGCTGACTTTTCTAAGGATGCTTTTCTAAGACACTGGCCTCAGTCTTCCAAGGAGTGGTCTTGTTTAGTACAGCAAACCAGACAGCAGCCTGGTTCATCACCAAGCCGTACTACTCCCCACTGAGGATTGCCTCTATAGAGGCCTGGAAGTCTGGGAAGGGTACCCCATGTCAGCAGTTCTCCCTGTACCTCATTGCTCACTTTGAGCTCCACCTTGCTCTTGCCTCCCAAGTCAGGAGAAGACCAGCCTGCCATCCTCAAGGTAGCTGTGAGCCAAGGCCTATTCACAAGCTCCAAAGCTTTACCTATGGCTAAAGCCAGGTCCATATAGGACCAGAGCTAACTAATGACTGGTGGTGTCACCCTGCGGAGCTTGGCTATGAAGTGCTACCCAGGGCTGGTGGCTTCCCAACATTGGTGGGAATATTCCCAACGATCCATGAACTCAGGTTGGAGCTCTGCAGCTCACTCTACAGGTAAAGGCTCCCAGAAGCATCAGCTAGCAGCTTTGTTCCACTAAACACTTCAATATTAGCGTAGGAAATCCATAAATGGAGACTGAGTGGCACTAGAGTAGATCACTGACTTCGTCATAAATTCTTGAAAAAAATGTGCTGCTCTCACAAAATACTCAGAAAATACAATATCCTTCAACAAATAAAAATCTTCCTAATTTCCAGGTGTTACCTCCTTTAATTGGGAAAAGCCTGGTAGTCATTTCATGGAGATCTCAGTACCTATTTCTCTTCTGAGGCATTTTTCACTCATTTAAAAAGCAGGAATGTTTTTGGTTTTCGTAAGAGGGATTGAACAGATGGGTGGGCAGACGGTGAGTATAAAATAGTGCTGCAGGAAACAGCCAGGGAAGCAGCTTGCTCCCATCCATTCCTGCTTGTTTGTTAGAGGGAAGATGCTATTTGAGGTGTGGAATATAACGGGGCAGTGTCTCAAAAGCATAAGGCCTAAACTCATCATGGTAGCTTTGCTCAATAGCACCCACTGACTTCAGTGGGAACAGGGCCACACTCAATGCACAGCACCATTTAAGTGCTGCCTGATATAAAAAGGGTATTCTGTGCAATGTTCTGGCTTCCATGGTACCTGGCACACTGTAGGAGTCTGAACAGGGGTAAAAAAAGCATTTTACATAATGGAGAACAGTACAGATATTTGCAGGATGCTGAAAACTGCTGGACAGAAAGAGAGGAGCAGGCCCTCTTAGAAAGGCAATGAATTGGTACCAAACCCAAGAGTTTACAATTGGCAAACCTTTTCTACTGCCGATGCAGACTTGATGTCTGCCAACAGTCTTCTCATTAAGTTGCAAGCTGCCGGCCCAGACTAGGCTCAGACACCAGCTTCATTCCTCCTTTCCCTTACAACCTCTCTACTCTCAGGCACGTTCATGATGGGACCAGATTCTCCCCTGGAATTTGATTGCATCTGCAGTGAAGATCTGTCCTTTATCAGCTGCTTTTCCTTCTCAATTTCCTCTCGTGTCCCTACTTCTTTCTGACTTCCAGTCTTCTGGTTCTTCTCCTCTGTCATCTCCTTCAACATTGCCTCCTGTATGACTTACACATGGCCAAGGGGCTTCACTCTCACTCAAAAATCAGCTTTCCCTCATCACTGTCCCCACTGCTACAACTGTTTTTCTATTCTCTTACTTCTGAAGATATGCAGATGTATGTACCATTAAGGATTGAGCTAAAATATTACCCTAACAGCTAGGAATATATAACTACATATAGATATATCTATGTATAGAAAACTAAAGCATTATCCTAAAGAGTTTCTGTTTTCAAGAGGATAACTCCTTCAAGTACAATATATATGGAATACATATGAATAATTGAAGAGGCTGATTTAGAGTATTAAAATAGGACATTGGCTTTAATAGCAACACCCTTGTACTTGAAAGGAAGACCTGGCAGGAACCATGTTTTGTGAAGAGTGCCATAAACCAAAACCCATCAACCTCCCCTCCCCCAATTAATTTATATTGAAAGCCAAAAGTTTTACAGTGTCGCCTGATTAATTCTGGAGTGAACATGTGTATTTTCTTCAAGCTTATCTTAGTCCAGATGCCGCTCTGCATTTTCAGCCTTAACTCCACAAAGACTGTTTGTAATTTTACAGCCAGCCTCTTTATCTCTGAAAAGCTGTGTGTTATAAAGGTTATTAAAATTTTATGAGCGGTGGATCCTCAGAGCTAGTAAGCCTGGGCAGTCATGTTCCACCTCAGTGCTATCATGCTTTTGCAATACAAAGAAGTGCAACAGGGAGTTTAAATCCTGGCTGCTATTTACTTACCTCACCTTACTCTTCCTGTAGTTCTACTGATTTGAATGTTTAACTACATTGGATTTTTTCATAAGGATCTTTACAATGTTTCTTCTTATATTCAAGGATTTATTCTTATTCCATCAACTCTATACTTATTAAGAAGTCTTTTCTGTTTCATCTGATTGACTTGTAATATAATAATAAACTTAAGCAAACTGGAAATCATGTAAAACCATTTATGACAACATAAAAATAGCTGATGACAGGTATCCAGCTGTCTATATCATTAAAACGTTTTCCATAGTTACCATTACTTGCTCATGCTGTAAACAGGGAGACTGAAAACCCAGCAGTTATAACACATTTGCTCTTCATCTCATTTGGAAACCCCCTCAAAACATTTTGAGGAATAATGACTTGTCAAGGTTATAGTATTTCATACAGAGCTTGAACATTTCCTTACATTGCAACTCAGTGATATTATCTAACTCAGTATTTTTTCCTCTACTAATGGCCACTGGCTAATTTTAGATATTGCATCTGATGAATTATTAAAACAGAAAAACCAGAAGAGGAGATCCTTCACTGGGTAGGTCTTTGGTTTATATGCAAAAATTTGCAAATTTATAATATCTTTTCAAATATTTACTTTGAAAATGTGGTTAGCAACTAGATTCACCAGGGAGTTCAGAAATCATAAATGACAGTAATTATTCCTGATAACAGATGAGCTGTGGGGTTTTTCCTACCCCAACCCAGGAGAAATATCCTCTATATAGAACACAAAACAATGGCTGTTTCGGAAGAGTGATAAATTAGACAAAGAAGTAGAGATGAGAAATAGCTTAAGATAAGACAGTTTCAAAGGAGAAAGCTAGAAATTGAGGAATGGGAGAGAGAAATTTGTGACTCATAGCCAATGGAAATTAGAAGACCTGGACCAGGAGAGGGATATAGAGAAGAATGGTTGCACTCCTGTCTAAACAGAGGAAAATAGAAAAATTTCACATGTTAGATCATTAGGTCATAGGCACAGCAAATGACACGTAGATGGCAGCTGGCCAAGAAGGAAGGAAAGCTACTGTAAAGAAATAGGAAAGTAAGACACAGCTGCACAATTCTATGCTATAAGAAAACTAAATACACCCATAAAAGATCCTCCATCTATCCCATCAAGTCACACAGCCTTCTCCAAAAATGTCCAGCCTGTTTAGAACTTAGCCACAATAGAAGGTTTACAGTTTGTGTTTAGATATTTTTGTTGTTGTTTTGCTTTTGTTTCAGGACAAAAATTGAACAGAATTCCAGAAACAATAGTCAGTTTGTCAATGTTTGGTTAAAATAAACATTTAAAATAAAAGTTTAGTAATAGTTTTGTGTGATGCCTTCTCCCCCAAACGGAATTGAGAGAACATCCTGTAAAGGACGAGGAGACAGCAGATGGTGTGCTATCTCCTCGAGGCAGAGACACAAGGTGTCACACTCCAAGTACAGTTACTGGCAGGTCTGTGGTGAGGTATTGCAACATTAGAACTGTTTTTTCAGAACTGATACCAAAAAAAAAAAAAAAAGAGAGAGAGAAAAGGAAAAAGAAAAAAAAAGTCAGGTTTTTTTGAGTCTTGGCAGCAGGATGGCAAGCAGCAAAGAAGTCAAAACAAGTCAACTGATCCTCTTTCTTCAGTAAATGACACTTTTAGGGCTATGGCCATTGCACACTGTAATATCAGGTATGCTCATTTAAGGTTGGCTGCATACCTCTACGTTACAAAGTAGCCTTCAGAGTACCTAGAGATTTAATAGGCTTGTGAAATCAGCAATGAGGATAATGGTGCCGCACAATAACATCTTTGTGGTCTGTAGACTGTTTTAGAGAAACTCAGATGTGAACTGAAGGTAGAATGCAGCAAGGTCATTTTCCAGGAATTAATTTGTCTTTCACTATCACCTAAAGTGAGAGACTGGAGTTTTTTGGCTGCTTTGTTTTTTCAAGTCTTGTTATAAGACTTGTTTTTTCTCTTCTGCCGGAGCATTTTGTTAGCCTTTCATAAAGTTAAGGCGTTATATCTTTTTGCTGGAATCTATGTCAAAGTAATGAAAGTTTTGAGGGGACAGGCCAGATAAGAAAATCTGAAGGTATTTAGCAAAAAAGGGAAAAGATGAAAAGAGGAACTGAATGCCAAAATAAAGTTTGCAAACAAAATTAATCTAGACACAAAATATCAGGGACCTGATTAATGAAGAAAAGTAATCAGAATTGCTCATTAAAGGGCATAAATTTCATATAAAAGTATTACTGACATGTGGTGGGAACACTGGCATGACCAGCATGGTAGGGCTATTGGGTAGATTCAATTTTAGGCATATGAAGTGGGTTGAAGGGCAGAAATTTGATAAGCTCAGAAATTACTGGTGTCATATCTGGGTAATATAGTGTCATGAAATGTGAGGTATCACCTATTCCAAGATCAAAAGTTGTAATCAATGTAAATCCTGATCGTACCCCCCCCCCCCCCCCCCCGAGTAGATAACAGGGTATGCACCATCTTACACTCTACTAACTGAGAATCATAAGGGAATACTGCATTATCACAAGCGCTTTTGTTCTGCACGTCCAATAATAACCTCTATTTGCATGTGAATATCTGAAGTCTGATCTGTTCAGATAGCACAAAGAAACTTTGTGTTATGCCTCATCTTGACAGAAAGTTAGAGTTTGGATCACAGAGTCAGAAACCAGCAATAACATGATATGTTGGCATCACAGCAAGGATTTTGTTATGATCTTTGCGGTCATGTAGATGTGATCACATAGAACAGATGTAATTGTGACTTTTTACATTGGCTTTTTGCAAACAGAATGAGGAATAAAAATACTGTCAGTAATGAGGCATTCTCGAAACTGAAAACAAAGTAGAGGAAATTAATCATTTCAAAAAAGTAAACTGAAAGAACAATAGGCACATGTCTGGAAGTTTAAAAACATGGAAAACTGTAACCTCTCAGATGAAAACAATAAATGGCAGGACAAATCTGGTTAAGAAACAAGGTTAAATCCCCATGAAATCAAAATAATACATTTAAAGACATTATTTATGTGTCTATGTGAATGTATGCATGTCTACATTTATATATATTAGAAATATTTGTCTTCTGTTATGTATATTATAGACATATTCACAAGATAAGGGCTTTCTGATATTTCAGATTATATGAATCAGAAGCGAGCAATATAGAAACACTAAAAAGGAAGGCAAAAGGAGAAGCAGCCTGCAACAGGAAAGTATGAATTAATTATAAGTTCATAAAGCAGAGTCTGAACAAAGACAATTCTAAGAATTAACAAAAAGCACAAAATTACCAATAATCATAGTTACAAGGCAGAACATAGAATAAAAAATACAGTTCTTCAATAAGATTCTGGGAATTTATTTGATGAGCAAGATAAGAGATGAGACAGTTGTAACTTATGAGTACATGCTTGAGAAAGAAATTTCTGAGAAATGAAAGCTCTTCTGCAGAGCTGGCAGAACGCTCCAATAGGTCAAATAACTGGTAATTGTTCTTTTAAATCATGTTCTTTTAAATCAATTTAGTTGTTATTTTTGTGAATTTGTGAAGGTTTAACAAGCCAGAATCAGCACACTCTCAGTTCTGCTTGCAGCGCATCTTCATGTCCCCACTAAACAAACTGGTAGACTAGAATCCCAAATAGTCAGCATGTGCACAAGATTTTTGGCTGATAATTCTATTGAAAAGAACATCAGAGAGTCCAAAGTTAGTATCTGTGTCTAATTAAGGTGAACTGCTGTAGTATTACAGGCACGAAGTCAGAGCAAATCAGATTTTCTGTAGTAACAGCTAAACAAAGTTGAAGGCTGTAGCTAAAACCACCTATTGTGTCAAGGAATGTGCATTTCTGTTGCCAGAGTCTACCTAGGCAGGCACAACACAAAAGCACCAGGGGAAAACAGGTTGTGTGAGTCCTGGCTGCCATCATGTTTTCAATACTGGACTCATTCCCTGCCCCCCTCCTTTAAATAAACCACAGCAAAAAGGCTGAAGTCTCATGTTACTGCAAGGGGAAGGAGACTTGATCATCTTTAGCTGTCTATCTTCTGGATACATGCATGCTTTGTCTTCCTTATTGTGCCAGCAAACATCCCAGGGCTGTATAAAAGCTGTGCTTTGCTATACTCACAGAGCTTTCCAGAGTAACAGTGAAACCAATAAAAGGACACAGAGACCAATACTCAGCTAAATGTGTAGTGCTGACGTTCACGATGTGGGGACTGTGACCATCGTGTTTAAGCAGTTCATAATAACTGTTTGCGGACCTAATGCAATTGGGAACCTCCTTTTTTTCAGGCACGTTGCTGTTCCTGACCCTTGGACTCTTGTGGCTGAGATCCTTTGCCCAGCTGTGTTTGTGTAATACATCCTGCTATCAACAGTGCCAGGCTGTTAGCTCATAATTTAGTTCACTGGTTGTCCTTCTCTTTCCCCACTTTTAGGACAGAAACAGGAAATTAAAATAATTAATTTTTATTCTCTATTATTTGTTTATGCCTTGTGATACTTTTGCTGATCTTTCCTTCCCCAACAGCTCCCTGGATATTCATCTCCACTTACCTGCTATTAATAATTTTCTTCTTCTACTATCCTTTTCCAATTGGGTCCATCATTATACCAGCTGAGCGTAAAGTATTTATTCATATCATACCCCCAGTGTTATTTTCAATTTTGTTCCTCAGATCCCCCAGCAATCCATATGGCTTTTGAATCACTACTGGGAAGTATGCGGAGGTTTTTCATGGATGGCCAAGTGTTTGCCATTAATTGAGAACCTAGCAAATGTATGAATAATGCCATGTGCTTATTAAAAGCTGAAATACTAACATTTTTCATTTGCTATTTGTGCCCTTTCTTTTTTATAAAAAACCCTCTGAAAATCCTATCACCTCCATAATCTTAAGGTGACCACCTCCAGACATTACCATCCAAACAATGTTATTGTTTGTGACTGTTGTCATCTCAAAGTTCAACCTGTTTCCAAGTCAGGAGAAATCACAATGAACAGCAATAGTCCTAGATGCTGCCCCTCCCAGATGCAGAGTTTTACAAGAGCACGTGAGTCAGTAAAGCTGTCTAGCTCTTGTCTATCACACTCACTAAATTTAATTGTAAACCCTTTATGTTCAACATTTCCATTAGAGTTCACTCAGCCATCTCACACACCTTTAAATAATCAAGAAATATCAATAGCTCTGACCTTGGGGAACAATCAGTATGTCTTTCAGTAGGGCTGAAAATTTGGTAAAGAAGAGGAGGGTGCCTGAGATGCAGATGGTGAATTACAGTAAAGAGGAGGAAAAGCTTTTTTCATAAGATGGAAATATTATCTGAGAGTTCTTCCTGCTGGACTGTAGTGAAGAGATATTGAAAAGCAATGTACAAAGGAGTTGTTGCTGTTCCCACTTGTTCTCTCTAGAGCAGAATTTCAGTCGGCTGCAGCTAGAAGCAGCGTTTCATTTTAGTAAATTAAACTTACTTTTTATGGAAACAGACTTTGTTTCTTTTCTCACCCTTCTTCACTAGAATCACAGAACAATTAAGGTTGGAATTGCAGGTTAAATTGTCCAACTCCTTGCTCAGAGCATGTCTAACTTAGTGGTTGGAGGAGGCTGCTCCTATTCATTTCCATTCAGGTTTTGAACCTCTGTGCAAGCTCTTCCAGTGTTTTACCACCCTCATTTTGATCCCTACTCAGCTTCCTCATCCTAAAATTTACCACTTTAGGTGGGAAGAGGATGTATTTTGTCCTCTTGCTCAGTTTGTACTTTTAAAGACAGAAAAGAATGTAAAATGTTGTCCTGACAACTGAGAGAAGTTCTGCAATAGCAGGTTCTCTCAAAATCTTTCCTCTACTACTACTATCCTCTGTTTCTCTGCAACAGTGAGACAACTAGATCCAGACAGGATCCAGCTGTGCCACCTGGAAACAACAAAGTAGAGACCACTCACCTCTCCCCACCATTAACCATTTGAAATCAGAAAGGTGTGATGTGAAAGGCAGCACAGAAATTCTCCCCAGTTTTTAGATAAAGACTGTTGGGAAAAAAAGGAGAAGTCCTTCTCTGAAGAAACTTATTTTTTCTTCCTTATTCAGCTACTTGGCATCTGAAGGACATGAATAAATAGCTCAGACACCGCTTATTTTTCCACATTGAAGCAAATGTGGTTTATCTGCATCTATTTAACCTACCCTTTCCACCATCTGTAAGTATCAGACAGAAGAGGGCTGTGTAGCCACTCTTGGAATGTGTTAGGCTTTTGGGATGGATTAGAGGAAACAATGACAACAACTTGCAATAAGTATCTAACCCCAGGTGATGCCTTCAAGCAGCTCCAAGGGTCACTCAGTGTTTGGATGCTGATCAGACACTCAAGCACTGCCAAGGCTCGGGGCAACCTACAGCCTATTCTAGACAGGAGAAATGGATAGAGGCATTGACTATGGATCTGAGACAAGTTATCATCTTTGTACAGGCAAACTTATTTCCCTAGATAGGGTTCCTAGATGAACTAAATAGGGAAAAACTCACAACATTATTGTATTTTCTGTTAGTTTTTTCTTTGTTTGGGGGGAGATGGCGGTTGTTTGGTTGGTTTGTTGTTGTTGTTTTTTTTTTGAGTTGGGGTGTGGGGTTTTTTTAGCAGCCATTACATTAATAATCAGAGAACTATTTATTTAATTTTTTCCTAACCAAGAACAA
Organism: Myrmophylax atrothorax; assembly: GCA_026770055.1. NCBI lineage: Eukaryota > Metazoa > Chordata > Aves > Passeriformes > Thamnophilidae > Myrmophylax > Myrmophylax atrothorax. The sequence continues at coordinate 38,255,841 of JAOXXN010000265.1, read as the reverse complement.
TAAGCTGATGGTCTGGACTCATCTGCAATGATATGTGAATAATTCATGTAGCTCATCTTTTGTCATAGATCAACATATTGTTGCTACCAATACCATCTCACACTTGGATGTGATCAAAACAGGGATGAAAAGAGGCAGGCTGAAATGGAAATGAGATTATGACTGATGAACAGTGGAGGGTAAAGGCAGGGCAATGGTTACTCTTGTTTTTGTCACCTGTCAGGTGACACCCATCAGCCTTGTGATATGTCTGAGCTTGAAGTCCACAGCCCTAGAAAACTTCAGGTAACATGGAATGCTGTAACTACCTTTATCTGCAAGTCAGGATGCTGCACATGTAGCAAATCTCTCTCTCAGCTGCATACAAGCTTTCCATAGCATTTAGAAGAAAACTAAATACGTTGGTATAATCGAAATGCTAGTGAAGTTGTGCCCAAGATATATTTAAAAAACTCACTCTGTACATCTAAGAGGAAGACAGTTCTCTACATCTCTATGCAGTTGGTGCAAAGGACCTCTGTGAGCAGGGTGGATCCTGCCCACACATGCTCCACCAGAAGCCTCTCACTGAGAGGGAGCTCCTCACCTGCTGGTGGCAGAGAACCACCTCTGACCTCTTCAGTCCCAGAGCAGCACATGCATTTAAAGAAAACCAAATGAAAATGTCTTCAAAAAACAAAATGTTCTGCCCCGATCTTACCTATGAGGTAAGGATTAGGGTACAAACAAGACCTGAAAGATGTCTGTCATTGCACATAAATGCTCAGGTGCTCTCAGTACAGGAGCAAAAACCCCCATATGTATGAAAATACAAAATAGCCTTCTCTGTTTCCTGCCTGCTTCTGCCATGTCATGGCCCATCTGCGTATTTCTCCCTCCCCTCCCCTGCATCTCCCATTGCAAAGTGAAATTCTGTTCCCCACCAAGCACAAGCACTGTCAGTCGGCTCTCACCTTTCTTTATCATGTCTCTGCTGTGTCTTCAGAGGGGATGTTTGTAGGCAACTTGGGAACAGTGACATGCAATGGTGCTACCCTGCCACAGCACTGCCTAAAGTGCCTTTGTTGGGTTGACTCAAAAAGTGAACCACTTGTTTTGGGTTACATCTGAACTGTTCAGGTAAGGCCTAGAAAACTCTCATATTTATCTGTACCCCTTCAACCATCACTCTCATTGCACAGAACAGGCACAGGTCTGTATCTCTAAGCATAACGCTCCACACAGTTGCAGGGAGGATTTTTCAGGGGGATGGAGTTTTTCCCCACCTAATTATTGCTTTATACCTCACCCCCCTCAAAGTAAATGGAAATGATTGAAGCCAATTCAGGAATGCTACTGCTGCCATCTCCTGAGAAAAGCTGGGCTGAACATGTTTAATGGAGTTACAGAAGCTGCTGCTGCCAGAATGTCTGCCTAAGAGTGTCCTAATGAAATGAAGTCTTTTGACTGGACTAGACAAGTGTGTAAATGAGTTATATCTAAGATGACTGTTATCAAACTAAAAATATGTGATCCAAAACCACATGCCTAGCAGTTGCCTGGAAATCTTATTTGCAGACCTAGCATTAGATCACAGTATATAATGTGAATAATCTCTGCTTCCCAAAGGCACACACACACTGGAAATCCCTGCTCTGTCATGAAGGCCTCCAAGTTCAGCTGGCAGACCTGAAATTTCAAATTTAAAGACATAAATGCTGCTGGGACACTAAGCTGAAATCATTACCCTTCTCACATTTAATGGTAAGCATAGAAATGTTGAATAAAACTGTCACAAACTACCATAAATTTAAAGTGTCAAGGGATAATATGAAGATTTCTCAAGTAGTCTTGAGTCACCACTGAAAATAAAATTCAGGCTCCTTCACCAATTAAGTAACATCAGCAGCCCTGTGAAATTCTCTTTTATAAAATCCCCAAATCCAGTGATTACTTTTTCCTTTTTCTTTCTCCATATGTGAACATGTGACTGTATATGTTCCTCACAGACAACAAAAGGTTTGGTATTTTCTAGGAGCAACTATGTGGGTCTAAAAGGCTTTCCCAGAATCTTACTTTTCAGTTATTGAAAGAAGTATCTTACATTATAACCATTCAAAAAATGATCTAAAGCTACACATTATATACAGCACCCTCACAAACAAAGGGTGATAGACAGTAGGAATGCCAATCAGTTCCAGGGCTTTCTTCATTAGCAGCATCTTGAGACACAGATCCTTGCATGAAGCTGAGCTATATTGTCATCTACACCCTGCTGCTGTTAATGAGATTTCTTTCCCATTCACTCCTTAACAATAATGCTTATTCTGACCTTTGTAAAGTACTTAGAGATGATGTGTCAAAAGCACTAAGAAAGTACTAAATAATATTATCTGATTATTATAACTCCAGTGACAACCATGGAAAAATGTTTCCTATGTTTGCCCAGAGCTAACAACTACTTAACAAATATCACTATAGTAACATGACTATTTCTATTTTTTAATTGTCAGTGAGACTTTGCTTCACTTTGAAGATGAGATGTTTCTGCTTGTAATTTCTAAAATTGAATTGAAATTCTACCATTTTTACAGTGAAAATTCACCGTTCTTGATTACAGAAGTGGCAGTGCAGATAACCTTCCTTTTATTTAGCAAGCCATAAAGAAAAAATAAAACTTCTTTGAAAAGACTTAGTCTGAGAGCTGAAGAAGTGTTTTGGAGCCTCTGCTCCCACTATCCTGTATCCCACATAACCATGTTTCTCACGTCTTGCATCCCACAGAGTCTCCTTCTAGACTCCAAAGTATGAGCTACTTAGTCTTGGCAGAGTACTAAACACAGTGAAAGGCTATTTTTCAGCTTAATATTCCTCAGTCAGCAGAGACAGTGGTACAGAGAAAAGGACAGGAGCACTAAGGGGCCATGACCTCGCAAGTCTTTCAGGTTTTTCACTGCAAAGAGATTGCCACGGGTAAGGTATGAGGCTTCTCAGAGAGTGCTGACCTCTTCTGCTGCTGCCATAGGTCTCACCGTGGCACTGGCAGAACAGCCAGCACTTAGGCAGCAACTGGGAGGGGATGTTGCTGGCTGGATTGTGATCACTGCACACTGCTCAGCTGTGACAGCATATGCTCTGCATTCAGAGCCAGAAAAGGACATTATACTGTCCTTGCACACTCTGAGCAGCCAGAAGCCTTCTGGGGAGTGAGGAGATGGACAAGTGAAATGTGTCAGGAAGCGAAGGGAGCCAAACTGAGTGTCAGCAGGAACCACAGTGAGAAGAGGAACACGACCAAGAAAGCAAAAGAGGACGAAGGAATGTGCTAAATGGCAGAAGAGCAGAGAAAGGAGTGAACAGAATGCTGTGGGAGGGAAAAGATCAGTGACAGGAAAAATTTTCTTATCTAAAAATCCATCCAAGATGAAAAAAAAGGCTAAAAGCCAAGTGCTTGGAATTCTCTGAGCACATTCCTTCCTTGCTATTCCCAGAGAAAGCTGCAAAGTCTGCCTCAACAAAGCCACCATTGCCACTGCAGTCTAAATAGATTGTTAAGAGCCATATGTTAACACAAAAAATATGGATTCATATAGAAACTACCTTTACAGTAATACCCTCTGTGTGTCTCTGTATGTGTTTGAAATAATTTCAGTAGAAGCTTATTAAAAAAAATTCCACTAGAAAGAAATTCTCCATGCTTATATTCTAGAAAGAATAGGTGGTTTTGCTTATATTGCCTGCAATGGATCAGAGCCTTGCCTACTTTTTCCCCTTCTCCTCCCACATATCCCAACAGTTTTCACACCATCTTCAACTTTAGGACATGTTCCTCCATGGGGGTTGAGGGTGGTGTGGGCATTTCTTCAGCATCAGAGGGATGTCAGGATACCTTACCCACTCTGGCTGCAGCAGGAGCATCCAGGGCTTCCTGAAGCATCCACAGGAGCAAGAAGCTGAATTCCTGAAACAAGCATCTTCAGTCCTGCATCACGAAGCTGCAGGTTGTGGGTCCTGAGGAAAACTTCACCAGAGCTGCAGATCTCTGAAATTCTGGTTCTGAAGCAGCTGCCTGGTGAGTGCCAGGAAACAAGGAAAAAACACTCTCTGCTTGTGGTACATCCAAAGTTTATTTACTGTGACATTTGGTGCAGCATTTTAGTTTCAAAGGACAGTTTTGTCAGTTGGAAAATTCCTGACCTTCCAGGTTTGATATTCAGCAGATCTGGTAACAAAAATAAGGGGCCAGAACCAGCAGCAAGGGGATTTTTTTGTGAACTCAAATAGGCAAATGAACCAGAAACCCACTTTGCTCTTTTATCCTGCTTCCCCAGAGGAAGGACTGGACTCAGCATTATTGAGCATGGAGTATTATTGAGTATGGAGGTTTCTATGGATACAGGTATAATTTCTGCTCATCATAGTATGTCTCTAATGATCAGGCAGGGAGTTTCAATAAAACATAGCCCTTAAAGCATGGATATCTGTTCTAAAGTTTGTATTACGTTTCAGCCTTACATCTTACATTTTGATTAGAGCATAGTTCAGAAAAATCCCAAATATCTTGACACCTGATGAAAAACCATTATGATCAACTAAAAAAGTTACCTGACTACTGAGCAAGGGACAGCAACAGCTGAATGATAGTAATATTTTTTCAGTATGAACCATTTCTTGCAGCATGCCCTGTAACATATGCTATAGCTTGCCTGTCTTTCTCTAAGTGGAGTGACCTCTCTATTGCCCTGCAGCTACAAATAGGCAGTTAGGTTTTACTGCCAGCAGCTGCCCCACTCCAGAAAAGGAGGGGGCTTCTCTCCATTCTGGTTAGCAACATGATCTGAAGGTTTTAATTCAGCTTCAGAGAACACAACTGGCAAGATGGCAAACTACTGAATGCTGTGCCCAAGCATGCAATTACATTATAGTTCTTGAGTGTAATACTCTGCACAGTTGCTACCAACAATGTTTAGCTGGGTATTGCAGCATTTAGTGGAACATCTTATCCTCTGAAGATGGTGGTTTATGAAGGAATAAATTGCAGGCACTGAAGTTGAAATTAGGATGGTTAACCTTATATTCCGGACAGAAATTAAAGAACATAACTAAAAATACATAATAAGACTGAACATGTTATTTAATCTCAGAGACTCTTAAACTAGAGATGAAATTTATTGTGTGTGGATATAGTGTGTCAAATAGGCTTGTAGTCTGATACAAGCTATTAACTATCTCTCAAACAAGCAGTATAATTTTATACTTGGAAAGATAATTTGTTTTTACCAGAAAAGTATTTATAAAATATTTGAGACACATAGGCACTACAAGTAGTACAAAAACATTAAGTAATAATGAGACTTACCATAGAAATTACTAATAAGACAAGAAGGTTTTCTTACATAGCTTTTAGGTTTCTTGTTTCCTCTAGATGAAAAAATACATTCGCATTGTAATGTTAATTCAGTTAAGATGCAAGATTTTGCCTCCAGTGTGACTTTCCCCAGCCACAATCAAGAGTCTGTACTTTTAGTCCAATACAGTGCCACTAGCTTGACCCAGATAAGCAGGGACAGAGTACACTAAAGATCATGGCAGTTATATGAACAGTGTGGTAATGATGGCCTGAAAGTATTCATTCTGCCAATCAATTATGTCTGCCAGCTCAGGGTATCTCTTTATTGCATGCAGCCTACATGAATGAAACAGCTTACCTGCACTGACAACTCTGTTTCCAGACTGTGTATGTCTTTTCACTGCACTTGCAAAGCGCAGCAGGACACATTTGAGGTGTATCAAATTATAAGTGCTAAACCACACTTCATTAATTTAAATTACTGTTTAGTTGACTAAGTCCTTGGGCTTTGGTCATACAGATACTACATATTTGGTCTGCTTCATTGTTCTGTCAAAACCATCCATTTATGGCATGATAAAATCATTAGTGCAGGTTATGTATCACCATGTAAATGCTTTATTTTGTTACCCTGTGCCTTTTCTTCCTGCTTCAGCATTTAATTGTTAAGATGCATTTTAGTTTCCTAAATTAATAATCTAATTTAATGAAAACTGCTTGCAAAACAAGTGAATACACTGACAAAAGGAAAACATTATTTCATTTATGAAATTTTTTACTAAAGGCAGGACTTCATTCAGTGTGCTTACTCACTGCTATTTATCAGCACTTGTTTAGGGTTGCTATTGAACAAAGAACAGTAAATGCAGCTTACTGTAGAAAAGCAAGGTTACATGGCCTGTGCCTTAGTTAGTTTATCTTTTGTGACAGATTCTATTTTCTGCTACCAGTATCATTACCAGCATTACGTTTCTCCCATGACAGTGCATCTGGAGCTCTTACATTGCCAGACTTAGTGGTAGCATTTAATTTGTGTGATATTATTCAGTTATCAAGAAAAGCTCATGCTGAGAAACACTGTGGCTAGCTAATGATGGCATAAAAAATGAGTTCTTGTAAGCAAGAGCAAGGTCTCAAGTACTTTGCTGAAAACACTCTTCTTTCTGAGGCTGCACTATCCTCTTCCTGTTATGGGAATCTGGGCATTCAGCAAGCAGGTCTCCAGATGAAGGTTAACAGGTAGCTATGCTGAGACAGCAGACAAAGAATCAGTTGGACAATTAAATTTATTTTCCGTTAAGTAATGGCAGCTGGACAATGTACAAAGACTGCAGCACCGAATTGTAGGAAAGCCACATGGAGATTGCTCTAGTCTATTCCTCTTTCTGTGTAGGATCATCTCTACGTATGTGATTTTCAACAGAAGCTAATCTAATCCATCCTTGGAGACATACAGTAATGGAGAAGCCATGTAGCTCATCACATATTTTCTATAACAATTTACACACACTTTTTTTATGACATTCTGATATTCATACCTACATCAGCTGAAATAAAAATACACCCATGACATGAGTAGCTGTAAACAATGCAGGTGTAGACCAGAAATCTTCATGGAGGATCCTACCAGGATTCAACAGGGGTCTGCTCTTGACAAAAAAAAACTTATTACCTTTACCTAAAAACTAAAAGACAAAGTAAAATGACAGCAGTTTTTGGAAATTATGGAAGCTGGTGGAGTTGTAAATTAGACAGATGATGACTGTACAGAATGAATCATTTGGTAAGGTGGGCTCATTTGAATATCCTGTCTCACTACAGACAAATATGCACTCATACATCTAAGGAAGAAAGGGCATAGTTTATACAGACAGGATTGGACTAAGTATTTCAAAATGATATAACATGAAAAGAAGTCAGAGTCTTGGTAGATAATTAACTGAACGTGAGCTTGCAGTGGGATGATGCAATTAGAGAGTGAATGTCAGCCCTGAAGCCTAAGCAGGGAAAATATGAAGTGGGAGTAGGAAGGTGATATTAGCTCTGTATATAGCAAATATAAAACCATCACAGGAATGCTATGTGCAACTCTCATACCCACACTTTAGAAAGGACTCTGATAAACCACAACGTAGTCAGAAAGTCTTGCTAAAAACCACTTTGAGGTCTGAAAGGTATGCCTTATTGTAAAAGGCTAAGAATGAGCAAGCTACTTGCTTTATTAAAAAGACAAGCAAGGAAGATTATTGCAAAAGATGGTTTTGATTGTGATTGACTTTTAGTATAAGAGGAAAAGACATAACAAAGGACAGCATGGGATATTTTTCTCTTTAAAAGGTGATATACGTAAGCTCTACCTGCAAATAAACCCCAGTGAATAATTATCCATATTGTCAGTGAGACGCTGGATCTTCTACTCTATACTGATATATCTAAAGGTCTTTCCAGGGAGATTGCACTTTCAGGAGAAATTACAGGCTTGCTGCTGAGACTTACAGCTGAGGTGCAGCAGCTTGCAGGAGCACAATGATCTCTTCCAACCTCAAAATCTGTGATTAGGTGACTAATGCAATTCTACTTTCTTTCAAATAATATTGATGTATACCTGCGGAAGAAGTAGCTTTTAGTCTTTTGAGTTTGAAAATAAGGAATAATATTGCATCAGTTTTGGACAGATTTATCATCACTGAAATCAACAGACTTGTATTTGAAAATAATCCCGAGAATGGGAAGAATGTGAAGTTGTTTCTGAACAGCACAACCTGTTCCTACCAAGGAAATAGCCATTCAAAATCATGCTGAATCACTGGAACTGGAAACAGTACTTAATTTTGTTTCTACAGAGATTAGTTCTGCTGAATATAGAAAAATCACATCATTCAGTTTGTAATTTTGTTTATATGTTCTTATATTTGAAATAATATCTAACTGTTGACTGGTCCTGACTGCAAAAACACCAGACTGTGTTTTCAATAAATAATTCCACTTTAATGGCAAAGTAATAATTTAGACAGATACAGTGTGCACACCTGCAAAAAAATATACGCAAGCTGGTTTACAAGCTAGAGGAACAATAAACCAATAGAAAATACATCATCCAGTTAAGTCCGATGACACCAAATACTTATTATTAGGGTTTTACAAAGACTACAAAAATTTTCAGATGATTTATTTCACTGTTTCTGTCTATTTACATGATATGTTACATCAAAAATGTACAAAATATAAAATGTGTACAGACAAATGCTTCACAAACAATTTCTGAGTTGTAAACTAGGTGGACTCACTGAGATGTATTGCAGGAAGTTTTGTATACGTAATATTGTGTGTTTGTGAGCTAAATATGGCAGGAAAAGATTTGCAGGTTTACTTCTACCACAGGTACAAGAAAGAGCAGCTTTGTTTTAGTTCTTTGAGTCAGTCAAGGTGTATGAGCTAACATTTTGCATCAGAAGTGGATCCAGATTTGGGGGGCATGATGTTGGTCTGACTGAATCCTACATGCATAAATTCAGAGTTTTATTAGGGCAATAGCACCGTGTAGGAACCTCTAGATTTAGCGATGCAGCTGAGTGCCATTAGGAAACTGCATTGATTTCTTTGAGTTAACAGCAAGTGACCACAGGGCAGCCACAAGGAGTTAATAGCACCAGATACACATCCTGAAGGTTATATCCATGGAGGTGTACAGTACATGTCTACACAATGCCAAAGCCCTTAGGTACCTTCTTGTTCATGTGCACCTATTTTAACCTCACACCTTTGGTGGTAAAAGAGCATTTCCGATTACTCTGAGCAGTCTGAATGCAATCTGGTTGTAGCCTGCCATGACATATAAACATAAAACATTTTCAGACTATTCCCCCCAAAATGTATTGGCTTCATACAGATTTTGAAATGTGCTGACTGTAGCATTGATAGCTCCTGCATAGTCATAATAACTGTAAGTACAGGACAAACACACCAGGTACTAACAACTTTTAAGGTTTGCATTCTGTATTTGTTTGCAACATACAGGAAATCTCAGTAAGTGAAACATCTCTTAACACCAACAGAATAAAATACATTTTTTTGTTTATTTGTTTTTGATTTGTGCAAGGCTTTTTTCTTTTTTTTTTCCTTTTTTTTCTCTTTTTTTTTCTCAATATTTACAATACCCACCCAGTAGACTGTGCAAAACCAACCCACTTTTACAGTATAAACTCTTCCTCTTCCACAGAGGACATCACTGCTTCAGTGTTCTTTTATGCTGAATTCTTCATGTACAACAATAGCAATCAAAACAACATGCTGAAACTAGAAAAAGGAAAAAAAAGAACCATATATTTGTGCTCATGCTGCATCAAGTGTATCCAGCTCTGCTGGATAAGTATTCAAAACATCTATCCTCCAAAAAATTCCATTCCATGGGACCAAATGGATTTGAGCTGATTTTGTCAGCATTTAAGTGGCAGTGGATGTGGGTTTGGGTTCCTTGTGTATTTCTGAGGGTAGGCAGAGCAATCTATTCACAAGATAAAAATATTATATAGCAACTGTTCTTTCTCGTATCCATTACTTTAAAAAATCATGATATACAGATATGAGGCTACTATGTTAACTGATGTTTTCTCATTAGTAAATGAAGAAAAAAACAGTGTAAATTACCAATGGTTTAGGAATTAAACCAAATTGTAAAACTGTTCTAGAAATCTGTTTTAAGGCAGTAAAACAGCACCATAAGAAATGTTCCTTCTTTCACTGAAAAGGCTCAAACAAATGAAGCCCTAAAAAGCCTTTAATCAGTGTTGGTTAATAATTGGTATAAAACTGTTAAGGAGTGGGCAGGTGGTTAAAAAAGACCCTTGTGGTAAAAACAACTTTATAAAATCTGTGACTTGTATACTAAAAACTTGATGGAGCGCATCACCATGACCATGGCAGTTAGAATTAAATTGGCACTTATCCA
>JAOXXN010000265.1:38226736-38244683 GCA_026770055.1 Myrmophylax atrothorax | reverse complement strand
TGCTTTCTGAGTTACTATCATCTTTGACTCATTTTGGAATGGGCAGTAGTGTATAGTATAAACACCACTGCTGTCCTGTGACCAGCACCATGTGGCACAACAGAGGTTAGAACAGAATTAGAAGACTGCATTGTTCATGCAGCACCTCAGGAAAAACTGAAGAAAAATAAAAACAAAGTTTCACTGTAAACTTGTACAGAGAAACAGAGAGAGAGAAAGAGGAAAAGGGGAAAAAATATTCCAGTTTGGCTAACACGTGTGCAATCTGCTTAGACACCCTTGGTCTAGGGCACTTTCCAGTTGACAAATGGAGTCTCGCTTGGCTCCATAGGTATTGAAATGCCTTGAAATTAAACTAATTCAAGCTTTCCACTTCAATTTTTCTTCCTGACTTTGCAGAGTTAGGTCTCCTGCCTACCTACAACACACCATTTTCACTCAGGGACTCTCGGCGTGCTGCTTTAATACTGGCAGTGGTCTAGTGGAAACAGATTTTACCATAATCCTCAACCAAGATTTTTTCCTTTCAGAGAGTTGATTCAAGGGATGAATCCAAAATGTCATCATGGTGGCTGGTGCTATCACTGTCACAGCTTTGTGCACTCGAATAGTTGGCTGCCTCTTGAAGCCTCATTAGCATATTCATCTGAAAGAAGAAAGCAATGTTTACATAATCTCATCTCATTTAGTACTGCAGTGACTGTGTTAAAATTTAATTAAGTTCCATTGCTATATGAGGTGTGCTGATATCTAGCTGAGGGACCATACAAAAGCATTTCAGAAAGGGCAGTGTTAGCAGCGCCTACTGCCACCCTTTTCATTGCCTTCTGGTTTTTAAATAGAAGTTTAAAGGTGCAAAGAGCCAGAAGGATACAGTGGAGCTACCTGATAACTCTCTAATTCAGGGGTGAGACTGCCTGCAGCTGCAACACTGGCATGGGAAGGAAGCTGTATCTCAGCTGGACATCTGGGCCCATATTTGCAGACATTAAGCTTCCAGATAATTTTTGGATGGTGTAGGCACACTATATTGGAAAAGCAACTGAAAACATTATGACAGTAACCTACCCCCTCTACAAGAGAAAAATGGGGAGGGAGTGACAGAGGGGTGGACTGAGGCTAATTGCTTCATAGAAGAGTCCTATCTGCTGTCAAGGGGCTGATCTCAGCAGAGGAGCAGCAACAGATCCTCCTGCCCAGGAGAGTAGAGCCCCCACTAAATTTGGGGATTATTGGTACCTGAAAGCCATCTGAAAAATCATCAAATAACACTATTAAGCCCCAGAGAAGTATTTGGATGCTTGATGGTTAACTGTGTAATGATCAGGATTTTATTTATAGAAGACTCACTTTTGCCAGCGTGTACAGGACTGCAAGCAACGTTGACATTGCTTTAGTGTTTTTCAAGAAATAAATATGGTGTCATTACAAAAAGCAGGTAGTGAAAAACCAAAGACAGAGAAGTATTCTTATTTGTTTATGTTTTAAGCCCCTATTTCCAGTTTGCTCAGAAATCCTTACATCTCTACGGTTTCAACCTGCACCGTAAAGTTTTCTCGGTGCATTGAACAGTGCTTAATATTGGAATGTAACTTTTGCTGAAGGTTTAACAGGTATCCTGTTTAACAGGACACATGCCAGGGGTGTTCAATACAGACTGCACATGTCCTGTTTCCACAAATGCAGTTGTTTGTCTCCCCAGGAGCTCCACTGGAGGCAGGGGCAAGCCCTCCAGTCAGAAATGTCAAGCTTCTGATATTTAATCAGATACGGATGCTGATCACAGTATGCGGGGAGCAGGGGGGTGAGACACTGACCTCGAGCTGCCTAAATATTTTCATCTTAGTAGAGAGTTTGCTGTGGTGGAAGCCTATCCAATACACTCACTGGCAGCCCACATCACAGGGTCAAAATATCATTTGAAAGTTTATGGGCTGGGAGATGGGCTCAAATATGTGATTTCCTACACTTCTTCAGGATCTAAGGTCTATTTTTGAATATGAAACAGCTGAGGAGCCGAGGAGCCATTTTCTTAGCACTGACAAGAGTTAAAAGCATTTTCCTCTGAGAATTTCTCTTTTCCATAGACCGCCTGTATTCCAGAAATACAGTTTCCTAAAATGGTATTTTGAGTTGTGATAAAGGCAGTCCATAGGGAAAGCACTATCCCAGAATAGCAGTTTAACATATGCATTTTAATATTCCATTATCAGAGGAGGCAATGGTAAACCCAAATGTCTGGGGTCATATTCAAATAAAACAATACATGGCATTGAGGGAAATCAGCCTCTTATCATTTAATGACACCGCACTTGCTCTCCTTTTATATTAAGACTGTTACATGGTCATCAGTTATCTTGAAATATTCTGAGAAATGGAAGGATGGCTGTCTAATTTCCATTTTCACTAAATTCTATATGGTTGACAAGTTACATAATCTAAATATCTCAGTCTTTCATTTGTGGAATGTAAATAAAGGACTGCCCAATGCAGAAAGATGTCTTTGGAATAAAGCTGATTACTATGTTGCTGAAGAGTAGTACCCAAACATTACAATAATTAATAATATAATTATATATCAATTAATTATTATAGTGAAGACATTTCTGGGCAGATGGGAAATGCAAACAATGTAGGGATTTTCCTTTAATTTTTCAACATTTTAATAAACTATATTATCATAAATTATAGTAGGATTCATTTTGAAAGCCTGTTTTGGAACAGGTGCACAGTAGATTTTTTACTGTACAGTATACAGTTTCACACACGACAGTAGAGTACATACTGAAAAGCCTTTTCCCAAAGGTTTGAATCTTACCAGGGGATCCCCCTCTGTATCAGTCTGTGGAACATGCTTAGAGGTTGTTCCTTCCTTTGCTGATGCATAACCTTCATAACCAACATCTTCGGGTCTTAACTGAAGCAGTGATGGCCACTCATGTTGTTGAGATGCAGAGCTCCATGGATAGGTATCAGCTACCCACTTGGAGGGATCCTCCCAGGGTGCCCTCTTACCGTACATCTATATTATGAGTATGAAACAGGTAAATATTCTACAGTTTTCAGTACCAGTTGTAACAGTAGAAAAAAAGTAATCAAAAATATCTAAACCATTTTAGAAAGGGGTTTCCTTTTAGATGTGGTCAGCACTCAGATTTATAAGACATTCAGAAGACCTCATCTCTGCTAATGCTCCTTCAAAACACAGAGTGGTTGTGAGTTGAAAAGCACTCCATAAGAGTGATACTTGCAGACAACAGTGGGAGCCACAAGTTCTTGATACAATGTGAAATGACACCTTCAGGTAATTTGCTTAAGGCATGTCAGTAAAATTAACTCAGAGCTATCTAAAGCATTCAAATTAATTGGATTTTGTTTGAAGTGAATTGGGAAGTGTCAGTACAGATTGTTCAATTCTCCTAGCAAAACAGGATGCAGAAGAACTTCACAAGGGATAAATTTTTCCTACTATGAAGCAGCAAAATGCTTATGAATCTGGAAGGAGGACAGAGGAAGTAAGAATGAGAACACTGTAATTTTAGGAGGTCTGGTAGCTTCCTCACTAAAGTGCACCCCTCTCTACATTGGTGTTCACAAGCAACATGTTAACCAAGTGTCCTTTGGTTGCTGCTTTAAAGATTTCCTTTAGCTGTGACAATGACACATTGGGAATGGGAGCAATTCCCCAGGGCTTTCTGTAATTTCTCCTGCCTCAAACAGTCTCAAGCAATCCAAGGAACAGCATATTGGCAGAGCATACACTCATGGAGGATTTAAATGGGCTGCACTCTTAAAGGGAGTAAAACATGGAAGGATTTTAGTGCTAAAGGCAGAGTGATGAGTTGGGCTTGTTACTGCAACACCTGCTCCCAGGCACTTACTGAATCCAGAGCTTCTGGTTAAGCAGTCAAGTTCCCTATATTATGCACATAGATACTCAGACTCCTTCTGCCCCACACTGAGGCTAGGCTACTACAACAGGGATCTGCCTAAATAAGCCAAGAGGAAATGCTTCTTATGGAGGTAACAGGCTAACTCAGGCTGTAGGCAGCACTTCCCTTCATCTGAGATTAACAGTGAATAAAACTTTTCCGGAATCTGTAGAAAGACTTGCAAATTCTGTGCCTGACAAGTGGGTTTGCAAAGTACCAGGCTAGAAAGGCAGTTTCTACCTGTCCCTGGTTCCAGAAACATTTAATTATATAATATAAAATATTTCTGTTTAGTAGTAGTAGTTATTCTGTGAAAGCCATCCAAAGCAGCTGAAAGTCGGTATAGTTCAAACAAACATATCTTCTTCTATATGCTGCCATCTTCTGCTCCAGAAATGAAATTTTCATTTAAGCAGCTACCCTGTATACTTTGGAAAATATGAGCATGAACAACATCACTGCATTTTCATAGCTGGTCTAAACAAGCTGTCTGTGACTGTTCTATCAAATGTTTGGTGGTTTTCTACACAAGACATAAATAGTCTGTAATTCCCAGAGAGATGAGCAGTTTTAGGAAAGCATGAGATATTCAACAGGCAAGATTCTGAACCTCTATCACATCAGTAGGTCACTGTCAATACAAAGTGATAAGGAAACTGCGGCTGCTTACACAGTTATTTGACTAGTCCATAACAATCCCCTCTGCATTGTGTAGTAATTTCTTTCAGTGTCATGTGTGGAAAAAAAAAATGCCTTTCCACAAAGCATCTTTTTAGGGGACATAGAATTGCAGTGCATAAACAGAAAAAGGAAAAGGGAGAAATCCAAATAAAGATTGTGAAAAAAAATTGGAAAGATAAAAGAAAGGATTAATGACAAGATTTAAGTTGTCTCCTAAGATGTGGAATTGCCTGAAATCCTAACCTGTCCTCTGGGATAACCCAGAGAGTTATCCTCTCGAGGGAGACTGCATTGCAACCTTCCAGTACTTAAAGGCACTTATAAAAAAAGAGGGAGAGCAACTTTTAGTGATAGGACAAGAGAGGACAGTTTTAAACTAAGAGAAGAGAGATTTAGATGAGGCATTATTAGGAAGAAATTCTTTACTCAGAGGGTGGTGAGGCACTGGAACAAGTTGCCCAGAGAAGTTGTGGATGTCCCATTCCTGGAAGTGTTCAAGGATGGAGCTCTGAGCAAGCTGATCTAGTGCAGAGGGGTGGAACTAGAACATCTTTAAGGTCCCTTCCTACCCAAGCCTTCAGATGATTCTATGAAACCATCCTTGTTCACAAGCTTTTCTCCACAAGCCCGTGTACATGTCTATGTAGGTAGGACAGGATTACACAGACCAAAGCTATTTTCTTGCAGTGGTGTGAGGCTTATTCACTGTTCCGTGTATGGCTAGGCTGAGGCTGCCTTGACTTGGGGAGACAAAGTGCGCTATTTTTAGCACTGCTGTGAACTCTTTAAACTGTGGAAAAACCCCCACCTTTCTCTAGTCACAAAGAAGAAACTCACTTCATAAAATAGAAGATATGCTAGTGCTGGAGCAGACAAAGCAAATCATACATCAGAGTAAGAGGAGATCAAAAGGAATTTGAGGCTGATGTATATAAACCCTCCAAAAATTTTCTTCCTGCAAATGCAACAGCATTCATACAAGCATGCATTGGTTGAAAGTAGCTTGGAGAAAGCCTACGAAAATAATTTCAAAAATTTTCTAGAAAAAAATGACATACCTGAAGTCCTTCTCTCACAGCTTCCAGAAGATATGGCACCAGGGAATAGTTCCAGAGGTCTGTGAACCACACTCTGGAACCATCAACATCCATAGGGCAAGGGAGGAAGAGACGGGGACCTGAGAAGTCAAGTAGTATATTAAAAAGGTAGAACTAGGGAACACACTTAAAATATAAAAAAGGTATTGGAACAAACTCAAGGAAAGAAAATACCAATATAGGACTACAGTAAAGAAGGTATAAGTCTCCGGTTATTAAAAATGAACTAGTGTCACTTTATCCAATTTTAGGGCCAGATGAATACTTACAAGTTTTATAGCAAAGCTATATAAAAGGTTGACTTCTTTACTAACATAGTTATTCTATTGAAAGACATCAGGTCTGAGGGTTTTTATTGCTGTAATTATACTGCAGTGTGAAAGCAGGAGAAAAAATTAAGCTTATTAAAGCTGCTATTGAGCTAATTTTTAAAAAAAATTAGTTTTTAAAATTGCGATAGTTCACTTGGAAGTCTTTAGTGATGAAAGAAGAAATACCAGGAAATAAGCAGTCTCTGTTTTATTTTTTTTCCTCAAATTTTCCTTTTTTATCTCAATCCTGATGGCAACTAGACAAATTCTCCCCACCTATGTTGTACTTCCCATTGAGAGATGACAACTTCTATAAAAACAATATATCCTTCACAAACCCCTAAAATACTCAGTCTGCACCGTTACTTCAACCATTCCACCAATTGACTCACCAATAGTTACATCTGAAGAGCTGTGTGTTTCTAGGAAGCTGTTGAGATGATGCCATGTTTTGGGGATCCAGTCAATGACTTTCATAAGCTCATTATTGCGTATATTCTTTTCTATTTCAGTTTCAATCAGTTTCCTTCTCAGATATCTGCCTAAGAAACCTTTAACAGGCTCTGTGTGATTAGCACATAGCACCCACCTGGGTAGAAAAGATAAATGTCATGGTGCAATAAATAGCAAATACATTATTTCCTCTTAAACACATAGTTGAAATTAATGTCATAAGCTTCTGAGTCTCATTAGTCAGCAAGTAGAAAAGTGCTCTAATAAACCTCATTATTGCTCACTACTGCAACACAGCCATTTCAGGTTCCATAAGGAATTCAAGATGCTGCTTTAATTTGAAGACAAATTAAATGCAGGAAGGAAATCATCTCCAGCAACTTGCTAGAGGTGGCAGACAGTATCTTATTTCTTTCACCATTCCCCAAAACCATTCAGAGACCCATCAATAGAGGAGAGAGACTGAAACTAAAATACTTTGCTGTGATGAGACACAAGATCAATATTTATCAAAGAAGCAGGGAGCTGTGCAAACATGGCCACAGTAAATACAGAGTGAAGGTACCTGAAATTGTGATGCAGCTCCAGATTTGGTGAAGAAGAAACTCCCTGGTTCATGGTTCCAATAATATAGGGACTGAAAAGAGAAAAGCAGTGGGATTGTTTTTGAGGGAGAATCCATTCAAATATTCAGAGAATATTCATTCTTACCTGCACTAGGCCAATTTCAAAGGAGTCACTGGATATATTGTAGACTTAGTTTTAAAATATTTCTGAGGTGCCCTTTTAAAAATATTTATTCTTATATGATTTCCCTCTCTGCATACTTTTAGTTTACTAATACTCATTCATAATAAAGAAATAAATGAAGCAAACCTGTCTTAATGTAATTCATAATTTTGCAGTAGTCTTAGTGTTTTAATTTCAGAAGCTAGTTAATCTCACGAGTAAGTCATTGCATGCCATGGTTTTATGAAGGGAAGTCCCTATGATGGCACTTGTACAGCAGAAATAGCCAATGTTGTAGGCCAGCAAACATTCCAGAAAACATTATTTTTAGTCTCGCT
This sequence comes from Myrmophylax atrothorax, assembly GCA_026770055.1. Lineage (NCBI taxonomy): Eukaryota > Metazoa > Chordata > Aves > Passeriformes > Thamnophilidae > Myrmophylax > Myrmophylax atrothorax. The sequence continues at coordinate 38,237,142 of JAOXXN010000265.1, read as the reverse complement.
TGGGAATAATGAAGTCAGCAAACTCTGTGGGAAGAGTAAGTCCACTAGATATGCAGCTGCTTCTGCATGGTATGGTTTATTCCAAATTCCACTTTTACAAAGAATTATTCTTATTCTACCATAAGTTGTCCTCATGGTACTAGTGAGCTTGAGTAATCTGACGGTGCAAAGGAAAAGTCAAGTGTTTTAAGTGCATTCTTAAATTTTGTGCTACATTTGTTTCACTGAGGAGCACAGGAGTCATGTAAATTAAATGAAGCAGACAATGAAGTACTTCACTGAAGAGGGCTAAAATTATTGAAGCACACAAGGGCCTTGCAGACAGCCTATCGGAATCTTATGTTTCCAATGGGACATTTTATTTTGTAAAATAACAAAGAGCTTTCATTGTTATAATTGCAGGTGTAGGAAAGGAGAGAGAAGAACTACTACCTACCATTTATTGTATTTACAGTTGAGGAAACCATTGAAGATGTCACTTAGTGAACTGATGTGGTGGAGGTTATCAAGAATTATGACGACAGGGAGGTCAGCACCATTGTTGTCAGCACTGCATTGCTCAGCTAGGTTTGCTAGGTATTGTCGCAGATCCTTCAGCAGAATTAACAAAAAAGCCCCACCACCAACCAAAGAAACACAGAAACAAAACAAAACAACCCAGAAAAGATTAATCCAATAAGACCACAGATGTCATTTCAGTGAAAAAAAAACAACAACAAACAAATAGAAAGAAAAAATGACTGCTAAAGAGTTTCTCCTCTGTGGATCATTCAGCTGGAACTGCACATGCAGGAAGACATGCTGCTGAGACAGGGCAACATTAAAGCCACATGCTAGGAAAAAACAAAGGTACTAAACATGAGGCAAATAAGGCATTCTGAGTTGGTGGATACATTCCTCAGAAATTTGCTGATAAAATATCTTATCTCCAGAGGAAAATTGGTTGCAATAAATATGCCATTTCCAATGGGCTGAGATACATTAAATTTTGGACCTTTGTTCTTATGAATGCCACATTTTTATACAGAAAACACCCCACCAAACTATTACACAATCTAGGTGTATTAAACTGCTCCTTCAGATACCTCCTTTCACCACGCCCACTGAAAATCTGCCTGCACTTTTGGGGAGGCCATAACACACCTCATAATCAAATTTGTTGTGCGAATTCTATTTTCCTCTCAGCTGTCTGGCTGATGTTTAGTACTGCAGTTAAAAAGAGCCCTTTATAATCAAAATATTTAACTTTTTTGTCAACACTTTCTTGCTTTTGAGCATCTGGGCTAGTCCAGTTTACAGCTGTATCTCTCAAGGTATCTAATTGTGTCAGGGTTGGAAATGCTCAACATTATGGAGAAAGTTCCTATTCTTATTTTACTTTCTGAATCAGGAATAACAGAGTCTTTTCTTCTTTAATGAGAACATGCAATCCTTTTTTATTTCAAACAAAGAAAGATTTTTCTTTGCCTTTTTATGATCAGGTATCTCTAGGGGAACATTATGGGTTTCTTCCATGAAATAGCACCATCTGTATTATTTAAACACACTTGGTATTTGATGTTTTTGCTTTTTTTTTTTTTTTGGTACTAGAAACTTGAAAGTTCTATATAAATCTGAATAGGAACAAAGGGAAAGTGGGTTAAAAAACCAAACCAAAACAAAAAATAACAGCCAAACTGCAAAACACATAGACCAAGCAGTTTGCCAGAAATCCAAAAGCTTGCTCTTTTGTGGGACGATTTTCATTACAGATGTATATGGTATAAAAATAAAACATAAGCACATCAGCTGCCAAAGTAAATGGCATCACAAACCCTCTGTATGAAGACAGTGAAAAGTGGTTATTTTTACTAGAATGGTCCTCTTGCCCCTTTGGGATCTGTATATTTTTCCTTCTTATATTATGTTAGCATTCATTATGTTCTGTGCAAATCAGAAAGCTCTTGGCAAACCCTTTCATTTTCTTTTCCCTGGATACCAAGTGAGGAGTATACCCAATTCAGGACAGCAAGTGAATAGGATTATCTGGGGCTAGCACAGCAGTCATGCTTGCAGCCTGATATTCTGAGCTATGTAAATCACTGTGACGTGATGTGTAAGGCAGTTTCAGTATGGTCAGCTTTCTGATTGAAACCATGACAGTTGTATTTACACAGTGCTGATTAACAAGCTGAAACCAGGAGAGTAATTCAAAATCCCCATTTTGAAATCTTTGCTAACAAAGGCTGATATTATCACCATAAAAAAGCAAGCGACACTAGTATTACTATATATCCAACCTTTCTGACAAAGGAGTTACAGGCACTACAAAATTTTAATTTACATAGGAATTTGACTCTGCATCTATCCTTAAAGCAGGTTTCCTCATGAGAGGAAAAATTGAGAGTTCTTTTACAGTGCTTCAATGGTTTGTTTAGAACAGAAAGATCTGGTCCTTGTACATCAGTGGGATTGGAGACCGAATTTTTGTAGGAAAAAAGCTAACTGAGCAGCAAAAGGGTACACCAATTATTAGAATCTGCTCTGCATCATCACTGCAAATTGGGCAATAGATTATCTTCTTGACTGTAACTTACCTTGCTTGACTTGTGATCTACGTTAAAAGTTGCAATTGCATCCTCTGTTTTTTTTCTTCCAGATTTGGTTATAATATATTCAGCCAGCCTGTTAGCTAAATAGGTCTTTCCTGTGCCACTGGGTCCCGACAGAATAATTCTGCGATGCTCCATCAGTAAATTAAAGTACCGTTGTGCAATTGGCTTAGGAATTAATGTGTCAAACACAAAACTGTCCAAACTGTTTTCTTCCACTCCTGGGAACAAAAGAAGAGAAAAATGGCCTGTCTTCAACCTTGCTAAGCTAGGTATTAGGCCTGGTACCTGATGGCATCAGCGCTACGGTGAAAGCAAGGTAAGATGCTTCTGCCTAAATCAAATTGCTATTGAGGACTTCATTACTGTGGAAATACTGGTATCCTTCCACAGCACTGAAAAATTAAACGATAATAGTGAGATAAGATGAGTGGGAGAGATGAAATCAAAGTAAATGTGAAGAGAAGGCTCAGTGAGGCAAAGATATATGTTTCAGACACTACAGGCAACCACGAAAAAAAAAGGTCGAAGTGATAGCCACAAGGGCTACCAGTTGTCACATCAGTGTATGTAAAGTTTCCCTGAAGACCCCCTCTCCCCTCCCATAGCAAATCCCTAGAGCTTTTGAAATGTATGGAATTTTTCCTGCAGAACTGGGTAAGGCATAAATATTTCTCATCATAATCTCTCTTTTGAGGTTGTTTTTTTTTTTTGTCACTATTTAGAAATCTGTACTTTGTTGTGACTTGGCAGGCAGGGAAAGACAGAGATATTCTTAGATTTCCCTCAAAAGGCCACACTGCGTAAGCTGTTACACAATGTCTTGCAGAGAGTTTATGTGCAACTGGAGACAAAATACAGAAAGGTCATTTATAAGAAAAATAATTATGAATGGATGGGGAACTGCAGTGAAGAATTCTACAGTATCTGCAAAAATATTCTTGAAGTTTTACCTTTCAGGTTCACAGTGATGACATTATTATCTCCAACCAGATATCCACAAGGCAGCAGTTCAGGCACTTCTAGGCTTTGGGCTCTAATTACATCCCCTATACAATAGCTAGCAATGCAATCAGAGCTTAAACCCAGGCTAGTAGTCGGATCCACTCGGAAAATATATTCCTGAAATTATATGAAAATATAATACATAAATACGTTTGTTGAATGAAAGCAGTTTGGAAAACTGCCTACAGCCATAAAAAAAGAACACCAACAATAAGAAGAAAGTTTAATAGTGGTGTTAGCTAGATATAAAAACCAAAATAAAACAAAGAAAACTTGGCAAGACAACCCGAAGAATACTGAAATTTTCTAAAGTTAAAAAGAAAATTACAATAATACTTCAGCTAATTTTTCAATGTCTTACCTTAAAGAGACGTCTGATTACACCATCTAAAACATCCCATTTCGTTTTTCCACTTACTCCAATTGATCCTATCAGGTATGTGTGTGGTTTTTGATCCTGCAAAGAGAGATTTTTGGAAACTGGACTAAAAATGGTGCTAATTAGTTTTCTATGAAGATTCATAATTTTTCCAATGAATAAAAAGAATATTATTTAGAATATGATGTTACAACTTTTCTCTGTGTCGGAAATCGGTATACATGGTATTATTTTAGTACATCTTTATAAAGATGGAAATGCAATATCTTATTCTGCTCTTTTCTTGCATCTTTGTTTTTAAAGAGATGAATAGAAATAAATGTTGCACTGCATTTATAACATTTTGTAACACAGAACATGAAAACATGACAATGCAATTCCAAATTGATAACCTCAGCAGCATACTCATAGTTGCACATTAAGGGGTTCAAGGCATAGATCTAATTTATAATGACTTGTAAATGGGGATAGCAAGTCTCAGGACATCCTACTACTAATTAAACTGATATTGTCTAAGTTACCACAAAGGCAGAAGGAGGCCATAGGACACGAGTCTATGGAGACTGCCTAACTGCATTGAGCATGGATGACAGAGAAGGGAAGTTATCTTAAGGATATTTCCCTTCAATTCTTGGCTAAAAATACTGCAAAAAGTTGAGCTACTATATCCCAGTATTTGCTTGAGCTATAATTCTGCATCTAGACCTTTAAGGAATGCACTTACCTTGGCTCGGCTATAGCCCTTGTTTATAGTAACTAAAATTTTCACGCTATGACCTTCTTTGTGGAGTGCTCCATCAGTGACTTCATCCAACAAAATATCTACATTAAAAGAAGAGAAGCGATCAGTTTGAAAAATCACATCAGTTATGTTCACATCATCAGTTAAATATTTGTTCAAAGGATTTTTTGGTTAAAAAGAAAGGCTGCCATGACTTGGTTAAAAAGAGAGACTGCTGTGACAACAACTTGCAATTGTTTTAATCTTATTCCAAATTCATCATTTCTGTTGGAGATGAAAAAACAGTTACAAGTTGACAATTTTTGAAGGAATATTAGGAATTTTAATCATGTAGAAATGAATAGGGAATTCATAAATAAATAAAACCTTACATTATAGTCTTGTCTTTGCGTTCCTCCTTGGAACTTTTTCAAAATTAGCATGTGTTCACAAATTAATGTTTAACAACTAAATGAAGATTATGACTTTGGGCACTCATTGTGCCCTTTACAATGTTGTAAGGAGAGAAAACAAGGAATCCTTGCATTGATATGCTTGCTGTTAAGAAAATAGCATTTAATTTTTCTTTCCAGATGATTTCTTTACCTTCTGTACATATGGCATGGATAGAGTCTTTTTTACCCCCACAATACAGGCTGGGAAACAGTATCCATTAGAAAACTACTTTTGATGCCTCCAGAATATGGGACTCTGTATTCAGCCATTCCTCTAAGGAAAGGATTCATTTTTCTTAGAGGTAAAGAGTAATTTTGATCTGTTCTGCACCTCTGTTTCTACCTTTTCAGTAACTCCTAAAATGAGACAGCAGAAGTAATGGATTTTTATGTATTTTTCACTAAAGGCTGAGCCTGCAGCTTTATGGTGAGTGATAAAAGTGCTGTCTTCCTCTAGAAGTTCTCTCAGGGATTTAACTGCTAGACATTTAAGATAACTATCAAATTAGGAGAGATTATGGATTTGCATTTTCTTCAAAGGCCAGCACAGTAATCCACTAAGTCCTGCTCATTCTTATTGTGGTGATTGAAGAAAATCATCAACTTCATGACATAATCTGCACAAGGTCAGATTTCATCCAAATTAAATGAGGTGCCAGTAAGATTCAGTTGCTTGTTCAAAGGAAAACCAAAGACTTAAGAATATGATTTCAATGAATGTATTAAAAAACAAGCTTTTATGTAAAAACTTTGTAAATTACACCCAGATCTAGAAAGTAGATTCTACTGTTATTTTGTTTTTGTGAGTTTTTTTAATTGATCAAATGAAGGGGCTTTTTTTCCCCTTTTTTTTCCTGGTGATTTTAAATAAATATGTGCTTGCTTTTTTCCAGGCAGTTTTTCTGTGCTACCAACACTGAACCTTTCACCTCACTTGTCTTGTGTTCTCACATATTTGACAAATCTTAAGACTTCTGATACTGTCATAGTTTGTCTGAGGGCAATTTACGACATAATTGATCCCTTCATGAAATTTTTCAATCTCTAAATGACCCTTATGTAACCCTTTAAATACATTCTTCTCTAAGTCTTAAGGAATAAGGAACCATTCTTTGTCTAGAGAAAAAAAAATCCCTTTTCTAAGAGTTCTCACTGACACAAGGGGCTGAGAAGATGCCCAAGGGAGCTCTAACTGTACTAATTGTTTAAAATAGCCCCTGTCAGCTCTCCTCCTTAGGCACACTATGGTGACTCCCGTTCACTTGTCTGAGCTCTGGCACTCTGCACCAATCCTGTACTGGTCCTTGTTCGCTGCTCCTACTCCAGTGATGGACTGAAATACAGGTATCTGTACCCACTGAGCCCCTTGCCACTCACACCTGTCTGGAGGGTATCATTGTACCCTTAGGAAGTGATAATGAATAGCTTTCATCATTTGCAGATGACCATGGTCATTTGGAGATGCTGGTCTCCCAGAAAGTTCAATTGCATTTTTTAATATGAAGAGCCAAAGTCCCCAGTACTCTCGGCTTAGTCCCCAGCACGATGAACCTCACCATATCTAAGGGGCTTTTGTTCAATAGTACTCCAGCTGTCACAGATACCCCACAAGACTTGACAGAAAGCTGTCATCTTTCCAAGTTCTCTGGCATAGCAACAAAACGATAATCATGATGATCAAAAATTCTGGATTCATAAGCAAATGAAATCCTCCACTTCTCATTAGGCACTCATTTCTTTAATTTCTTATAATCAAAAGTAATTAATTTGCATGCTAGAAAAACATTTAGAAAAATAACACAGAAATTTATATAATGCTTATGGAATAATCATAGAATCGATTGGGTTGGAAAAGACCTCTGAGATCATCAAGTCCAACTCTTGGTCCAGCTCCAGTCTGTTTACCAGATCATGGCACTCAGTGCCACGGCCAATCTCAGTTTAAAAACCTCCAGGGCTGGTGAATCCACCCCCTCTCTGGGCAGGCCATTCCAATGCCTGATTACTCTCTCCATAAAGAATTTTTTTCGGATCTCAAACTTAAATTTCCCCAGGCAGATGCTTGAGTCCGTGCCCCCTTGTCCTATTGGTGAGTGCCTGGGAGAGGAGACCAAACCCCACCTGACTATAACTTCCCTTCAGGTAGTTATAGACAGTGATGAGGTCACCTCTAAGCCTCCTGGAATGGAATCATTTAGGTTGGAAAAGACCCTTAAGATCATCAAGTCCAACCACTCATCCTGTTCTTCCTCTTCTTTCCCCTGTTCCTTTTTGCCCTTTTCATCTTCGCCTTCCTCTTTTTAATTCCAGCTTTTGTTTTTCTATTATTTTCTAAACACTTCCCCCTGATTTTCTTCATCTTCATTCTTAATGTTATCTTTCTTCTTCCCTTGTTCTTCCCCCATTTCTCTGCACCCATTGTATTCTCATCCAGTTTCTCCCTCTCTTCTTCAAACTCTTTCTCCTACTCTTCTTCCTACATGTTTATACCTGTATCTAGATAGAGTTAGTGCCAAGCAACAAAGTGTTAATGGCTGCTACTCATGAAACACATTCTGCAATCATCATATTGAAAAATATTGTGTTCTGGGTTGTATCTTTTTTTTTTTTTAATGTGTGTGGATCTGTGAGCAGGAACCACAGTCAAATAATTTTTCCCTGCTTTTTGCAACACCTCATTGTATGTCAAGGCCCAGTTCAGGCCCCTCCACACTACAAGTTAAACATTGCAAAAAGCTGGAATGTAAATAAAAACCATATCAATTTTCATAAAAAAATCTGACCTTAACCAGAAAAAAATGTTCAAATATCCATATAATCAATGACTGGCAAGATAGCATGACTAACTGCCAATCCAAATTATAATCATCCAGTTTGGCAAGTTCCCAGCTGTACTCTTGCCTAGACTCTTTCTACAATTACTAGCCATATTTTTATTGCTTTCAGAGACTGCATCATACTTGGCGTTGATGCTAATGAGTGCTGCTTTGCTCCTGTTCTGCTCCTGGTTCTAATGTTAGAGACAGCACTTCCGTTTCTTGGCTACATAATCAAAACAAATGTAGAAGGCTTATTATCATAAACTCCATGGTATGGAAAATAATCAAATGTTAATGTTCAGGATGCGGACCAAAGTTCTGCTTGCTTCTCTCTCAGCTGCAAATACAAACTGAAGTTAAAGGAGCTAACTGAATGATCAAAGATCTATAAACCAAAAGTAGAAAAGTTTCACATACTCTACTAATATTTATCCTATAGGGACAAGAGAATATAACTATACAATTGCCAAGTATTCTTCAACAGATATTCCTTTTCAAATAAATTGTAAACTAGATGACCAAAGAGTATTTTAAACTAGGTAGGTAGAGAGTATCATAACCAGGAACTAAGCAAACATAATGAACATACTGTTACTAACATTCAGAGGCTTCTAAAAGCTACATTTTAAAGACATGAGCGCCAGCATTCCTCCCCATCTTCATTACTGAATGTATATCTGATGTTGACCTGAGTGATATGAGGCATTTTAATTTTCAGACAAGCTTCTCATGTATGGTTCATCTAGAGAGTGAAAATAATAAATTTGTACTAATTGTTGAGGTATGCACATGCCTGAAGTATGATTACCTGACGTAACAGATTCTGTTATATTTAAATTGTTCAGAGAAAGTCCTAGTGACTGCCGTGATGAAGAAGATGATGTGCTGCTTGACGACTCTGATGACGGCCGGGCAGGCTTTCCAGTATTTCCAGTCTCTGCCTTTAAACGATCATTTTCAGCTTTCAATATCTCAATTTCATTCTATATACAAAAGAAATCAAAATAAAAGAACAGAAGATTATTCTTTTGGAAAAGCACTGAGAGTGCTACTGGTGATGCTGCTCCCCTGCAGTAGCTAAGTGGCTCAACTCTTTCACAGCAGTATGTAGCGCTGTACATCAGAGGTATAACACCGTTGGTGAAAACTAGATTGCCCTCACTTCTTAATGAAGGGAAGCCCTCTGATAACCTTGTTTTTGCTTTTGCCTCATGATAGTTACTAAACAAGAGATTCAAGATTCTATGTTTATTATACAGTTGACCATAATGAGTATGGTGAGAATTTTCCCAGCTATCTCTACTTTTTTAAGCTGCCTCCTATTGTCAGACACCTTAGGTAACAGTCAACTAAAAAGTTACTGGATATGTCAATATTTCTGAAGTCACAGAAAATTATTACTGCCATTGAATGTAAAATTTAAGCAGTAACTTCACAGAAAAATAAATTAAAAATGGACAATTGGAATTTGATAGTTTAATACTTTCATAATCCTTCTTGCTATCAGATAAGAATTTTTGATCATTCAAACATGGGGTTGTTCACATAACAGCAAGCAAACTCTCTTTGATGAAAACATACAGTGGCAGATGAATCAGAACAACTGGGATTTTTTTTTAACTAAATCCTCTGTGGTGCCAAGTGATTATTGAATGTACAATAATAAAATGAAAACTTAGCCTGAGAACAGCCTGGTACCAGCTAAATCTATCTTTCAGTTGCTTCACGAAACACAGTACAAACCAACTGCTTATTCTTTCAGATGGCTTTGCACATCAAATTTGGTTCCATATTCAATAACACCCTCTTAAAAGTCCTATTTTTTATGGAGGCTACACAGCTACATTATACAAGTAAAAACATAAGGGATAGCATCACAAAAAACCCCTGTGGCAGCTACAAAGAGACTAGATGACATACAGAAAGGTGAGGAGACAGTGAAAGGGAAGGGACAAGTCAGCAAAATAGTGACAGAAGATAATAGATGAGTGCACCAGTGTAGCCTGGGGTTCAAATGAGGAGCTGTGGTGAAATGACTCATGCAACCTCCAGCTACTCTGCAATTTACACTAATTAATTACACAGCTTTTAGCAGTATTCCATTCATATGAGCTTTTGGTTCTTATGGTGCTTTAAATATGCAAGTATTCATGTATCACTCCCACCAGTCCTATTTTTCCCCCTTGTCAATTCTCAAAAATATCAAGTTTGTCAACTGTGAGGAGGCCGCCTGTCCTTTTGGGAAAACTTCAGATGAAGTGGTGATTACCAGCAACAGCATCTCAGCTAGTTACCTCTGCCCAGATTTGCTGAAGCTCAGACTTTGGAGGCCTGTTACTACAGCAGACTCCTCTCTCTGGGGAGTCCACCTGTTTCAGGCACTCATATCCTAGTATAAGACTGTAATCAGATGATAAGACTGTAATCAGAGGATAA
>JAOXXN010000265.1:38184096-38226636 GCA_026770055.1 Myrmophylax atrothorax | reverse complement strand
GAGGATAATTATTGCATTTAACTGTATTCTATTCCTTAGAGTTCCTTAAAACTTCTTAATGGCTCAAGATTAAGTGTTTTAACTTACAACTGAACAACTGAAACCATATTTATAAAGCAGCTCTTTATAATTCTTCTCCCTAATTGAAATTCAGCCAAATATCCCACAGCAAGTTTGGCACCTAGTGGAGTGAGCACCTGAGAGGATGGCAGGTACCAGAGATGTTTAAAGGTGCGGTTGAGACTGCTATAGGCATGGTATAAACAAAGAGGTCTACAAAAGATATCAAGCACACCAGTTCCGTACTTATGAAATCAGCTGCTGTGGACATCTACACAAAAGTGCCTAAAGATGCACCTGACCTAAGCACCCAGCACAGAGTAATTCAGCTGGCAAGCCGTGTAAATGTAGGTTTCCAGTGACACAACAAACATGGTCTTCCATGGGTGCTAAAGCTACATGTCCTGGGAAGATGCAAATACTTTTGGTTGGTTCAAAGAGTAACAATGTGCCTATGCTCAAACAACTCAATTTCACCCTCTATACCTATCCTAGGATGATTTCAGGACAGGTATTTAGCCCCCACTGCTTAAAACTCAGTTGACTAAACCAGAGTTTACCACCTAGCTCATACCTAGACTTCTAAATGTAGCTGCCCTTGCCTCACCTGAATCCCCAACTCATGGCCTTGATTCTGGTCCCCAAATACAGATTCACAGTGCCTTCACGGATGACACAGGTATCTCACCTGTCATTTCAGAAGGGCCCAGTTCTATTAAAGGACCAATGTCATACAGTGTGGATACTGCAGAGACTTTTGAGGACCTACCATGATACCAGACATTTTATGGTACGCAACAGAGTTGAGTCCCATAAAACTCTGTGCTCCACCGAGGAACACTGCCATTCTTTCTCCACCCTTTCAGGCTCATGAAACAGAAAGTCTGATGTAAAATGTGTTCAGGAAGTATTTGGAGAAGTGTCCCAAAATAATGTAGCAAAATTTTATGATGTTGGATAGAGTAATTAGTTAAATTTTACATTCTTTGTTTCAGGAAGCCGCAGCTGAGTTAGGAATCAGAAATAATGAGAGTATATGAACATACACCTCCACTCCTCCATGGCTCAAGGATTTAAAGCTCTGTAGAAATCCCTTTTGATCTGCTTGTGTGTCATGTTGCTTTCCCCAGTGATAGGGTTTAGATAATAAATAATCTTTGGGCAGGGATTATGCCTTCTTCCGTAGCTCTTAAACACATTTTAGCCATTAATATAAATGCTAAGAATATATTATCAGTTGAACATTTATCACACACTTCCTTTAGAAGTACTGTCAATCTAGCAATTTACTTTCTTCAACATTTTTTTGGCACCTGAAACGAAGTACTGGGAAAGGAAACAAACCTGGCATACCTTTGGTGTGCATCTCTGTCATCACTTAAGCTACTGCACTGACCTGCATGCGGTTCATGGCTTCCCGAATCTGATCCAGATGGTGTGCAGAGCTGAGGGCTTCCAGACGAATGTCTGTTAATTTCAGCTCCTTCTCCCTCAGCTCACTTTTTAGCTGAAGAATGATTTCAGCCTCTGCCTCTGTGCACTCACAGATCCTAAAGAGGAGTAGGAAACAGCAGGGTGATTAAAGGAAGGTTCTCCCACCCAAGCAGTGTCATTACTAAATATCAAAGTACAGAAAAATGCTTGCTGCTGGTGAAACCTATGAGTGAGGAAAGAAACATATCAAAGAAATATGAAAGGCTCAAAGTGCAAATTAAAAAAGGAAAAAAGCCCTCTCTGGAGAAAATTATCAGCTTGCTTATAGCTCTCTAGTTTAGTTTAGTATTGTGAAAAAAATTAACTACTTTTCAGTTATCTTTATTTGAGTATGCATCACCCTTGGGTTTTAATTTGATTTTATATTTGCATAATTTCTTTGGTGCAAAGCCTATGATTCCTCTAGGTAACAACAGTCAGAACTGAAGTATGCTGATTAAACTATACTACTGGTACATTTGTTAGGCATTGATAATTTTCTCTGTTTTGAACAGTACACAAAGAGACGGTCCTTGACTTCATGGTCTAGAAGATTTTGATCTGTAATGGTTTTGATTTGTGATGGCTGATGTTTTGCCTGTAGTCTGTCATTTTCTAATGCATGATATCTGCAATCATGTGTGTTGGTTTAGTTTTTTTTTCCTTAAAGGCTGGATTAAAACTAATTACCACGTGGTTATTTTTCGTGAGAACTGATTTTAAGGGAAGAAACCATGATATTGTGAGAAAAGATCAAAACATGACCAGCCCAGGGACCCAGGGACTGTCCAGCTTTCCAGACTGCTTTGCCTCTTTTTATAATCAGCAGAACCATCAGTAGAACATAAAACACTGAAATTTTGCTATATTGTTATGCTAAGCAGTATTTCCAGTCAATTCATGAATGTTATTTGTTCTTTATTACTGTGACTATAAACAGTTAATATTTGCAAACCAGTTTCACTATGAAAAATATTTTATAAAAATAAGTATTATTATTGTGATTATTACTGCTAATATACAAAACTAAGGAACAAAGGTCAACATTTAATTTCCAGAATGCATGCAAATGCATTTTAGGAAAGAAAATGCAGCACTCTTCAGGTGAGCAGTTGGGTATTCAACTCCATGCCTCGCACTCAGTTTTACCGGGATCTATGCTTGTAGACCACGTGACCATTTTGCCTTTTCTTTGATGCCCAGACTAGAGATGACCTGCATACATATGTATTAGACAGATGCAATTGGAAGAAAGTAAAGGTAATGGTTTAGAACATGAGACTCAGGGCAAAAAGTATATAAAAAAATTGTAAGCACAGGGAAGATGAAGAAAGCCACAGCAAATAAAAAATATATCAAATAGTAGAAGAAAAATCATTCACAACATGTACAAATATTCTAATTGTGAGTAAAAATGAACAAAGAAATATACTAGTACTTTTGTCCCAAATATTATCATACAGTTCTTGCTTTAATGTGCCATTACCTACCTATGCTAATCAAATAGAAAATAAAATTTTATTTCCATGCATCCATTTTCTCATACAACAGCTTGGACAACTAGGAATTAATCTATTTTTTGGTCATTTTCTTTTTGCCTTTTTTTTTTTTTTTCAGTACATCTTGAGAAGCTTTTGACAAAAAGACCTTGACAAGCCAGCTTTAAAGAATACAAAAATGAAGCAGAGAGAAGGGCTATGGTTCTGGAAAGCAGGAAAAATCTGTCCCAATTCTTAAGGTAAGCAGAATGGAAGCAGAAAGTATGAATGGAATTTTCTTTTGCAGATCCCAGGACCTTCCAACACTTAGCTCCTATAATAGTAAAATTACATAAGATGAGACCTCATCAGAAGGTCACAAAAAGTAGCTCAGAAGTCTGATCAGACTCCAGACAAATGTTCAAAGCAGCTAGAAATACTTTTACTTTTTCCTTTTTGTTACCATCTCAGAATTCTTAAATCTACAGGTTGCTTTAGGTAGAAGAAACAAGTAAGTCATGATCCTTGAACAGAGGCTGCAGACAATTATGAAAAGTCTTAAAGGAGACAGGCATTTAAATTATGCAATGGAAAAACAAGTCTTCCAAATCAAGTGACATTATTAGTATAACAGACAAAGAAATTATTCAAAAGAAATAGATTTTATGCAATCTCTCTGTTATCCTGTGTAGGAAGGTCACAATAATAAAAAATGTGAGACTGATCAGAAAGATCACTGCTTAAAAATATTATGGAGGAAGACTCAGAAGGCTGTGAACTGGACAAAATTTAGGAATTTAAGGCTCAAAGACCAAACAGCTATGGAAAGAGCTTAGGTTGAAAGACTAGATGTGTGGCTCTGCCCTTGATAAATTCTGGCAACAGTAGCACATCTAAAGAGCAAGTCAAAGAGACAAAAAAGTGGGGTTGACAGAAAGGCAACAGGATAAGGTTATGAGAGCAGGTCAGTGAATCATGAGTAACATTTTGCAGAATAAAAGTGTTTTAAGTTCAGGCATTTTCTAGTAATGCTTTTACTTTTCATTATTATGCTGATTTTTAAATTGATAATAAGTCAAACAGAAGGATGGCAAACCAATAGAAATCCTCCTCCCAAAACACACATATACGTGAAACCATAAAAATATGAGCTTTCTATAAAATAATCCAACAAAACTAATGAGATCTAGATGAGTAATTTATTTTTAATCTGCACACAATCTGAGAAAAGTTTTTTTATTTGTGGGAATATTTGCTGTACATAAAAATCATTACAGTCTATAAAAACTTAGTTATAAAAGGCACATAACCAGGCACAGAGTAATTCTATTACAAAGTCCAGGAATCAGTCACAGGACTAGAATTCCCTGAGCATCTTAAGGAAGAATAATCGTGACCTGATTATTCTAAATTAGGACAAGGAAGTAGTAAGCATTTTTTGATTCAAAGAGGTTAATTTTGCCAAAGCAGAAAGAGTTACGAGTTTAGCAGAATGAAAATCAAAAATACAAACAACAGAAGAATAGGAATGAGAGCTGAGAACTCTGTAAAAAGAATATATCAGATATTAAAAAAATTATGAAGAAATGGGACAGCTGCGAACTGATGACTTGTTTTCAGACCTGAAACCTTAAGGGTTGTAATTTGAATAAAATACAAAAGTATAATCCCACAAAAGATCCTAGCTGATGAAAGAGGGACAATAAATTAAAAATTATATACATTATCAGCAATAAAGTAGTTAAAGTAATAGCAAATGGGATGAGTATATTTTAAAAAATCATAGCTACCTGGACAAAAAAAGATGTTTTTAGTACATCATGAAAAAAAAAGAAAACTGTAGTATTTGGCCTTTACCAACCAGGTATGATGAGAGTTTGTCCTGGTAGAGCACAATATAAGCTTTTGGATATGCATCTGCTAAGAGGTTTGTCCAGCTAGGTGATTTGGGGTAAAGTCCACGATAGGAGTAGAGAATGACCTAGTAAAAAACTGCGGGAGATGTACTGTGTAAATGGTGTGAAGCTCACGAGAAAACTGGCAAATGTATGGACCTCAACACTAAAAGTTCACAGTTGTTTGCAATGGTTTCTGAACTGCAAAAGGCCACACTGGAGAGGGTCTGCTTCACAGCCCATCCGCTTTGGGAGGAAGAGTTTTCCAAGAGAGACACTTACGCAGATGCTGACTGGGATGGTTTCATTGATGTGGCCCCACACTCTCCTGAGCTGTGGGGCAATTTAGGTGAGGAAGGAAGAGAGGAGTCTGTCAGTTCTTCTATGTCCGAATGTGAGGAAGGAGGTTTGGTGGACTTTTTCTTTCCAAAGGCCTGTTTGAAAGAGCTTCTTAGCTGGAAAACAAACACAGAGCAAGATTATTTTATTCATCACAGCACTTTCTGCTTAGCTCATGTTTTGAAAAGTTAGTTTGCAGATGCCATCCTAGCCACTTCCTGAGGTCAGTATGCAGAAGCAAGGTATTAACATATGCAACACAGTATCTGTAGAAACATGATACAGTGCTTTGTTTTGACTTTATTAATCCAGCAGAATGCAAAAGTAATGCTATGGAAAAAGGGCAGGATCAAGTGGTATGGCTGTGGGGAAGGGGTGCTCATTTAAAGCCATTAAACCCTAGTGGAATCCCATTCTCATGGCATTCCCTTCAGGGGGTGGCTTTAAATAACCACTTTGCATCTAGGTACAGTTAGTACCTCCTGTTACTAAATGAAGAAATCAAAAGACAAGTCCAATTTACTGGGTTTGCCAATTTATTTTCCCCATTAAAACTTTGAATGGGTGAAAATATGCAAATGGTAGGACATGGATTGCAAGCGAGAGGATTTAAGGTGGGACATGAGGTTTGCTTTGTTGTACTGCTGAGAGGAATGTTAGCTGAAAGGTGTATACTGTTTGCTGCAGTTTTCTTTAGAGTGGTAAGATCTCTGAACATACAAGCATTGCATTTTCCCTCTAGAAGCTCTTATCCAGTACTGAAAAGGGACAGAATAGCCAAAGAGCCATTTATTTCAGGAGCCAAGATGACAACAGTTATGTCTGCAGTGAATTTTAAGTAGCCTGTTCATTGATACCTTTGTCTAAATACAAAAGTTGCTCATCATAGGACATATGTGTTTGTTTTTCTTCATTTTCAGAAAGTTGTTATCAAAATTGTATAGAAATCAATGACCAACAGGTTCCTCTATAAAAACCGAGGTATTCAAATGTTATTCTCATGGTATAATTGGAGAGTGGGGAGTGCGACCACCAGTCATAATGAGAAACAAGTCCTTTCCAGCTCAAGATAGCTAACAAGAAAGAAATGGATTTTGGCTACACTCCCCCTTTCTACAGCCTAAACTTTGAGATTAAAACAAATAGAGGCAAACTGAGAAGACGTACAGGATAATTTGTTTTTAGAAGGTATAAAAGCCTACTGCCAAAATAAATAGCAATCATGCCAAGATAGGGGTTTTTGTAGATGCATGCCAACTTTTTCATGGTTTATATTCACCTCACTTCCTTTAGAGTTCACCTTGCAGAAACATGAAAGAGTGTGGAATTACAAATCAAGGGAATGAAGGCTCATCAGTATTTTAAAACAAATGTTTATGCAGGTAATATTTTTAAAACAACAAAAACATATTTTCTGATTTTTTACTGGAAGTATCTGAACCCTTAGCAAGATGTGATATTTGTATGTTCCATATGAGAAGCATCTTAATTTCTTTAAACACCATACTACTTTTAAATGAGAATCCTTAGAGATGTCGACTCCCTCCATTGCTAGGTAATATATTTGAGTCAAGCCTTTTAATCAAACTCCAACTAAAGAAAAATCAAAGAGGGTTTGAATATGGCCCAGAGATGGTTTTGGTTAGAACAGCTATTTTGAGGTTCTGTTTGTTTGTTTGTTTGTTTGGTTTGGTTTTGTTTTTGTAATTGCTCTGTTGTTGTTGATTGTGGTTTTGCTTGTTTTGTTTTTAATTACCCTGACTTATGCAAATAAATCCCTGCTGATATTCAACAATTTTTAGTTTGCTGGTAGTGTCACAGTACGGCTACATATGAAATGCTTTATATCCATCTGATCCTGTAGGAATATTGTAAATGAAATGTACCATCATGTTACACTAGGAAATAACATAATAGCTAAAAGAGAGGCTTAAGCCTGCTGTGTACTTACCCAGTTTTTCTTTTTCTTTTTCTTGGAATCAGCATCATTACCACTGCCAATGCTTGAATGACTTGTAGCACTGTTGATACTGGAAACACTTTCTGAAGAATGTTGACGCCTTATACGTAAATCTAAAGAAATGAAATTACTGTGAAATCTTTCTGTTTCAATATAATATTCATTCTTTTATTTCTGTAGCATCTTCCTCTTTAAAGGGAGTCTAAATGAACAAAAATGGCATTGATGCTTGTAGTGGCTCTGATCCAAGCTATTGCAGCCTGTGAGAAACCACACAGGCACCAATGGGGAGGCGTACAATTAGTTTAACACTTGTGAGACTCTCCAAACTCGGGAGGTATTTCCCTGAAGGCAATGACCCTGCACAGCAATCTATGCATGTGTAACTGCATAGCTTAGCAGTGTTTCCTACAGATGGATTATTTGAGTTACTATTGTCACATGTACTACAGTTCTGAGTATAGGCACTACTTGATTTATAGCAGCCCTAGTCAGTGTTCAGATGGTACCTTCTAATATACTGTGATGGAAATAAGCAGGCAGGAGTTTATTAAAAATGAATGAAACAAAATAACCAAGAAGTGGACAATATTCGAAATGGCTGTTGAGGTTTTTTGAGTTTCTATTTCTTAAAAGACTTTGATAACTATATCTTAATCACTGGAAAAAAATGGCTGTTGAGGTTTTTTGAGTTTCTATTTCTTAAAAGACTTTGATAACTATATCTTAATCACTGGAAAATATTCTTGCAGAACATGTCCACTAATATCAAGGGAAATTACTTTATAGATTATTTTCTACTTCCTGGAATTTAGCTTTGCTACACTCAAGTCATGCAGTGAAATGACCTTAAGGTAAACATCTAAATAATGATCTCTCTAAAGAAAGATCAATGACACTTTCAAAAATGAGTAAGTATTTCTTCAAGTAATTCCTTTGCTGTTGCTTATCAACAGGCTCCTTTGAAGTATTATATATTTATCATTTCATAGCTGCCTAACTGCAATGACAAAGTAATTGAACAGCTGGAATAAAAATTCCTGCTTTCCTGCACTGATTGAGCACTTTATAAAGGACCTGGGCGGTTGTCAGTCCATCTCTTAAGAATGAGAACACAAGTATACAAAACTACAACTTTGATTGGATTTCCAAGCTATAACCACATTACACCATAAGATTTCACTAGTGTCTTGTGTGTACTTCAGTACACAACTGCAGTGACATGGTTAACTCCTGACACCCAGCAATCAATTCCTGGCCACCCAGTTCCAAGAAGATAAAGCTCCAGGAACTCTGTCAGACAGAAAGCTTGTGCAAGGTTTCCAGCCCTGCAAATACTATAAGCATGCCTACCATCCACTGCAGAATGTGCTTCCCTTTGCAACAGAGTTCCCAAACAACAGAAAAGCAGTGACTTCGTTTTTTTCTGCTTGGGGAGAAACTCTGCATTTATTTCAACAATGACAAAACCATACCTTTGTGGGTATGATCAGGACCATTCAAGGCTCCTTGAATAGCAGCTTGTGCAGCAGAATTCTGGGCTTTCAGCATTTCAATGGTTTCCCTTAGCTCTATAAGTTCAGATTCCTGCAGGAAGAGCAAAGAGAGCTCAAAATACATAGCGAAAGAACAATGCTTGTCTAAAACTAAAATAAAAGATTACAAAAGTGGTCAAACTAAAGTTCATAGGACTGCTTGGGCAAACATAAGGGTAACAATAAAGTAGAATGCACACTTGTTCTCCAAAGATATCAAAGTCAAGTAACATATTCTTTTTCATTTGTTCTATATAAAGCAATCCTTTTTAAGAAGGAAACTTTTGGAGTAAAGACTAATCTAACAACATTCTCAATTGAATATTGAATATAAAATGAAGAGAAACACAACAATTTTATTACAAAAGACAATAAAACCATTTGAATAACATCCTTTAGTATATGAGGCTACTGATTAATGGATGAATTTCAACCTGAGTTAGTGTACTTTTCAAAAGATTTAACTTGTTAAATACTAATTCAATTAAAAAGTCCCTATTTAATAGAAACTGTCCTGCAAGTTGAAGTAAAATTACTACATTTGAATGCAGGAAGTTCTGTATTAGAATGCATAGCTGATTTTTATTAAAAAACAAGTTATTACTGTTTTTATTACTTCCCTGTCCAGCCTGTACTTATATAATGAAGGTTAAAGGAATTTAAAATCAACAATAGAGAAAATAAGTGAAGAAAAAAAGGTGTTCTAAATCTTTTGGGAAAGAAACTTGGAGATGATCTGTTTCAGTGTCGTTGTTTAACCTCTCCTGGAAAGAAAACCCTCTGAGGGAAATTATACTTTGTAAAACAGTCAAAATTTCTGGTTTTAAGAAAATTCCATTGCATTTTGGTGGTGCTTATTTATTTATTTATTTGGTTTTTGTTTGTTTTTTTAATTATTATTATTAATAATTTTAAAAAAATTATTTTTCCTAAGATGAAAAAAAAATCAAGGAATACAAAGGAATACAAAGATTCCACAATGAGCCTCACCACATTTCATCTCTTTGTGCTCAACCAGACTGTGAAATGTTATTTTTGTAGGCAGTTATACTGACTCCAGTAGTGACTAACAACTCACTGATAAACAGTTTTTTGTCCAGTTTGGTCAATGAGGTCTTTCTGTTTATAGGATACTGTTCAAAATGAATAAGGGTAGAAAGCTGCAGAGATTCAATCGTGGAAGCTGCAAAGGAGCCTCTTAATCCTGAGCTTGGTAGAAAGGTACACATTACATTTACTCCCTATCAGGTTTAGATTCTTTCCCCCATTAGACAAAACAGCACAGCTAAACCCCAAATTGTTTACTCATGAATAGGATGCTTAACCTGCATTTACTCTCTGAATGGAGTTATTTTTCTCTACTTAAAGTTCTTCTTTTCCTGTAATTGTATCATTCTGACGATGCTGGCAGGCTGCAAAGAAGCACTCCAGCAGCTTATGATCAGTCTTTGTTACAGAATCTTTCAGTATGGAGTAAACCTAGAATTGCATATGTTGTAATTAAAATCTAGAAGTGAAAGATCTTATCTTCACATTATTATTGCCTGTGTAAACTTGATGCTGCATGGCTTAATTCTCCTGGACTTTAATGAATATTTGATCGCAACAACTACTAAATAAAGATCTGTCTGTGTTACTGTCACAGATGTCCCTGTTTCGTTTCAGTGTTTTTAAAACAAAACTCTAATATAATCTGCAGATTGGTTTTTACATTAAAGCATCTGCTTTGGGAAACCTACCTTTTGTTCAGCTGTCATTGTTAGACTTTGCAATCGCCCCGTCATATTTCCCAAGCTTTTTTCAAAAGCTGCTACTAGATGAGCCTGTAAAAGAAAGAGAAGACAACATTTGTCATGACAGTAGGACAATTTACTCAGATCTATTTGATTTTTAAAAATATGTTTTTCCTTCAAGCACATCTACTCCAGCACTTTAATTTTAGTTTTAAACTCAGACTGAGCTAACTTGGATAGATGAATCAGCAAAGTGAGCCCAGAGTTTCTCAGGCTTCTTTAGCCCCCAGTGAGGTTAACTCAGGTATCTCTGCCTGTAAATGAATTATGGATTTAGTGCCCTGCTTTGAGTTTACTGATGTATTGACCAAAAGACATCTGCTCCCAAATAGAAGTCCAGGAGCAACTATTTTCAATTACTGGACACTTCAAAATAGAACTTCAAGTACTTCATCTTGAAAGGTAAATTTTACCTTCCCAAATTAAACACTTCAGAGAAATCCTGTTTCTCCAACAAAAAATATCACAGTTTCATAAAAGGTCATTGCTTAGACTATTAATCTTAAATTGATTACAATCTCTGTCTGTTGTGTATATAAAAGTAATGAAAAACTTCCAGAAAATATAACAGTTATACTGTATGCAAATGTGTATATAAAAGACAATCTTGAAAACTGGAAGTCCTACTTCTCAATAAAGAAAGCAGTAAAGTTGAAACAGATCAACAGATTTAAAAAAATGAAGGCTTCTTCTCTCTTTTTTTTTTTTTTAACAACGAGCACCCTACACTCTATGCAAGCAAAATTTATACAAAGAATACATCAACTCTTCATTGGTTCTAACTGACATCAAACTTTGTAGGCAAAGAAGGGCAAGTGGTCCTAAAGAAATCAACAAGCTAAGCCAGCTTGGACAGGCAAGGGAAAGTAAAAATTTAATTCTTATGAAATGCCATAAAATTCCATCCATTCTTCTCACCACAATAAATCTTAGAAGTAGAAAGAAATACTTATTTTCTCTTTGCCATCTCAAAAGTGGTAACAGGCAAATTTTTCAAATATTGGCACTTGGAAATATAACTCAAACCCAAGATATTTATATGTACACATGGATTAACTGAGCTTCCTCACTGAGGAAATTTATTTTTTATTATAGCAGTGCAGGTGCACACAGTGCCTGGCAAAATTTGTAGTCGTGTGTTTGAATGCTTTTACAAGCATAGTGTAAATTGTTCATGTGGTTGTACTGAACCTGAGGTATAATCAGGAAAAGACATGGTACAAAAATGATTTCATTCTGCATTTTAGGAGAAGGAAAAGAGCTTCTTGCCACTTTGGTCTGTATATTATGCCTCAAATAGAGAAAAGATTATCATATATATAATAGCAGCCTACTTCTCCATCTCCACTTCAGAGCTGTTAAACTGGTAAGTGGCTTTTGTGTTTCGTAAATAATTTGGGATTGCTATAAATCTTGAGAGCTCCTTATTTTATTCTTATTAAATTTACTAAAAGTTTCCTCCTTGTAAACTATATTATTTTTAAATTATGTAT
Organism: Myrmophylax atrothorax; assembly: GCA_026770055.1. NCBI lineage: Eukaryota > Metazoa > Chordata > Aves > Passeriformes > Thamnophilidae > Myrmophylax > Myrmophylax atrothorax. The sequence goes on along the minus strand of JAOXXN010000265.1, from coordinate 38,214,610 downwards.
TTAGTTACTTACGGGTATAGTGGTTAATCCACTTGCTTTCTGCAGGAATGCTTTAGGGATCATTCTTTTTGTAAAGGACTAACTTTTGATAAACATGAGACTAGACTCATATGCAATTTCATAAGAATTAATTAGTACTTGTGTATATGTGTATATTCCTATTCTAACATTTATAACTTAGGCTATATTCTTGAAGTCACAATTTTGAATCAAATGAACCTGAAATGTATGTCAAATGCACCTCTGAAACCATTGATCAATACTACAGCCTTGGTTGTTTTTACTATTCCATTCTTCTGAGAAGATAAAAGTAACTAGCTTCTAAACTTACTTTCCACTTTAATAATTAGCTACATATTAAAAATATCGAGACTAATCTGTGGTGTTTTATTTCCAAAGATGTTGACCAGTGACCCAGAACACAATCAGAGACAAAGACATCAACTACTACAGAACTGGAGCCAAATGTCTCTTCATTACATGTGTTTAACAGGAAACTAATGGAGCTCACTGTTCCCTGTCTCATAAAAAAACTATGGCTTGGCTGATGGCCCGTGGTTTCACTTTACCATGAGAATTACATTGGGGACCAAGAGCTTGCAAAGAGGAATAATTTGCTTAATTATGCATTGCTTTTGTCCATTTCTCACAATTAGACTGTAATAACCAGAGTTCTTTGGTACCAAAGGGTGCATATTTTGCAAAGGATTTTCCTATTTCATTGCTACAACTTCATCCAACATTGCACATGCATAAATAACAAGGAACTTACAGGAAAAATTAAGTACTAAAAAATGTCATCAAAGGTCACTGAAACTGTTCAGCTATTGTCTGACAGCCCTTAGAGAAAGACAGCCATGTCATGACTATGGATCCTTACTAAAATTCATCCTGTGACATCATATGTTACCTTCTTGCATCATAAATGTAATTGGATCAGGATGATCAATTCCTTGTAACTCACTTGAGAAAAAGACTATTAGGTCTTTATTTGCTAATAATAAAGAAACATAATTCAAAGTCCCATCAACTAAAGACTATACAAGAAAAAATCTTTAATTGCATTGTTCATTACTTTAAATGTTTATTATTACAGAATACTCTTCAATTAAATAATAAGTATTAATTTTACATCCAAAATAATAAACTGTGCTGCCTTTCTCCATAGTAGCTAATATTCATTTATTCAGCTGTCTACTACTTGTTGAAATCTTATGCAGATCTGTCCCCAAAGACATACTATATAACAAAATAAGAAAAGTTAGTTTGAAAAAGGATAGATTGTCAGTATATTTATATGTGTGTTGAAGTATGCATAAAACATATGTATATGTATATATTCTTATTTGAGGTCAGGTTTTTTGCATTTAAACAGAAGTATGCATAAAACATATGTATATGTATATATTCTTATTTGAGGTCAGGTTTTTTGCATTTAAACATCTAAATACAAAGTAATTCAGAAAAAAAATAAAGCAAATAGAAAGAAGTACCTGTGTCTTTAATAATACTCACCAGAAATTAAGAATTCTATCTAGAAACTCCTTTACCCTTACAAATCTGGTAATTTATGGTCATTGTATTGCTAATCCTCAGTTTCTGAGAATTATTTAGTACATCTAAAAGATTCCACTCTTGCATTCTCATAAAATTATTTAGAAATATATATATATATATATAATATTTTTTTTAATATGTTACAGCCAGTCTCTCACGCCTTAGAAATCTCTGTGTTAGATTCAGTAGTTTCATTCATGGCATGCACACATCATCGTAATACCTCAAAAAGTAGCCTGAATACTGCATGTGCTTTAAATAACACTCATTCTAAAGTCCGAATAGGTCTTCACAACTGAATGCAGTATTTGTACTCAGAAATTAACAGCCTAGAATTAGAGTTAAATAACTGGGCATTACTGGAAGTATGCCCACAGCAAAATATATCCATCATTAACATGATATACATTCTAGATAAAAAGAAGATGTACAGCTCTTAATCTGTAGATCTTTCACTTTTGAATTAATTTTGACTTCTACTGACATGTGAAATTCCCATTAGAAATAGTCAAGGCAATGTATGCCCAATGAATGACTTGAGTGCTGAGACACCAGATTTGCTTTTACTCCTTCTTAGTAAATTATCCCAACCTGGAAAACTCCAGTTACCTCAGCTCTTAGGTTTACAGCCTATCCTGAAAACAACATAGGCATATGAAACATCTATCTTCTGATACACTTCGTGATTTGTCCCATGGTGTTCAGATTTATAAAACAAAGGTAAATAAAGAAAGTTCCTCCCACCTGACATGGCTGAATGAAAGGAGGCGTGAAAGGCCAGAAGGAATCGGGCTGATTGCAAGCAGCAACAGTACATCTGGTGATATTTCCTGTTCTCTGCTTGCTATTATCTTGTTGCTTGGCTGTAGGATAGTGGTTCAGAGCTGGCCAAACAAGTGTACTAGCCAGTGAACCCCCTCCACTTTCTACTGGCATCCTGGTTCTACTACAGTTTGCAAGCTTGCAGGCTTCAGCTTTACACAGTACAAAGCACTGATCAAAGTCCCTCTGAACGGGCTGGTTCAGGCTGCTCGCTGGAAGTTGAGCCCTTGTCAGTCATGCAGGAAGTCTGCTGGTTGGACACTTTCTTAATTAGTATGGAGATTTGCCCTTCAGCCACAATGAGACAGGCAGCAGGGTTAAAGCCAGAATCTCAGACAAAAAATCTGTAAATTAAGTATCCAAGCAACAGCTGGGTTCTGCTTGAATTTAATCATATGCAGGCAAAACACTTTGGGGTTAATTAAATGAAATAAACTGCTGAAATCAAGCATAGTACTTGAGTCCAGCCAACAAAATCTGAATGATAATGGATACAAAAAATTTTGACAGAATTCCAAAAATGCCTGAGAAATGTTGTAAATTCCAAAGGACAGATTTTGGTATAAAATAATATATCAAGCAAAGGCCTGATGAAATAGTCAAATTTCAACCTGCCAGTTTTTTAATGACATATGTACTAATGTTACCAACAGTCCTTCAGGACAAGCAAAGAAAGACACAAGTTGAAATGGGATGAATAAGATGGTCTTTTTTTTTCACTCCTGTACAATACTATTGCTCAGTTCTACAAAGGGAAATGGTAACAACAAACTCACACACAAGATGAACCATGAGGGAACAAGATTTCTGGCTATTAATAGTTTCTTCCTCCAGACCACAGCAAGGAAAAAAGTGCTGCCTATTTTCAGACAGGTGTGGAAATTAGGAGGAACTTAGGACTAACACTAAGATGAATGCAATTAGAGCAAAGGTATCAGAACAGACAGAGCATTTTTCTGGTTAGCAAAGGCATCACAGAAAATACTCTGCTCATACAGTACTCTGCCTGCCAGAGAAAGATGTATCTACAGAGAATTTAGGAAGTGATCAAACTTTTCTGCATTAAACAATGTTTTTTCAGGTTTTAGACTTCTAACATGTAAACATGACTCAAAATGAGGGCCCCAGTAGTATTATGAATGTAGAGATTTGATTTCTTCTCTGAAGAAGAATTGCAGGTTTTGTGATTAGGACTGCTTCTCCTTTAAAATGCAGGGACTGGTGAAGTATACCTCTTAAAGCAGAAGACAAATGATAAATGAATACATGCAAGGAAAGCATTTCTAAGGTAGTACAAGTTCATGAAAATCAGAAACCCATCTGTGTTTTTCATGTTTGTCAAATTAAATGAATTATTTGTTAGTTACTCTCGTAGTTTTTATGAAAAGTGTATAATCACTGCCATTTAAATATCAATTCTATAATGAGACTAAATGGACAAACTGCTTTTCTGCCTGGAGGATAAAGTGAGGAATGGTACCAGGAGCCTGAATCATGACCTGGAACAGGCACTGAGCACAAGCCCACAACTGGCAAACAATTTAGCTTTACTGATGTGACACCTCTGCTCATAATCACAGAATGGCTTGGGTTGGGAGGGATGTTTCATGATCATCTAGTCCAATCCCTGGGTGTGGGCCGACACCCCTTTCAGTAGATCAATGGCTTGCTGGAATCAAGATAACTCCTCTGGATAACACCAGGAAACTCAGAGTGAAGATGGTAAAGTCTGTGATTGTGCTGTGTCACAAGCCCAGTCACAGGCCACCTCCCTGACTGCCACACAGAGCTGCTGCAGCCCTGCAGTTTTGGTGGAAAGAAAAATGCCTTGCAGAAAACAAGAGAGTCATTAGTAAACACGACTACCTGAGGCACACTGACTTAGCTCTTCTAACCCCTCAGTGTTGGTTTTAGTTTGTTGCTCTCAGGATGAGTGAATAAAAAACTGCCTAACCTGGCAAAGATGAAGGTCAGCGTCTAAAATATCAGAGTTAAGGAACCCCATACCCAAGTTAGATAAGCTGGCTATTCAAGCTATACATTCTCAAATGAATAACGCAACTCAGAATCTAAATTTTGAATTTACAAACATCACAATGTTCCATATCATCAGCTTCACCAGTTCATTCTTGGTACTCAGAAGAGTCAAGCAACCTACACTACCACAGATGCACAAATACCCACAAGTGTTCTGCAGCCACCTGAACAGAGAAGAAAGTGCTAAGCACAGGTCTTCCACATTTTCATGTGTGGTAGTCCTAAGAAAACAAGTAGCTTTCACAGAGCAAGAGATTATTTTCTCCCAACATGAACACAGTGCTACTTCCTCAACTGAGTTAATTTCTTTAAAATTATGGCCGTATTTATGGATCTAAATACTCAGGACACCTACATTTCAAAGAGGAGAACTCTATGGGTTGCCCAAGACATCAGAAAACTGCTTTCTTGAACTGCAAAATGATAGTCTTGCAATTGCATCTCAGCTTTTCTTGGCAGCAGTAGCTATAATTAGATCTTGAACTGCATTTAAAAATCAATACGACAGACTGTTCAGTAATTTCACCTGAAACCACAGTAACCAGACAGGATTGTAGGTCACATCCCATATTGGGCATTATTTTCAGATAATGTGCTCAATAACTCATATTATCAATATGTGGCAATCGGAAGGAACACCAGGGAGCTCTCTGAGAAATAGTCCAGTTTTCATCAGTCATATATCAGCACCGTTGTTGCAGCCTTTTGAATTCTAGATACACTTGTATACTGTGCTTCCCCTCACACCTGTCCACATTTTGCAGAGCTTTATCTTTGTGAAATGAAACATGAAGGAATTTTATCTGAATATGCAAACCATTCCCTTTCTTCAGTTTCTCTCCTTACTTTTGGCCTTTTTAAATAATTGATTCTGAGGAAAGAGTGAAACTAAACAGAATAGGACTCTTGTCACATTCAAAGTGTGAAATCTCTCCATTTCCACTGTCCACTTTCTGTTTCCATTTCCACAAGATTTCTTCTACTTGAAGATGGGGCAATATAGACATTTAATGAAGTAATTAGTTTGAAAAACACCGAAACAAGTAAATAGTAAAAGTCTTACAGACTATATGTTGAGTAAGAGCTATTAGCCAGTTTGTTATTTACTTTGATACTGTTTATGAACACAAGCAAAAATACTTACATTTGCTGAAAGTTGAGAAGTAAGTGTAGCAACTTTCTCTTGTGATGCAACCAACTCTCTCCGTAGTTTTTGAATTTGCTAGAAAAGCAACAGACTGCTGTCAGAATTTCAGTAATTTCCTTTTGTTGTGGTTATTTTTGTATGTTTTCTTAAGAAATCATAGATAAATATACAATATCTTAGTTTTACATTTTAGTCTCAGAAACATTCAGAAATACAAGTTATTAAAAGTTGGCTTTTAGTGTTGCTCCAACTGCTTTCTTGCACTTAATCAGTGTATGAACTAGGATTCCAGTTAAGGGAGAATATATGGGCAAACGCTTAATTACTTCACATGTACAATCCTCTGTTTACAAGGGAAATGTCATGTTTTTATACAAAATCCCTTAAGTTCCAAACATATCCTTAGTATCAAGGAGAGCAGAATCGGATGTGGCCTGAGATTTTGAAACATGAGTACATTTTGTTGAGATTCACTGTGCCTGACTGTAGACATTATGCAACCAACGTATGTTAAATGTCTACACTAGACTAAGATAAAGTGATAAAAAGTATTTCCCCGCTGCCTGGTATGAAGAAGGCTTTGATGACTACCTCAGACATCAATTTTTGCTTTGTGGATGTCTAAAATTAGGTGAGGCAAAGTACTATTTCTTTTTCTGTAACACAATGCTTCCTGCAGTCCCTCCAATTCAAACATGCAGTGTCTTTGAACTTTATACAGCATTCAAAACCTTGCTTGCCAACTTACAAAAATAAATGTGGCATTGGATTTGCTTGTTGACATAAAAATAAATTTAATTCAAGAATACTGTATCCTTTAATGAAAAACAGAATCCTTAAGAAAAACATCTGCTTACATTTCAGCTGGGATAGATATCTAGCACAAAGCTTGCACATCTTTTTAAGCACTTTTAACCCTATTTGAGATGTTACAGGGACTTTCAGACATTGCACTGGATTAATACACAGCATTGAGTTTCATTTTGAAAACCTTTTCATATCCAGATATAAAAGAAATTCTTCCAGACTAGAGAAGTAAAATGTATGAAACTAGTCTAGGAAAGGGAACATGTAACAGTCACTAATAAAGACTATTTGCAGCACTTTAGTTTTATGACTCCTATGAAAACCAACAAGTAGTATTTCATAAGCTTTAAACATGAAGAATTCCTGTACTTCTACAATGCAAAAATAGCTAGGTCATTTACACTGGCTCAAGTGCAAAGGAGACAGATTATCAAGCTGTTCTCCATCCTGGACTGCCTCCCCTTTTTTTTTTTTCCCCCTAAGTTTTCTCTTTGGTTTTCAAGTGCAATTATTTGACATTCCTACTTAAGCTACACTTTCATCATATTCCTGCAGCTACACAGAGGAAGGTCTCATGAAGTGATGTTCAGTATCTCCTGTAAGCGCATCACAAGCAGACCCAGATACTGAGAAAACATGTAGAAACACACAGGAAAGAAATGTTGTTTCACCTCTATATGCAGCCCTATATAGAGGGCAATAAAATGAGAAATTGTAATTTACATTATGGAGCTATGGCATGCCTCTTTAGCTCCCTTACTGTAATTTTAAAATAACTGAGATTAGATAATTCAGGTAGAAATTAAATTGAAATATTCTGCACCAAGCAGGATGACGGTGTTTATTTGTTCAACTTCCTCAAAATATCTTTTTGTTGACTTTTTCTTTGATTAGAATAGTAAAAACAGGAGCAGCAAAAATGTAGGAGTTGGAAGGCACGTAGCTCTGTGAAGTGGAAGCGCACGCCTTGACGTTGTATTTTATTGCTGCTACTCCTAGGTGCACTTTCAATACACCCAGGCCTTCATTTTGAGAGAAACTGTAATTGTATCCAGCTGCTGACCTGGGCTTGTCACCCATTTTTATACACTGTGGGGAGAAAGAAGATACTTTCCATGTCAAATTTGATTTATATCTGAAATCAATCTGCATTGCTCTGAAATCCATCAAAGTGGTCACTTTCAGAAATTTAATATCATGCAAAATGTAAGGGAGAGAAGTTCAAAGTGAACATTTGAAGTATTTTTCTCCTGAAAGGTAGTACATTACCTTGAATTGCACAGTCCCTTAGATCCAGCACAGAGTGTTATTAAGTCTGAAATCAGACCTATCACAACTCCTCTACTCAACACCCAATTCTCATTGATTCTTTTCATCTTTTCAGAATGGCAGCCAGAAGTATTTCTTCAGCATGAGGCTAAGAAAAGACCTTCTAGTACACTTAAAGCTGCACAAGGTTTTTACCAATACATCTTAATAGGTGATGCAAAGACACAGGGTGTATTTTCCCCAGTGACTAGGCAGTTTAGCTATATCAAATAAACAATAAACTACAAAATATTTTAATCCAATGCATAAACATAAAAATGAAGAAAATTCCTTACCTCTGAATGTGCCTTTTCTTCTGCCTAGAGGAAAACAAAGAAGAAATGGCTTAGAATCAGAGCGCAACATAATTGTGGTAACAGAAAATAAAAGCCAGCTACACTGGAGTGAAATGAATAGCTTCGTGAATCCATTACATATAAGGAAGGTATCCAGTGAAAACAATAAATGGAATTCTTTTTAACTCACTTGGCAAGGATCCAGCTGAAATCCTAAAGAGTTTGCCAGCATACTGAAAACATGGAACAGTGGATAAAGGCAGAACTGGACCAGAACTGTGGAAATTGCAGCTATACAAATGAAAATTTACTATGCTCTCACTGCATGGACCTTAGTCTGATATAAGCAAACTTTTACATCAGACTGATTATTAGGGCTCCTGAAATTAAGTTTGTTTTATTGCATACCAAGTATTATTCCTAATATAATAATAACAAATCCCTGCTAAGAGAAGTTGATAGCATGCCTGTAAAACATACATGGGGGAAGTTGAGAGGTACTTGCAATTTAAAGTAATTTCTGCCATACAGAATACTGACCAAAATATTAAGGGTTATTAGGCATATATAATGAAGGTATTTACTCAGCAACTTTCTTCAACAAGGTAAGAAACTAAACCATTGCAAGGCAAACCTTTGAAAGTCATTAAATTTCTAAGCATGGGATTTGTCCTATTTAGGAGACCTTTGGTGGATGGAGGAGTCTTGGTTCAGTGGGATTCTAATAGAAAGGAATTGAGTGCCTTGAGAAAGGACCCTTTCTTAACATGAAGTAAGAATCAGTTAATGTACTAGAAAGTAATCCACCCCATGGTATGAGGGGGCCCCAGTTCAGAGAATCAGTTTAACATGTTCTGGAAAAGAAATAAACAGTAAGAGGAAAATGTAGTTGGAACAATTATTTATAAATAACACTAGAAGCACTGACAAAACCCATGGCAAGGGTTCTTCTTCAGAAGATTCTCTGGTATCAGGCATTCAGTGCTATTACAAATTAATATAGCTGATTTTAAGCCTGAATTATGCATAAATTTTGTGCAATTAGAATTTTAATGATTTGTTATAGAAATGTTTTCTTGTTTTACCTGGTGTAAGGGGAGAAGAATTCTGGAAAATGCCTCTTTGCACACGTACTTGTCTGTTAACTGTCATTAAACAGATTGTGACGCTGTGGTATTTACCTTTGCAACCGCTTTTGACTGAAACTACTGTAATTCCTGATAGATCACTATGTGAGGATGGTCTAGTATAATGATAGTTTTATTTGCCAGTACTGGCATGACATACATACTGTGACACGCTAACTTTCTGATCTATTTTTATATAAAGGAGTTCTATCTACAGAAAAAAAATTATGAATTCTATTCCCATTATTGTTACTTCAAACATGTAGTGCATGGAAAGTCACAAAGGGATTGAGAATGACCATGAAAAAAAAAAAGAAAAATTAGAGTTGGTTACCTCCTAAAACTGCCTTGTGGGGACATGGTGTTGCCCTTAGACTACCAAACCTGATGATGAAGGCAATGCTACCTGTTGTTACCAGAGGAGGCCCTCACTGCCCAAGGAAGTGTTGCCTCTGTTCCTGAGTTCAGAGAGGTGGCTACAAGTCAGTTTTTGTGGGCAGTGTAAGAAGTAATTGAAAAAGAAAGAAGAGGATTCTGGGCATACTATCAATCTAAAAAATAAAATCTGACAACCAAATACATGTGAGCAGTTTTTACTTAAGTTTATGCTGACACCACTGTAACCCAGGACTCAGTCATTGCTTCAAAAGGCTCTAAAAGGAAAAAACTCTTTATCTCCCTCTATTTCTTCATCATATGCATTCATCCCATCCTTGTAAGGATTATTTTTTCTCTTTTTGATGTCTTATAATATTAACATACAAATGATGTATCCTCACACATCTCCTTTGAGCTTTGTTTAGTGTAATCAATGAAGCCTAGAGAGTCAACTAAATATGTGAGAATTTAAGTATCTTCCCTATTGAGCAGGAGGAGATTGAAATTGGAGACAACCTATCGTAATTTTTTCAATTTCTGAGTGTTAGATGTAGATTCACTTCCAAAACTGAATCAGTCTGCTATGTCTGCTCACATGGCATATTTTTCTGTGAAATGAAATGGATATCTCTGTACATGCATCTCTCTACAAGCTAGATTTCTAGTCTATGCAAATTAGGTCCTGAAAACCCAAATGCAAGTCAAGAAGAAAGCCAATATATACAGAAAACAGTAGTGAATGCAGAACTTCTGTGCCATTTCTTCATTTCAATGGTAGCAAATCATGAAATGCCTCTTCTGAATCTCATATTCTGATTCTCAAAGAAACAATCTTCACAGAATAACTCAGAGATTTTCAACTATCCTTTGGCAATGATACATAAAAATCTTGATCTTTATTTAGTACTTTGTCAGAAACACTCCAGTGATTGGGCTGCAGAGAACCACTAGCACCAAGACTTAAGACAATGCTCAAGAAATCTGATAAATATATTTGATTGAGACCTTTATGAAAAGGCAGCTCTTTTGGAATTCCTGCTTAGTGATTTTGGTCTGCTTAAGTAAGGTAAAAAAGCTCTCGTACTCCTCCTGGAATCTAGTAACAGCTGAAAGCAACTTATATGTGCCATAACCCTGTGAAGCTATCCCACTGCTCTCTGCATTCGGCTGATGTGATATTGATTGTCAGCCTTTCATGTTTCTATACTTCACTTGTGCATCATCTTCTGATTTATTGCTGAAAAGTTTAGGCTTTCCACAGAGGAATCAAGCAGAAGAAATTCAGTTCAAAAATCATCCCTAAAGTCAGTCCTAGTAATTTTGTCATACCATTTCCTTTCTGGGCTCTTACAATTTTTCTGCAACTTCCATTATCTTGCCTACATAATCCATTGCTTAAGGAGCAGGGCTCAGCTGCAATGTGAATTTACAGTCAGAAATTTCAGAAGATATGTATAGTATGAAGCTGGGTAAACAGTTTAAAGTTTATTTTGCAGGAAAATTACTATTCTTTACTATCATTTGGTTTAGGTAATATTTCCAAGATACTCTGTAATGTGGAAGGACAACAGATTATATAAATAGTAAGTATTAGTAAACTCTTGCTACATTAGACAATACCAGAGCACAGATATCTCAGACTTACTGACTGGGTGCCAAAAGCATCCTCTGTCACTTTGCAATTTGATTTTTAACATCCATCACTTTCATAAAATTATTCTAAAATTTGACATCAAATCTTGAATTATAATTTTGGACATCCTTTCCCATGCAAACGGATCATAGTGTCTCATAGACAGCCAAATAGTTCTGAATATTTTTAAATCACCAATGCATATGTGAGGAGGTTTAATCTGAATGTCAGTCATAACTCGGGCAGCCAGTCTGCATATACATTTTACATCCCCAACCTCTACCTGCCCTCCCCCACTTCCAAGTAATTCAGGACTGGTCTGGACTGGACTTGCTTGCAACTTGTAGTTTAAGGCCTGGACAAACCTAATGCATGTGTACTTCATGTTTTAGATATGCCTTTGTATCCACCTTTTCATGATTAAATGAAACTCAAAGAGGCACCTGGGAATATGCAGAGGACACAGACTTTTGACAAATGCATGGGATGAAAGCAGGTACATGGGTTGCTGTCCTGTGAAAAGGCATGTACTACATGCGTGTATTACAGCATGTAATTGTAGTTAGCAAATGGGTTGCAAAGCAACTGTTGTGTACCATTGAGGGAATGTCAAATTGCTTCCATTTGGATGATTTCTTGTTAATAGAACAATTGAAGCAATGAATTATGCAAAATATATGACCCCCCCCATAAGATATCAAAAAGGCATATGAAAACAATAAAGTAGAGAAAAAAATTAAACCCAGAACAACTTCTGGAGCTGGAAAGAAATATTAATCTAATTAGTCTAATTAACGAAGATTAAAATTTTTAAAGTTATTCTTCTCTTTTTAAATCACATCTAAATGCTGTCATTTGCAAGAGGGGTCCACAGACATTTAAAATGCAAATTGTGTCTCCCTTACCCTAAAGCAATCCTGCAGTTTTCAAAAAGGGTACCTTGAACAGTGCCAGGATATAAATACTTTGCAAATTGTGCAATTAGAAAACTAGCTGAATGTAAGCAAAATCACTCAAAATTATTAACTACAATAGCATAAGGACTCCCCTTAAAGAGACACTCTTAGACCATTACCTTCTTTTTAGTTTTCAAAATGTGTACTAGGTGATCTCAAACAGTTGTAAGCAATTCACATAAAAAGATGAAAATAATGCTTTCTAAAATAGCATGCAGTGATACAAAGTTGAAAGTAAACATTCCTACTTTATTGGGGTAAAATTGTAAAATTCTTCTAAATGTAAGAGTATTGAAATTTTCATGAACAATGAACAAGAACCAAGGCAGGCAGAGTGTTTTTCTACAATGTCAATACTCACCGTAGAGTAGAGAGAGGATGTGCTGGACACAAGTGATAACGAGGACCCATGTACTTTAAAAAAAGGAAAATGAAATATTGATGAAAGCATAAAACCTCCCTCATATAGCTCAATAACTAAACAAGTTTTTAAAATGAGAACCAATTTTCTACAAAGAGCAATTATGAGGTATCAGTATAGAAAAGCTATTGATAGATTTCTCTGCATTAAGAAAGATTGTCCTATACAGATAAAACACTTTGCTTTGTGCGAGGTAGGAGAGTGACCCAATGACATTCGTTTGTTATCAGCAAACCAAGTATTCCTTTTGTTGTTTTGACAAGAAATCACTTGATAAATATAGTCTTTAGAGAAACTACAAAATGAGCTGTTTATACACCTGCCCTTCGATGACTAAATGATTTTAATAAGAGACTATGCTTTGGAAAACAGTTCACACTCCCTGGGGTGAGCTCCCAAGCTTCGCTCTGCACAATGCAGACCCATGTAGCTGTAGTCCATGGGAAGGGTTACTGGGAGATGCAGTGCCATACTTCCACTAATCATCAGAGCAGTCTGTCCAAGAGCACCAAGTGAATATTCCAGGGCTGCAATTTAAAAAATTGGGTTCCTGGACATTCTGAAAATGGCAAGTGAAGACTAAAACTGAAACAAAATTGCCTCTGCTGCTTCTGATGACTCTCCTGAGGAAGTTGACACCCATACAGACTTTTTAAGATAATTTATTTCATTACCTCTTTTTATTTTTGTTTCACAAGCAGGGTTGGGGTTTTTTTTTGTATTTATAATCTGCCAGGATTTGGTAAATAAATTATTTTGCTTTAATAGCTACTTGGGATCTGTATGCCAAAAATTGACACAAGAAGACTTGGATTAGCCAAGTGGACTTTAAACCTAGTTTTGTAATTAGGCAAGTATTTATAGAAATGTGGTATGCTGACCACTGAAACTCTGTGGCTTCCAATATATGTTTGATTTTCAATTTCTACTTTAAATCTCTCAGCTAAACTCCCATTTCAGGTTCACACACAACAGCTCTACACATTACCTCACTTCTTTCACTTTAACCTTCCTCAGAGCTCCTAGCTTAAAATGTACTTGACCTTCCAACAGCATCATTTCATGTTAATCTCTAATGACTGTAAACTGCTGAAAACTGTTTATCATTGCTGCATTGACTTTCATTTACTCAAGCTGATCATGATTATCCACTCCAGCTGGATATGAAACATAATCTATGAAGAAGCTTTCATCAAAACCACTGGTGACCCATTACTGAAATTCTACATTTAACACCTATTTTTCTACGCATAAATTATTTGCCTTGTTTTCTCTATTATTCTTCCGGTGTTTCCTTTGATAATTTTGCTCCTCAGCAAAGGGGCTGTAGTCAGCTCTGTCCTTGAATTATGTTATGTGCTTCTGTGCAGTCAGCCATCCTCTCTGTGCTGGCAACTCACAGCTTGAGTTGTCCTGCACCCTGCTGCTAGTATTACATACCCAGATGTCTTCCTGATATATCATCTAAAATACAGTAGAAGGAATCAAAAAGTAGTTGTCTGTTGTTTAAGCTAGAACTTTTTTTCTCCTCTTTTATCTCATAAATATGAGCTTTAGGGCTGGAGGGAGACTTTTTATTTGCCTATTATAAAAATCATTTATATTGTCATCACTTAGCAGCAAACAAGATTGATGAAATAACATTACAGAGCATATCTCCATGGAATTTTAATTGTCTTTCTCTCCTTTTTTTTAATTAAAGGGTGTGAGAATTTTGCACTCAGGGGAATTCTGTAAATAAACAGATTTACCAGAAATGTTAGGCAGAAGAAAATTTTGCAGTGCATTTAATGAGGAGTTGTCTGGTACACTGTGGTTAAAAAAGAGCAAAAACCAAAACAAAATCAAAAAAATATTCCCCAAGTTTCAGATGTTGCTTATAAAATTAAAGAAAGCAGACCAACAACAATAATCTGCATTAAGCAGGGAGTTCCGATTAAATGACAGAGTTTAAATACAGAAATTCACATAGTGTGTGGGGAAATTAAATGACTACAAAAGAAAGGGGATGCTAAGTAGCACCCGTGTTGGGGAAAAAAAAAGGAAATACAGAAGTAGGAGTAAAGAAGCATAGAAACATGGTACTCAAGGTACATTCAGACATTTCAGATATAGAGGTAAAAAGAATAAAATAATTTTCCAAGAATGGCTTCCTTTCCTCTAAAATTTCCTATAGAGGATTTGTACAAGATACATGGCAGCGCATACTACTGGGTGAAAGAGATATCTTCCATGCTTTAGGGTAAGGAAGGCTTGAGTACAACTCAGCAGAAATAATAAAAGCCTCACAAAATAATTGAAGTTTTTTGTTGCAGAAGAAATATTTTACTAGACTTTAGATGTCTATTTTGGGACCCATTTGCTGATCCAAATAGTAACTCAGTCTTACCTTCTTCCATGCTGTCCCTGAATGAACCTGAATGACTTATAGCTCGTGGCCTCTCCTCTAAGGATGTAGCACTGCCACACAGTTGGGAGTCATCATATAGATCAAAAGAAGTGTCTTGTGCAGGGATGCTGTTTGAACGCATCATGCTGGGTCCAGGAAGGTTGAACTGTGATAGGTTGGTTGGACTCACTAGAATACAAAGCCTTATTAATGAAGCACATTTACATTAAATGAATTTTGGTTCTGCACAACACTGTAATGTAGGATGAGCATGGTTAAGTGGCTCTTGAGAAACAGAAAGGGTTTTAATCCTACATTTAAAGCCACCACAAAAAAGTGAAGCAGATGACCCTAAAGGAGCTGAAGCCGGATGAGATTAATCCTGTAAAACACATGGTAACACACTGGTGTCTGAACACACTTACTCTGTCAGCCCAGGACAGATAATCAGTGGGAGAGATTCAAAAGTTACAAAGGAATAAGAAGTCATAAGTATTTTTCATAAGTATCTCTTCTAATTGTTCAATATCTGTATTTTATTGTTATATGCCCATATTACTGACTGCTAGTAAGATCAAAGTTTATTGGCATATGCAAGACATTTATCCTTTGATTTTCAGGAGCACCTACCACCATATTAGGTTAAAATTCTTGCACAGACCAGTTGAATCTCATCTTAATAAAATAGGTGTAGTCTGATCACTCGTGGCTGAAACCCAGAATAGCACTGATGAACTTACTTTAAGATTTTGCAAAGTTTGTTTGGCAGTAGGAAGGAAAGCCTGGATATGGTCCACCTGGACCACACAAACTCAGTGTCTAGAAGGAAAAGCTAACTGTGTTCAGCCTCAATGTTTGGACTTTTATTTTAGATCATACAAGATATGCCTTAAGTTATAAACTACCAGAACAGCTGTGTTGTGAGAGCAAATTACTCCACAGGGCTATGATAATGGAAAGAAGCAAAGTGACAATGACAAAATAAATTTTAAACCCCACAATCTCAATGCTCTCTGTTGTGAGCACAAAAACTATGAAAGAAGGAAAAGAAACACTGCTTACAAAGAGCTGTGTCTAAAACTACAGGAAGAAAATGAGAAGCAGTGCCTTGCTTAGGATCCAATTTAATTTTTAAAAGTAGCTTTGTTCAACTTATTTTCCCAGATGTAATAAAGACCGACATTTGTATGTCTGATCAAGTTTCTTTTGAGTGATTGTAACCTATAGATACCATAAGCTGTGACAGAGCGATAGAAGTGTTAATGCTTCAAAGGTTGTAACTAATTCCTCAGTAAGTGCCTAAACCATAAAAAGCTCATTGTGAACTTTGGTATGTGTCAAGGGAAGTGCAAATAAGCAGTTTTCTATTAAGCATTAAAGAAAAAAATTATCAAGAAAACTAAAATTGTGCTGGATTAATCTGAAACAAGACCCAGAAGAACAAAATCTAAATCTTGACCTGTAATCAAAAAAAATCTGCAATGTGAATCACATCCCAAAATACTACATGGTATTCCAGATTAGGATGTGGATTGGACCCAGTGCAGTTATAGCCAGGTCCAGCTATCAAAACACATTGGAAAGGTCTATCTCAAAGCAAACCTCTATGTAGAAAAAAAGAAATGTTTAATGTCTGGGTTGACATTCACTAAAACCACTGGAAAGAATCCTACTGACTGTGAAATCTAAAAGATGAGTAGCTTTGAACTAGAAGCTAATTTCCAGCTCTGCTCCAAATTTTTATCTCCTTGGGCAATTCATAGAGAATCTGTGCATTTTTTTCTGTATGCAAAATAGGAGACACACTGGGCCATTCCATTAACAACACTGTGAGTTTCCTTCATTAGTGACGTACCACAATATGATGATGGAGATGTAAAAGAAACTACCTAGTTTGGAAGATGAAGAAATATGAAAGGTTGAATTTTCTGTTAGAGAGTGGGAGAAATAGTTAAGGGAAACAGCATTTACCCAGGTTGGAAAAGTGATATTTGCCAGCTGCAGATGAAGACATAGCTGAAGGAGAAACAAGCGGGGACTGACTGCCAGTGTCTTGCAGGCCTCCAGTTGAATGGGAGCGTAGCCATTCCTTGCCTTCCTCCTGACTTGTCTGCCGGGATGATGGTGTGTATCTGAAAAACCACAGCTGACATGCTCAAAACAATGACAAGGTGATGTCTTGGAAAGAAACTGATGACATACAAATACTCTTCACCAGTTAGATAGTAAACTCTTGGAAAGCATCAAGTCCAGCAAGGTGATTATTACCAGGGATTTTAACAAGGTAAAATTTACCACCATATTACAACAGAAAAAGTACAGGACTTGAACCCCCTTCCTTCTTAATCCCCCTCCCCAAAACAGCATTCTTTTCCTTTGAGGAGATACGATAATCTATAGCAGACAGACAACTGAGCTGACAGGAAAGGACTTCAAAGCCATAGGAAGTGCACAGGTTGATGCAAAAGCTTGGAATCTGTATGGTTAGGATGGGGAATGAACCGACTAAAAGCCAAGAAATGTAATTAGCCACTTACAAAACGACATCTGCCACAGAACATGTGTGTAATTGGTTAGAGGACAGGAGTGAAACAGATCAACAACTCTGAAAAAGGAATTTGCATCGGTAATGACAGCTACTCATGGTCATATGTGAGAGGTCTGCTGCTCTGAGTGCTACAGCCATTGTGTCCTGCCCAAAACTGGGGGGAGGGAAAGGGACAGGAAAAATACACAATAACAGAAACAAGTTCTCTGGAAGGAAGAAGTTTGGCAATCAAATCATTCATCAACTGCTTCCAATGGCAAACCAATAAAACAAGTGCAATGTGACACGTGACACATGGGCTAAGAAGGAGACCTCATAACTCACTGGCCCAGCCTCTCTTGGCTGGGCTGGAAGAAGGGCAATTCTGTCAGTGGTTAAACATTAAAATGTGCAGGCAGCGTGGATCTTAATCAAGAGATTGTTTTCAGCAATGTCTGCAATAGCCAGCTTTGTTCAGCACAATCTCCTTCTGATAAATGAGCACCTTCTTCACCACTGTCATGAGCCATCAGTGTTCCCCAAACAGCAGAGCAGAAAGGGCTTTGATATGCTTACTTCAGGCTTGTGAGACACAAGTGCTTCTGCTTAGAAAGAAGATTAAATGAACATGTAAGTTCTCATGTTGTGCTTGGGCTTTTCTACAATATTTTATGGCACTAAACCATCTTGTTCTTATTAAATATTTACTTCCTTTCTCCTTTCAAAATGACAGCTATGAGATTTACCTTTAAATGTATTAGATCACAGCATTTCCCAGTGGTTGTCAGATTGGCAAAATGAGAATTAAGGATCTGAGTTTTGGAATGGGATCTCTGCACATGAAATCAAACTGACATTTCTTCTTGGCTAACTAATCAGGCTCACATGCCTATAAGCAGTTTTCCCACTCAATTTCACTTCCAGCATGTAGTCACCATTACAGCTGCACAGCCACAAACCTCCCACTGTATCCTTGCAGGATTCCCATTATGCTTCTTTTGTGTCTTCCACCTTTTCCATTCTCTCCAAATCCAAAAGGATTGTTTTGGGACAACAGGAAATTTGACTAAATTCTTATTAAGGAACAGCTTGTGCAGAAAGGCAGAAGGTGCTTTATGGTGATAACAGTTTAGCACCACCTTAATATTTCACAAATATTGTTTATTCATAACTCAAGAGATATACTGTGAAATTTCAGTGACTGGAAAGTGGTAGAGTGTCTTTGCGCACCTACATATATCCTTGCTTGCCAGATCTTTTTCCTGAACTGTGGAGATAGGCTTCCATGCCTAATGAGCCCGGCAAGGTTACTTAACAATCCCCTTTTGTAACCATGAAGCAGAGAAGAAGGGGGATTAAATCTGTTTTCTGTGATGAAGACAGCTCTGTTTAGTAGGGAATCAGTAACAAAGTTGGACTCTGAGTATTGCTGCATAAAGGACCAAGAAGACTATCTGGAGAAGGACTCATACTTACAAACCTTGGATAATAAAATTAGTATTTCCTACCCCCTACCCCCTACCCTTTAGTAGATCTTCAATTCAAATTGCATGAGTGTTTGCATTTAGAGTTCAAGTTCAGATCCACCTCTAAAACCTTGTTGCTCTCAGTAATGTTTTCATTAATTAGTCCTATTAAATTGCGTAAGTATCTTGTTATATCTCTTTTAGCTTTCCAGGATTCAATGCCTTTTAAGATTCATTGCATAAGTAAATGATCCTTAAAAGTATTTACTTCCCATGATATATCTTGAAAGAAAAATTATTCATTAGGCAGACTTGGGAAGAAAAATTCTGTTGTTAAAATCTACATTTTCTGGTTTGAATCTAAATTCCAAGAATTCTGTTGGAAACAGGATCAACAAAAGGAGGAAGAAAAGTAGAGGCAGTGTAGAAAAGGTTACAGGAAAACAGAGAAGCAGCAGTCATGCTCAAAAAAAAATATATACCTTAATCCCTTTTTGGGTAGTGTATTTCTGTCAAGCTGCATGCTGTTAAAACAAAAAAAAACCCCTAAGGACATACAGTAAACAGAACTGTTCAGAATAACAAATTTTAAGCTCTAGGTTTGTGTGCATAACAGAAGGTCATTTAATGCTTTTTAATATAACTTTCATGATAAATCGCTTAGTCATTGGAGAGGACAATAGGACATGGACTGCTGCACATTCGTTTTTCATCTAGACATGTTCTGGGCTCGGTCAATAGCAATTTGGAGCCAGTCCAAGTCAGAAACAAGTGTTTCTTTACCATTTCTAACCTTTCTACAGCTTCACCCTGCAATCTGCATGAGAATCATATGGTCACAGTATGAATCTTTCTTTTTCACAGTTGCCTATGGTAAGCCAATAGATTTCATAAAGAAATGAGGGTTGTGGCACCTGCTAAGGGACAGCATGGCCTTGCCAGAAGCCACATAACAGCTCTGCATGTAGAAATACGTGCTAAAGATACAGACTCTTGGCTTTCTGTTGAGGGAATCACATAGTAAGGTGATGGTGGGGTCTACAAAAAGTCGCACCACAATAACATTGTTCCATATTCATGCACACAGGGTGGCTGATTACCCAAAATCTGTGGCTGGAGTTTCCCTAATTTAAACCCCATCAACAGAAGGGCACCCACTCGCCTTCCTTCCAACAACTGTCATTTGGGCATTTTGTCATAAAGTTTTGGTCTCTGATTAGTGTGGATTGAACTAGTTATCACAAAGTATTGCAATGTTCTTCCCTTAAGAATATAACCATGTCACCATGGATTAAATGGTGAAATAGCTTTAGAAAGCTCTGTATTACCTCTGAGAGAAACAGTAACTTAGGTTGCTTCCTATCCAAGAAAATTCCCACACCTTTATTAATGGTGATTTCCTACTGTGCTGGGGGTTGATGAGTGTTCTACTGTCACATAACCCTGATCCAAGTAGGTAAAACCAGTGTAAACATTGTTGACATTAATAATCCATTACTACTAGGGCTCAAACTAAAGGAAGCAAAGCACTCTTACCACCAGGAAGTATTACAGACAATTTTAATAATTTAATAAGGGCCTTGTTCTGCATGTGAAGAAAGTAAATGGAAGGAGAAACTTAGCAAAATTTTAGCAAAGGCCCAGCTATCATAGTCTGTGTAAGAGTAGTTCCATGTCAGAGGACTGTATTTCCAGCATTGTTCTCCCAACAAAACCAACAGGACCAAGAATGGTTGATAAAAAGACAACATAAATTAGAATGTGTGATTTTTAGTTTGTTACAGAGAAAAATGGGGCCTTAATGTTCCTTTATGTACCTCTAAATTTAACATAAAATAAAATCATGCCCATAATAACACCAGTTTCTTCTGCAAATACTTAAAAATCCTAATGATCAATGTATTTTTTAATATTACTTTAACTTGAAGATATATGTATTTTAAAATAATCTATAAAATATCTATCTAAAAATAAAGGAGTCAGTACTCCTTTAAAGCAATCCGCAAGGCAAAAGTTAAGTCAGTCAGTTGATGAGGCTAATAGTGACCATATGATTTTGCAAAAAACCTTTCAAATTCAGATACTCAAATGAAATAGGGGTGACTATTCCTCAACATAAGCATGGAGCTAGTGCAGCCGCATAAAAGTGAGTGTAGAAAATGCTCATTCTGTGTTTTTAAAATACTAAAGCTTATGAAGATGCTCCTAGATTTAAGAATTTAACCATGGTTTCATGTTACTATTACTTCAGAACAATAAATGCCCTTATCCTTTCAGTATCTGAAATCATTTACCCACCAAAAGCTGAGTACATTACTTCTACAGAAACTGGACTTTTGGTAAACAGAACGGAATTGACCTCAGATTTCTAAACAAGATATAATAAAAAATTCAGTCCTTTGCTAAAAGAAGCAAGGCATACATGAACAAATACTAATATAAAGTGAGGACGAGATTATCCGTACATTCCTGATGTTTTCCTTTGTCATGCCACTTGCAAAAGGCAGTCTTGCAGGAAGATGCATGCAGATGTAGGCTGAAGCTATCAAGCCCACTGTATCTAGTTCTCTTTTGTTTATTTTGAACTTCTGCAACTGACTGCAACTTCTGTTACAGGAAGCCTGACAATTCTCAGTTTCCTACCTGCCCTTGGTGTTCAGGTTACCTTGGGAAAGGGCCATAATACTATATCCTTGGGCTATGTATATACCTGTTTCAGAGCTGTTAGTGAATAAAACAAATTACTGCAGGCTAAGAAACGACTCAAGAGGTCTATGACAGGCTGGACCATGCTGATATGGCTCTTATAAATGAGTTTCTACAAATGGTTGAGCACATGAGAAAATCTGATACATGATGCACTGTGTTTCACACCTTAAAAATCACAACCATCAATTATGATAATTGAAAGTTTTGAAGAGCTTAAGTGGATTTCAGTGCACTTGTATGGCCCTCCAAACTAAACACTTTTAAAGCAAACCAGAGAAAGCCAGCCCCATAATTAGAAATCACTTCCACTCTACCAATCTTAAAATGCAGCTATTACTGCTGATGAGACCACTGTTAATTTCTATATTTCTGCATTTTTAAGCATCTCTTGCTGTGTCACTCAGACCAAGCAGAAGAAAACCACAAATTTGCAATGCCTAACAGCAATTAAGGACTCGAAAGAACTACTGGTGATGTGTCCACCAGGAATATTTTACAATTAAAGCAGAGATATTTCACCAATTAATCCCAGAAGATATTTATTATTTTAGAGAATAAGTACCTGAATAACCTATTTTAATCCTTCTAGATTGTCGTAAGGTAAAATACAAGTGTCCTTACGTATGGGGAGTGACACTGCTGTGACAACAGAATTAAACTTGTCTAAATAAATACGGCTAGTGCAAAACCAGCAAAAGGCCTGAGAGAGATGCAGAATTTGTTGAAAAAGCTAGTATTTCACTAGCATTTACTGAGGCTATTTTCTTTCTATGACAATGCAAAAGAATCTTACTGAATGACAGAAAATTTGGCTGGAGTAAACTCCAGGAGTTGTCAGGGAGTGCTGTGTTAATGCCACACCATCGCTCAGTGGGTAGCCTGAACACTCTCTGTGGGCAATGTCTCATCATCCCTGGAGGGATGTGCAGGCAAATGTAGCAGAGACCTTTCAAATTTGCTGTCTCCATGGCAGGCGGCTGCTTTATTTGAGGCAATCAAGGGCTACTCTCCTTCACAGAAAACACAGATGTAGCATGAGGTTCTATTCTCATTCTCAGGGTTCTTTCCAGCTGCATCAAATCTTCCTAAAACTTCATATGCCAAAGTTTTCAATTTAAAGCCTTAGCATGAAAAAGTAGAATGGGATAGCTACTTTTTAAGACTAATATGTGATATTTTCATTTTCAAAATGCTTTGTGCCAACAATGGCACTACAACTCTGTAGCCGCTTTCTGCAAAACAGCCTCATCATTTTCCATTTTGTATTTGTGCAAATATACCCCGCTCAGTTATATCCCTTTAGAGTAGCAAGCCTTTGATCACTAATCTTCAATAAGTCTTTACCAACCAGTCAAGCATCTTTATTTTCCCCATTTGCTTATGAGAATGTTATTTGGAATAGCACTTAAAGCTTTACTAAGTTCAAGATTTTTATTGCATCTACTAACTCCTTTCCTATATTCAGAAAGCCTGTTTTCCTGCAAATGAATTAAATCAGTCTTATTTAAAAGACTGTTTATGACTAATCCCATGTTATCTGTTACTTAACCCATTTTGTTTAATCTTTCTTATCTTTCTAGGCAAGATGGCCTTCCTGTAATGCCACCACCCTTCATCTCAGGTCCCCTAACTCCTTCCTCAGCACAGACTCTTTGAAAACTCTTCTTCAGTACTAATGACTGCAGGGTTATTTCAGATTGTGTCTGAAGCAGGGAAATGAAAAGTTTGTCAAGTCCAATAAACTGGAATAATCTTCAACTTTTTTATTTCCTCTTAGTATGTTTGCCATTAGTGATCTTTATCTATCAAATTGCAGTTAATGCTTCAAGGAAGCAAACCCGTATTTTTTCTATCACCTATTATTAGCTCTATCTTACCCTTGAGTTTTTCCTAGGCTTTCTCTGCTTGCTATACATTGCTTTCTAGCTGTATCTAATTGTACACTTTGGTCTTTCTGACTTTGTCTCTACAATATATTAGTACATCTGACTATTTAGACTGCTGATTCAGTCTTTTGCAAGCTCAAGTGAATGAAGAAAAAGAAAAGGCTTCTTTGCATACAATTTTTTATGTTATGCCCTCCTGTGTTTAGTATTGCCAGAGGCATTTCAAATATAAGCTGAGTTTACAGAGGAAAAAGGACATAATCTACAGCCAAACGTATCTGTCGCCAATATTGCAAATTAATGCTTTTGTCATGAAAAAACCACTTTGCTACATGTAATTTTTAATATATAAAATTGTTTAGAAATAACTCAGCATTTGTGTCAGACTCTTCAGAAAAACCAAACCGCAACCCCCCCTATTGGGGCTATAATTCAAGAAATTACACCATTTACTCAAGGTACATACATTCCTTTGAGGCCATATCAACATGAAAAAAGGCTCTCTCTGGACTCAATCATAATATCCCCATATGAACAAATCTGAAACTTAAAAATATTGCCAAAGGCAAAGTATTTGGAACATTGAAATTAAGTCACTGAACAAATACATGAAGTATTAGTAGTGGGGGTTGCTCAGGAGCTTAAGCCAAGGCATAAACATGTGAAATGTGATGTTTAACATCTTCTGTATAAATATAATTGGCATAAATTCATACTCTTCCACATCATTCTGTTGATCTCAGAATCCATATATGTAGCACTGATGGACTTTATAAGCTCAGTATTAATAATTACCTCCTAAGAAATATTGTTACATTTGAATCATGCCACACAATTCAAATTTCTATTTAAAACTTAAAGGCACACTGCAAATTACAAATTACTCATGTATCAGTGTATTTTTATCTACTGTTGTTAACATACATTATATTGGTACACACATGTTTTATAGTGTAATTATATTAGTAAGAAGTGTGATTTTTAGCTGATATAGTAATACTTATGAACGTAACATAAGAGAAAGAAATGTGAGGAAAGTTTCCATATAGACTTGTCAAAGAAGTTTTAGCACTTTGGTTTTGCTTGTGGTTTTTTTTAATGCTGGTTCAATGAAAGTGAAATCTTTCTATGGAAAGGATTGGCATTGAAAAATCTTGGGGTTTTATAAAGGGAGAAAAACCACCAGATATTGTATAAAAAAAGAACTTTTTTCCTTTAAATGATTGTGTTGTCAAACAACTAACTAAGTTCAAAATACACTGACTAAGTATAATTTTCTTTTTTAGGTCATAGTCTAATAAAATTGCCTTTCAGTCCCCCATGTGAGACAAGAGTTTCACTGTCAAATCTTGAAAATTTTCACAAGAAGTGAAAATTACTTAGTGCTTAGCAAAGACTATTTTTCCTCTCTTGCAACAGCCTAATAAATGTTCCACAACTGCTGCCTCCCTCACCCTCCTCCAAAAAACAAAACAAAACAAAACCCCCCAAAATTTTGGTACAACTGTGCCAGTCTTGTTGCACCTGTTTATAATGTACCCTCTATGGTAAAACATCTGCATATCAAAAAGATCTTCAAGAGAGCAAACTGAGGAAAACACTTTCTTGCATTTCTTTGTGTGTTCCAGACACTTGCCAGGACTGAGCATATAGTGAGGATCCCATCTTGTAAACTGTCTCCCTGCCAGTGAAACTGCATTTCAGTAAGAATCTGTGTAATGATACTATGTAAGAAGCAGCTTGTCAGGACTGAGTATTTTAAGGCATGTCTCGTCATTTGAAGGCCAGGATCAACCAGGTCTGCCTGTGCTTTGAGATAATGGGAAGAAAAGTGGTGAGATTCACAGCTGGAGGTTTGCTCACAAGAGGGCACTGATACAGCTTTGGAGCTGCCAATTGCTGGGGCAGGAGGTGGATCCAGCACACAGGAATCATTTCGTGGCTGTTGGCTGTTTAGATTTGCCTTTAATTAGACAATTTTCCCTTTTCTCTTGTTGTTCTCCAGAACAAGGGAACCAAAAAAAACTTCTCAAGATAGAAAAAGTGCTTGTAAAACCTTAAAAGGCAATTGATTCCACATTCAGTGCCTTTCAGCTTTCCTTCCTTCCTGCCTGCCTTCCTTCCTTTCTTCCTTCCTTCTTTCCTTCCTTCGTTTTTTTACATAAAGGACTAAGCTGCGAATTAAAGTGTCCCTTTAGCAAAACAAAAGGGTTTATTTTTTGGCTCCTGTCCTTTTGCCTCTCACTGATTTTGTGGTCACTGTATCTATAGGGAAGCTCACCTTTCCGAAAGAGTAGATCTGACGCTTCCAGTCCTCATGAGCAGGCTCTGAACTTCCTGAGTGCTTGTTGTCAGTCCAGAGAGAGAGCCATGATGGCTAAGAGGAAGGTCAATAGACTCGGAACTGGTGTGAAGGCTAGTCATGGACTGGTAACTTGGTGTGTCCTTACTGCCCGCTGACGAGCTGCTCAGGTTTGCAGCCCACACAAGACCACCTGATGTAAAAGAGTGCACTGAGGCAGGACTGGAAGCCAAGGAGTGACTTAAGCTTACAACATCTGCATTTAAGTCCGAAGGTTTACTGAAGAGAGGGCTGCTGCTACCACTTTGCCCACCTGCACTGCCCATGCTGCCTGTGCCC
The DNA here is from genome assembly GCA_026770055.1 of Myrmophylax atrothorax. Lineage (NCBI taxonomy): Eukaryota > Metazoa > Chordata > Aves > Passeriformes > Thamnophilidae > Myrmophylax > Myrmophylax atrothorax. Next base: position 38,188,503 of record JAOXXN010000265.1, on the reverse strand, counting down.
GAGGATGGCGATTCCAGGCTGCCTTGCCGTGCCAATGTGGTACTAGGGCTGGGCATTGCCGATGTGGGTTTCACACCTTCAGTACTGGGTGCAGAGGCAGCTTTACCACTTGCCTTGGCACCAAACAACCTAAATGTAAAACAAATAGCTTTAGAGAAACTGATAGCCACATTAAACATTCATGGCGCAACATCCTAAGAGCCAAACTACACATTAGTAATTACTGCTACTAAAATCAAGCCTACCTAGTTGATCAATTGCAGCGCAAAGTTAAATTCACTTAACCATATCACAATAATCAGGGTTTCTTTCTTTAGATACAGCTCTCGTTCCCTCCTATTCAAATGTGCTCTTTGCCCATAGAGACCCTCCCAGAGAGAGGTAAAATAATCACATTTTTGTCTTAGTTCGTAAACAGATTACACTTTCACCCAAATTCAGTAATTAAGTGTTCCCAAGTCATTAGGTTTTACATCTCTCACTTCTCAAATCTGCTAAAATGATTGCAAAAAACACTTGCAAAATCCTTCATATTTTAATAAACATCTAAATATTTGTGCAAAATTTCCCGCTCGTTCTTTTGTGCAAATGGTTATATCAGTCATCAGTCATGTAGTAACCACTCAGACAGAATAAACTGCACCACGGTTAAATGGGCTCAGTTTGTCTCCAAGGGCAGTAATGACAGAAGTGTATTTCACATAATTTCTTCCAGCAATTCTAGAGAAGAAAATTCTACAGTGATGATGGAAAACTAAATTGCAATCCTCTCAAACTAAAAGGTCATGTGATGTTTTAATGTATTTCTGGAAATATTTTAAGCAGCAGTTAAGGTGCAGCTCACAAATTAATAGTAAATAAATGCAAAAATTATCATGATATAAATAAGCAGCTCTAATAACATAAGAATACATTTTCTGTATTACCAAGCCCACAATATTCAGCTGCAGCTCCCCAGCAGCCTGGAGATGCTGTTTTGGTAATTAGGCACAAGAGGGCACTATTGGCTTTTTCTCCAGCAGTGCAAGTGCTCCATCTCAACCTACACTTCAGATTTATACTTCCAGAAATGTTACAATAGGGGATTTCCAATTGAAATTTAGCCTTGCCGATGTTTGTGATGAAAGATGTAACAAAGCTGCTAAGATAATGAAATGTTTGTAGCTGGAGCTCCCAACAATGTGAAAGCAAATCTAAATCTTTATAATTTAAAGAGCTCTTCAGTTCTCCATCCAGAATATGGCATCTCCTGTTACAGTAACAGAATGTGTCTGAACACAGTGTACGTTTTCCCTCTGGGGGCTTACCAGAATATTGAGAGGGAATTTCTTATGTGGCCAAACTTAGAGTCATAGAGTATCTTGAGTTGGAAGGGACCCATAAGGATCGTTGAGTTCAACTTACAGGCTTCAAACTGTTGTTATGGTTATGTACCTAAAATGCTTAAAGATCAAGCAGCAGCCATTTCAGGCCTGGGAATGCATTTAAATCCTAAAGAAATAATTGTGTTGTGTGAAAAGTATTACCCTTTTATTTTTCAGTACTTGATTCTCTGTTTGTGGCAAAATGTGCCCTGGAAAAGCTTTTTGTACAGTACTTTAACACATTGAAAATCCCTGCTTTATATATTGCAACTTCAGGAAATCATAGAAATGCACTAACCTTCGGAACGTAGGGGAGGCAATATCTGGGTATTTGGATCCTGGCTGTCTAAGTCCTGGTGTGCCAGAGGCGCTTGCCGAAGTTGGGCTGGATTTAGGAGAACTGGACAGCGAGACACTTTCAGAATCAGACACTGCCACCTTCTCTTTTTCCTTGTCTGTCTGGTTGATGGTGACAGGGCTGGACCGCCCAGACCCAATCTTGCTTGGCTCTCGCAGTTTGGTGGCAGCAGCCCCCGCAGATTTGCTACTCACATTGGAGTCAATGCTGCTGGTGCTGGAGCGGTGGCCGCCCCTGCCAGGGATCCCACTGCCGCTGGATTTTGATGGGCGAGGCAAACTTCGATACTGCAGAGTTGTCTTGGAGCTCACATGCAGGATGCCATCATCCTGGTTTTGGGAACCATCCAAGCTCGTTTTCCTCCCTGCGCTGGACTTCCCACCAATGGCTGAAGATTTTGGCATTTTTCCTAGAGTTGCTGACCCACTTGTGATGGTCGCTCCACTTGTGGTGATTATGGTAGAAGATCCCAACCCAGACTTCTTGAATCCAAATGACCCTGTAGCAGTTGATCTTCCAATGCCAGAGGGGGGCTTTTTTCCTTCATCACCACTGCTTTTTCCTGCATCTGATGGAGAGCGCTGTATGGAGGAGCCTTTCAGGGGAGTTTTCACTTTTTCTGAAGCTTTTGCATCATCGGTTTTTCCTAAATAAAAGTGTATTTGCAAAGGTCACTTGTGTTTAAGCTGTAATGTCTCAATATCTAATTACAACAATATATGACTACAATTTCAAAATGAAAAAGTACAGAAACAGAAAAACTGCCCTAAGAAAATAGACCAGCTGGGTCTTTAGTCTCCCATTGGCTGTCAGTAGCAGGTATGACACATTACAGGTAAACATTAAGTATTAAAAGTTTGAAATTCCCCTGAGGACTTCTACTTTCATATATAGCTGGTGAATGTAGCCATAGAAAATTATCCTGAATGAACTATAAGGAATTTTATTTTACTTATTATTTTTTGTTAACAGAATTTCTATATGAAAGAAATATTAATTGAAAATAAAACATTACATGTAATTAACATTTCCCAAAGTATGACACTAATTATACATGTAGAAATTACTGGTCCTTATTGAGTTCTTTGGTTTTCACTCATTACATTTTTTAGCTTATGAATGTTTGTTCTGATTTTTGTTACACAAAATTATCAGGGAGAGATTATGTTATCATGATACGAATCTTGATTTGTAACAATTTTATCTACACCTGTTAATAGTCTTTGTCATATCCTTGATATCTTCTCAAGATTTTGGATTTTCTGAGAGGTTGTCTTCAGTGCTGAACAGGCACTTAACTATATAATGCATATTTCTATGTAATGTTATTGTAACTTTCAGAAATGTTGAAATAAGATATTCTCTTCTAGCTTAACAGGAAGTACCCTCCTTCTATTTTACAAATAGATTAAAAATGCCATTTCACTTCTAATTTCTCTTTAAGCACCTATTGTATGCTACTAACAAGGAACAACTACACTGCATAACAAAGTTTTTAATTTACTCTTCAACTGATTATGGAAGTTTTGGCAGTTTGTGTTCTAATTTCTCTTAAGAAACTAAAATGTAACAAAGAGCAGCACCTGCAAGTCTGAACTAAACCACTCCTATTTTTGTTCAGTTCACATTTGATGCTACATAAACACATGCACATGCCATGATATGAATCAGACCTGGCAAGTATACAGACCATTAGGATGTGCTTTAAAAATAAGCCCTCGATTCTGTGTTACACAGTGGCTCCCTACTCATCTTCAGCAAAACAGAGCTGGTACATTTACCTTGGCATGCAGTAAACATTTTACTATCTCCATTTTTTATTTTATATTTTATTTTATATTTTACACCTCTCTATTAGAGGGGTGTAATTTCTGTACCCATATGATCACTGACCATGTCAATGCTCCTCAGGGATCTTATAGACCAGAGACTGACCAATGTTAAGCAGTTCATAATTGCAAAGAAACAAAAGGGGTTCTTGAAAGATTTGAATTTATTCTGAGATCTTTGTTAGTTGCCTTTGCAACTGGCGGTTGAAGCATGCTTATGAACTATTTTGTCAGGATATGAAAAAGTTCCAGAAAGTGTTCCACAAAGAACCCACATTTCCCTAGTAAAATGATGGATTAGGATTAGATGGTTTTAATAATTATCCTTTCCACAATTTTTTGAGTTTTTGCTTCAAACCCAGATTACAGAAGAGGTTACTGCATCTGAGAGGCCTCCCAAAATTAGGTAAGAAGGCATCTGGAACTGAAACTGTGTAAAAAGACAAGTTTGTTTATTTTTTTTTATGTCTTAACAGTGGTCTATACAACACCCACAATATCTGAAATGTGGCAACTCAGCTTTAGTCCAGAAATAACTAAAAATATAATTTTGAGTCTCCTCACTTGAATGTTTAGTCTTTTTGACTCGGCTTCTAATATTAGGCCATTTCTATGCATATGTCCAATTATAAAAAGTAAGGTTTTCTAGAGAACAAGGATAAGGCATAGATAAATCCAAAAATACTTTTCAGAATTCTTTAATAGAAGCTGACATACACAAATGATAGTACAACAAAATTTAATCACGTTTTTTGTTATGGATGCATTCATGTGTGATTAATAAATTATTAGTAAGCAGTGTAGCAAACTAACAGTTAGAGAGATGAACAAGTTAGTATATTATTACGGTCTTGAC
>JAOXXN010000265.1:38172155-38183996 GCA_026770055.1 Myrmophylax atrothorax | reverse complement strand
ACATGAACAATTTAGTATATTATTATTGCAATCTTGGCTTACAGTCATTTGTGGGAGGAATTACCAGTCTGCTTACAGTTCCTGACGTCTGTCACAAATATACAATAGCCATCAATTATTTTTAGCCCACTAAAGATTCCTTACTGCCTATAGATGAATTCTAAGTATAAAGCTTTGATTTTCAGTACTGTAGTCTAAACTACAGAAGTTTCCTACCTGGAGTCTTGAGTGCACTTGTTCCTGCTTTGTGCCTGGACTGAGTTGTTCCTACTTGTGCAGTCATGCCTCTTCTCCAAGATCCAGTCTGTGATACAGAGAGAGATGCTTTCTGACCCCCCTTCTCTGGCTCTTCAGACAGTCCAGAAGGAAGGCCTTTCCACTTGCCACTGCTGTCTACACTGCTGTCAAAGTCTTCCTCTGGTTTCTTCAGTTCTTCAGTGCTTCCCCAAGTTTCACTGTCTGTAACTGAGCGCTTCTCTGAATCCGTCTTCAGCTACAAGAGATTTGCATGAGAAATGGTCAGTCCCATCTTCATTATTTGCTGATTCCTTAAATCACAGGAGGGGAGGAGAATAAGCATATGGATTTATTTGCAGCAAGGACCACAGAAACTTCCCTCCTAAAACAGTAGTATCCTCATTTCAAAAGTTTAAAAACATTCCCATTTGCAGAAGTAATTTCTCTTTTTTTTTTTAATTTTCATAAGACTTCATCCATAGCCTTCATAGATAAACCATAATGAAGTGAAACATAATTACTCTAATCATCAGTGGTGATACTCTACTTTTCCTCACCTCCATCTGAATTTCAAAAGTGAATCACTGTGCTGAGAGGTTTTACTAAAAGCTTGGGTGAGGGAATTCCTAAATATACTACTAAAACCACCTCAGTCTAGTTTCTTGCCTTTTCCTACCCAGACCTTCTACTGACTGAATTAGGAATATTGCTCCAACATTACAGAGTATGCTGTGCCACCAGTGAGCAAGGAAAACATCATCAAAATTATCTGTGCTACAGCTGATGGGTTTTCTACTGGTCTGTCTCCACAGAAATAGTTTCCAACAAGAAGCTCACTCTAGCTGTATCAACTTGCAGAGCAGCAGAGAGGCTTACATGAGCATTACCCATCAGTGGTGTGAAGGCAATCATCTGGGCTTGCACTCTCTCTGAAACTCAGACCCCTGCGGAAGATGCACCAGTGAGGATCTAACCCTCCTGTGACACCTGCTCTCCCTGAGGCATGCAGATAAGAGGAAGGGAGTGCTGCAAGGAGCAGCCCAACAAAACAGAGTGTAGAAGCTGTGAAAGTGGTTTAAATAGAAACGTTGGAGGCTGACCCTACCCTCTGTGTTTGACAGGACTGGCGCTCTTTGTGCTGAAAGGCTGCCCAGTGTGACCCTTCCTCCTGTGTTTTCCTGCAGCCTCCTGACCTCAGCTTCAAGCCTTATTTGCACATTACCATCTCATCAGTCCTGCTTGTCTCTGTCTCTCTAAACCAGCAAAAACGTGGTGCTGCTCTCAGGTATCACCAGACTAAGAGGGGCTGCAAAGTGGATGGCATTCAGGGATGGACTATTTATTGGACTGTGCTGTCACAACTCCTTCACCACAGAGCCCCTTATATGGCTGTTTCCTAGGCACTGTTGTCATGGGTAGGATTAATACTGATTAGATGACCGACAGATTTATCAGTTCCTGTTCACATATTTGTCACCTGAGGTGGACAAAAAGCAAAAGCCTTCTGCATTTCCAGAATTTCATATGGGCTTTGGAGATGATAGGACAGATTTTGGGTAAGGATGAGTGGGAAAAAAGCCTAAGCAAACATCTACAAAAATATTGCAGGTCTTTTAGAAAAGAGTTTTCATTACAGTTATTGTTACAACATGTGTAACATGTAACAACATACTGCCAGAACTTTTCCAATAAATGAATGGCTGTAAACACATAATTATACATTTCAAAAGCAAACTTCATATTTTCCAAGAAATGGCAAATACAACATCTTCTAAAAGCCTCTCTTGACCATTATGGTGATTAATCCTCTTAATAAGAAAACAACAACAAAATATGTAATTTATGCCTCAGGGTACCGCCAGATCTCACTGCTCCAATCACTTAACAAGACTGAGAAGGGGATCTCTGTGCTGTGTATGTCTTACGCCTGGAGAACAGCTGAAAAAATATATATTCTGTTCATCTCAGCTTCTGACTAAGATTGCCAGCTAGCACGGAGTACATTGAGTTCTGGTTAATCTGCCTCATAAAGGCATACCTGATAAAGGTCTGTTCCTAGTCTTGAAAACATAAAGCAACTGTAGAATTAAAGTAAAATTTGAACAGGTGTGGCATCTCAGCCTATCGCTGAACAACTTGCAAAGAGAACAGAGGTTTATAGAGCAGCTAGAACATGAGATCACCCAAGAAACCCCACAAGGAGTTAAATAGTCAGCCAAAGATTTCTCAATCCTGATGATGATGCAGTGGAACAAGTAAGCCAGAACTAGGTGGCCAACACTGTTGATGTGACAGGGAAGACTTTGATCTTCAATTAGCCACCATGGAATACCCTGATGGGGTAGGGGAAAGGCTATGGTAAGGGCTGAAGAATGCTGGCATTTGTGTATCTTTGCATAAGTACAACATTGGTCTGTGTCCTGCAGGAGATTAAAGTAATTTTCCTTCCAAAAGTAACTATATTTCCTTATTGTCTGAGGGAAATGACAAATATGTGTTTTTCTCCTGCTCACAAATGTATGTCTACAAAACAGATCCCTGAAGTGCAGACACTGGCTGCCTGCAGGAGTCTAAATGGAATCAGAAGTGTCAGTCTTCTGTCCTGAATACTTGACAGCAAATCACTGGAGGTAACCACTCTTCCTCTATGCTGACTGTTCAGTCTTGAAGTTCCCTGCTTGTAAACAGGAGATGACATGGCAAAGAATACTATTCTGTTGGGACAAAGTTTTCTGGTTTTATTTCTTTTTTGGGGAGGAACCAAGTCGTGATAGCATTCTATATTGTCTTCTTCATTACTTGCAGTTTTGAGGGGAGCTAGGGAAGAAATACTGGGATACCTACCACAAGAACTTTACACACACACACACACACACACACAGATATTATCTATACAGTTTGTAGCTGTATGCTACTCAGAATTCTGTTTTGACATTATGCATTGTCAGCTTGCATTGACAGTTTCATTCCTGAATCCAGCTGTCAAGAAGAAAAGCTCTACCTTCTGTGGGCTCCTCTACGAGAGAAAAGGGAAAGGACAGTATAGGCTATATATTTCTTACCTGTTATGTTTCAGCTTATGACAGACAAAAAAGTACCTCATTTTAAATTGTGTTATCTGTTGAAAGAGATATTCCAAATAGTCTGAAGTGAGTAGAAATCTACCCAGTGCAGATCCAGTCATACTGTGGGATTTTTGTGCTAGAATGGACCAGGGGCTGGGCACTTCCTGGGGCTGGGGCCAGTGGAGGCTACTCCAGGGTGGGCAGAGCCCAGGTCTCACCAGCCAGCACCTTTAGCAGTAGTGTGTGCCCTGGGAGCAGGGAATTTGAGATGTCAGCCCACAGCTCAAGGTTGAGTGAGTGGGATCCATGGGCTTCTTCCATCCAAGTGTAATAGAGGATTTTATAAAATATGAGTATTTCATTTGTTTTAGAGGCATCGATACTAAACCTTTTACTTTGTTATCCTGCATGATTGTGGGATGTTGCAACAAATGTCAATGAAAAGCTACTCACCTGGGCATGAGTGTTCTTCCTTGAAGAGGCTGTTATGTTGGAATAAGAGCTGACAGATGAGGTCGTATTCAGATCATCTGTGCTGAGGTTGTCAAGAGTGTCACTGAGGCCACTACTAACCGAGCTGCTGTCATCCCAGCTGCAGAGAAAGGAGCATATCTACTTTACATACTCTGTCAATAGGCAGAAAACATCTCAAAATCAATTGATGTGATTACTTATTCCTCGAGAGATTTACCAGAAAGTTTTCAGTAACATTTCCTAAGGTACAATGAATATTTTTTTTCAGATTTTACATTAGTTATTCTCTCACAGTCAGAGGTTTGTTCAATTGCTTGCTCAATTAATGAAAGATGCGGGTGTCTTAAAAAATTAGCATCAGGTCTAAGTGTAACTCATTAAACAGGTTGTTTCATGCTTCATTGCAATCACATTGAGTACACTGGCAGGAAAATCCATTAAGCCTACCTGGTATTACTAAGCAAAATGTTATTAATAGTTTGGAGGACACCTGATGAATTTCCAGGCTACAGAAAAATAAAAGGAGTATCTCTTCTGCAGCCTAACCACCAGCAGAGAGCCAGTATTTCCAAAAGTTTTATTTTCTTGTCTTCAGTCTTTGTCTAGTGAGTGCAATGTCATCAAAATAGGAATCCCTGAGAATACAGTCACTGGCATTGACAGAGAACATGTTATACATCTCTCAAGAAATACAGGCTGTTAAATCTTCTGCTTTGGGAGATTGAGGATGTAAATGAGAGAAAGGCCACTTTTACAGAAATGTCATTACCTACTTTGACAAAAACCTTGTTTTTATATGGAAAGGAGGTTAATCTCTTTCTCAGACCTTTCTTATAGAATTGCTTCTTCTATAATTGGCATTAATTTTGAATTTTAGCTTTTTATCACATACAGCCTTATACTCCCAGTTTTGCTACATCACCTGTTAATCTTTTTTTTTTGATTATTCCCAGGCCAAAAGTTTGAAAAAAAAATCATCCTATCACTTGCAGTGGGATTAATCTCCTATAGTTTTAACTATATAAAAGTTAGGCATTTCATTTAAGCTATCTAGATGTCCACTCTGTATAAAAAGCAGGCTCCTCTAGGAGGTAATTCATCCTGACTTAAAATGTCTCAGGTTTGTGGGATAAACTGTTCACTGGAGGTGCCTCATTACATCTTTTCCTCTCCTAGAGAGAAGAGGGTTGGGGTTGATAAAGACTCTTCTACACATTAAGTTCTAGACAGACAGAGCTAAGTCTTTATACATGCTGATAAAATGCAAAACACAATAGAGTGCATAGTATCCTTGTTTTGTTGTAGCCTACATAATGAGTTGTTTTTTAGAAAAAAAACCCTAAAATTCAATCCCACAGTCAAAATAAAGCTCAATAATATTACTACTGGTCATTCAGAGCAAACAAGGAATCTTTATTTTACATTTGGAGTTTTAAGAGATGGCAGCAGTAACAGCGACACAAAACGTGTGCTGATGCATCAGAAAGTTCAGTGCACTAGTCTTGTATCATAGCAACTGCAGCAAGCATTACCTTTCTTTAGCAAAATGTAGAAAATCACATTAGCAAGCCAGCTCAGTGACAAGATAAACATATTTCAGAGGGCAAGAGTTTATTATAGTGCTGCACTTTCCGGAGTTGAGTGCAATGACTACAAATAAGTCTTCTGCCTCTTTTACAGGTAAAACCCACAAATTTAATAATGAAATTCTAATATCATATGTTGTAGGCTATCCACATGCATCTAAGAACCATCTCTGAAGCACTAGCCATTTATGTTTTCTGTATCAGGTACTTCCAGAAGCAACATAAACTTTTAATGTATGACATTCATGTCAATTAATATTTGACCATCAGTTTTTTGAGTCTACCTAAGATCCTGGGGACCAAGACCAACATTTAATCCTGTTTCTCCCTATCTCTTTGTTATTCTAGTCTAGTCTAGTCTAGTCTAGTCTAGTCTAGTCTTAATTTCTGATATTTAATTTTGTGCTCCCATTTCTTCGTAGGAAGATTTGCATTTTATAAATTCTGAAATACTTCAGCTGATTCGTGGCTACAGACAAAGTTTTCAGGCAAAAATTACTATGATCATGTTTCCTTTCTTCTATGGCTTCTGCATGGTGTTTCACACTCATCACAGCTCACTCACCAGTGGATTATTAATGGGTTCTGGGAACACTCCTAGCTATCTTGTAAGATACGTAGGAGATTATTTCAACACCTCCACTTCTGACCTTTCAGAGTCATCACTATATTTGTCTAGACTTTTTTTCACCTATGATAGCTGCTCAAGATGTATTCTAAATTTGGGGACTTTGATACACCAAAATTCTGCTACTATTCAGCATGGCAATGAAGAATATTGTCTGTACTTATTTTAGTACATTGCCTAGAGTTGTTTTAACAGTTAAATTTTTTATTTTTCAGTATTTACTGTTTCTGCCTTTACAGACCTCTTTCCCCAAGTCTAGATAGTATCAGACAAGTAAATATATACTTTTTTTGGATAATGAAAGTGCCTTACTTATAATTTGCAAAATAATGCTTGATTGTTCATATTAATTTATCCTTTAAAGTAGCAAATGCATGACAAAAATATCTGGTAAAATGAAATATGCATCACTGACACAGAAAACCTATTCTGAGGAGTCTGCAGCAAACTCTCTTTATAATTTTAGTTCTTGCTCTTCCTACCTGTCATCAAAACCATATTAATTGTCAAACTGTACCTAAGATGCTTAATATAGGCTTTTGATATACTGGCTAAGAGTCATCTTTCATTTTCATTCTATCTTTCAATTAACTTTTCTCTTTTTCACACATCCTACAGAGTATAGGACAGGTTCAGATAGTAGCGCTGCATATTAATGTCTGACACCACTTCACTTTTAAAAACCACATTTTAGCTTCTTATAACTTATGCAAAATCTGTTTTTTTTCTCTTTGGTGTCAGACTCATGTTGATTTCTTTAAACAAAATTGTCAGCAAATGGTGTTCAGCTATCAGGGAGACAGGTCAAGAGAAAAGTGCTTTGCTTTGACAAGTTCTGGCAACTTTTTTTTTTGAGAAACTTTTGAATCCCAAGAGGATCTGGGGTAGAACCTTGATATTCAGCACGCTATAATCTTCACATTAAGGATATGCATTTCACTATTTCTAAGAGAAATCCTCTTAAATATGGATAATTCATAATTCTCTTCAAAATCACTGCTTACATATGCCTGAGGTTGTTTTTTTTTTCAGCAGCTCAGCTCAGTTCTACTGTGTCTGGGTTCAAACCAGCAAACAGTGAACAAGCAAACAGCCCAGTAGCCACTAATCTCATTGTGAATACATATACAACATCACAGTTTTTGATAACACAACCACAGTATTTTTCTCTAGAAACAATTAATTTAGTACTCGTAAGAGGTTTGCTTTAGGGATGAATCTGAATTTTGCATTAAAGCAAGATGCCTTCTGTCATTTTTCAAAGACATTGAAAGTCACATAACAAAAGGGACTATATGAAGTGTGATTGAAGTCCCTGTTGTACCAGACTTTCTGCAACCTGCAAGATACTAGGTGACTGCTTTAACATTTTTTAGTAAATTTGATACCAATAAAGAGCTTCTGTTTTCCTTTAGAACTTAGCATTTGACTTGCAAAGATATAATGCATCAAAATGTGTGCTTTGAACTACAGTTTGCTGCAATGATACCTTTAAATTTGGGTTACCATAAACTCAAATTCAATGTCAAAACCTAGATCTTTTTGGCCTTACTATTCCTGTACCTCAGCTTAACATCTATAAAATGGACATAATATATGCATAAATGAGTTTGAGAAAAAGACTCTGTGGATATTCAGGCAATACACTAGAAAGCATTTTAATTGAAAAAAAATTAAATGGCAGATGATAAATGAGTGGCTATTATTATAATAAATAACAAGGAATACACAAAATGCAAAATGAACTGCTTTAAAACTGAGCACTGTCAATCTATACATTATAAAAAATGAGGACTCTGGAAACAGGGGTTTCTGTTGAGCAGCCATGATTGTCCAAAAATGATTGTCCAAAAATATATGTGCACAAGAAATAGGACTAAGGTTACAAAGACCATTCTTTTGTTACTTCTGATGCTTTTACAACCTCATTACTTATTAAGTTCTGTTCACACAACATGAGTAACATTCAGCTTTGTCTATTTTGTAATTCTGATTCTTCCATCACTTTAGCCATACACAGGACTGAATCTGAGCTGTGAAGCTGTACAGCAGTAGGAATGTCCTTCTACCTTAGGAGCTAGAACAAGTGTGCCCAGCCATGTGATAGGTACCAAAGGGCAGCTTCCCACCCATAGCCTGGTTAGTTTGATGGTTATTGTGCTACAGCCCTCCTCCAGAAACACACCTTGTGCTCTCTGACTTTGTCCACATTCCTCAAAGTAACTTTCTCAATATTCTTTCCACTTAGATCGGTGTTTTAACTTGACGTACTAGGTGAGCCTATGACATTATTTGCAGTAGCTAAAACTCATTCCCTATTTCTAGCCTGCATCTTTCAAATCTGAATAGTTCTTGCCCATTTTGAAGCAAGAAATAACACTTCTGCTGGAGAAGACTTTCACAATTCACGTAATTGGCGAAGGTGGCTATGAATATTGTGCCCATCCCAAGTGCTCCAAAAAATGCTCCAAATGCTTCAAGTAAAGTTCTGACTTTGATCATATCAAATACTCCAAAACACCGAGAAATGGACAACTTGGTAATGTCCACTGTCACTCTTTGTCTCACTTTCATTAGTGTGGACTTATACTGAAACGATCTCCTCATAATAATCCTCTTGTTGACCTCCCTACCACATAGTTGTTCTGGAAATAATAAGGTGTCTGAAGTCAAAATACCCATTAGTTAACACCAGTATGTAGAGCTGAACAAAGATTATAAACACATTCCAAAAAGTATTCCCTCAAATGGAATGATAAACTGCACTCAGCTGTGCTCATGAAACTTTTTTGTTTTCTTTCCACAAGTATCTGCGTTTTTTCTGAGTTCACACGCTGACATATATGAACCCAATGAGAAATAATTTATACTAAGTAAGACATTATTACATACAGCAGGTGCATAAGCAATAGAGCTTTAGGTCAAAGAAGTAATTTGATTTTAGCCTACATAATGAGAACCTGCAGAAAATATGCAACACACTTTTCTAGATTTTTGCATGACATCTGAAGATACAAAAATGCACTGCTTTAGGAGAGCAACAAATCCTGAAAGTACATGACAAGAGGAAGTGGTATTAACAACCTGTATTAGGTTCATGGATACCTAAAATATTCTCCTTTCAAAGTACTTGTTTCAGAAAATCAAAGGAACCTAATGGTAGACAGAACATAAGAGAGCACCCAACCACCATCACAGCTCCTCCCATCCTTTGTGTTTTTATTTTCAGAATTTTCCTACATGCCCTTAAACTTCCCAGCTCAGTGAAGTCCACCATACTGATAACCTGGGCTGATGCTTGGAATTTGTTTCAACATTGGCATACTTCATTAATTTTTGAGTAGACTTCCAGCTGAAGTGGCCTAAGTGTGCAAATGAAAAAACTTTTCACAAGCAGATCATCAAACACATGGAGGCGACAAGACTGAAATCAATGTGCTATCAAAGATTCTGGAAAATTATGGCTCTTTCAATTCATCCGGCCCCTGGCATAATTGGAAAAGTTACTGGCATTTTTTTTCATTGGTTCATTATCCATTTTTGCAAGCAGAAAAAGAAATACAGCTTTCAAAACAGAGCTACAGAAAACAAAAGCAAAACCTTTCCTCTGAAAGTATTCATTTAATCAAAATAACTGTTTTACCTAGGGAGGTTGGTAACTGAATGAAAATAGCACTTTCTTTGTCACATGCTTTATACTGCACGTGAAGGGCTTTAGACCACAGCAGTAGACACACAGCCTTATGCGTCTTGCTTCAGAACAGTATGTCCTTAGTCACATTCTTGCTAATGCTCATGGAACTCACATATCCCCAGGGACTTGTGTATGGATTTAGGACTCAAGGAATCTGAACACATTTAGCAAAACAATCTTTACTGACACTTCATAGCAAGTTTCACCTTTCAAATTGTAAAAACCCTTTTAAGTACTTCTAAATCACTCACTGCCATGGCAGATACATGCAGGGCAGTGCCCAAGTGTGTTTCTGCTGCTGCTGGGTGGAATGGTCTTAAAGGACAAATAAGAAAACTGAGATCATGATAAAAGAATAACATTCAGGACTAAACAGAAACTTGACTTCTGAATGTGTGTTTGAGGATCTACAAATCCATACTAAGAGCAGATCAATGGTGAGCTGAGAGGTGTTATCCCTTCTTCTGGCTGCACACAGCTGTTTATTTTATGTCAACAAGTCCACAGATGACGCAGGTCTCCCTGTCTCTCTCTTAGAGCCTTTGGATGTCGTTAAACAATTTTTCACAGAAACAGCAGAGGTACAAGAAACACCAGCAATCTCTTTGATTAGTATAACCTACTTCCATGTTTTCCAAATAGCCACAGGTACGCTAGTCTACTGCAGTGGCTAGTTCTGGGACACGCTCAGTTACACTGGATACTTGTTTAAATTACCCAACAGTTCACTAAAAATACAAAATCCCCTAAATTTAGCCACCTGTGAGGTGAACGGTTACCTGGCATACAAGGCAATTCCTGTCAGTGATGTGCAAGGCACCTACATTAAATGGGAGTGAGGAAATCAGATGCTGGCATATAATCCCCTGGGTAGTTAACAGACAAAGGCCAGTACATCCAAAGGATAAGCAGGAAGGGCTGGAGAGGTATCAGCAAAGTAAAGGACTTAAACTATATGCCACAGCAGAAAGCTTGAACTTAGTACAGCTTCGTTTACTCTATTCATAGAAGTTAAGCCCTGCAAGTGGAAGATAGAACTCCTTTACCATCAGTCATTACTAAAGCTAGTTCCACACACATAAAATCCATAACACAGGGAACATAATGCAAAATCAGCCTCCACAACACACTACAGGGAGGTGGACATTGCTTCTCTACAGCACACCAGTAAAGTGAATATTAACATGCATTCCACGCTGCTCATGAACTCTCCTCTCTGACACCCATATTTCCGGTCATGTCTCAGGAGAGTAAGGCAGGATTCAGCCTAATATAAAGACTTTACAGCTAGTCCCCTAACTGACTTTTAAGAACTGAAATAATGTGTTAGCTCATTAAGAAGAAAAGATAAGAAAATAATTGGACAGTTTTACTTAAAGTAACTCCTCACTAACGTGCCAATATATCAGCTGGCAAAGTTCCTACTTCAAAGTTCAATTCCACATAAATTAATCCCTTTTAAATCTTCTACTGTGATCTCAGTTGCTCATTATTCATGAAACAGCTACACTGACCCTTCACAGGCAGATTCAAGATGGCACACATTTCATAAAATCAATACTTGGCTTCATTCCACAGACTGTGAGAGCCAAAGCCCAGGCCCTGAATCAAACCAGAAACTTGCAGGAACTATACATTTCATTATTACAATTCTATGCTCGTAACAAAATGAAAACTTAGCCAGTTCAACTCATACTTCACCACTTTTTCCTCAGCAAGTGTAATGCATTACCTGTCATACCCAAACAAGACAACCTCCGAAGAGTTAGTCTTGAATCTTCCAACAGTCCTGGCTCTCTGAGGAGGTCCCAGATGATTGGAAGTTGGCCAATGTCACCCCAATCTACAAAACGGCTGCAAGGCTGACCCTGGCAACTACAGGCCTGTCAGCCTGACCTTGGTGCCTGGCAGGGTTATGGCGCAGATCATCCTGGGGTTGTTTAGCCTGGAGAAGAGGAGGCTCAGAGGTGATCTCATCACTGTCTATAACTACCTGAAGGGAAGTTCTAGTCAGGTGGGGGTTGGTCTCTTCTCCCAGGCACTCAGCACTTGGACAAGGGGGCACGGGCTTAAGCTCTGTCAGGGGAAATTTAAGTTGGATATCAGAAAAAAATTCTTTCCAGAGAGAGTAATCAGGCATTGGAATGGGCTGCCCAG
>JAOXXN010000265.1:38117998-38143332 GCA_026770055.1 Myrmophylax atrothorax | reverse complement strand
GTAAGGTTCTTGTTCTCACATACAGAGCACCACAAAATTCCCTCCTGCCCACACCTCGTTTCTCATTTTCTCCTTCTGTTACTGCCTGAGTCCTAAACGCCTACTGTACACTTTCTCTGTACTTTGATCACATCAATGCTCGCATTCCAAAGAACCTAGCCGTGCTCATTTGAATTCCTATCTAAACCAGGCTTTTTCTGCAAGGTCAACAAATGCTATGATGTCAGCTAAAGCAACCTTCTTTTTAAAGTAACTGGTTCTCTAGATTAAAATAATGTCCTTTATCCTGGTGCACTGCATGCACTGTTTGACTAACGTAGAATATTCCTGACTTGTGTCACAGGCATATTTTCATTAGAAAATGTGAAAAGTAAAAATTACATCATACCTAGGTAATTATCCTAGAACATTTTCAACTAATTTGCTGGGTTTATAAAATCAGAGCTGCTCCATGAACCTTTTCTCCCTTCATCATTAAATATTTTTTCCCCCAAAGAAACTTGATTTAAAAAAACTGGACTCAAATCAACCCCCTAAAATTGCTAAATTTCACAGCTGTTCCTCATCTCTATGATGGTCTGACTGAAACCTCAGAGCTGAAAGCTCTAAGTTCTGCAAAAATTGGGTTATGAATTTTTATTTCTCAGACATGAATAAAAGCCACCATTATGAATCTATTTGAAGCTCAAAGAAAAGAAACAGACAACACTTGTCTAATCTGTAGACATACTAGTGGGAACATAGTTTTATGCTCACACCCATATACATATGTATAAGGGCAAAATGGGATTGTTTCTTTTTTCACACTGCATAGACAATAGAATAGAACCCCAATTCTGGCTTCCCACTGATTGTGGGTAATGCCCTCTTCTGGTACCTACAAAGGGCAAAACAGGCAAACAAGACCATGCTTCTGGTTCCAGCCAACACCAAATGCATGCTTGGACTATGTCACCAGGCACACACAAGCTTTCTGCAGCCTTGCAACCATATGCATTCTCCTTGTGCTCATCAATTGATAAGAAAACCTGTAAAAATCATGACCCATTTCAGAAATTCGAGATTACAAATAAGGACTGGGCTTGTTAATATTTTATCTCATATTTTCAACAAAAAAAATTCTTTTTAAGTCTTCTTCCTATGTGAGAAATTTGCTTTTTTGCCCTACTCATTTTGGTATTTGCTGTATTGTACGCTCAGAAACCTAGCAGCCTTAGGAGCTTGCTTTCTTTTCCTATTCCTTATGAACAATATGGTGATATTTTAGCAGGCATGAAGGATGCAAAATATTTATAAAGCTCAGATAGCTTTTTACTTAGCAAAGCATGGTTACCTGTCTGCATCCACAGTCACATCATGAACTCCTCTCTGAATGATGTCTCGAGAGGCAGCTAGGTCTGGTATTCGGTTCAGACTTCTTGTATATAGGTTGAGTCCTCCATCTGTCATGTACCTGAAAAAAAAAGTGTGGTCAGTCAGTGGGAAATGCAGCCATTGGGCAACAATGTTTCACTCTAAAGTTAATGGACTGTAAAATTCAAATGTTTAAGGTATAGGTTGTCCTATTAGATGGTAGGCTTATGCTAAATATTCCCACTTCATGTGCCCAGCACAGGGAGATTGAATATCTACATATTTTCTAGAATCATTTGCCTTTTTTTTGTGGTGGCTTACAAGCCAACATGCTTTACTAAAATACATTTTTAATGAAGTCTTCAAGTATTTTCAAAAATTTTAACACATTTTAAGCACGGCAGTTTTGCCAAAGAATAGCACCAGGTGCAAGAAACATCACTAGCTACAAAACCAAAACAAAACAACAAACAAAACAAACAAACTAGCAAACCTCATAAGCATTCATCCAAATGAGGAACCTAAATCAGTAGTCACTGCTGGAACGTAATTATTCAGATATGAAAGAGATATCCACTGAAGACCTTACAATGATATTTAAGAATATTTTTCTATCTGTGTTCCTTTTGCTTGATTCCCACCAGTTCACATTATAATGAATGTCTAATGAATCAAACAGGAAGTATAGTGCTGTTTACTCACTCAAGAACCAGTAAAAGTTCATGAATTCAAATGAACTCATTGGCAGCATGAGGAAAAGAATGGAGTGCTATCTAAATGATAAAACAATTAGGAAATGTTTAGGAAGGAATTAAAAGATTGTATCCTTTGCATAGCAGAAAAAATGGGAAAAAGAAAGGAGATCTTAATGTAGAGCTTTCGAGAAAAGTTCAGGAGGAAAGAGAAGTGGGAAATATTCTGCACGGTGCTAGAAGCAATGAAAATTTTATATTTAACAAAGCATTCTTGAAAAGTAAAGCAAAAAAGAAAAATGAATTCAAAGCACCAGCAATAATTTCTGGAACTCCTACCTACAGTTTGGTTGCCTCTATGAGAAGTTTTGGCCCTTATAACTGAGCAGCACTGCAAGCCTGTTCTACTCTCAAGACCTGCCCATCATTTTCCCAAAAGACCTTTTGTTAAACTGTCTTGCCTCATAGGCTCTTGTTCTTTATTATTTTCCTTTGGCATTTTTTGATAACTTTAATGTACCAGCATAGTTAGCACAAATTTATTTGTGGAGGACCATGCACATGTATGGCACTTAATATAGTATCATACATATACAGAAAAATGGTGTACCTCAGTGGACCTACTCAAAATGAAACAGGGGCTTACTGAAATACGTGTAGCCCCAACACTAGGCTGATGGCTAAAGTGATCTACTGGAGGTGTTCAATTATGACTAAAGTAATCTTTAACACAAGTTCTCCTTGAGCCATGATATAGTGCCACTCAAATAAATCTTCCAGTCAAAGCATGTGTCAAAGTACACAAACATTTAATTTTAGTAATCCTATGCATACTCCCAGGCACAGGCCAAGGCACATGCACTGTTGCTACTCCAGCTGTTCTGTTGGCCCTCTCCTTGTGATTCCTTTTGGGAGCAGATTTAATTGCAATCAAGTGTTCCAGAGACCTGAGGGTCAACACAGGAACCCCAGAAGTACTGCCTGCACTCCCACTGTTAGGGATGGGAGAATGGGTGCAGGTCTTGTGAGCAAAGCTGCAATGGTGTAGCCCTGTGTGAGAGTTCCAGCTTGAAAAGACACTGTGTTCTGGGTGGTAATCTGGATGAAGGCAACCTCAAGTGCATTAAAACACAAAGGGTTCCTCTGACTCTTTTTACCGAAACTCTGAGGCATTTTATACACAGGTAAGATTTGGCCTGCAGTTCAGCAAGGGATTTCTGAAACCTTGGTATCTGGAGTCTGCAGAAGGTAACTTCATATTAGTTTTCAAAGATAAAGTAACAGTCACAGTTACGTGCTAGATTCATCTGTTTATTAAAGACAAAATTTAGACTTTTTTGACAGATTATTTAGCTAGGCTTGAATTTTCCAGTTGATTCCAAAGATCTAGAATGGCATATTAAATTTAGCTCTGGTTTAAAAGCAATCCAGACTGTATGGATTTCTTTTGCAGAATAAGTAAGGGCTGAATGGAGAGACTTAACAAGTTCAACAGGCCTTCCTTGCACTAATTTCTAATTACTGCTGCATTCCCGTCCCCAAGAGTTTAAAGCAATTAAACTGATAATGGAAGAGGTATAAAGGAGATAACACTTTACATGCCTCAGTGAATCCTGAAATTTCAGAGCATATTAAATTGTTTTAACATTTCCTGCACCTAAAAACGTTAACTGAGCACATTGCAGCTTACTATCTATTGAGTCATCCTTATTACAGATGCAAAGAAAAGTCACACAAGATGACTATATTCATCTTTTAATATGATAAGCTAATTAACACAACTTATCAGGCACTGCAAATGATTCCCTTTTTTTTTCATTTCAAATAAAACCATGCATCTGTCAAATCCAGTATTAATATTTCCTTTAAGATAAAAGAACCTCAGACATTAAAATATCACATTTTTCATATGTCCTTTCTCTTTTCTAGGACATATGAATATTGCATCCTACTTGATGGTCATTAATGCTATGCAGTGGACAACTTTGTCAGCAGTGGAACATCCATGGATCACTGAGACAGTGGCCAGGGAGACAGAGGAATATGCTTTCTCTATAGTTATACTTCTTCTAGAAATATATCTTTGGATGGTGCTTGAGGTGAGACACTACTCTAGAGAGACCTTTGATCACAGAGTTGCTTTTAGAAATGTATAATTTTTAATTTCATCAGCCACTATTGTCTAATCATAGCTATACTTCTAACTAAGAGATTAGATTGACAGCAAGAATTCTAAATTTATAGAGTGAAGTAGTGTAATGTGACATGGCAATGTACTTTATGGGACTTTTGTTCAACACCATGTTACCTCAGTCACCAAGCAGCCTTGAGAAGCCAAGAGCACTGAATAGTAATTGAAGCATGAGTAAAACCCTAATATGTTTTTTTTAATGATGCTTTAGTAATTGTAACATGCATAGGAGTAAAGTGACTTTTGTTCCAAGACTGATATAAGAATTGTTAAACAGCCATCTGAAATACAGGGAATGCAGTACTCCACAGTCATTCAAGTGATTAAGCAAAACAAATTAAAAATTGTGATTCTTCCACCTGGATATTCTAAGAGAGTAACTGATCCAATCTTTTATGGAAAGATGACCCTAGTGTTTAGATGATAGGCATAGCTGAAAAACTGCAGTAAAGGCCTATCACACAGACTACACTAGACAGTATTTGAAGTGGAAACAGAGAAAGTCAGTGCTGTCAGCAACTGCTTTTCGCCTTCATCCAATGCCATATCTACTATCTCAAACAAAACAAAAATACCAAAGGAAGACCCATCCCAGAGAAAGCAGTGGAAAATGTTGGCTTACCAGATAACCAAGAAATTCCAATAAGTAATAAGATGTATCTGTGTTCTTATCAAAGTTTACAGCAAAATCATCTTGATGTTAAAGGAGAAGAACATAATGTGGAGACAGCTGAAAGTATCACTGGCAGATTAGAGAGGGGAGTTTTATATGTATATTTTATTATTACAACCATAATGCAACTTCCACCTGTGTACCAGAATTTTTGAGAAAAATCCTATTAAACCTATCTATGATACATTAGTTCAAGTGGGGGAAAAGTGCTGCTTACCCACTGTTGATGTCATCAGTCCTCAGGCTTTTCCCAAGAATATCTCCATCACTCATGTAGCCACCAACATCAGCTTCAGAGGATATGTCCAAATCACCACCTCCTTTCTCACTCATGTCAATCTGCGAGATATTTCCAAGGCGAGAAACAGCTGCTCGGCGAAGCGGTGTGGTGTACATGAATCGAGAGGGGTCTGTGTGTATGAAGCGACTCGCACTGCTGCGAGGATAACCAGCGCCCAAGGACGGGGCATCTCCCGCCTGCAGCCGAGGACTGGCCTGTCCCAGCCTCCAAGTCACAGGGGCTGATCGGCTTGACAAGCTTGGTATGCTTCTCCCATTCACTTCAGTTGTCACAGTGCTGTCAAAAGTTGTCTCCAATGTGCTGCCAAACAGAATCAAGAAGTCAGTGAACTGTGCTTTCTTTGTTCCTGAGAAACCAGGAAAAGTAAAGGCTGGAGGAATGTATATTTGTTTTTGAAAGTTCTCTGTGTGTGTGTGTGTGTGTCTGTGTGTGTGTGTCTATATGTTTCTACTATGTGCACACATGTGCTTGTGTATGCCCCTCAGTACTGAGGCCACTCCTGTTCAATATCTTTATCAATGACTTCGATGAGGGGATTGAGGGCTCCCTCAGTCACTTTGCAGATGACGGAAAGTTTGGTGGAGGTGTTGATGTGCTGGAGGGTAGGAAGGCTCTGCAGAGGGATCTGGACAGGCTGGGTTGAAGGGCTGAGGCCAACAGTATGATGTTCAACAGGGTAAAGTGCCCAGTCCTGCAGTTAGGTCACAACAACCCCATGCAGTACTACAGGCTTGGGGCAGAGTGGCTGGAAAGCTGCCTGGCACATGGTGTGACTCTTGGGAATGGCCCTGTGCAGAACCAGGAGTTGGATTTTTAGATCCTTGTGAATGCCTTCCAACTCAGCATATTCTGAGATTCTGTGATTAGAAATGGACCTGGTCAGCAGCCTCTGAAATGAGCTGGCAGTGCCCAGGTGGCCAAGAAGGCAAATGGCATCCTGGCCTGTATCCAAAATAGTGTGGCCAAGAGGTCCAGGGAAACAATCGTCCCCCTGTACTTGGCACTGCTGAGGTCACCCTTTGAACCCTGTGTTCAGTTTTGGGCCCCTCGCTACAAGAAAGACATCGATTAAGGTTCCTAGAGAGCAAGCCTTATCAGGAATGGCTGACAGAGCTGGGGTTGTTTAGCCTGGAGAAAAGGAGGTTCAGGGGAGACCTTATTGCTCTCTACAACTACCTGAAAGGAGATTGTAGTCAGGTGTGTGTTGGCCTCTTCTCCCAGGCAACAAGTGATAGGACAAGAAGAAATAACCTCAAGCTGCACCAGGGGAGGTTTAGATTGGATGTTAGGAAAAATTTCTTCATGGATAGGGTTGTGAAGCACTGGAATAGGCTGCCCAGGGAAGTGGCTGAGTCACCATTCCTGAGGGTAGTGAAAATACTTGTAGATGTGGCACTTGGGGACATGGTTTAGTGGTGGACTTGGCAGTGCTGGGTTAATGGTTGGAGTTGGTGATCTTAAAGGTCTTTTCCAACCTAAAGAATGTTATGATTCTATGACCGCTACTTATAAAACAACCTAAACCAAATTTTATAGGTTTTAAGTAAATGTATATGAAACAATAACTATCTTTGTGAAGGATTGCATGGCACTTTGGCAGTGAAGTATATCAAAGTCACACGTAAGGTGCTAGGGCAGTCTTGCAAGCAGTATAGTTAGTGTCATAGTTAATTTCCCCTAGTAAATCTCTCATTAATTCAGCACCTGATAATACTCTCCCATGATCCATATTTTTAGCAGTCTACACAAAACCGGTATACCTGTGGCTTATCTGAGTCCCTCTAAGGCTGGACATGGTTTCTTCCAAATTCTGTCTCAGGTCTGCTATATTCTTTACAGTTCTCATTCTTCTGGTTTCAGGGTCTTCCCCTGCAATAGAACCGTAAAACCAGCATATCCTTTAGCACACATGAGTTTATAAGCTGAATGAAGTGCACACATATATACAGCTGAGAATACACACATACAATTGTAAACAGGTCTGTCCCTTTAATATTTTAAAAACAAAGCTTCATCCTTTCAATGAAACTCAGATTTACAGTGTTGGGATTTTTATCCTGTATAATCAAGGTGTGATGCAGTCCCAGACTACTTGATACATTACAAAGTCCCTTTTTATTCCTTGACATTTTACATGACTTGGTAGGAAAAAAAAGCCACAGTAAATCTGTGAAAAGAATTGGGTTGATTCTTAAAGCAACTCTTCAGTATGCACTTAACATCCAGGCTATTTTAAAGTAGTCTTTAAGTCAGGCACTTAACGGAGCATCTTTCCTGAACTGTAATAAGTTCCTGAAGGCGGACATTATTCTTCATATGGAATAAAATAAAATATGTTTCTTGGGATACAAATCTGAACACTCTAAGCGCATGCATCATTTATACAATTCTGGGTTTTAACAGACTTCAGAATCCATTGTGAAAAGCTAGTCTGGTACCTTGAATAATGAAGCTCACATAACTTCACCTGGAACATCTTGAATGTTTACTTCAACCAATTAAAAACAAATTAAAAAAAAGTTATATATGAGATGTTAGAAAAGAAAAGCATAGTAAACCTCAAAGTAGCCTCTAAAAGTCATACATGAAGAATCAGAAATGCATCTTTTCTAGAAAATTCATAGATAAAGGAAGTTTAGTTCATTTTACTTTTGAACAATAAGAGAATTTTATAAGAAATTCTGTGACAAATATCTCTGATTTGTTCAAGACTAGTGTTCTGCTTCAGGCTGTGTCCTGTATCTGTTGCTTGAAAGAAGGCTGACAAGAAGCACCATTCTTACAGTTCCATGTACAATGCTGATCTTGAAGTACAAATAATTTCTTCTTCAATGAGAAACTTCATGTCACACCTCAACTTGTTATTTTACTCCTCATTTTGGAAATGTTATCAACAAGAATGATACTGTGCAACCACTAAAACTATCTTTAATATTTAACTTTAGATTTCAGATTCTCATCTAGAACAAGATTTTAACTTAATTTTGGAATCCCTTGACATCAAGAAACTGTTTCATCCTTGAATATATGTAACAGGAGATAATCTGGTGAATTTAAACTCTATATCACACAAAAATCAAGATCAGAAATGCAAGCAGAGGCAGCATGAGGAAAATCATGGAGTGCTATCTAAATGATAAAACAATTAGGAAATGTTTGGGAAGGAATTAAAAGATTGTATCCTTTGCATAGCAGAAAAAATGGGAAAAAGAAAGGAGATCTTAATGTAGAGCTTTCAAGAAAGGTTCAGGAGGACAGAGAAGTGGGAAATATTCTGCATGGCACTAGAAGCAATGAAAATACTATATTTAACAAAACATTCTTGAAAAGTAAAGCAAAAAAGAAAAATGCCACACAGAAATACTCTGGTAAGGTAAAAAGATCTCAATACAGTATCTGTTCAAAGGCATGGGAAAAAGACTAACTTGCAGCTGAACTACAAGTATAGTTTACCAGAAACACTGGTTTAATGTATTCAGAGATATTTATTTTAAATATATGGGAGAATTGGCAGAAGCAAACTTTATTTGAACAATGGGTCAATGAAGTTCGGTAGTATTGGGTTTTGACTAAAGGATGAAGCTTTTGAGCTTGTGGAGAAACTGAACAGCTACTCTTCTGCAGTCCAGGTCCTATTGCCCAAACAGCCTGCAGGCAGTTTAGCAAAATCTTAACTCCTGATAATAAGTGGAAATAAATTATTTCATATTCATTCCATATAACATTTATTTCTTCCTCAATAGGCAAATGATGCACAGTACTAGCCAACATGCCCTAGGGTTGTGGCCCAATGTCAAGCTAGCTTTCACAGCAGTGGCAGTTTGAGGTTTTCCCATCTACTCTGCCCTGGCTGTGTCTTCTGTACTCTGCTGCAGCTGAATAGCCATTCAGGAAATTATGTTGGCCTATTTTACCACTCCAAATAAATTCTTCAGTGGTTTAATGATACTACAGTCCATAAACCTCTGGATTGGCACCATGGAACTGACAGCATGATCAACACCTGTGCAGGATGGAAAGAAAAAGTGAGGATGCAGGCCAAGCACTGCCAAACTCTCCCTCTTCTCAAGCCATGTCTATACACAATACATTTCTCCATAAAATACACTTCCCATGTGCATTTTCACATGCAGCACCTTGCAGGAGGCAAATGTTCACACTCAGATTAAAATTGCAACTGCTCCTCTGTGTCAAGCTAGATGTGTTCAACAGAGCCCCTTGTCCATCAATGTCCCCATGGATCCCAGCTACTGTTAACAGAAATTTCTGCACCACCCTGGAGATTCTTGTGAGGCAAAAGGGCTCATGCCCAGGCTAAGCTGAAGACCATTACACCCTATTAGATTGAAACTGCTTTTAAAGCCCAGACAGTTCCCAGGCAGACCGTTCATGCCTGCCTCTAGACAGATGTCTACGGTGCACTTAGTTGCTCACTGTTCCTTTGCCATTTGCTTTCCCTCCTCTGACAAATCCACATAAACTGACTACCAGGAGCACATTATATTCCTGCCACAATACTTCTGTAGGGATATCCAGGACCTGTTACCTGCTCTGCCTCGAAACAGAGGTGAGTAGCTTGTTGGTATAAGAAAATTTTCTGTTTACACAGAAAGACAAATTCTAGGGCCTATGCGAGCAGAATTAAAGGCAGAGCAATTCTTTATATATATTTGAGGAACTGAATTCAATTCATATTATGCAGTGACTTTGCCCTTTTCCTTCCTTGTTTATCCTTGTCAGTTGTCCTTTGTTGTATGATAACACTGCAAATTCTTGCAGCAAAAATGACAGCAACTGTCTTTTTTAATATGTATTGCACAGTAAATAGCATAACAAAGCCTGAGGTATAATTGCAGTACATTAAATATAAGGTACATATGGGGCAAGCTGCCAAAATATATTTTCACGGTGAGGAGTATTTCACTTTCTGGCAAATTATATCATAAAATTGGTGCTATTCTATTCTGTAAAGGTGAAAAGTTTGAGATCTAATCTCTTCTGATCTCAGTGACACAAAAGGTAATTTCAAAACCTTTCAACCAGTTTTTACTACAAAAAAACTACAACTGAAGTTTTGTTATATTAAAATACTACATAGCACTACACTAAAAAAAATCCTCAAAACTAACTATTAATAGAGAGCTTCAAAAAGAATTGTTCATCTTTTTTCTTTCCATCATTCTCTAAAGGCAACAGCAATAGAATACTGCTGTACCATGGATGACCAATTCAGAAATTATAAACAGTTGAACATGACAATGGAGAAATTTTCTGCAGAGTACAGTATCTTACATTTTCAGGACAGCACTCTGACTCCCCATCCACATCAAGTCCTTTTGTACAGAGGACCATGGGAATGATGAATATGTGTATTTTTTTCTGAAAACTATCTACACCATGCCTGCTAGGGGAGACACTATGGTGCTTATTGCATCAGGACTGGGTTTAAAGGGATCCCAGACTCCTCCAGGCACCTTGTTGCTTATTATGTGGCCCGATGCCATCACAGAATCTAGCCATATTTTCATGACCTAACATATCAGAAATGATCCCTGTACTGTTATCTCAAGTGGTTCTGGTTTGTAGGCTAATGAAAAGTAATTCTATTTCATACATGGGGAGACTGGGATAAGACTAAAACCAAGGTACCCTGAAAATATCTGTCAAAATTCTGTTCCTATTACAACAAAGACCAATTCAAGTATTTTACTGACTTTGAAAAATATAATCTGCTCAGATGATTTGTAGCTTTATCATTTATGTTAAACATGCCAAAAGATTGGCCCCAAATTTTTGCCTAAAACAATGAACCATTACAGGTTCCCTCATTAAATTTCTGGAGAACACAGTTACTTCTTCCATTAGGTGAGATATATTCACAGGAAATAAAAATAAGCATTTTAGAGAAATAACTAAATACCTAGGTTAAACTTTTACATCCACATCTACACTCTGAAGCTAACCCATAATTTCACATTTAATAATACTCTCCATAATAATTTCTGAACTTCTGTACACGTAGTTACAGCCCAAAGCAAATGGGAATATAACACTTCCATCAATTGTCTGATTTTCATAAAAGGATTTAAAAATAATAAACATCTCCTCAGCCAATTGTCCACTTTATATATTAACTCCATTACAAAGGAAAATACCAGTTCGCTCTGCAAGTGGGAAAAGTGAGGCTCACAAGAGAACAGGAATTTGTCAGTAACATGCAGCTGAAGAGCAGGGGAAGGGAGAGCTCAGTCTCCTTTGCTAACAATCCTCTAATGTCTAGGAAAAAACCCTTTTAATCTACTGGTACAGACTAATAATAAAAGGTATGAATACAAAGGTAATTCTTGTTTCTTTCTTGTTTTGAGATGACAGCTTTTTACACTATATACACACCAAAAAATTTTATCCTGAATGTTTAAACACAATCAGGGCTAACATGTTCACCAGCAAGAAGCTCCAGGCTAGACATATGCTATATAACCTTCAAAAAGCAAACAGCCACTTCAACCATTTGACTGGCTGAAGAAAAAAGATTTGGAAATGAACACTTTGAGCACTCTTACAAAGGGCTGAGAGATGAAAAGTAAAGCCAGTAACACTGAAGCCTTTTGAAGCACCTATATCTGTGGACTTACAATACCCACTGACATGCTCAGATATAACAAAACTGGTTATTTAAACTAAACTAAAACCCTGGCACTCACAATTCCATATACACAGGTGAAATTTTCAGCAGGGGAGTAAGGGAAGGGGGAAGAAATACTGGAGGGACAGTTTTTAGGAAGGCTGAACCATTTTTTTGTCATATCCAAACCTTGGATTCAAGATATCAATTTCAAACTAATGAGAACAAATGTCACTAAAATAAAATTATTTAAGAGTAAACTAATAGTACTTAAATGTTTCACCTTATTTTTCAAAAAGCTAAGCAAACTGTGTTATTCACAGGTTGTTGCTGCTCCTGCACCTATCAAAAGCAATTTAGACATTTGTCTTCATTTCATATAGTCTTAAGAGGTCAGGGTAAGCAAACTAAGAAGAAATGTCTAGACTCTATTTTTTGTATACTACTGCAAATAAACCCAGTTCTGTCTTGGGAAATCATTGTCAAGATCAAAAATTTGCTCCATGCAGATATGTGCTAACACTTGGGTCTCCTCTAGTGCTTCCTGATGTCAAGGCAAAGTTAACTTACCTAAAATATCAGTATAAAGGACCTGTTCTAGGTCACCCAGCATTGTTATTATGACATCTTCATCCAGATGTGCAGTTCCTTCACGCAAGCACCCTTCCTCCTCCTCCTTTGCCCAGGTCCTGCTTGGAAAATGGGATGTGCAGGGCACATTTTCATCATCTGGTTTTCTGCTGCCATTGTCAATCTGAAAGCCTTCATCTCTATGCCGGTCTCCTGACCCCCTGGACGTCCTGCTTCCAGCAGCTAGTATCTCTGGAAATACTTGGGGTGCAGTGAGGCTGGAGTGGCAGAGAGAGTGCACAGACTGTGAGAGTGCCTTGGAAAGGGAGCCTCTGCCCCCAGCTTCTGCCTCCCGCTGTTGGTAACTCTGGTTGGACTTGGAGGCGTTTCCAAACCAGTTCTCTCTGTATGAGTATCGCCTCTTCTCCCCTTCACTGATGAGAGTGAGATTGGTTAGAGACTTCTGTTTCTGAAGACGAGCACACCCTCTTTTAACCTCTGTGCCTTTAAACACTGACAATTCAGCAGATCGCTGCATCTTTCTGGCGGGGGCTTCACCTCAGTTAGATTTCATATTTTTGAGATGGACAGCAGTTCAACTCCCCTGAAAGGTCTGGGAGGTGGTCCCTGCATCACTACATGCTGCACATCCCAGGTAGCACATACTTCCACTCGCAAAAAAAAGCACACAGAGCTTATACAGACACTGTATGTACTGTAACCGATTAGACAGGCACAGTCATTTTCTTTAAAATCACGCTGCTGTCTTTGCTAAGCCACTTCTCTCCCGTCACATTAATCTGCAGTACTTACAGTCATTTTCAGATAGATTTCTTTCAAGCAGAAGAGAGTTGATCAAACACTCTGCTCCAGCACAGAAGTAATCCCAAAAGCCAACTGTGTTTTCCCCTCTTCATCCAATCACCAGTCACATCAGAGTGGTGGGCCTGCATCTCTTTCTACAGCTGCTGCCTTCTGAAATCCAAAGTAGGCACAAGTACTGTCTTGGGCTTTCCCCTCCTCTCACCAGCTCATGCCTGATCCTAGTGCACAGCTCTTCACTTTAGATGGGCTGACACTGAACTGCGAGTACAGCCGCCACGTCAGAGCTCAATAAAGAGCCAAAATTAACCAGTGAAGCAAAGCTCTGCACAAGCCTCCTTACATTTTAGTATTCAACCTGCATTCCCAGATATATGACTCTTCTCTGCTACTGCAGTGAATGCTGCTGGCTGCCATGGCAGCAAACATCCTGGTGAATTAAACCGGAGACACAGAAGCCTCTGCCCAGTTTACAGTGCCACAGGTTTCAAGACCCAGCTTCACCTGAATGGGATGCTACAGTAACAGACCTAGCTCATGGTCAAATGCTATTTTTCTCCCTGAAAGGTAAGGATGACAAACTATTTCTTCCATATCACTGCTACTCCCTATGCAGGAAGCTAAAAGCAGAGTTGCAAACGGACCTTCAGTCTTGCAATTTCTGCTCTGAATAAAAAATACATAATTTAAGATTTTAAAGAAGATAAAAAATGGAACATAATAGTACCTGTCTGGTGAGATGATTTATAAAAGGAAGTATTTAGTTTCTATCTCCTTAGAAATATACCTTGTTTGCATCTCTGTGAGATTAAGAGGCTAGTATGAAATTAAAAAGCTGTAATTTACAATTTTTTTCACAATTTTCTGAAGAAAACCTATTAATGGAATAGTATTTTTTAAATAAAGCTACTCAGTACTGTGTCTGAACTAAGTTCAGCACTTTCAAATGCTATTTTAAAATATATATGTCCAGAGAGGAAGAAGACTTATGTTTAAATGCATACATTTTCTACAGAGAAAAAGACATTAGTTCCAGAAATAATAGACAGATGAACAAAGAACTAGCTGAATTTAAAGCTAGTATTTTAAGACACAGACTTTTTATCTAGGGGAAATTAATTCCACAAAACATAATGTAGAAATCTACAAATACTAAAATCGCTGTATAAAAATAAACTGCTTTTGTCAGGGTGAAAACATGCTCATCTCAAGTCTCCACCTGATAAAAAATAAACTGCTTTTGTCAGGGTGAAAATATGCTCATCTCAAGTCTCCACCTGAGAAACCATGACAGGCAAATAGCCTTTAAAAATGCCATCCTAAGAAATACAGACTGCAGATTTCCTGTATGAATAAACAGATGTTAACAGAAGCCTCAGTGTATTTCTTGCTTTTCACTGGTTCCATTAACAGTTTTTGAAGATACATAGGGGAAAATCCTTAGAAATTTTAAAGGAAAGGTGTGTTTTTTCCTAGAAACTCTCAGAAAAAAAGCACTAACCTAGAAAAAAAATCAGTAGTCTCAAGTGATGATTTTTTTCCATACAAAAGCACTGACAAATTCCTAGAAAGACACACTCCACAACAAGAGGAGGTAGCACTCCCATCCCTGCCTAACCCACAAAGTCAAAGTAAGAGGAGACAAGAAGCATGGTCTGTCTGCCTGAGTACAAAACTCTCCCAAAAACTGAACGCCTGCCACTTCTTCAGTATGGAAACAAAAGGAAAGACTGCTCTGTTTACTCCCAGGGTCTGCCAGTTGCAGTGACAACTGAGCCCTCAAGAGGATTTTATGGACATGCTGGTGCCCGCCTGCAGCAGAGCCCAGCAGCCTGGTGTGGATGCTGACGTTGTCCCAGAGTTTCAGCACTGCCCATATGCTGCTGCACCAGTATGCACTGATGTGTGGTTGTTATGGCCTCAAGAGCACACCTGAGGAAGCTGGGGTTGTTAGAAAGACCTCACAGGAATGCATTTAAAACAGAGAATTTGAAATATGAAGGACAATCTCACTCTTTTCTCCCTCACCGGTTTTAAATCCTAAATTTATACTCAAATTAGTATAGCATTCTCAATTTCTATGTTTTGAATGAACTGGAAGAACAATGATTTGGCCTTGTGGTGCCAAAATTCTCTTGGTGATTGTCTTAGAATAAAGAGAATAGGCTCTTCTCCTACCATAAAGAGAAAGTCTGAATCTCTCCCTGGTACTCCAAATCCATGAATGGTAACTTGTTCACCTGCCCTTTTCTGCCCAAACAGCTACAGACAGTGGATTGTCTCCATGGTAAGCTGCAGGCAGATATGGACCTGCTCTGACTCCACACCAAGCTCACAGGGTGTGTGTGTGGCCATATGCAGCAGTCACTGCTACACTGCTGCATCTGACCTCAGTAAGGGCTGTGGACAGCGAGTGCCCCTCATGCTAAGCACTGTTCTGCTGGGGAAGTGTGGGGTGATGGGCTGATTAAGCCTTGATGAATTGAGGGAAACGCCTCAGCCCCCTGGAAGGGTGCTCCCATCAGAGGACAAAGGCTGATAAGATTAACAAAGGGTGGAGTGTTAAAAAAATGACACGGTTCCCCTTTGCAATATCTTCTATGACCACTCAAGGAGCCACCACCCTCAGCCATCTGCATCACTCCCCCAAAAGATTGACTTTAGTCACACAACCACCTGAAGAAAAAAAAAGGGTATAAAAAGAGATGCAGTTTTAACTGCAGGGGAGAGGGGAAAATGGCACGTCTCTGTTGGGGTAGCTGCTAGCAGCTTGTCCTGCCTCCTCCTACCTCCTGGAACAATGTAGGAGTAAGAAGACCATGTGCTTTCTATTTTTCTAGACTTTACTTTCTTAACTTTACTTTCTTACAAAGCTTATTCCTTTAGACATTCTGTCTTACATATTATGCTGACAGCTACTTTGATTCTTACTTTATAAGCATCTCCTTTACTAACTGTGTTTTGCTACCTTAATATTAATAACAGTAACTTGCTTTACAATTTGCTACTTTATATTAGTTATTGCTTTCTCTTGCAATGTGCAGCTTCTTTTTCAACATGTGTGTTGATAAGAAGCTCTGTTCTTTCCTTTTGCTTTGTGTTACAAAGAGAGTGGTGTGCAAGATATTTTAATGTCTTATGTTATTGAAAGAGTGTCTAGACAAGTGTTTTAGGTGGCTGTGCTTTTAGTCAGTATTTCTTGGTTGCTAGTTTCTGTCTATCGTGAAAATGGGATACATTGCTGTATTGTAACTTGAGTTTAGTGTGTTTGCCTCTGTAAAATGTGTTTTGTGCTAGTTTCTTTTGGGGTCTTTTATTATCAATTAAATACAATCTTGCAGCTAAATGTTATCACCAGCAAAGCAGAACCCACAATAACTGTCACATATTTGTATTAATAAATTTTATTTCGGGAGCTGTTGTGGGAAAAGTTCTTTTCTAGCTATTAAGTGTTGGCTTCAAAGTGGAGGTCAAAACCCCTTCCAACCTGTGTGCTGACCGTAGTCGATAGGCAGTGTTGGGAACGTAAGGATCTGATTGTCTGGAAGCGCTTATTGCCAATAATTTCTTATTAATACAGTTAAGACTAGAAATATTTGAATTTCTGTCTCCCTCCTCCCTTTCATGTGACATTCTCTATTTTGTGTTTGGTTAACTGTCTGTGCACTCAGCACTTAAGAATCAAAGAACACTGAACAATTAAAATATCAATTCAAAACTAAAAGACTCTAGGGGGAAGATAAAGGTGCTGAAAATTATGAATGAACAGATCCTTTTGAAAGCAGGAAGCACCACTGAGATGCTTTTTTTAATTGGGAAAGTGGTATGAAGAAGGGAAGACATTACACAGTATAGCACTATTTATCTTTCCAAGTTACTTCAGAACATTGAAAAAAACCCCAGCTTAAACTGACAGATGTATAGAAAGAAAAATCACTAAGAGGGGAAGAGATGAAGATAAATTCTGGATTTCCTGATAAATAATAGTGAAAGAAACCTTAAGACTCTGTTTCTAATTACAGGCAGAAATTAATTTTACTTTCTAGGTTATCTCATCAGTTTTCAGAAATGGAGGTGATCAGTATAGAGACTATAGCTTCAAAATAAAATTTTGAACATAAATCACATTTTTAATTTCCATCCAAAACTACTGATGGTACTTTTCAACTTATATAACAGACCAGCTTAGTTAAAACAATTTTCTAACCCTTCATACCAATTATATGAACTTCATACAAACTCCATAAAGACTCCCTACAAATATATTAAATTAGAATAAATTATACATAAAATTAGAAATTAAAAATACAGTTTGCCAGTACTTGGATCTTGTGTTTGTAGTTTCTAAATCTCTTAGCAGCAAGTTACCTAAGTATAGGAAACATTCTCAGGACTAACTGCAATTTCAGATCAAGCATTTCTGACATTTTTAAAATTATCTATTGTCAAATAAACTTCAGAAATGTAATGAAGTTAAATTTCTACCTGAAAGTACCAGGCTGGTAACCAGCTTGAGCCTTCGTACTGACTTAAAAGGAATGCTGACAGTATGGCCACCATTGTTCTTTGAACTGCCAATAACTCCTGATGTCCACTTACCTTGTTGTTCACCTATCCATTATGTATTTCCTCAGCTTTGCTGTGACAATACTAGAGGAGACTGTGTTGAATCCAAGGAAAAGTACATCTGTTGCTCTCCCTTCATCCACCAAGCCAGTCACTTCACCACAGAGGACAAGCTGGTTGCAAATAATTTGCTTTTAACAAATCGCTGTGCCAGCCCTCCTTGCTCTCTGTGTGCCTAGAAAAGTTCTTCACAGTGGTTTGCTCAATAGTTTTACAAAGGTAAAAAAGGTATTTCAAGTCAATTAGCAACTGAGGTTTTCAGCAATGATTACCTGGTTCAAATAACTTTAAAATACCAAAGCTTCTCTATGGATGCAAATAGAATTCAAACTCATGAGAACCTTACTTAATCTTCAGTCCTATGTACAATATGGTTATTCATCTTGAATGTTGTCTTAGTAGTCAATGTCAAACATTAATTTCAAATTCCAGGCTTGTTATAAATTACAAGTCATTTGCATGTCTTGAAATCGTTTGGGTTGTTTGTTTATTGTTTTTCTTTTTAACTTTGGCACTGGGGCAGTATTTCTTGCTTTTGGTTTTTTTTTTCCCTCTTTTTGAATTGACAAACCTGTTCTTCATAAAAGGTTTTGAAAACCACCTACCTATAATTACTGCATAGCAAAGATCCACAGTATTTCCTTGATACTGAACTCACTCACTACTTCTTTAAAAAGTTTTAACAGACTGGAGAAAACTATCAAATCTACTCATATGACAGCTCACACCAATCACAATGAGACATTTTATTATCTCTTCCTAATATACTTTTGTGCTTCTTCGTCAGTGAAAAACTGTTATTTTAGCATTTTGGTTTTGGTAGATTTTCTCTCTGGCAGAGTCAATGCTTGTTATGCTAGACCTGAAGATACTGTGGCTTAAGCAGCAGGAAACTGAGGTGGAAGAAATCCTCTAGTGTGAGCTGCTGTGTGGGAATCTGTAACTGGTCCATCTAAGTACCAACACCAAGCAGTGCTGAGCAACAGCTTGTGAGTAACCAGGCTCTGCAGCCCATGAATACCCCTGACAGGCTTTCTTGAACCTCTCTAAATCTACTAGTGTACAAGCAAGTCCACTGTAAAACTCTCCACATTCAAGGAGTGCTGGGATTTGCCTCACATAAAAACTACCCTGACCATATCAGAAATCACATGATTCCTACATTACTTGGGACTCACAACAGTTAAAACAAACCCCAGAAAGTCTCAGTTGCTAAGTTACAGCTACTAATGGTTCTCAATAGTAACATGTCTTAAGCCCATATTATTATTATTCAATTTTAATTTCACTTTAATCAATCTACCTACAGGTAGGAACTATTTTGAAGCCAGATGTTTGATCTCTTTCAGACAACCATGCTTTAAACTGTTAAATGCTGCAAATGTTTGGTTAAGGAAGTTGGTAACTTTATTTGGCAAATAATGAATTAAGGTGATCACTGTCTGTCCTGGTTTTGGCCAAGTACAGGGTTAATTTTTCACAGTAGCTATGAGGGGGTGGTGCCAGGACACTAATTTAATTATATACCATCTTAACTCTTTGCCAGGGGCTGCAGAAAGGGACTCTTTGCTTCCAGGAACAAAGGATATAGCTTTCCAGTGGAGGGCAGAGGGTCCATCTGCCATTGTTTTTCATTGCCCCAGGCTTGGTGAGCATTTTGCACATAAATCACCCTCTCTTCGTACACTTTTGTTATTAATATTGTTGTTGTTACTGTTGACTTTCTTATCTCATTGCTGTTTCCAGTAAATTGTTCTTATCTCAACCCATGGTCTTTGCCTTTTGTGCTTTCAGTGGGAGAGGGAGGGTAAGTGAGTCCCAGTGCAGTTTCAGTGGGAGGGATGAACTGGGGAATACTATTCCTAAACCGAAAAACTGTTATAAAAGACAAAATGCTAGGCTAAATAGATTTTGGACTGATCTGTTCTGAATGTTCATTATGTTTCAGAGAAAACTTCTGAAGATGTTAACAAAAATCAATGGACAATTAAGAAAATTACAAGAATCAGCAGATGCTTTCAAAATGTTTTAATGCAAGGTAAATACATAGTGATACTTATCTAGTATATTTTCCAAGTCTCCAACTCTTTGCAGCTTTGGGGGTTTTTTTAAGACAAAGAGTATCTTTCCACATACCATGGTGATTGAATTATTTTCATAAACTTCTCTCAGAAAACAACACCCTACTGGTCAAACAGTACTATTTCCTACATGTCAAATACACGTGTCTGGATGACCTTTGCAGTTTTAACTCTCCTATTTTAACATATTCAAACCACAAACACAGAAATTAAAGAAAATCAAGTAGCATGAAACACAGCAGACAATTACAGACCAAAACCTGAAAGCAGCACATGAGCAGAATGACTTCCGCAGAGCACAGGAAATAAGATTTAATTAAGTTGTGAAGATGAGGTCTTAAAAAAACCCAAACCCCAAACCACAACAAAGTAAATTAAATTAATTACCTCAAAGGTTCAACAGTTATGTATTTTTACTGCTTAGCAAGCAAAGTACATTAACATTTCTCAGTGTGACTTGCAAAATCTTAGATCTAGAAAGAGCTGTATTACAAAAAAAGAATTCTTGTTATAGCTTTGCAAGGGACTCTAAAAATCTCTTCTATGGACAGTTAAATAGGACAAGGTTTCTTGGATTATCTGCAAGGTTAGTGACCTTTTATTTTAAATAGTGACATTAAATAACACACGGAGCCATTAGAGTAAAAAAAAAAGATTTTTTCATTGATGAGGTATCTTGATAATGAGAATACCTCCTGATCTACTGCGATTTTCTTTTGTTTTATTCAGTACTCATAGTAATGATACCAAGTAAATTATTCATACTTTTGAACAGCTAAACTAATGACTGATTTGAACTTCAAGCAGTAAAATTAGAAAAATTAATTTAACATATCTTTGCTTCATTTTATTGTAGGAATTTGTCTCTGATCGTTACTTTGCTCAAAATGTTGTTCATCTTTGGTGGGGCAAGGGCTGTGGTTTATGCTGTTACTTTTACTGCATTTTCAGTAAATACATTCTTTTTAAGCAAATATCTTTTCATAGATAAATTCTGACAAAATCCATATTAAATAACATTCAATGGTGAAGGTTAATATTAAATGGGGGGGTTGAATTAGATGATCTCCAGAGGTCCCTTCCAAACTTAACAATGGGGTTCTGTGACTAGTGCTTATATTAATGACAAATAGTTACAGTCAAGACTATTACCCAAATACAGACCAAATTCACAGAAATTTGCATCTTTAGGAAAAACTTCATTTCTGAAGATTCAAACTAGGAAAGACTTTGTATGCAATAACACTGAAAACCTCGCAGGAAGAAAGCCTAGTTTGTTCTCTAAAAAAAGTAATTTTCTTGGGGATTATCAAATCAACAAAGTCTAAAAATCTTACTGTGCAGTGATAGTTAACCATTAGGACAATTGCTGTATTTACTACCTTTTTTCATGACCACAAACTGAAATATCCAACCAAATTCTATTCAATATTGGAATATTTTTGAGTAGGGAATATTCAGCAAGATAAAACAGAGTTCATAAAGGATAAAAACAAAAAAAAACCCCAGTGACCACTAAAAAGCATTGCATTTAATTTTGAAAAAAAATGTATTCTGAATGCCTGTGGTACAAATGATGCAAAAACAATCACTCACTACTCAATGCTCACCACTGGCCTAATGCTCAGAGCTAAGACCCTGAGCAATGGCTACCTTGGGAAAAAGTAATTTCCCTTCCAGTTTTATTGTTAAGCATGCTATTCTTACATGGCATGGAAGCAATTTTGGTCACCTTCCCTATTCCCTCCCACCTCATTCACTGGGGCCAGGCAGAATGAGAAACCATGAAGGTCTTGACACTATGAAAGCATTCCTCACCTAAAACACTGGTGTGTAACCAACTCAGTTTTGGTCATAAGTCTAAAGTACAACACTATATTGGCTCCTATGAAGAAAAATAAGCTCCATCCCAGGCAAAACCAATTTAAAGCCTAATACACCTTTTCCCTGTCAAGGCAATCCAAAGGGTTTACCTGTCTCCTGATGCAATTTTTTTGTTTTGTTTCAAACTGAATTCACCAAAGTATTGACATTTCTTTTAGGGTGAGTGGGAGAATTAGGTAGAAACATGCCCCAAAGATGAAACATAGGATTTTCTAAACATAGGTATTTTTTACAGACGCTGGGTCAATACTATTGATAAAGCTTCTGAGTAAGTAGTGTTAATTATTATTGAGAAACATAATGCACTAATCTGCTACAATGGAGGCATGGAACACAGTGTATTTGTGAACAGATTCATACTTCTTAATCAGGTAAATGACTTCAAAAATTCTGTCTTTGCTATTTAAGCAGCATATTTAAAATCACCGAATTTTATTACCACATAGGCTGAAATAAAGTAGTGGCTCATGAGCAAGAATAAAGACTGAGTAAGGTCTGGTCAAGGTCAGGATGAAGTCAGTCAAGAGAAATGGTTTGAACACATCAAATGAAAAATGCAGCGTCTGGCCTGAGGATAACTGGCTATGCCAGAGGAGCTGCCCTCAGGGTAATCCAGGAGCTGTACATTTAAGGGCAATATTTTAGCACCATCCCCAACACCCAGGACTATGTTTATGTCTGAGTATTTTCTCTGCTAACCATGCTCAATACTCCCATCTATTCTGATCAGCTACTGTTAATAAAAAACAACTTGAATGTTACTGTTATACACAGCACTTCACAAAGCCCACCTCTTCCTTCACCCTCCACCACTGTACTGAATCAATGAAAACAACACTTCAGAAAGAAGCAAATGATCACAGGAAGACTAAGTTCTTGATCTGGCATTTGCTCAGACAGGAAACTGCCTAGAAATGGATTTTTTTTCCCAAGGAAAAGAGTAAAGATGAAGTTACGAGTTTTGCTAATCTGAAAGTTTCCTCTAAACTGCCAAGGCTCAGGTGACCTCCACATATTAGCCAGATTCAGCAATCGAAACAATACATTTTGTTAGAAGAAAGAATTATGCCATGAAAAAAATCCCAAACTTAACAGCTACTTGTTACTGCAACACTGCACTGAAGACATGAAGGCAAATCTCTTCCACTGCTAAAACTGTCATGAAAACTGCTTACAACAAGGAACAGTTGTGTCTGGAATGATCCCCCAGAAACACTGCAATAATAATTAAGGACTCTAGGCATCTAACTCAGGAAGCTTAGGTATTTCAAAATGAACATATTTAGACTGGGGAAGTTCCAACTGATGATGGCACTTCACACATCCATAAGCCACCTCTCCTTGTTGACCACATTTGTTTTGTTAAAATCATCATTACCAGAGAGCTACAGTTCCTAGACTAACACTAGGCCAAGGCTTTCGATCATTTCTATAATATAATGGCCCACAGGACAAACACGTTCTTCCGTACTTTTTCATCCCTCTCACCTCCCCGCCAGCTGACTGTTACACATGGTATCACGTGTATTGGTGCTACGCTGGCAGCCTCATTTAACAGCTCTTCTGAATAAAAGAAGAAAGGGCTACTAAAAAGACCCAAACAGAAAAAAGACTTCTGACCCTCTTAAACAACCATGTGAAAGCCCTATTAAACAGCTCAAGATAATAAGTAGAAGATTACAGAAATGGTACTTCTGTGATTGCAAGCCTATAAGATAATACCCAATTATGACTTAATGAATTCTTGTATCAAAGGAATGCAATGTTCTCTAGATAATTTCAGTATTTAAATTACATCCAGAAAGGATGACTAAGTGATCTGAAAGACAAAATATTCATAAAAAGTAGAATCTTTACCAGATTTATTAATTTAGTTATAACTTTGAGTACTTGAACTTACATCTGCACATCAACTTCTCAATTCATCTTTCAAGGATAACTTACTTCTCAAGTTAAATTTGAACCATAAAATCTGGAAGCCTCCTAGATCAGCTGGGACAGAAGGATTTCCATGGACTTTCACCTTCTTTGACAGTAAACAAAATGCTTCTATAGGTCTTTGCACCTGAATCTGGAAAGTTTATGGCCCTCAAAAGTATTATTAGTTACTGAGTCTAATAATCATTGTGCTAAAAGTGGTATGTATTCTGCACTTAATTTAGCTTTTACCAATAATGCACTATTAAGAGTCGCTGTACTCCCACACGACAGATCAGTGGTTTCACCTTTGTAAAAATCATATTCTCCCAGGGACTTAACACAGGTTTCAGAGTAAGAAGGGATCTCAAGACTGATTGAACTAGTTTCCTCTGCATTGATGTGGTAGGCAATTACTTGTGACACAAATGGATCTTTTAATATCCATTAATACAAACAGTGACCAAGAACAGCTGTAAATATAAAAGTACAGGCAAATATTGCATATTATTTTGATGTAGAGAGAGTTTTATATTAAAAATTCATCTAATCTTGTAGTTTGTCCAAAGCACATAAGACAGAAAAAAAGAAAAATCCCAGTAAATTATAATCACTCTTTAAACCTCAGATTTGATCCCATACTTTCCAGTCTTCCTGACTTGCAACATCTGAAACAAAGCCTATAATATTCATTACAGTAATATTACATGTTCTATAATAACCCTAGTTTGTCACTTCATTGCTTCTGAATGTCATTTACAACTGCATACATTTATTTTTATATATCTGCAATCTTGTACTTTTTTTAAGGTCAAAAAAGTCAAATTCATCATAATTTATCTGTACAGAAACGTATCTGTATAAATATAAAAATATTAAGTATGCTATACCTTCAATATCTACTAAAACCACTGAACTAGGCAAGGTGAAGTAGTAAAAAATATCTCAGTAAAACAAATCAGGGTAAAACTGGTGGTAATTAGCTTTGCTACTATGATCATAAAGTACATTCAAGATAAATTCTGTCTCTAGGTAAGAAGCATCTCAAAAAGTCCTTTAGGAGGGCTTACAGGACTAACAAATTGAATATGTCTTAAGTCAGGTGTGCTAAGACCAATCAATCAGTAAAGAAGGAAAACATTAGCTTTTCCTCTGCTTACTTAACAGTAACTTTCTTTAGGTAAGCACAGCAAGCATCTAAACCAAACATCTAAAAGATGTTGCAAACCTCTTACCAATATCATCATCAGCTTATGAGTCCAAGCAGCTGTTTTTCATTTAACTACAGTAACTTTATAGTTGGAGAATGTGATCTAGTGTTCATTCACTATGAAGCAACATGGGACCCAGGTAAGTTTGCCTTGTCATAGGTATCACTGTGACACTGTCCTTTCTTCTGGAATCAGATTCACACCGTGACTGACATGCAAAAATGGACTTTTCTATTAAGTTTATTTTTACAGGCTGTTCACTTTCATCCACAAAAGTACTTTTTCAGGCAGAAAACTAATGCACCAGACTTGTGTTGTAGTTTGGAATTTTTGCATAAATTCTCTCCCCTGTCACTGACTACCCATGTCATCAGGGAACAAAGGAAGC